>OY728157.1:1507788957-1509005957 GCA_963277665.1 Viscum album | reverse complement strand
ACTTAAAGAGTGTCTTGGTCCAAAAAATATTTTTAATAAAAAGAGGGAAACCCCCTACATGGATATAAAAAGGGTCAAGTATGATGTGTGATTTATGACTAACAACGACATCAAGTATAAGAAATACATCAATGCAATAATGTTAAGCAAGGTATACCACTGTGAGTTTTCGCAGATAGCACACCTCCGTTGGAGGGTTTTTATTACAAAACCATGACTTCTTTATAAAACGAAACAATTATCTTCACTAACACTTATTCAAGAATTGCAATTAAATATAAACATGCAAAATTAAGAAGGTAAATAAATTCAATTTAAAACATTCTTAAATTAAATAGGCTAAGATAGGGACCATACCTCAACCTCAAGGCGTGTTTGCTTTTGACGACGACAACTCGAATCTTCCTTTTTCCTGCTTGCATGCATATGTAACTTAACTTATATATAAAGACACCTAGCCCCTATGTACATATTTTCATGTCCAAATATACACAAGGGGGTCCTTAGATATATGTTTGTAATTGCATATACCCCTTTACATTTACACACGTATGCATTTTTCATATCTATATATAAGCACACCTAGCCCCAATATATATATTCATACTTCCATGAGTGAATATTTATAAAGGGGGACTTATATATGCATATGCCTACCTGTGCATACACATGTAAGCCTTCATCAACGGTGACTCGAATCCACCTCAATGAAATCCAAAA
This sequence comes from Viscum album, assembly GCA_963277665.1. Taxonomy (NCBI): domain Eukaryota; kingdom Viridiplantae; phylum Streptophyta; class Magnoliopsida; order Santalales; family Viscaceae; genus Viscum; species Viscum album. The sequence continues at coordinate 1,509,005,237 of OY728157.1, read as the reverse complement.
CACACAATAAAAATATAAGGAACCCAAAAATAAAAAAAAATCCCTATTCAAAATTATGCCAAAGAATAAAAATGGAATAAACCTTACCCAAATATTGAACTCATTGTCTACGATGGTGGTGGATAGAACCAATCTTATCATAAGAAACGACCTATAGGAAAATACTAGGAAAAGAAATGAGATATAACAACTTATTACATATATGTGATCAGTGTGTCAACTGTACATGATAAATGATACATGAATCCATAACCAGCAATGAACAAATAATATTCAAATTGATATATACATCCCAATACTAAATAACATGATCATTAATAAAGCTCTTTATTTTTCAAACATCACCTTCAATTGCCTATTCAAAAATCAAAAATCACCAAAATATGAGAATAAAGTAAACCTCCATCATCACTTAAAAGTGAGAAATAGGGATTAGACATTGTTCTTAACCTAGAAATTCCATTCCTTGAATGTATAAAATACTTAAAACTCTTCATTCCTATATCCTTATTAATTTTATAGATTAAAACCTCATTTTTTAGTATGTTCTTCTTCTATAATTCGCCTTTATTCTTAATTTATATAGGTTTATCAATTTTATAAAGTAGAGAATTTTCCTTCTTTTATTCTTACTCAATCCACTTGGATTTTTCAAACCAGTTTTCTAATATGATTAAAAAATCTTTTGGTGTATGATCTTCCTTCTTCTTGATTGTATATTCCTTCTTTGTAGAAACTATTTATGAACATGCGATAATTGGTTCTTTCCTTTTATCTTTAAACAATTATTATTGTTATGGAATCTATGTCATAAATTCTTAACAATTTGGACTCCTTGGTTTCCATTCCACACACTCTTTCAACAGCCTTTAGAGTACCCTTTTTAGGCTCCCTTTCAAACTCCACACTAGAATTTTCAAGCACTAGCCCACTACAATAGAAAATATTGATACTTAACCCAACACATTGATCTGAATGACATATTAGAAATACAGAATCTCTAAATAGCATATTTACCAATATAAACTCCTTATAATTAACTAAACACACTAACTATACCAACCACTATATGTAAATCATTAATTTTGGTGTGGTCTTGGACCCAAATATAGTTCATCCAATATCCATCTCGAGACACTAAATTCATCCATTTACTATCTATGTTCATACATTTCAAAACCTTGATAATGATCACCATCCCTTGATATGGATTTCACTCAAAATGGATAAGTATGAATCTCCCCACTATAGTATTATAGATACCATCATCAATCCTACATACAAATGTATAGTGCCTCATATCAAAGTATGATCACTATAGAAGATCCTAGACCAATAATCTCAACAAAATTTCTTCATTTAATAACTATCATCTTTCAAACACACATTATATCCAACAGAAATAATATATTAAAATATATTAAATAGAGAAATCCAAATTATAGAAAAATAATAATAACTTTAGGATTACCTCATTAAGTATGGTACTAAAAGTCACTTCACCTAGTATGGCTTATCCCGATAAAATAATATAGAAACTCACATCTCAACACATACGTGAAACCTATTTTTCCCATCCCAATACTAAGGGAATGAACACATATTCTTGATACATGTGAAATAGGCCACGGTTCATTTATTTTTCTAATATTGAGCTGAGATATTACTAATTAAATTTACATTGTCACCTTCATACTGAGGGTCACCAGCCAACATTCATTCCTACCTGGTTTCCATCCTTCTTTGTGAACCTTCCTATGCAATGGATGTATCTACATAGATAGCTCAGTCTTTCTTGAATATCTCCTAGTAGGTGTCCAGATAAAAAAAAATTAATCATGCCCATAATGAGTACATCAGACCATTTAAATACTAGAATTAATTTATGAATAAATTTCATTTTAAGGATGGAATGAAATGAAAAAACCTTTCAAATTTAGTGGCATACTCCATTACTGATTCCCATAATTATATAGCTCCATGAATCCCCAAAATATGATCTTATTCTATAAATCTACCTTAGCATCTCATAGAAGAGGGAATGAAACTCGATCCATAAAACCTCCTCATTCCTTCTTGTATGATCAAATGTATTTATCCATTCTAATTCATCTCCACTGAATTTAGAAACTTCTTGTTTCACCCATATATCCTCTAGAGTTCCAATCCTTTCAAATAGGAACTAAACATTCTTCAATATATTCTAAAAATCCTACGATCCCATGTCACTATTGAAAATTAGATACTGTTACTCCTAGAACTCATGGATAACTTAGAAAACCACTGCTTTTCCTTTTCAAAGGCCTTGGACAATGGATCAAAGTAGTTGTAACATAATATGAGGGAAACAACCACTTGAGAATTTTTCCATTGAGAACACAATTTCATCCTAATTAGATGCTTTGTTGATGAACTTTGACTCAACATCATCTCGTAATAACAACATTAATAATTAGAAACCCATCGCGCCACAATCTTAAGCATGCATTATTACCACAAAATCATGAAACTACCTTTAATCCTTACTTCATAACAAAATACCATTTCCAAAATAGAAAACCCTAAGGTTTATCATAATTATCTAAGGGTTACTCTCCTACACACCAAGCATAACAACCAAACCCCACACATTCACACTTGATAATAAGAAACCATCCACCCCCTTAACTGATCTAATAATCAACTTCCTAATAAAAATACACAATAAAATCACCCATAAATCACCAAAATTCTCTATATTGAGATTTTTACATCAAAACATAAAGAAAAACCCCAAAAAGAACCACCAACTTGAGGGATTACCACCAACCCAAACCCCCAAAGATAATTCCAATCCATACCCAATACATAGCCATCATACTCCAAATGCCACCCTAACACACGAACTCAATTGCATGAAGAGCGATATGATTCTACCTACAAATGGTGAGATCGTTGAGCAGAGGTCGTTGGGGAGGAGGGCGCTGCTGTGGGAGTGTTCGTCGGGGAGGAGGGCGCCGGTGTGAGAGAGGTATGAACAGTGATATCGTCGGGGAGATCATTGGGAGGAGGATACATCATCAGGGAGGAGGGTTGCGTGATGATAGGGATGTGAACCGGGGGAGGAGGAGGAGGGTTGTGGGGAGGAGGAGACGCCGTCGGGGAGGAGGGTTGTGCGGTGATAGGGTTGCGAATCAGGGGAGGAGAGGAGGGTTGTGGGGAGGAGGAGATGTCAACGTGGAGGAGGGATTCACGGTGATAGGGGTGTGAATCGGGGGAGGAGGAGGAGGGCTACAGATCAGGGGAGGAGGAGGAGCCCGATACAGCTTGGGAAAAAATGACGCTCATGGTGTATTATTGATTTAGCCACAGAGATGGAATTTAACTGTGGCAATAAATAAGTTATAGCCACGGACCTATAAAACTGTGGCTATAGTTCCGTGGCTATAGCCCAAATTTTTAGTAGTGAAATCACGTGTATGGTAATTTAAATCATGAGGTTTCAACTGACTTGAAGCATAAGCAATTACCTGATCATTCTGCAGAAGGACACAACCAAGTCCTTTTAATGAAGCATAACTGTAGATAACAAACTCTCCATTTCTGTAAGGTAGTGAAAAAACTAGAGCATTCACCAATCATATTTTCAATTCTTGAAAACAATCATCACAATCTTTTCTCCAAACAAACTTAACAGATTTTCAAGATAACTTAATCATTGGACGAGATAACCGTGCAAAATTTTCAACAAACCTCCTTTCATAACCTATCAAATCAAGAAAACTAAGAATCTCAGTAATTTTTGTGGTTTTTGGCCATTATTCAACAACTTTTGTTTTAGCAGGATCAACAATTATTCCATTTCTTGAAACAATGTGACCAATGAAAGTAATTTGATGTAACCAAAACTCACACTTGCTAAATTTCCCAAATATATTCTTTTCTTTTAAGGTTTTCAAGACAACCCTTAAATGAATTTAATGTTCTTCTTTACTTTTGGAATAATCCAAAATATCATCAGTCAACACAACCACAAGTTTATCAAAGAACTCACGAAAACTTCTATTCATAATATTAATGAATACAATAAGTTCATTTGTTAAACCAAAAGGTATAAAAATTAATTCATAATGTCCATATCTAGTATGAAGTTCCATCTTTGGAATGTCTACTTCCTTTACTTTCAACTGATGGTACCCCGACCTCAAGTCAGTCTTTAAAAAATATCGATCTCTCTAGAGCTGATCAAACAAATCATCAATATGAGGAAAAGGATACTTATTCTTAATAGTGATGTTATTAAATTCTCTATAATCAATTCAAAGTATCATTGAACCATCTTTATTTTTAACAAATAATACAGGAGCATCCCATAGTGATGTTCTAGGTCGAATGAAACCTGTAATGACCTGAATCTGGAGCCCCTCCACTGGTACCCCATACCCGGTTCGCCACATGACCTCAAGCGTGTTTCTCCAAATTCCAGAGGCTACCAACTAGCAGTGAGGGCCTTAGTGAGTCGGTGGGGAAACTATGCCCTCATTTGGTAAAGTAAACAGAAGAAGAACAATATGTCACAATAGCGGAAACAATAACAACATACAACAACTGAACTGAACAGCGGAAGTAATGGATAAAATAATAATGATAAAATATCATAAATATGTCTATGGAAATCAGTAAACAAACCAACGTGCTGAAATACAACTGAACATAAGTACTAAAGAAATGGAAAAGGAAAAACAGAACAGAAACTCCTCAGCATCACAAGCCTCGGCTCGGTCCCATGCTCTCCAGGTCTATCAAGTCAGGTACCTGAAGTAGAAGGGCGCTTGCCCTTATCTATACCTGCAACAACATAATCTTCTTGGGCCTAAAACATGGCCCAAATAGGGTGTGAGACAAAGTCCCAGTAAGCAACCACCCAAATATATGTGCCTAACAGTCAATGAATACATGGAAAGTGATGTACAGGAACAGTAAATAGGAAATACACAGCAGCTACAGTTCACAATTCTAACATATAAAGTACACAAGTAAACAACCAACAAAAGTAGAAAATAGGTAACCCTCTAGGTAGCTCTCACAGCCTAACCCCTATGGTTCAACATATAGGTACGAGAAACCCTCTAGGAGGCACACACAGTCTCACCCCTCTGGTTCATCTATGAAAGAAGACTCTCTAAGGAAGCACTCACCCTCAATTCCCCCTATAGTCTTGTATCTTACTAAAGGCTTTCTGGGGAAGTACTCAACATCTCATTCCCCATGTGGCCTACGTCGAGGAACAAAAGACTCTCTTAGGAATCAATCATTGTCAATTCCCCTTGTGGTCTCGTATCGAATTAAAAGACGCTCTGGAGAATCCCTTACGTCTATTCTCCATGTGGTCTGCTACACTAGGTTCTCGCAGTCTTGTGTGAAACTAACATGCTCAGCATAGGTGTATCATCCAAGTAAACCTCAAGAACTACTTGGTTATTATTATAAGGCTCAACAGCATCACAAGGAAACAGTTCCACTATCCTACAACTAGGCATAGAAACAGGAAAAATACCAAACAAGCAAAACAATCATGGGAAAACGTCCAGAGTACAGTGAAAACTACCATGATCACAGGTAAAACATCTACTCTAGTAATCAAGAAAAGTAGGAAATACAACAAGGGAAAAACAAGAACACGCAATACCGTATTCGAGGGTATTGGTGGAATTTTCACAAAAACTCATCGACATTCTACAGAAAGGCACAAACCACCTACCTCGATCCTAGGAGATCGATATACATGAACCATGACGAATTATTCTACATATAACATCGTAGATCTGAGAAAACTCCCAAAACATGTAAAACATGATAACATGGGAAAGAGGAGGAATTGGAAAACAAGGCTCAATCAGAAGGAAGAACTCACCGCTGCGATTCCAATGCAATCGACCGTGCTCGAATCAGAGAACGAACGGAGAGGCGGGGGCTTGGGAAAGATTCGGTTGTACGGGTCGCTCTCGGATGAAGAACCTGAAGAAGGGGTGTGTTTTGTCCATTAGGTGCAACCCCGGTGCATTTAGTGGAAAAAAAAAGAAAAAGTACACTGCGTGTACTTTTAAAGTACAAGGTGTGTACTAGGTTTTTTCATACTCATCCAAAATTGGCCTCCACGTCACCCCAACACATCGTGTGTGTGGCCCGGACATGGCCAGCACACGGCTTCGAGTTAGAGAAGAGTGCACAGTGTGTACTCAAAAAGTAGACGGCGTGTACTTCGAAATTTTCCAGAAAGTTTATTTTTCTTAAAAACTCCAGAAAAAGGAAATGTGTACCTGAAATGAAGATCTGGGTTCTTAAAAACTTCCCCCCTTAAAGAAATTCGTCCTCAAATTTCCCTAGCGAGGAGTAGAAGAAGAAAGCCCGAACAGATCCGGCCACTGTGATCGTACATCGGCCGCCCTCTCCTAGGTCTCGTACTGCACTCGCCCATGCTGCCATAGCACCCGTACAAGGGGGACATACCGCCCATGGAGAATCTTTGTATTGCGATCAACAATCTAGATGGGATGTTCCTCGAAAAATGCATCTGCTTTGAGCTGAACCTCCTCGGGATGAAAGACATGAGACGGGTCTGAAAAGTAAGGTCGGAGCTAAGAGATGTGGAAGACATTGTGCATGGCCCGATACCTCTAGGGCAGCTGCAACCGATAGGCCACCGGCCCAACTCTCTCTAAAACCTCAAACGGCCCAACGTACCTTGGTGAACGCTTACACTGTCTCTAAATCCTCTTGTGTCCCAACCTCGGTGCAACAGGCAGGAAAACCTGATCCCCGACCTCAAACTCCAAAGGTCATCTCCGCTGATCCGCATAAGACTTATGTCGAGACTATGTTGAGGCTATCCTATTCGAAACCAGCTCTATCTTCTCTGATGTCTCCTGAACAAGACGAGGTCCCAACAAATCTACTGCTCCATCCTCCAGCCAGCATAAGGGTGATCGACATGGACTACCATAAAAATCCTCGTATGGTGCCATCTGAATGGTCGCCTGGAAACTGTTGTCGTAGGCAAACTCCACCAGAGTAATATGCTTCTCCCAAGAACATAAAATGTCTAGGATGCAAGCTCGGAGCATATCCTCAAGAACCTGGATCATGCACTTAGACTGACCATCAGTCTAGGGATGGTATGTCGTACTTAGATGTACCTGGGTACCCAAAGCCTTCTGAAGTCCCTGCCAGAACCTAGAAGTAAATCACGCATCCCTATCTGAAACAATAGAGTGTGTAACTCTATATGGACGAATGATCTCTTCGATGTGAATTCGTCCCAAATCATCGACACTAAATGTATCCTTGATCGGAAAGAAGTGAGAAACCTTCATGAGCCTGTCGACGACAACCCAAACAACATCGTTCCCCCAAGGTGACCTTGGCAACCCGGTCACGAAGTCCACCGCAACATCGTTCCACTTCCACTCTGGAATGGGTAACTGCTGTAAAATGCCTTCCGGTCGTTGGTTCTCCACCTTCACCTGCCGACAAGTAGAACATCGCAAGACGAAACTAGAAACATATTTATTCATACCTGGACACCAGTACTGGCGATGAAGATCCCAATACATCTTGGTGATGCTAGGATGAACTGCCCAAACTGAGGAATGAAAATCCCACATCAGCTCCTCGCGTATGTCTGCTGGCACCCATACGCGTCCCTAGAAATGAAAGATCTCATCCTCACCCACTGTCTATCCAAGAAGAGGGTCCTCTCCTGACACACTCTCACGCATGACTAAGCCTTCTGAGTTTGATAGCTACCTCATCTGTACCCGATCGAGTAGTGTAGAGGTAACAGCTACAGAAGATAGGAATGTCTGTCCCTGTCTGTCATGCACCTCTAGATGAATCTCAGAGAATAGAGCCATAAGCTACCACTCACTACTGGCCTCCTGAACTGACTGAATCTGAGTTCTCTTGCTCAACGCATCTGCCACTGCGTTGCCCTTTCCCGGCGTATAGGCAAGCTCGAAATCAAAAGACTGAAGATACTCGACCCACCTGCGCTGCCTCAGATTCAGATCACGATGAGTGAAGATATACTTGATACTCTTGTGGTCGGTGAAGACCACAAAGTGCTCTCCCAGAAGAGAGTTTCCCCAACAACGTAAGGCATGAACAAAAGCTTCCAACTCCAGATCGTGTGTCGAGTAGTTCCTCTCATGTGGCCTCAACTGCTGAGACCCGTACGCAACGAATCCATCTCTCTGCATAAGCACAGCTCCTAGCCTGATACTTGAAGCATCGCAATAGACTGTATAGATCTTTCCAAGCTCTGGAAAGACTAGTATCGGTGCTGACGTCAGCTTTCCCTTCAACTCCTAAAAGGCTGACTCACAAGAATCTGACCATAAGAACATCAACCCCTTCTTTATCAGAACTGTCAAAGGTGTTTCTAGGCGTGAAAAGTCCTGAATGAAGCGTTTGTAGTATCCATCTAGACCTAGGAAACTTCGTACCTCAAAAATGTTCTTTAGGTTCTCCCAGGAAACTACAGCTCTCACTTTCTATGGGTCCACAAATACTCTTGCCTATGAGATGACGTGAGCCAAGAAGTGGATCTGATCCATCCAAAAGTGCCACTTAGAGAGTTTAGAATAAAGCATATGCTCTCTTAGTGTACTCAAAACGATCTCAATATGTGTAGCATAGTCGTGTCGAGTGTGATAGTACACCAAGATATCATCCACGAAGACCACGATGAATGAGTCAAAGTAAGGATGGAACACTCGGTTCATCAGTGCCATGAAAATTGCAGGTGCGTTCGTGAGACCGAACGGCATGACTGTATACTCGTGTAGAGCATACCAACTCATGAAGGCGGTCATAGGTATATCTGATGGTCTAATGCGCAATTGATGATAATCAGACCTCTAGTCGATCTTCGAGAACACCCGAGCTTCTCGAAGCTGATCAAAGAGGTCATCGATCCTCGGAAAGGTATATCAGTTCTTGATCATCAACTGGTTCAGCTTTCGATAATCCACACAAAGATGAAGGGTACCGTCTACCTTCTTCGCAAATAGGACAGTCTAACCCTAATGAGAAGTACTGGGTTGGATGAAACCCCTTTCCTGTAACTACTCCAACTGCTTCTTGAGCTCCTGTAACTCATGTGTATCCATCCTATAAGTAGGAATGGACACCGGTGCTGCTCCTGGCACGAGCTCAATAGAAAAGTCTACCTCACACTCTAGAGGAAAACCAGAAAAGTCCTCTGGGAAGACGTCCCTAAAACGATTCACCACTGGAGGAAATTCCAACTGCGAAGTCCCCTGATCATCCCGATAAATACTAGCAATCTGGGTTGTCACCCTTCCTAGCCCATGATGCTCGAGTCCTGGTCGACTCGCCTGTATGTCCCATTCGCCTCTATGAAGAAAAGATTCACCCTCTGGTGAAACAAAACTCACATTGTGGCGATAACAGTCGACGACTACCTGGAAGGGAAAAACCAGTGCATCCTGAGAATGACATTATAGCTTGTCATCTCTTTTATATAGAGATCCGATATAAAACGATACCGTGCAACCTATAGAGGGAACTCTCAACACTGGCGTACACTAGATGTTCTTGTCCCCCAATGGTTTTTCTAGTGCCAACAAGTCAGCAGAAGAAAATAAACAGAGCCCAACGCTCTCCACAGCAGCAACAAAGATAAAACTATGCATAGCACCAGTATCAAAAAGAGCGGAAGATAAAACTGAGGCTACTAAAATCGTACCTCAAACTATAGAAGGGCCAGGATCCTGATCTTGATAGGTCTGCTCCACGGTGAAAGACTGGACTGCACCGCGGCCTTGCCCCCTGGCTGACCGCTCTGAGATGATCCACCCTGCTGGTGCTAAGGGACTGGGGGCTGACTGCCACAGCCTCGACCTCCACCTCGGCCCGAACGGCCGGAAGAACTCTAGTTCCCCGACTGATGAGAAACTGGTGGTGCTTCTCCTGAACGAGGTGTCATGGAAGAACCCAGGTCACCCGCTGCTAGTGAGAAAACCTGGCAGAAACGTTGAAGGTGACCCATCTTGCCGCATGATCGGCACTCTACGGGGTCTCTTTGGCACTGCGGCCTCATGTTCCCTGGCCGGCCACACCGGTAGCATACCACCTGGCTTCTTGATGATGCATATCGCTTCCTCGTATCACCGCACGTAGACTCCCTATGGTGCTTCTTGCTGTCATCTGAAGGAAAACTATCTCTAGGAGCAGAACCACCCTGGATCGCAGCTCCAGAGTCTCTCAGATTGTGCTCCGCAATCAGTTCCTGATTAACGATGGAAGTGATGGAAGTCAACTGGAAGATATTCACCTGTAAGTGGATCTCCCGCCTGAGACCATCCTCAAACTTCCTTGCTAAAAACACCCCACTCCTATCCCGGAGGGTTGTGAAACACTGCATCTCGGTGAAATGAGATGAATAATCCCTGAAAGAACAAGTACCCTGCTCTAAGCTCATGAACTCCTAGGCTCAATCAGCCCTCAAGGTCTTCGGGTAAAAGTAGTCATAAAAGACGCACTAAAACTCCTCCCAAGTCATAACCTGCTGATGACCCGCCTATGAGATCACGTCCCACCACCACTTGGCGGAGTCTCGGAGCATGTAGGTAGTGAGCTTGACTCGCCTCTCTGGAGGTGTCTCCAGATGCTCGAAGATAGTCATCATGGCTTCTAGCCATGACTCTGTAGCCTGAGGTCCTCCTTATCTCGAGAAAGTAGAAGGATGCTGCTACTAGAAAACTCACATCAAGTCTTCCATAGTCATGGCAGGAGAAGGTGCTCCCTGAAAGGTATGCATCATCCTCATAAAACCTTCCCTGAACTATGCATCAGCGCCTGCAACTGGTATGACAGTCGGTGCCAAGGCTGGCTCGACTGGAAGATCAGTAGGAAGTCTCTAATCTTCCATATCTGGCATCTGATCACTGCCTGATGACAGACATACAACCATAGGACATCTCGGAGGAATATCTCTAAAAGATCAAAAGCACGACTTAGATTAGAAAATCATGGGTAGGAAACACATGAGTACAAAACGGGAACAGGGGAAGGAAAACACACAAGTTTACAAAACAAGACTACATGGTGTGTATAAAAACTACATGGCGTCTCTCCTTAAGCCACTGACATGGGTGTGTAACCCTTCCCAATAGGTCGTGTAACACCTCAAACTACACGGTGTGTGGACCCAACACACGGCATGTACTTAAAAACTATTCCCCTGCCCAAGTCTCTTTACATGGCTAACCCACACAGTCCAACTTAACCCGAGACTACACGGCGTGTTCTGAAAAAACACGGCGTGTACTAGACAAGGCTTCGGCGGTCCGTGTTTGTTAAACACACGGCCGTCTACACAGATGAATCTTACACGGCGTGTTCCAAAAAAACACGGCATGTATAGGTGAAGGTGACACTGTCCCGTTTTTTTTGTGACATGGCCGAGTACCTGAACATGACCACACGACGTGTTCTGAAAACCACACGGCGTGTCTAAGAGAAGGTGATGTCGACCCGTGTTGTTTGTGAGACGGTCGTGTACCTGGATGGGACTACACGACGTGTTCCCTTATAACACTGTGTGTTCTGCTTGAGCTCCCCCGACCCATGCTATTAGTGACACGATCGGGTACACGGCTCCGAACTACACTTAGTGTATCTACCGTACACAGCGTGTTCCTGAATTTATTCTCACGACACTGTGTTTCTTCTCACACGGTTAGTGACACGGCCTGAAAACTACACGGCGTGTATCCAAAAAGTACATGTTGTGTATTCTGGGTTTTTCTGGGCAGTAGCTCAGAAACTGTACAGAAGCCCAGAACACTAAAAACAAGGCAAAGAGGTTCCAAATTCCGATCCGTGAGGGCCCATACTCCCCGCGAATCAAAGATTGGCATCTCCTACAGTCATAGACAAGAGAAAACAGGATCATGATCCACCAATTTCCGATTCGAGAGGGCCCATAACACCTCATGAATAAAAATTTGGCATTCATTTAAGCAAAGTTGGAAGCAAACAATCCTCCAATGATTCTATCGAGCATCTATCACAACAGCATGCATAATCTACATGAAGTCTATCACAATAGCATGCAATTGCTAATGCACCCTAGATAGCATGGAAAGAATGCATGGCATGTGATTTATACAAGTTCCTATATGATGCATGAGATGGAATACCCTCATCTCATTGGGTTGCAACCGAAATAGAACTATAATCGTTAAGAAAATAACAACACAAAGCATGTGAATCACTCTAGGTGAAATCATATCAACCGTAAAATCTCAAAACTAGCAAACTGAAATTAACGAGGTAGTATGGCTTTTCCCTTTACACGGGTTAGCTACTCCTGAGCACAACTTAATACCAAGTACCGAATCTATCCTATCCCTGGATAAAGTCTCCAAATAGTAAAGCAAGAGAAAATAACTCCATTGATACCACTTTGTAACGACCCGAATTCGGAGCCCCTCCACTACTGCCCCATACCCAGTTCGCCACATGACCTCAAGCGCATTTCCCAAAACACCAAAGGCTACCGACTAGCAGTGAGGGCCTTGGTGATTCGGTGGGGAAACTATTCCCTCATTCAGTAAAGTATACAGCGGAAGAACAACAAGTCACAATAGCGGAAACAATAACAACATACAACAACTGAACTGAACTGCGGAAACAATGTATAAAATAATAATGATGCAACATGGTATATATGTCTATGGAAAGCAGTAAAAAAACCAACGTGCTGAAATACAACTAAACATATGTACTAAAGCAACAGAAATAGAAAAACAGAAGAGCAACTCCTCATCATTGCAGGCCTCATCTCGGTCCCATGCTCTCCAGCTCCAGCAAGTCAGGTACCTGAAGTAGAAGGGTGCTTTCCCTTATCCATACCTATAACAACATAATCTTCTTGGGCCAAAAAACATGGCCCAAACAGGGTCTGAGACAAAGTCCCAGTAGGCAACCACACAAAGATATGTGCCTAACAGTCAATGAATACATGGCAAGTAAAGTACAGGAACAGTAAACAGAAAATACACAGGAGCTACAGTTCACAATTCTAACATATAAATTACACAAGTAAACAACCAAAAAAAGTAGAAAATAGGTAACCCTCTGAGTACCTCTCATAGCCTAACCCCTATGGTTCATCCCACAAGTACTAGAAACCCTCTAGGAGGCACACAAAGTCTCACCCCTCTGGTTCAGCAAAGAAAGTAGACTCTCAGAGGAACCACTCACCGTCAATTCCCCCTATAGTCTCGTATCGTGCTAAAGGATCTATGGGGAAGCACTCAACGTCTCATTCCCCCCGTGGCCCACATCGAGAAACTACAGACTCTCTGAGGAAGCACTCATCATCAATTCCCCATGTGGTCTCGCATCGAATTATAAGACACTCTGGAGAAGCCCTTACGTCTATTCTCCCTGTGGTCTACTACACTAGGTTCTCGCAGTTTGGTGTGAAACTAACATGCTCAGTGCACGTGTATCATCCAAGTAAACCTCAAGAACTACTTATATATCATTCTAAGGATCAACAGCATCACAAGGAAATAGTTCCACTATCCTACAACTAGGCATGGCAACTGGAAAAACGCCAAACAAGAAAAACAAGCATGGAAAAACATCCAGAGTACAGTGGAAACTACCATGATCACAGGAAAAACATCTATTCTAGTAATCAAGCAAAGCAGGAAATACAACAAGGGAAAAACAAGAAACTCCAATATCCCATTCGAGGGTATTGGTGGAATTTGCACAAAATACTCATTGAATTTCTACAGAAAGGCACAAACCACCTTCCTCAATCCTAGGAGATCGATATACTTGAACCATGACGACTGATTCTCCTTAGAACGTCGTAGATCTGAGAAAATAGCCGAAACACGTAAACCATGATAACATGGGAAAGAGGAGTAATTGGAAAACAAGGCTCAAGAAGAAGGAAGAACTCACCGCTGCGATTCCAATGCAATCACCCATTCTCGAATCAGAGAACAGACAGAGAGGCGGGGGATCGAGAAAGATCCGGCCATACGGGTCGCTCTCGGATGAAGAACCTGGAGAAGGGGTGTGTTCTGTCCGTCAGGCGCGACCCCGGTGTGTTTAGTGAAAAAAAGAAAATTACACGGCGTGTAATTTTAGAGTACATGTCGTGTACTAGGTTTTTCCATAATCCGCCAAAATCGGCCTCCACATCACCCCTACACACCCTGTGTGTGGCCCAGACACGGCCAGCACACGGCTTCGAGCCGGAGAAGAGTACACGGCGTGTACTCGGAAAGTACACGGCGTGTACTTTGAAATTTTCTAGAAAGTTTATTTTTCTTAAAAACTCCAGAAAAAGGAAAGGGGTACCTGAAACGAAGATCCGGGTTCTTACAAAACCTTTATCTAATAACTCCTGCAATTTCTTCTTTAACTCTAAAAGTTCAATTTGAGCCATTAGATAAGGGGTTTGGAAATTGGATTTTCGTCAGGAACTAAGTAAACAGTAAATTAAACTTCTCGATCAGGTATAATACCAGGAAAATCATTAGTAAAAACATAAAGGTACTCATTTACCACTGGAACATCATTAATCTGAACAGTTCCTTTATTTTCAACAATATGATCAAGGTAACATTCATTTCCATCTTTTACTAGTTTCTCTTCTTCCTGATATGTTTTCAAAAGTAAGGGTTTATTATTGTACACAAACAAAAAAAACTTTATGAAAAGAAACCGCTTTAGCTCTGCAATCAATCTTATCAGGATAAAAAAAGCCAAATTATACCCCAAAAAACATTAAACTCTACTAGAGGAAAAACAATAAGGTTTGTAGGTAGATTCCTTCTGCACACAAGGAAAATAATTTTCTTATAATTTATTTGTGTTTCAACATTTCCTCTAGGTGTTTTTACCATAAGTTCAGGATTCATATATTGAGATGGAATTCCCAATTTAATGGAAAACTTTTTAGAAATGAACGAATGTGTAGACCTGGAATCATACAACACATTGGCATAATCTGAACAAACAAACAGTGTACTTGATACTACTACATTTGATATCCCAACATGTACTAAAGTAGTTCCAAAGGACTTCACCACCCCTTTCTGCTTGTAGTATGGTTTCTTTCCCTCAATTTAGTTCATTATTGGACACCCATTTTTGTAATGACCCATTTCATTTCCCTTAATACATTTTACTGATTGTAAATCAGATTTTGTCTTCCCATTACGCTGATCTTTTTTAGTGCAATTATGAGCCTTATGTCCAATTTTACCACATTGGTAACACTTACCAGAATTCAAAAGACATTCCCCATCATGATTTTTACCACAATTTTTACAAACTGTAAACTTAAGTTTCTTTCCATTGGACTTTTTTGTAGAGTTTTTCCCTTTGGCATGCAACCTTGAACTCTTATTCTGTTGTTTGTCAAAGAAGACATGATCATCAGAAAAATCTATTTCCACCATCTCCGCACATTGAACAAGTTTTTCCTAACTCTTGAACTCATGAAAATCTAAATCCCTTTGATACATTGGCTTTAATCTCAAGAAAAAATGGATGATTTTACTATCAAAATATCGTATGAAATTTGAGGCATACCATGCCAGTCGAGTGAATATTTTTTTCATAAGAAGACACTAAGTTATCCTCCTACCTCGATTCTAGGAAATGTTTTTCCTTCCTAAGATGAACCACCTTAGGAAAATATTTCTCAAGAAACACACCTTTGAATTTATCCCAATCAAGAGGGTCAATCTCTTCACCATCCCTGATAATTTTCACCATTGACCACCACTGATCAGCTTCACCTTCAATATGGTAAACAGCGAGACTGAACTTTTAATGTTATGAACACCCCATGACTTCAAAAATATTTTCTAGTGCTTTAATCCCCCTTTATACTAGCACAGGGTCAGATGATCCTCTGAATGTTTGGGGATGTTGCCTCATAAATTTCTCAACTACTGACATGTTTCTCACTGATTGATCTGGTAGATCTCATGCAAGGATACCACCACTATTTATAGCATGAGTCAATTGTTCCATCACTGTAACAAAATATTTTGTTCTGATTCTGACCATCTCAGGTTGCTGATTTGGAAGGTTATCTTTCTCATGATGTCATCCCAAAATAGCTACCATGTTTCCTCAGCGGAATACCAATATGAACACAAAAATATCTTAGGCAAAGAAACATGGGAATCTGTAAATGATATATCACTTCAATCATACCATAAATTAATTTATGGACATTAATTAAACAATATCCTGACTTCTAAATTTATATAAACCGACCTCTGAAACCAACTATCACTATGAGAAAAACAGGCTTTTTTCGATGGGCTATTTACGATGGGATGAATTCCGGTCACAAATAGTCCATCCCATAGGTTATTTGCAACTCGGGGGGGGGGGGGGGGGGGTCTTCCGGTCACAAATAACAAGTTATTTGTCTCGGGTTTTGGGGTCCCATCGTAAAAAAGTAATGTGTCGTTTGGCGCAGCATGCGCGCCAAAGCACGGGAAGGTTATTTACAATGGGGGGATCCCCCCGTCGCAAATAGTGTGTCGATCAGAGGGTATTTTTGACGAGTCCCGTCACAAATATCGGCGGCGGTAAATGGGTTTTTGCAATGAGATGTTGTCCTATCGTAAAAGTTGTGTCGGCAGGTCACTTTTTGCGATGGGGCCCGTCGCAAATACCCTTATAACCACTGACAGCAATTAATGCCGGAAAAGGTATTTGCGATGGGGTTCGTCACAAAAAGTACCATTTGTGACCATAAACCCATTGCAACTAGTCCCGTCGCAACTAATCTAACATATATATACCCCCCTCCATTTTTCTTTTTCTTCCTCTAATTTATCACTTCCTCTATCTCTCTAAACTCTATTTTTAGAGTGGAAATTTCTCTAAGTGATATTTTTGTATTGAGAAGTTGTGAAGTCGCTTATATCAACAGAGGATCAAGTTTAAAGGTATTTATATTTTATTTAATTTAGTATTTATTTCATTTTTTTAGGTTAATTTTAATTATTGTTGATTAGTTGTAATTAAATTAGGTTTAAATTGTTTTGTTATCTATATTGATTTGTAATAATAAATTGAAATTATTAATATTAATTCTTAATAATTATTAATAATTAATAATTAGTCATAATTAATAATTATTAACGAAAATTAGTATTGTCTATAAATAATTACTTGTAATTAGTAATTAGTAATTAGTAGTTGTAAATTGTAGTTATTAATATCAATTAACGCTAATTAGTAATAGTAGTATTCAATTAGTAATAGTTATTTTTAATTACTAATAATTACGGGTAATTAGTAATAAATAGAAATAATTACTATTAAATAGGAATAACTAGTAATAAAAAGTAATAATTTGTAATAATTAGTAATAATTTGTCAGAATTAGTAACAAATAATAATAATAAGTAATAAATAGTAATAAATAGTAATTATTAGTAATTATTAGTAATTATTAGTGATAATTAGTAATAATTAGTAATTATTAGTAACTATTAGTGATAATTAGTAATA
This sequence comes from Viscum album, assembly GCA_963277665.1. Taxonomy (NCBI): domain Eukaryota; kingdom Viridiplantae; phylum Streptophyta; class Magnoliopsida; order Santalales; family Viscaceae; genus Viscum; species Viscum album. The sequence continues at coordinate 1,508,987,660 of OY728157.1, read as the reverse complement.
ATTAGTAATTATTAGTAATAATTAATAATAATTAGTAATAATTAGTAATAAATAATAATAATTACTAATAAAAAGTAATGAATAGTAATAATTAGTAATAATTAGGAATAATTACGAATAAAAAAAATGAGAATAAATAAGAATAAACAGGAATAAATAGGAATAAATAGAAATAAATAGGAATAAATACGAATAAATAGGATTAAATAAGCATAAATAGAAATAAATAGGAATAAATACGATTAATTAGAAATAAATAGGACTAAATAAGAATAATTCACAATAATTAGCAATAATTACCAATAATTAGGAATAATTAGAAATAATTAGCAATAATTAGCAATAATTAGAAATAATTGGGAATAAATAAGAAAAAATATGATTAATTAGTAATAATTTTAAATAAATATGAATAATTTGGAATAATTAGTAATAATTAGTAATATATATGAATAAATATGAATGATTAGTAATAATTAGGAATAATTAGTAATAATTAAGAATAATTAGGAATAATTAGAAATAATTAGAAATAATTTTTAATAATTAGGAATAATTCGTAATAATTAGTAATAATTATTAATAATTAGTAATAATTAGTAATAAATATTAATAAATAGTAATGAAGAGTAATATAAGACTACTTAGTAATAAATAGTAATAAATAGTAATAATTACTAATAATTAGTAATAAGTAGTAATAAATAATAATAAATAGTAATAATTAGTAATAATTAGGAATAATTAGGAATAATTAGGAATAATTAAGAATAATTTGGAATAATTTGTAATAATCAGTAATAATTAATAATAATTGCTAATAATTAGTAATAATTTGTAATAATTTGTAATAATTAGTAATAATTAGTAACAATTAGTAATAATTGGTAATCATTATGAATAAATAGGAATAAATAGTAGTAAATAGGAATAAATAGGAATAAAGAAGAATAAAGATGAATTAAGAGGAATAAATATTATTAATAAGGAATAAATAGAAATAAATAGGAATAATTAAGAATAATTAAGAATAAATAAGAATAATTAAGAATAATTAGGAATAATTAAGAGTAATTAAGAATAAACAGGAATGATTAAGAATAATTAGAAATAATTAAGAATAATTATTAATAATTAAGAATAATTAGGAATAATTAGTAATAATTAGGAATAATTAGGTATAATTAGAAATAATTATGAATAATTAGGAATACTTAGGAATAATTAGGAATAATTAGGAATAAATTTGAATAATGAGGAATAATTAGGAACAGCTAATAACAATTAGTAATAATTACTAACAATTAGTAACAATTAGTAATAAATAAGAACAATTAGGAAGAAAATCAATGGTAATAAATTGTAATAACTTGGCATAATTTCTAGTGGATTGACGGTGCTCCTTTTACTTGATGACTCTTATCCTTTCAACTTTCACTGACTCAAAACATTATGAAAAGTATGCTTCTACATATGCATATCCAATCTCGTATGCATGAGTTTGAATATGGATTTGTAGGACCACATTTTTATAATGTGTTCAGGCAATGATAGTGGCAAGAAGATAATTCATCGACGAAAAGGGGGCACTTTTGTCTGACGGCTCATTTACTTGCAAATTTCTAACACAAAAATCCCAGTAAATAATCTTCTCAGAGGTATGCATATTCATTCTCATGCATATGAGAATAAATATGCATGTCTCCCGGAAGATTCTACGGTGCAATTTTTGTGTGAGAAAGTTGCAAGTAAATGAGCCATCGGACAAAATATTAGCTATCAATCCACAGGAAATTGTGTCACCCGTAAGAAATGGAAATTATTAATACGTAGTTATAATTATTTATCTTTTTTTCAGATAGTTTTTTTTATAATTTCAAATTATTCAAAAATAGTAATTATTTATATTTTGTCGAAAAATATGGACTAAGGAAGTTGAAAATAATCATTATTAGATGATCTCTCTTGGATAAATCAGCATAAAAAATCTAAATGGTTCTGGTTTAAATCTTGTATATGTTTAGGGTGTTGAAGGTTTATTATCATTTGCATCATAAAAATCAAAATATGTTTCAGAAGGCACAATAATGTTTCCTTGTAAAAAATGTTCTTTGAGAACGTTTGACACAATTGACAAGGTTGGGGAAAATCTCTTGCAGTTTTGTTTTCAACCAGATAATGTTTTTTGGTATCAACACGGTGAACGCGGTTCCAGAGAAGATATTATTAACTTGATTCCTGATCCATCATTGTTTCAAAATTTAGTACATGATGTTGTGGGTATATCTGTTCAACAAACTGAAACTCAAGATGATATTGATTAACTCCTTAGTTGGCACCATCCAAATTCTATGAGTTGTTGAGGTATGCTAAGGATGCATTATATCTTGGTCGCATGATAAGAAAATTTTAAGCGGCTGAAAAATTTATGGCTATTATATTAGATAATGCAATGTCAAACAAATATTTTGATAAGATATTTTATTTTGTTAACAAACTCTTACCTGAATGAAATGTGTTGCCTGTAAATTACTATGAGAGAAAGAGGTTGGTTCATAATATGTTCCTTAGTTATCAAAATATTTTGCATGTCCAAATGGTGGCATCTTATATTCTGGTGAAAATGATTTTTTGGATAGTTGTCCCACATGTGGACAATCGAGGTATAAAGAAGCTCAACCAGGGAAGTCTAGATCGATTCAAGTAAAAGAGTTGAGATATTTCCCCTTTACACCTAGGTTGCAGTGTTTATTTATGTCTCATAACACAGAATCAATGATTTGATGACACAAAACCAATATGTCAACTGATAAAAGCTTGAATCATCCATATGATGGTGATTCATGGAAACATTTTGATCATCTATATCTATCTTTTTCTTTAGAAGCCCGAAACATGTGATTGGGTCTTTCTACTGACAGTTTTTGTCCATCTGGTTCTAATGGTAGTCAGTATTAATGTTGTCATGTCTTTATAACTCGGTTCAATTGACCTCCATGTATGTTAAAGAAGGATCCCTATATCTGTTTGACCTTATTAATCCCAAGACATTTGAAAAAGAATATTTATGTTTATTTGAAAGCATTGATTGATGAGTTAAATTCATTGTGGAGTGATGGTGTTAGTACATATGATGTTGTTGTGAAATAAAATTTCGTATTAAAAGCTGAATTGATGTGGACTATTAGTGAATTTCTAGAATATGGAATGTTATCTTGCTGGAGTACACATGGTCTGAAATCATTTCCTTACTATATAAAAGATAAAAATCATTTATACTCGTCAATGGAAAAAAACATTACTATTATGATTGTCACCACAAATTTATTCCAACCGATCAACCTTTTTGGTGGATCAAATATCATTTCAAAAAAGATAAAATTGAAAGGGATGAACCTCCAAAAATGATCTCAGTTATAGAGCTAAAATCAGTTGTATTTTTATTACCTCCCATCACATTTGGGTGAACAGTAAACCAACAGAAAATTCATGGCTTTGGGAAAGAACATAATTGGATAAAACGAAATTTTTTTGGGATCTTCCGTATTGGTCTGATTTATTAGTCTGCCCCATGTTGGATGTCATGCATATTGAGAAGAACTATTTTTATATTTTATTTCATATAGTTTTGGATCCACTAAGTAAGACCAATGATACTGTAAAGGCATGATTAGATCTTGCAAAAATTTGCAGGTGACCAGAAAATGAACTATTTGAAAATGTCAGATCACAGAGGTTAATGTATCAAAAATCATCTTATACACTATCCAAAGAGAGTCTCTTAATGTTTTGTTAGTGGATTGTAGATTTGAGACTTCTAGATTGTTATTCTTCCAATTTGGGAAGATATGTTAAGAATGGTTATATTACATGATTAAAAACTCATGATTGTCATGTTATAATTAAAAGACTTATGCCGATTGGATTCATAGGTTTGTTGAATTATGTGATTTGGGATTTGATAACAGACATATCATATTTTTTTCGAGACATTTGTGCAGAGACAACAAACTATGATGCGCTAAGAAAACTGGAAGAAGATGTTGGTGTAATTATTTTTAAACTGGATAAAATCATTCTGTCAGCTTTCTTTGATTCATGGAACATCAGATATTACATTTTCAACATGAAGATAAATGTGGAGGTCCAGTACAGTTTCTATGGATGTACCCATTCGAGAGATTCATATATAAATTGAAGAAAAAAGTACATAACATATCATCAGTTGAAGGCTCAATTGCTGAAGCTTATTTGAAAGAGGAAATTTATTTTTTCTTCTCTCATTATTTTTAATCTCAATATCCCTCAAAACACAATCGCATGGGATAAATTGAGGGGAATTTTAATGAATAAATTGACAATAAATTATCAGTTTTTAATCATCCAAATTTTGGTTTTGGTGGCGTTCAGGAACGATGTCTTTCAGATGATGAACATCACATAGTTCATACATATGTTCTTCTCAACTGTGAAGAAATGATATCATTGGTATTATGAGTGCTTCTATAAATTATTCTATAATTTATGTTACAGTATGTAAACTTATTTTATTTGTAGGATATTTGATAATCATATCAAAAAACAACTTCCATAAATTACAGCAGCTTCTCTTGAAAAATGCAGACTAAAAAAATTTCTCCATGGTTTCAAAAACTCGAAATATAAATTATTGATGGTTTAATATCAATTCCGTTTATTATTTATCATATTGATAATTGTTTTAAAAATTCTCAAGTGTCTCAACATGCTGATAAAATTGATAAGTGACTGTGTATATTGAGTAACTCACCATCCAGAATGGTTAAATCTTATAATGCATATGTGGTGAATGGTTTTTTATTTCATACGAATGCATATGGGGAATCGAAAAAAACAATGAAAAGAGGAGTTTTCTTGAGAGGATCGCATCACATAGAAAATAAAGTTGACTTTTATGGAATTCCGGATGAAATTATTGAGCTGTGTTATCTAGCACTGAATTACATAATGATGTTTAAATGTCGGTGGTTGGATACTAAGAGAGGCTTCCATGTTCATCTGACTCATGGAATCATCGATATTAAATATAAAAGTCTTCTTGTAGTAAATGAACCATTTTTACTGACTCAAAAGGCACATAAAATTTATTACATATAGTATTGTGCTACTTCAAGAGACTCGAGTGATTGGTGGAGCATAATAAAAATGAAATCTTGGGCAAATCTGTTTACTCAAACTGAATGTGGTTCCACTGAAGTGGAAGGAATTGAAATTTTTCAAGAGATTTCTCAAAATCCATCTTTTTTACAATGAGACGTGAATATCGATGATGACACTCCACAATTAAGGATCGATTATGACGAAGATATTAAAGATGTTATAAATGAATATGAAATGACAAGAGATGATGAAACTGCAACTCATATGGATATTGATGATGCTGAGGAAGAAGATGAAGACATTGACATTGGTAGCTATGGAGATGAGGATAAAGATGGACATTGACATAGTTCAATGCTGGTTATAATCATAACCAATATATATCTATATATAATAGTTATTTTCAACTATCTGCTAACAATAATCATTTTGTGTTTCAGATGGATCCTGATCTATTTCACGAGTTGAAAGAGGCTGATCTACCTTTGGATAAGGGGGATTGTGGACCATCTGACCCTCATCATATTGACAGTTCAGGGGGTACGCGGAGGGGTCACAGTTTTGCATGACTGATGATTCTTGACCCTATCCCCGAGTGACGTCCACGTCTTGGCTTCGATCTACGCACACAGAGGTATGGTAACATGTATATTTTAGTTATATTTCATAAATTTATATATATATAATAATTGTTTGATTATTTATTCCTTTTTCTCAGTTTTGTGCATGTAGCTATTGGACAGGGGAGTGCTATCTAGCACAATTATTTTTCTCAGCCATGGATCACATGGGAACAGATTTCTATTGATGTGTGACATGAAATGTTCAATCATTGGATTGTATGTAAATAAATAATATATATTTTTAAATTTATTTTATTAAGAACATGATATTATAAATTATTTGTTGCTTTATGGTATTCCATCGATGATAGCATGCATGACGCTATCCACACGGCATGGTAGGTGTCCATACATGACCATTTCCTTCAGTTTTTTCACAATTTGAGAAGAACATCCATTAAGAAAGAAGGAGTGATAGAATTTGATGAGTCGTGAAGACTCCACCTACCAGAGTACATTTCATCTCACGTTTTGGATGGATTATGTTTACACTAGTTGGGTGGTGGATTTTAGAGGATATATTTAGTGGGACGACGGAACCGGGGGAGACAGGAGGTGACAAATAGAGCTGGTAGCCATACATTCAATACGCATAGAGAGAATATGGTAAGTATATTTTTTAAATATTTTATATAAAATTATATATAAACAATTTATTTTATATTTCTGTAGGCATTTGAGCATCCCGTTTTACGGAGTTCGACGTTTATCAGAGGTTGTACAGTGATCCCGCCAGTGAAGAGATTATAGGTGATCGCTAGTCTCAGATTGTGGTTAGTATTATTTTTTTCAGTTTGAAAATTAACTGCATATAATATTTTCACCATTTTAATTTCAAATTTGAATTGGAGGACTCATAAGAGGCCGCGACCTCTTAGACACAGGCTGAGAGTTAGGATGAGATGAATGAGAAAACAGTTCCCACCATTTCGATGAGGTGACATGGATACAGGAAAATAAGTATGTCTTTGAGAAGGGCCTAGTAGTTGGTATCATCTCTCATTTGAATCCCAAAACTTATTATGATACTACAGCGATGTCGGCGTCCAGTTCGAGAGGAGCTCATGGAGAGGCATCATTTTTGCCTCATAGTATTAAGAGAAGTTGCAAAATCAGTCTGAGCTTACATAGAGTATGAAGAAGCAGCATGAAGAGATGCTTCTAAAGCAGTATCAGCAGGAGCAGCATGGGGAGGATATGTGTTGATGGCAGCAATAGCAGAAGCATCATCACGGGCAGATGGAGTAAATGCATCATTTGACTCATAGTGTAGGGATATAGTTTCCTCCACCAAATTCTATACCTCATCCACCTCCTCCAGAAGACGACACCCCAGTGATTTGTTTTTTATGTTAAAAACATTTGAATTGAAGATTTATTGTAATATGAACTATTTACAGTTTCTGTATTTTATATTGGTGCAAATATTGCATAATTTAATTATTTTAATTTTTAATATTTTATTATTTATTATTAGTATTATATTTGTTAATATTTTTTTATTTTACTAATAATAATAACATTTTATGATTTTTTATATATTTTTTGTAAATATTGAGAATTGTAATAATTTTTTATTTCCTTATTATTTTAATAAAATTAATATTAATTTTTTATTAATCATAATTTTATTAAATATATTTTGTTAGTATTATATTTTGTAATGTTTGTTTATTTTTCTAATAATAATATTTTTTTAAATAATATTAATTTAATTTTTTCATTAATCATAATTTTTTTAAATATTTTTTATTATGATTAGTATTTGCGATGGAACCATTTGTGATGGGATCTCGTCACAAATAATTTAAATATAATTTTTTATTAATAGTATTTGTGATGGGCCCGTCGCAAAAGGTTTTTATATATATAATGTACATAAACGGAGGCTTATTTGTGACAGTGTAGTTCCATGTCACAAAAGGTTTATTTTTATATAATTTATATAATCATAGGCTTATTTGAGATGCGCCTGTCACAAAAAAAATAATATTTGCGATGCTGTTTTCTACAATGGGCTATTTGAAATGGCCTCCTGTCGCTAAATCCTATTTATGACGGGATCCCGTCACAAATTGCCCATCGCAAATACATCTAATTACAGTAGTGTATAAGGACCCGACCTTAAACAATACATAATCTTGAATTAAATGAATAATTCACGTTGAGGATCTTTTCAGGTTTATTGTTTTAGAGAATTAGGCTATGAATATTACATTACATATAAAAAATTACAATGTAGACACTTAAACTCATTTTCTATTTTTTTCATAAAATAAAAACTCTTAAAAAATAGAGTCATGTCTAGTCCCATGTTTTAGACAACATGACTTTTCCTTGATCCTATCGTTGACCCTATTCATTTTATGTCCTATGAAAAACATTTCAAAACATGGGATGAGAATAAGAAGTTCAGTAAGGGTTATAAAACAAAGAAAGAAAACATTAGTTCATCATTACATACATAACATAAGATCTTTAACATACATCAAGAAATCATAATATTTTTGAAAAACAAATGGAAATCATAAATAAAAAAGGTAACATGTGGCATCCATATCATACTTACATTGTAGCTATCAAAACTACGTAGGGAGTTACATTTGAAATACCCATCATGATATATTCACTAAATATCTTAGGAAAAACATTCACATTTACCTCCATCATGTTACCCAATGCTTTTGAAAGCTATCTCGGGCTCACCCTCCCAAGGTTTATCATTGAACCACCCTAATACGTAACAGTGCCCAAGAAACATAACATATTCCTAAAACATGAAATAAGCATAAAGGAAAGATATCATTTCCACATTTCAAACACAATATATATCATTTAAATATATTGACATAACAAATCAATTAACAAAACTAATTTAAATACCAAAATACATAAAATATTATATGTTATTTATTTTCTTTTAAAAACACCATGGTTTGATAAGGAAACAAAAAACAAATAATACTCGCGACAGTGGAGAGGTCATTGTCTCCGCATATGTTAAAAAGAAACATTCTTTTTTTTTGTTTAGTAAAATGATTCATTGAAAAATATTACCTTTGAATGAAATGAAAATTAAAAGGTGTTTATACAATTTATAAAAGAAATTTGTGTATTATAAAAAAATATGCCTCTATGAAAGGATATTGAGACGAAGTCCCTTACCTCGTGTCTGACTTGACCCATTAATTATTTAATCTCATGAATAATAAACATAAGTTAATTTATACATTATTAATAACCTTTTCCATGTTTATTTTTTATTTTTTATCAATTATTACCATTTTATAAACATCATTTAACTAATTAAGTTAATAATGGTCGTTTTGTCGATATTAGGTACTAGAGTAAAAAATGAACTTTTTTTATTTACAAGTTGTCTATGTGTTCAAAAATACCTTATATATAGAATGATATTCATGATTTAGATATAATATATATCTTATATGTCAAGTATATACATGTATTTATAATAGTACATAACATTTAGAGGTAAGAAATGAAATGCACTGTTCCTAGAGACGGTAAGTCGTACGTACGCATGAACACTACTTCCATTTCTATTTCGTATTTTAATGGAATTAAAACATAATGATTCGAAGGTATATTATAATTCCAATGTAATATCATATATAATATCATTAACACCATCCTTTATAAGTCCCACAAATGGCATTAATGAGTCATATCACTTTGAGGGGGCGGTAGTCCGCACTTCTTCAAATGAAATTATCGCATTTACCTATAATGGAAACCATAAAAGGATGATATAAATGGAAAATACAGAAGAATAAAGAAAACATAAACATAATATATATCATTTATAAATATATTTCCATCATAATGGACACCATGAGAGGAATATGGATATAATTGAACAATCATTGTATCGTGAGACGTTAGTTTCCCATCAACAGAAACAATACATTCTTCACCCATTAGATGGAGGTGTGTGTAAATGTAGTTCAAATCATTCTCATAAAAACATAATAGTATATTGAGGATAATATTTTTGTTATAAAATTAAGGAATAAAAAGATTTTTGGGGTTAGAGAAGTAAAATAAAACAAAATAACTTAAGAGAAGATGTTACCTTTAAATCAGGTAACTCCATTTGGTTTGAATCAAAAGGGCCTGTTGAAGTGTCGTCTTCCTGAGTTAGGGCTTCTATTATGAGGATAGGGATGTAGGTAGATTAATTGGGTATAGGTTAGACAAGACAAGTGTTTTGAGAGGTGTGACGAATGGGTTAGAGGTGATGGAATTTTATAAGGGGAGGGGGGGCTCTTTAAGAATGTGTGAAAATATTATTTTATTACATTATAATATTCAGTTTCTAAATGTCCAAAAATTATTAAAGTAAAATAAAAGATTACTAATGGTCAAAATAAAATCATCCAAAAATAGTTTTACAGGTTTTTTATATTATTTTAATCTTTATAATCTTATTTAGTCGAGAGATGGTTGAGGCTAATACATGGCATGCACATCTAATATACACAACAGGTAATTTTGTTTTTATTTGATAAAACGGAGTTGGGTATCATCTCATCCTTAGAATCCTTTTCTTCTTCCCTTGGGTTGTACAATATAGCTAACAGTCGTGAACTTTGAGCTCCTCTGGGTTCTCCATCCGAGCTCCGATTGAGATGTCATTGGTTGCATTGGATTCCCACCAGTGAGTTATCTTTTCTCCTAGTTCATTTATTATTGATTATTCCTCTCTCATGAGTTATCATGGTATGATAATTTTTACCCTTTTTATATCTAAATCATTTTTTGGCAGATTCATGGGATGACGTTCAAGTGTATTAATCGCGAGTCATCGAGGTAGGTGGTTTGTGCCTTTCATTCTTCATCTTTGGATTATATATGCCAAAAGTTCCATATAACCACATTTGGGGTATTTTTTATTGTAAAATTAACCCTATTATTTACCTGATATGGTTTAATTGATTGAAAATGGATTGTTTCACAGGCGTAATGTTTTATTCCTTGTTTACAGGACACCCCAAGGGTGTGTTTCTCTAGTTTGACTGTTTATAGCCATTTGGCCAAGGTTTCCTATGTGGCATACCGTGTTTCCATTTCACAAATTGTTTAGGATGGGGAATGATTGATTATGTAAATTTACTATGATATTCTTGTAAAATTTAACCTTGTAGTTGGTATATATTACCAGTGCTGAATTATTATGAATTTCTCGATGATTTTTAAATTGATTGTGAGAGCCTTGGACTCAGAAATTTGTTGGTATATTCATGTTTATCTACACAGGACCATGAGATCATTAGTGGAGGATTTTAAATAGGGATATTTACCATGATATCTACCTAGGAGTTCATTTATGATTTATTTATACTATGTTGACCCAGGGAGTATTGATCATTAGAGCTACACAGAGGTCATATTTCATTTATTAGTGCTATGTAAACCTAGGGGTATTGACCATGAGGGATACCCAAGAAGTCATTATCATTACTCTATGATATGTGGGACCATAGGGGATAGACCATAACATCTTTCCCAAGGTGACATTTTTGAATGATTGAATGATTGTGATGAGTCTTCCAAGACAAAGAAAAAGCTCGGACTCGATCTTACTTGGTTGTTTAGATGGTCTTCTGAGACGTCTGTTTTGGTACTACTACCCAAGAGGATATAGAGCTTAGGCTAGATCCCTAGAATACCTATTGAAATAGTTTATTAATAAATATAAATGAGTGTAATTGAAAAATATGGGATTTTTTACTTTTGAGTACTTCCGAGTTTATTTATTCATTTATGCATATTGCCTACTATATATATTCACTGATAGTTGGGCACATATCTTTTGGTAGTTTCCTACTAAGAATAGTTTCACACCCTATTTGGGTCATGCTTCTGGACCAAAACATATTATATTATTATAGTTATAGATAATAGAATGTTACCTTCTTCATCAGGTACTTGATTGTTGTTGGAGCAAGATAACATGGGACAAAGATGAGGCTTGCAATGTTGTTGGAGCTTACTTGTTTTCTATTGTACTTGTGTTTTTGTATTGTTTTCCAGCATTGTGACTTATTTTTATACTTTCCTAGCCACATTTTTCATTCATTAATTATATATGATCCAGTCATTATATTCCAATCAGTCTTCTGTTGTTTAAATCTTTTGTAGGTATTACGACTTCTGCTATTGTTTACTATTTGTTACCCCCCATGTATACTCTTATAATGTTGTAATAGCTTCCCAACTATCAAACCTTGGACCTCAATGATAGTTTACATACTATGGATTTTGGGGAAATGTTCTTGATGGAATGTGACCAACTAGGTATGGGGCACCCTTAGGCAGCACCCGGAACCAGGATGTTACAAAAATACCAGCAATTGCCATGATTTTTAGAGAGATACAAACCATATATTTCACACTACAGATCAAAGATAATCGATAAGAGTATGTGGTCATCAACATCTTCCCAGTTCCCATTTATTCATTCATTTTATCTTATTTAAATTGGTATCAACCATATTTACTATAGTACATAAGTACTCCCACACCGCATGATACACAATTAGGAGAGACAAAGGGATCTCTACCTAGAACAATTTGGGACAAAAAAATCCCCTTTACGCAAAACTTAGTGGGGGTGCGTGAGAAGGATACTCTAAAGAAAACTGAATATGGGGGGATACCACATAGGAGTACATCTCGTCTGTGAGGAATGGTTCTTACGACACTAAGTGAAAAGATAATAGAGGACTTAAGCTTTTGAAAAAGCTAAATCATATATCAACAGAAGGAAATGGTTCCAAGTCCATTAAAGTTGGATTGTGGCCAAGACCACATGGTTAGACAATTTTGAAGTCTCCAGAGCATTATGATAATAATGATATAATTAATATAATTTGAAATACCCTTAAAAATTCCCAAATAATTTATTAATAATGATTTACATAAAATAAGATATAAGATGAGGGAAAATAAAAAAATTAGGTAAAACTGAAAATGATTCGTCGATGGGTGAGTCAATTATAGCCAGCCACAAATAGAGACGCACCCACAGTGAGTCACCAACACCGAGCTACGGACGCTGAGCCACCAACACTAGGCCACAAAAATGACCTATTGGTGCCCGGACTCACCAACGCCCTGACTCCCTGATGCCCTAAATCCCTGATATCTTGACTCCCTGACTCACTGATTCCCTAACTCATAGTCTTTTGAATGCACCAACACCCTGACTCACCGACGCATCGACCTACCGATGCCCTTAACCTACTGACAGAAAACTGTAAATTTAGAAAACAATTGAAATGGTTAAACACTACCCCCATAATTCCCCAAACACTGGATTTTGATAATTTAGTGGACCATAGAGATCTAGGACATTACTATTAATTACCTCTATAAATGAAAAGAAAATCAAGTTACCATGGTTAAAACCAAAATGCTGAAATTGAATAACCTTAGAGGTTCAAGGAATAACATGTTTAAAATAAGATTATCTATTATGGTGTAATTGTTTATAGACCTTAAATTACATCCTATATATTATATAAATTTTTAATAAACTTTCGATTCGATTGAATTCCCATTATATAATTTGTTTGGATATTTACAAAAATTAAACAAAGCCTTATTTATTAAAGGAAACATTATTACATCACATATTAACACATATTAATACTTTAATTATGACAAATAACTAATAGAATATATCATGAATATCATTATCCACATTCTATAGGTGAATTTTTTCCCAAAAATACCATCCCAGGGTCCCTTAATAAGATATGAAAATGAGGTTTTCTTAATAAAAGATATTTTTTCACTATTTTATTTTTTTTACATCTTATCGTAGTACATTTATTTGTGTATTAAAAATTAAAATATAAGTTAACTATATCTACAATATATATTTCTTCCATTCTGTTTATTTAATAACATACACATATCTCCTCTTTTTTCAATTGGCACATAAACTCGTTGATCATGTGTATGACGGACTATGACCTCACAAACCAATTCAATTTTTTCCATCCCCACCATTCATATATAGATATAATATAGGATTTAATGAATATATATTAAAACAATGTCATAATTATACTCTTTTAATTATAATATCACATATACCTTCTAAATTACCAAACTATTTTAAATCGATAATGGAACTCACGCGTACATGGGGACAATTGCCTCTAAGAGGTGATGTTATTTATTTTTAAATTTATTTTTACATAGATGTTAATAAGGATGTAATTGATGAAAATATATAAAAATATATGATTTAATAATTATTATTTTAATATTAATTTTTTTAGAATTATTTCACTCCATCTATCATACATGAAAAAAACATTCATGTGTATGTATGACTAACTATTTCCACGAACAGTGAAACCCTTTTTTCTATCTCAAATATTTATGGAATAATATAAAAACATATATAAATAAATATATTATATTTAAATACTTTTTAATATTATATATTTTATTAAACATTTATCAAAGTAAAATGAACGAAATTACCAAACAAAAACATATATAAGAAGTTAAGTAGTAACTAATCAAACCATGATTTTTACAAAGAATTGTTAAAATAGGGGTGATAAAAAATATTTGTAAATCATAAAAGGTATGAAATATATGTGAAATTTTCTACAATATTTGAATAATAAATCCATATTTATTAGAATTTAGGTTCATACATATAGAATGGTATTCAAGCTGGAGGTAATGGTTTCTTTCCCAGTCTCATAATTTATCAGGATTTTTTACGTTTACGCCTCCACTAGGGATATTATTTCATATAAATATAGTAAAACTAATATATTTTATTCTCAAATGGTTACTTAAATAAATTAAAAAATATTCATAAAATTGATTCTATATAATTACTAAAGATATAAAAATGATTTCTTTAGAAAATTAAACATTTATTTTCTACTTAGTGGGGAATCATTCACTTAAATTACCTTATTTTCCTTATAATGCATAAAAAAATGTTTTTAATAGTGTCCAATGATTTATTAAAGTAATTTTACCCATGTTTTACTATAAAAATAAAATTATATTTCATATCATTTTGGCGAACTGGTTACTTTTTGAACTTTTTAAAATGACATGAAATGATGTTTTTTATCATATATATCATGAAAAAATTACCCACTGTTATAAACACTCAATTATATTATGATTCTTTGAATTTTTTAAAATTTATTTCAAATTAAAAAGTTTTATATAGTATTTGTGAAGTGTTTGATAATATAAATGCGTGAATAAAAAGTGAATGGGGTTATTTTCCTAAATAAGTCATCTCATAATTAGATTAAAGGTTATTCATCTATGTAAAAATTATTTGGAGAATGTTATACTCTACTAGGAATGTATTATTTTGATTCCATTCTCCTTATTACTCAAAAAATTATATGATATTTAATATTTATTGTGGAAATCATTAAAATTTCATATGCATGTTTTTTAATAAAAAAATTTACGATTACTATGTTTCACCACTTTCATATGAGGAATTAATGGACCAAAAAAGTGATGGGTGGGGCCAAATATATCCCCTAGATGAGTTAACATGTATCATGAGAAAAATAGATTGGATATTTGGATTATTACTTACCCATTTAATTATTATTTATTAGCAGAAGGCCTTAACATTTATGTTTATGGTGTATAAAATTATTCACTTGCTCATTATTAGATTTGTTATTATTATCAGTGGGATTATTTGACTAGTTATGATATCCATTATTTATTTTCAATATTTTATGATTTTTTATATATAATTTAATGATCAAAATTTTATCCTATCATATTATTCTTCATTCCAAAGTGAATGATTAAATTTAATGTGTTTTAAAATATTTACCTTATGATATTTATAATTTATTATTTATTAATCATATCATTTACTATACTTATACCATTACTGAGTATATAATATCACCCATTTTTATGTTTCATTTACTAATATTGTAGGAAATTTATTTTGATTAATATGTACGGTAATTATAAATTGAATAGTAGTATTCTTGATGAAAATAATTAGTTTTATTACATGTTATCAAATGTAATTTTAAATTCAGGTTTGTATCTAGTTTACTAATACTATTAAACCATTCATTCTCTTTTGGGATGTGATAACTCATATCTAGTACCAATGAAGTAATGTAACCACTGACTATGTGATACCTTTATCGAGGCTGTTATTATATTTTAATTGGATAATATAATTAGTGGAATATGGTTCTTTATAATACCATGATACCAAAGTGTTCTAGCCCTTAATATTTCATCAAATATTTGAATATTCCTATCATACATTCCATCACTATGGAAATGATAGATTATTCTTAGGTTTTACTCTATATTTAAAGGATTTTAAAGGCTCATTCATAACATAGATGTAAACATTAGATCACAATGAAATACAATTGATTATAGGACCCTATGGTGTCCCTATAATTTATTAATATAAGGATGATTAAGGCACTACTAGGAGAAATACAATAATATATTAATGAAATTGAAATAATTTATAATCTAAAAATGCTTACCAATATGGAAATATTTCCTTTTTATGTCTTATAAATAAATATAATAAAGTCTATGTCCATGTTTACCCACATTCATAAATGTATTAAAAGTTGTTTCTCACACTATTTTAATGTTTCATCCATTTCTTCACATAATGACATACCTTAAATATTATTATATAGTCCACAATATCTTTTTTCTTGTTATCCCACTTGTAATGATTTTAGATATCTCAATACATTTTGGTAAATATAATATTTATAGAGAATGAAGATCTATGTGATTCTCCCATTAGTTATTTGTCGATATTGAGAGTAAATGATATAAATAAACATATTTGGAAACTTAAGAATTTCTCATGATTAATATATAACTCTTAAAACATTCCTTTTATCATCTCTACTATCATCCACAATTTTATTGTACAATTCCTTTTTTTTCATTACCTCTACAGAAATATTTTTTGAAAAATGATTTTGGCTAGGAATGTTGATGTCCCTTCTATAATGAATTATAAATATATCTATTCCTATTCCATGATCAATTGATCCCATTAAATCCTTATAATTTAAAAATATATTGTATTTATTACTTAGTAAATATCTTTTTTATCATACAAAGTATTTATTAAATACAATAATCACATCTGTCTCATTTTACTTGTTTGTGTGTGAATATATACTACCTAAATTAGTAATCTATATTTGTATATATCACACTTATCCATATGTATATGGTTACTCTAAATCATTAAATAGTAAATGACAATATCTAAATATATGCCATGTGTATGATCATTATTCTAATGTGGATTATGTCATCACTGTGCATAACAAACAACTTTTTCATTATAAATGGTTCCAAATAAAATTCATTTCAAAAATGAATTACTCAAAATGAAAAATCCCTCTCTAATAGAGTTTAATGTTAGTAGATGTTAACTAAAGAACCTTTTCATCAGCTATATGAAATGTAGTTCACACAACTTTATCTAGGTAAACATAACTTCCTTTCAACTGAACATTAATAGTGGAACAGAAATCCATGATTTCTCTTATTAACAAATAATCAATATGGACCAAACAATCCAAGGAAACTATGAATCTATTTTGACATTATTTTATAAGGAAATGTATTGAAATAATTTGTATTAGATGGATGCAAAATGATTTCTTAACATGATCCAATGTGTCCCATGAATTCCAGTTATTGCAACTAGAACAAAAATTTATTGATTTTATAAAATCCCTCCCATTTGATCAGGTATTTAATATGAGCCATATTTTTTCATCATGCTCCTCAGTTATTTTGTAATATATAATTATTTAATCGATTATTACCACTTAAAATTTATTTATATAGTCCCTAAGGTTTCTATTAATCATTTTAATAAATATCATAAGAGCATTAGTTTGGATGAAGGGTATAACTATGAATTCATAACGTCCATAACATGTTAGAAATTTTTTATTGGGATATCTTATTTCCTCACTCTCAGATTTTGATAACATGATTCAAGATAAATCAAATAAATGTATTTATATCCATGAAGATAGATAAATAAGTCATAATTTCTTAAAATAGGGTATTTTTTTGATACTGTGATCGCATTATGTTTGTTATATTCCATGTATGGGATCACTGTTCAATATTTATTCTTCATAATGAGAAAATTTTCATCCAAAGGATACAAACATGGATGAATAATCCATTATCTAAAATATAATTTAGATAATTATTCAATTATTTTAGAATCATGAATGCAATTATATAAGGGGTCATTATTATAGGTTTAGATTCAAGTAAGAGATTAATTGAAAATCCACTCTCTCCATTTTTGGAGTTATAAATAATTCATTTGGGAAAAGTTCAATTTATTATTAAATTGTTTATAATAAATATAATTTTTTACTTTAACATTCTTATCCTTCTTCAGTAATAATATTCATAATGAATGATAAAGTATGTAATTCTTGACAAAATATGGGTTGGTAAATCTAACCTTAGAAATTGATTTCATGTTTATCCCCCAAATTAAATAAATTTTTACTAGTCACGTATATGATCTTAGAATTTCATATTTATATATAATTCATTCATAGTACAATATATAATTCCAACATCTGAATTAATACTAGATTTGTGATGAGATTGGTCTCAAAAAATCAAATACAAGACTCCATATAAAATATTGTGACTTTAATTGACCTCCCATGTATTTTAACTCATATCTTTAAACCTAATAGATATGGTTATGATTTTATTTTCTTATAAACATAAAATTAAAATTGAATTCATCAAAACCAAATTGAATAGTGTGATTGAATGATTTGTGGGAAAACATTTTACCTAAAAAAACATCATTTGGGTCATCAATATTATATGTCATGCTATAAAAAGTATTGATGTCACCCCTTGACCTATGATGTGGTTTATTGTGTTTTCCCTCCCCTGTTTTTTATTTTGGCACTTATTGGAAAAGTGACAAAGCTCTCTACCCTTGATTCATTTAACTATATTATAAACTTTCACTATATTTCCATTTTCATTAAAATTGGTTCGCAAGGGTTTTACATCTCCTAGATTTTTTTTGAAACTTTTCAAGCCTTACTATGTTTGTATCATTTCCAATGTCCTTTAATAGATTTTTACATGTGACTTTTTATATAGCACTTCAATAACAATATTATAGTATCTTTTATTAATTTTAATAGTTAGAACTCTAAAAAAAATCTATCTTACTATTTTAATCATTCTATCAGTGAGTCCACTGTGAATTTCTAAGTCACATATGCACCATGAAAAAAATAATTCTATTTACCCATAGATCACATGGTCTCCTTTCTTAAATGATTTCCAGAGACGAGGTCTTAAACCAATAAAGAATCAATTTATATATCTATCAGAATAAATGACAAAGCATGGAAAATAATTTGTGGGCCTTATGATTATTATATTAAAACAACCAATGATTTCACATTATATTTTCTTCTAATCATGAAATTATAATTCCTATTTTTTTACTTCCATGATGTAAATATTTATTAAAATGGATTTTATTTTAATTTGAAACTCTATCACTTAAATTTAATTTATAGGATTGATCTTATTGACAAATTTACACCATTGATCACATTACCATTATAAATAAAAAATATCTAAAGTAAAATTATATTTCCCTAAATAGTTTATTATAGAAAATATTTTTTCAATAGTATTTATCCACAGTTCCACAATAAATGGGTCATAGGGTAATAAATGGTTGGTGGTGAGTAATACTATAATGATTCCATAGTTATTTGATCCCTTCTATAAGAGTTTGGATGATCTAAATAGCTCTTATTGTTATTTATTACATGGTATAAGTGATTTAACATCATAAAGAAATTTTTTACCATAACTTCCATCATATTGATAAGGATATTATTGTGTTTCTCATTACATCTTATGATCACATGGGAAATTCAACTTCAAACCATTTTCTAAAAATACATATTAAATAATAAATAGAATTATTTTAATAATAATAATTCCAATAAATTATAATGTTGAATTTAATCCTAATTTTATAATATATTGCTTCTAGATTCATATACCTTTATAATTTCATTATTTTAAAAAAGAAACACTTTTTGTAAATCAAATTTTAGTGGTTTGTAAAATAATCTGAAAAATGAGTATCCTATGGGAGTGTTAAATATGGTGTAAAATAAGGAATCCTTATATGGTAACATGTGATGATTATTTTCATTCCCATTCTACCATTTTTAGGATTATCTCACCTCAATATAAATATTTAAGAGCCACACCCACATTCAGTTTTCAAATAAGTATTTTATTGCTTGGAACCCATTAAATATACAATTCACCAAAATTTAAATATTTTTCCTAAATTTTTTATTATAAATATCTTTTATCCAATTGTTTTTATTTTTAATTTACATGAAAGAATATTCAATACTTTGATTACAACTATGGTGACATTCTATTTTATTCATGTATTTAAATATAATTCTTTTGATAAGTATTATAAAAATAACTATGAAGGACCCCTTTTAGGATTACTATGTTGGAAATGATATACATATTAAAACACATAAAAGATATCCATAATAAAATATATATACTAATTTTCAAATCCCCTTAACGTTTTTTATTACCCTATCCAATATCAACTCACTATATATGATTTTCTAGGAATATTTATAAAATAGAAATGGTCAGAATAAATTATACTAGGGTATAAGAAATTGATGGGAACATCATAGGTTAAACCTGAAGCACAACTAGAGAACATGAACATCATAATGTGGGGGATAACATCATTACATCAGCACTAAAATTGAATCATAATATTGAAATGTTTCTATAACATAGACATGATATTTTAAAAAAGCTTATAACCATAACTCATAACTATGGATTTGAAAAACAAATTACACAATATTTTCACCAATGTATCATAAAAATTTCAAATCATGACCACAAGGTATAATGAACATGAATTCTATATATTTTAATTCTTTACCCAACACAATGTAGTGATATAAGGTTGCACCATTCATATTTCAGACATTATGTGTTACAAAAAGATCAATGACCACAAGTACATTTAATAATTAAACAATGAGTGGGGAATGTTGTTTTTATACATTTATTTCCCAAATTAAAAATCTTATGATACATTGAAATGTTTAAACATTAATGAAAATAAGTTGAAATTTGTAGGTCATGAAAAAAATGCATGGAAAAATAATTTGTTGATTTCAATAAAATAGCGGGTATAAAAAAGGATTCTTTGAATGGTCTTAATTTTGGGGAAAGAATGTATGTCATTTTTAAGAAACCCTATTAACTATAATGGGGGTTTTTTTAAACATCAAAAATATAATATTTTTAAAATCAAAAGGATTATACAAAGAACAATTAGAATAAAAAAGTTGAGGAAGAAGAAAATTTTTTGAGAGGATGATTCATATAACTAGGGAGAGACTCTTGAGAAGCGTATTAAAAACTAGAGATTAATTTAGATCCAAAAAAAATATATAAATTTCATTATTAATGGGTTTTATATATTGATTAATAAGATAATAGTTGTCTATTTATACTTGTGAAGGGATGTTTTCATGGGGTAAAATATTTTTTACTTTATTAAAAAATCCAATCACTTAATCATTCAATCAAGTAAAATTATTTTGTATAATTAACAAGTTAATGATATTTTGTTCACATTAAAATCGATACCAATTTGAAATTAACCTTCTATACAACCCATTTGATGCACTAAATCCAAAACTATTTTTTATCTTAAAAATCCAATAATCAGTTTTAAAATGTAATGTAATATTTATAAATTTGTAATAATATTTTTAAATTATTTTTTATACTTGTTAAATATTAATATTATTCAATAAATATTTTCATAAATTATAGAATAATTCATATATCTTAATGATTTTATAAAATTACATTACTATAAAAACAATAACCTATACTGTTTTCACCAAAAAATAAAATTATTAGCATGTTAACAAAATTTTAAATGAGGATAATTTTGAGGTGATGAGTCCAGATATGATAGTTATATATAAAAAACTCAATAAATATCATTACATTATCTTTAAAAAATACATATCTGTTGAAAATTAATTCTTTTTAGGAAATAATAATTTTTTTAACATTATACAAAATACATAAGAATTAATTAATTTATATTATCATTTAAAATATTTTTCATATGATTATTTAAAGAAAGTGGAATTTATTTAAAACATTTGTTATAATATTACATAATTTTAAGATAAAGTTAATATATTTATAGTACTTGATAAAATAAAATTTTGGTTTCATCATTTTAGATCATAAAATATTCCTAATGGGTAGTATACTATAGAAACAATAATAATGTTCAAATATATTACTATCCAATGGTAATAATTTCGAAGAGCCATATTAGACAACATTCATAAGGCCTAATGACCCTATTAATATATAAAAACCCAATCTTTCTCACTTCATCATTCACTACTACTTTTAAAAAGGCTCTTTGAACAACTTCGATTGTGTATAAAATTTTCAAAAAGGTTCTATTTAATTATTTCAGTCATTATAATTAAAGATATATTTATGAGGGAATTCAATCCTATAGAGTAACTTTTAGGGATTGTATTATTCTTTTACAATTATATCTCATCATTATACCCTTTAGATGTATTCCATTTTATCACATCAAGTGTAAAAAATATATAATTTTCATTTTATGCACGTCAATAGTAAAATATTATAAAATTATTATTGTTAGATAATAGTTATTTTTTTATAAATGAATATTTTTTAGTTCATTGAAAATAATCATTATGTACAGTAATATTATAGGTTCTAGATTTTGTTTCTTTCAGATTTTCAGGTCTCAAATTAATCTCACAATACTTCTGGTTTATGGAGTTCTTTATATCTTCAACTAATCTCATGTAATCTTCTGGATCATCTTGAAACGTAATATTTTGTTCTTAATTATTTTTTCTTGACTCATATAGGGAGTTTTCAGTATCATTAAAAATATCTATTTTAATATTTATATAATAGTCTCTAATAATTTTGTAGGTTTTCCTATGTTTTTTAAATTACATTGATTTATTTCAAAAATAATGTTTCAATAAATAAATTATCAAAACTAGAAATTGAAAAATTCTTCTTAATCATGGTAATATATTCTATCATGATTTTTTTTATCAATTTCTCTTTTGTATCAATAAGGTGTCATTGATAAATTCACATTCATAACTTCTTATATATCTCATTATCTATTTTCTCAACTTTCTATTCCATATCTTCCATCTCATGAAGGTATTCTCTGATAAAATAATCATTATAATTTACCAATACATTTGGAATGTTCATAAAATTTTCATTGATTTGATATATGAGGTATTCAATTATCTTGAAGGAATGATCCTACTCATACTCATACTATCATGAACTTTATAATCCAAATGATCATTGTTAAAAGATTTATCTAAAGAACAATTATCATTTCCCAATAGTTCAAGTACAAATTTATCCTTATTTTAATGTGATTTCATTTTCAATTTATTTACCAAGCATTTATTCCTATTAATTATGGTTTGTAAAAGAGAACGTATTTATCTTCGATAAGGATGTAAAATGAGATCCCCATCTAATAAATCTTAAGAGCAAACTAAAATCATCACATTATACATATCTATTAAAAGAAAATCAAAATTTTGGGTCTAATATGTGGATATTGTAATGGTATGATCCATCCCAGCCCATTACAATGTTGGTTTTGAGAGTTAAAGGTATTTAAAGGAGTTTCTTTGTGTTTTTTGGATGTTGAAGGTGCATTAGGGAGGCTACATAAAAAAATGCCTTGTAATATTTACACGAATTAATTGATGGTTTGACGGATTTTCCTGATCTGGTTCACTACGTATGGATTTTTGGGGTTCACAAACAAAAAATTTATGATTTATTTTGATGAAATGGGATCCTAAGGATTAAAATATGTGAAAAAAGATTACATATTGTAAGAATCCTTGATGTTGTGTAGTTTTAAAAGTTATTTTCTAGTTAAATTTTCATTTATTCTATCATATATTATTCTTCCTCTCATTTTAAGATAACCCTTCGCACCACAAGGAGTTTTTAAATCCCACATCTTATCTATTTGATATGCTGGTCCTGATGTTTATTTGTTTGAACTCTGTGGAAATACTTTCCTTTTTCATTATTGATTGTTTTCTCATTATTCTCTATGAATCATTACGGTTGTTTGGTTTTGTTTGGGTTATGTTTTTTGGAATCATTTATATGGTATTTGGGTGTGGTGTAGGTTGATATGTGGTTTCTTTTAGTGTGGTTGTGTTTTTTATCCCTTCTTCTTCACCATTTGTAGCATAGAAAGTCTGAAAAGATTTTTTTATGTAGGGACTACCTCATTTCTCTTTATTGTGTAATGTGGCAGAGGTTTATTCTTTAGTCTATCTATGTTTTGTCGTTGTGCGGACATAATACAAGACAAATAATTAGCTAAATTGAAATTTAAAAGGGTAAATGGGGTTTTATTCACATAATTTTCTAAAATGGGTATTATTTTTTATGTTGTGGGTTATACTAGCTTGTGGAACCACTAAAAATGTGGTTGTTGGGTGATGTTTTTATGTTGTATGGTATTTAATTTTATGGTTGAGCATATTTTTGTTGTTGTGATATCACCCTAAAATGTTAATTTATTAACCACATATATTTTTGTAATTAACTTTTTTCTCCAAGATTATGGATCGCGTGATAACACCACTAAAATAATGTAAAATGTGATAAAATCACCTTTGAAATTCTATAAAATGATCATGGTATGTAGTGGTATTTTGTTTTGATCTTGGGACAACAATATGTGGTTGGGGAATGTGGAGATAATGGTGTGTGGGCTGTAATTTTGGTTTGGAGATTTGTTTTTTGGGCCATGATTTTGGGGTGGTGAGTTGGTTTATGGGACATTCTTTTGGGGTGGTGATGTGGTTTTTTGGATGTGCATTTGGGTGGAGATGGAGTTTTGTGCCCATGATTTTAAGGTGGTTTGGTGGTGGTTTCTTTATTCTATATTCCCATATAGTGATGGAATAAATTACTGATAATGATTGAAATGACATAGGTTGGTTAGGCTAATGGGATTAAATTGGATAATGAATAATTAAATGGTTGGTTGTGTGGTTAAATGTGTCTAAGGCTAAATGATGAATATATTTAGTCAATTCAATGAAATTGGATAGAAAGTTTAATGTGGATCGTGGCTTGTTGTGTGGTGGTATGAATTCATGGGTGGTGGAAAAATTGACATTGTCATGATTTTTTGTGTATTTTTTGAATGAATTGATTGGGATTTATTGTTTTATATTATATATATATATACTTTTATATTCTTGGTATTTCTATAGATAACCCACCCACATTGATCACTAGGTTCTGACACCGTTTTAGTCACCCGAGGGTGGTGTTTTCCCAATATCAGATGAGGAGTACAGATGTATGGGTACCCGCTCTTTCCTGCTCTCTCTTCTAAGAAATGCAGGTATTTCATAGGCTACGATGGCTAGAGATGTGTTACTGTATTAGTTGTTGGTTGTGATAGCCCTGGTGTTTTTGGATGAGATGATATCATATTTGTGGGGTGGTGTCCCATGTGTTTTTTCGATGGTAATTTATATGAACATTCTTGTGGTGTGTCGTTTAGTGTATTTATACATGGTTGGATGAGGGAACAAGGTTGATGTCCTACATGTTCATGATAACCTAATAATCTTTTTTTGGTAGTGTTTTTGTTATGGCCTAGGTGTTTATGGATGTGATTTGTTGTGTCTATGATTATGGGGTGGCAGTCCCAAGTGTACTTGGGGTGGTGTTTTGCGACTATGCTTGTATGGAAGTGCATTATACAGAAGGAATCAATGTACCGTGACATATGGATTTGGGGTGTGAGGGTGGCACACTACTGGTAAAGTGGTGCAGGGTACCCTATTCAATATGATTATTATTATATTATGTTACATATATTAGGGTTTTGGGTGAGAGAGCCTTAGTGATGTTGGGTTTGGTAAGTATTCATGTATAGGTGTTTTTTGGTTCTATTTTTTTCTCATAGGTTCATTAGTATACTTATTTCAAATTTTCATGAGTGACATTGTATTTCCTACAATATATATTTGTTTGATCACCCTATATATATAAAACTATTTTTATGTTTAATGGAGTATTACATGGACCGTTCTATACATTACTTTCTTGGGCATTAGATAGATGTTTTTTCGCTTCTTTAGATTTTACATTGTGTATTTACATTAGAGAATTTTATTATTTATGTTTCATTTATACATTCACATGGTATGGTTTTGGATTTATTTTTTAATATGTTTTTGAGTTTATTGTGCATGATTCATATTACATTCGGATCCTATTTATATTATAGAGGTAAATGAATACCATGAATGATCCTTTTATACCGTCTATTCTCATTTCAAACATGGTCCCTACTAGAGGTGGGACTTGGGGGGTCATTATCTCTCTCCCCTCATCATGTAATCTTTGGACGTAGGGGGTTTTTTTAGAGTTGTATAAGAGGATTTTTTAAGTGATATGATGTCATATGGAGTTTGGAACAATTGGGGTTTCTTGGGTTGGAATGGAAATAGTGCTAGTGGACCATTGTGTGTGACAAAAGTCAGGGAGACCGACTAGGAGAAAAGATTTTGGGGCCCTTGTGATCCATTATAAGTAAATTGAGCTTATTTAACAACCAAGTGAGATGGAAATATTTTAAGGGTAAAGACCGAGTAAAGGTAAAATCGTCGTGATGAATTTTTTCCTCGTTTTAATTGGGTTGTTTTGAAAAGGATAAAAGTAATAAATTCAATTAAAATGAATGTAAATAAAAACTACATTCTACCATGAATATGAAGTTCATTTCTATCCTTGCAACTAAGGATCATTTTCGTTGTTCTAGAGTGTATTAGAAAATTGAGGTTTGGCTGATAGATCTAGTTGATCGTTGTTCGGGTTGATCCAATTGAGGAGGATGAGGATTGGTAGTAGGATTTTCATGCTTTATTGAAAACATTATTTTGTAATTACGAGGGCGGTGTTTCATATTTGGAGATATTGAACTAGATGGATGAGATTGAAATCTCTTTTAGTTTGATTTAGGCCTTGGTAGGGTAATATATCCCTTTGAAAATCAGTCATATGAGGGGAGCTTTATGTTGGTCTTGGATTTTGTATCTCGGAGATAAGAAGGTGGCATACATTGTGTGGTTTGACTTCCATAAGGGGTTTTGGGTAGATTTATTTTCATCCACCATGATGGAAATAAAGAGTTAATAGTTTCTTTATATGAAGTAGTGGAGCATGTTAGTGTGGGTGATGGGAATCTAGTTCAAGGACCTTTATCATTTTTCCTCAAATGTTTCTCTATACTAGGAGTCTCATGAGATGCGTCATTAATAAGAACTCCATCATTAAATCTAGAATGAAATTACTTTCTTTTTCACTTCCAATGTATTTGGATGTTAATGAAAATTAATAGGTGATTGAAAGGATGCACTCACAGTGAGGTTTTCTATGGTAGGGGAACCATAAGATTTTTTTTGAGGATCAGGGATTTCAGTGCATGGTCTCGGGTACCTAGACTATGGAGGTTTCGAGCAAAAGGGGTCAACCTCTATAGCTTCCTTTCATGACTTCAGGGGAAAATGTTTTTTTGTGCTTTTCATGAGATCTTTTTTCAATTTTGTTTTAGTAATGTGGTTCTTAGACATCAAAAAACCAGTTCCCAGTGGTTCCACTATTTCTGATTTTGTGGACACGGATATGTTCTTCCCTAGGCTTAACATTTGTTTCTAGTGGGGCTATTTCAGCAGCAAGGGCAATACATTTTTTTATGCCAAAGGGATATGGAGTAGGAAGTGGTCAAACTCCGGATGTCCCTTAAATTTAGGGAACATCACCCAACCATGGCCATGGAGTTGGTCATCATAAGGGATGTAGAGGATATGATCATGGTCAGTTACACCTAGTGGATGAAATAGTTCTAGAGGGTTAAGAGATCATCATAGGTACAATCAGTTTGTTTACTACCCTTGTTTGTGACTTGTTTGATTCGGGAGCACTGAACTTATTCTTTAACCTGGTCGAGCCCAAGCTCTAAGAACTTATGTAGATAGGCTTCTTATGAACCTAGTGTTAACAATACCATTCAAAGTAAAAAACATCTTGTTTGGTTTGTATTAGAGATGTAGACTGAAGATGGGTCTGTATCATTCCCATGGGGATATTTTCTTATTATATAAACATACATTCGATAATATCCTCGACATCAACTGGTTATATTAAATATGTTCTTGTTATCTAATGCATCTAGAGGAGAGTAGTCTTTTCAAATGAGGATGGCTAACATGTGGTTTTAGTTGGTGAGAATGTTTATCAGGTGGGCATTCAATGTGTGTAGCCCCATGATTCCATGTTTTATGAGGTTTTGGTGGAATCAGTGGATGCTAAAATAGTAGAGGTTTAAAATTTCCAAGGTCTCAAAGGATATTATTAGAGTGTTGTACCCGATTTATCTTGATTCATATCCCCATGGATAGCTTTTACTATGAAGGAATCATATTTTATGTCGAGTGATAATTTTCAAGAAGCATTTAGTCACTTGAAGGGGATGTTAGTTAGTGTTACAGTGCTTTAGTTTCTTTTGGAGGGGTTATTTTTTTCATTTTTAACACTTACCATATGGGCTTGGGATGTGTGCTGATTCAGGATTTCAAGGTGATTTATTATGGGTTTAGGATGTTACGTTCCCGTGAGTCAAACTTCAACACCCATTATGTAGAGGTAGTAGTGGTTGTGTTTATCGTAAAGTTTTAAGAACATTACATCATTGGTGAGCACTTTGTGGTCTTCACATATCATAAAAGATTTAGGTATATCTTTTCCAAAAATGATTTGAAATTGTGGTAGTGAAGGTGGATGAATTTTTTAGTATTATGATTTTTAGATCAAATATACCTCAAGAAAAGGGAATGCTAAGGATGACGCTTTTATAAGGATATCATGGAAGGGTGTTGTTCTCGAATTTAGTAATGATTTGAGATTAATGGAAGAATTGGAAGCCTTTATCTAATATGAAGTGGTGGCTGATAGAAGATAATTTTTGTTTCAAATGATAGTACAATATTTCCCAATGTAGTAGTTGTGCATGTATTAGGGGGAAGACTCATAGGAAGATGTGATGATCCATCTTTTTGTACATGGTGATGCTCAAGAGGGATGGTTGGAGGATGGTCAGAACAAGATGTTGTTTCATTGAAGGTTATTTTTTCGATAGTGTTTCATGGGTGAGTCCTACTTGAGTTTTATATCTCACCTTTATAGGTAAAACCAAGAGTTTCCTAGATGTTCCATGGAATTAAGATAAATTTGTGTGGCCTGGGATGAAATAGGTAACAAAAATAGTTTATATTAAAGTTGTTGGTTCCCCAATAGTTAAAATCCAAGTATTGTGTTCATGGTGGCCGGTTGAAACCCGATGTTGTTCCCATGAGAAAATAATATTACTTGTTAATTTATTTAGTCATAAGTTCACCCAATTCTCAAGGAGGTTGTGATGAAATATAGTAGGTCATGGATTAGTTGATAAAATCATCCTAATTCATATCAATTAGGGAGTACGGAACAATGTATTCTTTTCCCATGGAAAATGTGGCTAAGGTGGTTTGGTTTTATTGATTTCCAAGGCCCATTTTCTTAGATCAAGATGAAAAATCTTCCTCAGGATTTTGGAGGAGATGGCATAATTATTTTCTCACCAAGTTACTCCTCATCAGTCATCTCTACCCTTAGAAAGAAGTGTAGGTAGAATAGACTATCAAAAATCTTGGGGATATGTTGCAGTCATGCATATCTTACTTTGGTAGATCATGGGTACGACACCTACCTTGGGGTAGGATCTTTCTCATCACATAAATATTATTTTACTTGATATAATAAAGATATTGATAATTTAGTTTTTTTTAGAGTTATCATCTTATAGATGAAAAATTATATTTAGATTCCTAATGAGGATGTCTTTGATTTGGGGAATCTACTATTGAGTTTTTGACCAAGATTGGAAGGTTGATCATAGTCCAAAAATGTTTCCATGGCCTAGTAAAATACGAGGGATCAATGTGATTGATCTGGAAATCTATCCATGAATGGTTGCGAAGATGTTGTGTGGATTACCAACCATTATAATAAAGAACTGTACAAAACTATCCATTTTCTAAACTTTATTCATTATCTATTTTCATCAAAGTGAATTTACTTATTTTAGGTTATCTATGAGGGTTATTGATGTAGTATTTTTAATTTTCTTATTTGGTTGATTCCCCTTTAATAAATTGGTTGTATTAAATTAATTTAAAAAGCCAAATCATGGGTTAAGACAAGTTTTGATTGATTTATATGAGAAATATTTTCAATTAAAAAAATTGTAATTTTTATGATTTTTTTGTTAGGAAAACTAATTTTTAAATAGTCTTGTGTGTTTTTATAATGAATTACTTAAGATGAAAGTGTTTTTTATAATTGATATAAAATGAGAATTAATTTGGTTATATGAAAATGGGATTAATGTTTTTGAAACTATAGAAGAAATTACATTAGATAGTAAATGATTTCAGAAAAACTAAGGTGGATTTATAATAAGATATATCATTTTAAAATGAGATATTAAGTCTTTAAAAAACGTGAAATATTTTTTTATTTTTGATAAATAATTCTTTGATAATGTGGTCTGTGGAAGGATTGTAAATAATTGATGGTTATGTTTTCTGAATTTTTTGGTGTTTCTGTGTTTAATTTTGGCCAAAAATATAGATTATAATTTTTTTTAAATTAATGATATAATGTTCAGTCATTGGTATAATTTTCATATTTTTACTTTGAGTTTTTCAAAACAACCATCTCTTAATTATGACTCAACCAAGACTCCATATCGAGTGGTGGAGCTAGAGACCATCTAACTGTTGAATCCAATACTTGAACTTATTTTATTTTCATAAAACTTATTATAAAGTGGAAATGGTTATATTTATAATTTGAAATGTATTGAATAAGTTTAGAGGTTCTTATATTATTTCCAAACTCTTAATGATATGAATTTCGAGTCTGTCAACTCCTTATTCAAGAATTTTATCCAGTAGTGGTGTGAGGTTGTGATTCCCCCTTTCATGCATGAAATAATGTCTTGGTAATTATTCAATTCATTATTTATTTAGTGTAATTATCTTACGTATTTTATGTAGGGTAATTTTATAGATATCTTGGGTTTACTCAAAATGATATATACTTGGAAAATTATGCGATAAACATCCCATGTTTGGAATGTTTCATACAAGGTATTTTTGGTGATGACTTTTGTATGGCTATATGTTTTAGAAATGTTCTTCCTGAGAACCATTTAACTTACATGACTACTTCCATGATGATCTATTGTTAATATATTATTTATATACATTTTCTTATTGATGTGGATATAGTGAAATTATATTGACGTAATAGGGTTACCATGTGATTCAAGTGTGGATCACCTGGTCATCTTAAGAGGTTGTGTTAAAAAAATATACAAAGTCTTGTAGAATGTGAAACCATGTGGGTCAGCATAATTTTTTTTATGTTTAACAACTGGAAAGGTATATTTTGGTTATAACCATAAACTCATAAATATTGGGTAGAAACTGCTTCATGATAATAGAGATCAAACCATATGCCTTAAATTCATGTTTTTCACATAGTGGAGGAGTTGTAAGTTTTCATCTTCTAATTGTTTTATGTGGTTGATATTGATCTATATTGTTGCTTATGATGTTAGAGTGTAAAGTACCGGATTTGTTTCATTCTTATGGACCTTTATTTAGGTCATTTGTGTATTTTTGATATGATTGGTGTCTATTTTTCTTTATATCTATGTGGTTGTGACTTGTGGATTAAAACACTTGAATGTATAGAAATTATTTTTGGAATGATTTCTATTCATATATTTTAATTGTACTCTTGGTGATGGAGTGGAATTATTTTAATAATCCTTATGATTTGGGTCTAGATTTAAGTTACATTGAATTATATTTTTTCATTGAATTTTGGAGATAAATTATTAGGTGATGGATGATCTCCCTTGTGGTAGTATAGTTCACTATTGTGCACATGCCTAGGTGTTTGAGAACATTCTAGATGGAATTGGATAGACCATGGGAAAGTTTTTAGGTGACTATGATGATATTTATTTTGGAAGAATACAGGGAAAGGAAATTTTGGCATTTGATTTTATGGGATCATGGATGTATGAGCCATGATTTTTAAAATCCTATGTTATAGTTGAGTAATTACCCATGGTAAAAATCTGTTTTAGTTAAATTCATTTTCTAAGGATGTTTGGTCATTGATTATTACCCCTAGTGAGTTTTTGAAGTATAATATCTAGGTAAAATTGATATTATTTCTTCACATTAAACCATTTTCATGAAACAGTCAATGGTGGGGGACCTATCCAAGGTCTCCAAAATTTCTCTAGATTGAGGATTTTTGAGGAGATTGGCCTTCTGATCATGGAGTTGTGTTTTTATTGTTGAAATATGGGTGAGTATAATTCATGGACCATAGACCGTCCACCTCACAAGATGAGTGATGGTTGCTTCATGTTTTATAATTTTCTTTCATTTGGAATAGAAGATATCCTGGGAAAGAATATTAAATTATGGGGAGGTTGTAACATCCCATTACCATTTTTTTGGTGTTTTGAAAATTTTATTATAGTAACTAATGATTGGATCCCTTCATGTGTTCTTTCTGATGCTTATACAGTCTTTAATTTATGGTCTCTAGGTTTTTTCATGGTTTTCACATTGTTTTAGTATGTTAGTCAAACCACAAAACATAGAAAAAAGGGGGTCACATGATCTGTTCATAGCTAAACCAACTGAGTAGCCAAATCATGTAGCTCTTCTAGGGGCTTTGTTTAGGGATCACGGTTAGGCACAAGGTTAGTAATAACAGTGTGACCTAACCCATGGAATCATGATTATGACAAATAAATCACAAAAATATATTAATTATATTTTAGAAATTAAAATAATTGACCCTAACAATAATTCACTCAAACTGAAATTCAATCCTTTGGATTTTGGGCACAATACAGAGCCATTTATGATCTTCAAATGTAATTTCTTAGCAGACCATAGTTCCTATCAAAGTGGAGATCCTCTTTTAGTGAGTTCTTTTATTTTTGTTCTTCCATATACATTCGTATTTTCTTCATTTTTCTTAGAGGTTATGACTTATTTTTGGTACATTTAATGTTGTTTTATTGATGTGGAATTGTAGATTTAGGATTTATTGTCTCTTCTCAGAAGACCTCTCTTTCTAGATCCTATGATCACCATTTGGGGTGGAACATAAAATATTAATTTTGGTTAAATACCAAATATTTAAAGATGATGTTTCTATAATTTTCACTCATTTTATAAATAGTTGTTTCATCAAAAATTCATAAATGTCCATTTCTTAATTTCAAAATAATATTCTATGATTTTTCCATGAAATTAATCGTAAAAGATTCAATGAAAATTTTTTCTTTGAATAGAACAGGGCATGGATTTAATGGTTATAAACTCAATATATATAAAATTTTTGTAAAATTTATAATTCCATTATTTTATTATTTTTTTGAAGAACTCCTAAATTATTTTTTTTTGGAAATTATGGGCTTGGATTTATTTTTGATTTATAATATGAAATTAATTGATTTTAATTAAATGATTTCAACTATTTTTATGTTTTCTAAATAGCTTAAAATGATAATTTTTTTAGAAGACAAGAGAGTACTTTGAATGATTTTAATATTGTTTTCAAATGGGTTTTCGTGGAATATTTTAACTAAATGATTTATTAACATGGAAAAAGGGTTTAAAACATGTTTTTAAATTTATTCAAACATTCTAAAATTTATATTCTTCCTTTGAATCATTTTAGGGTTTGTGGAAAGAAATGAATATTTCAAATTTTCTTTAGGAATAATTATAATGATTTGGGAATGGAAGTTGGTATGAATTACCTTTTCAATGTTGAATAATATAATTGGATTTTAATTGAAATTGATGATGTTTTTTCTCAATTTTCACTTTATAATAATTCTATCATGTAACAATAGTTTATTGTAACTTTTTGAAATTTTATATTTCCCATTTTTTGGTGCTAAAAATGGGATTATTTACTTTGAGTGATCTTAAGGGTGATAGAAAGGCTTGAAATGAGGGACTGAGCACATGATTGATATTAATTAAGATCTCAATTTGATCCCCAAAACTAAATTATCTCATTCGACCCTTTTGAAAAGTCATGTATATCTAGACAGTTAGATGGAATGGCCATGATATATGCTTAATTAGAAAACTCACACCACCTGTTTTGGAAAAAATAGAACATGAAAGGTTCTTGATATGGATGTGTGCTCAGTATAGTGGTTATGCATCGAACCCATTTTATTAAGACCCATGAGACTTGATAAAAACTAAACAATTATTAATATTGTAATTTTATTATATATTCTATAGTGGAATCACAATCATTCTAGGGTTATACCCATGGAATCCATATACGTTATACTCGATACATGTGAGCATTTGTTATCTCCACATACCATTATAGTTCCCTTACATGATTGATCTATTACTGATATTATGTACCTTGAATAAATTGTGTTGAATGATATATGGATTTTGATACATTGTGAATATCCTTATATTTTCATTATTATTTGACTCTAGATTAGGAAATAGTTTTGAATGATTTTAAATAAATTTTTTGCTTTTCAAATGTTGAAATGGAATGTTTTACATGTATTGTTCGATATATTATTTTAAAATTGTTGAAACTCATTTTTAAACTAAAACTCATAATCTCATTATTATAGACCACTTATATCTTATTTGAACTACCTTATGATGTATCTAAATGGAATATTTTGTGGAATATTGCTAGGATATTTATTTCATACCCTTATTTCAATGTTTTTTGTTATATCACTTTATTATCTTATAATAGTTGTTTATTATCTCATACTACATTGTGGTTTGAGTTAATGTGACCAAAAATGGGTGAATTGGAACACTGTTGGTGGTCATCGACCTCCATGAGATAGTTAATTAGAATATTTATTTTATTAAATGTTTTTATCCTCTGCTTGTACATGATATTTTGAAATTCCCGTATGTATCTAATGATGAATACACAGTGCACTTTGATTATTGTAAACTATTTTGTGAGAAAATATTTCCTAATGGTTATTTATTAATTCCCATGTTCTTGTCACTAGCTCATGGATATTCTAAATAGATGTTTCATTAGTAGTGAATCATCATAGATATCAGTTTAGATGGTATTTTGTGTTGGTTTCTTAGAAATAAATATTTAGTTTTAATATCCCTTTCGTTTTCTAGGATATATATCTTATGATGATAAGGTACATAACTAATATAAAACCATTTTGGAGATGGTATTGGGAAATGAAATATTATGATTATACCAAAACAACTATTTTGACATTTCTTAATCTATGTGATCATAGATTAAGTCCACAATAGACAAAAGAACAAAAGGATGTTATCTCTTCAAAACACGGGTGATGTAGATGAAAAGTGAAATAAAATTACACATCCTACATGACGATAATGTGGTAAGAAACACCAATTATATAGAGTCATGGGGACTTGAAGGTGTTTTAATTATAGTAAATTTTTGTATAAAGAAACAAGTTATGAAAGGAATAAGAAGGATATAATTATGGGAAATAATATTCTTCCTAATTTCTACTAGAGAATCAAAGATTTACATGTGAGGAATTTGGGGGGATATTCAAACCAATTCATAAATAATTGGGATATTGAATAAAAAACCCCATCTAAATCCTTGATTAAGAGAACAATGAAAATCTTATGGTACAACTACAATTGTGGTAGTTAATCATTTTTCACTCTTGGATTTTTGATGTCTTATGTCAGGTAATATTTCACCTATTTGGTATTGAGTATTAAATGAAACTATTTAGTGAAATAATTAATATATACAAAGAATAAGTATCTTCCTCAAGGCTTTTGTAAGGTACTTATTTTAGATTTTCTGTTTCTGCAATTATTAGGATTTTATTTTTTATAGACAATTTATTTATACAAGGTATCTTTTGTAATTTTAGATGGAATAATCTCTTATAATAAAATTAATTAACCAATGAAAAACTTCTTATTTATTATTATTTAGGTCCTATCAATAGAAATTAAACCCATCATATGAGTTTTAAAAATATAAGGTCATAATTTATTTGTGTGGGGACAATGTGACCACAAGAGATTTTAATATATGTCTTCCCCTAATAAAGTAAAATATGAGGGATATATTGCTCCAAAAACAAATCCAAACTAAAAGTAAAACATGATATATATAGATAGTTAAAAACAATACATTGAATTAGATAGTGTGAGTTCAAGTCTCAAAATTATGAAATATATATACAGTTTATTTTATAATAATTTAATAATTTCAACATTTTTTAATAATATTCCATTTTAAATAACATTTTTTTAAGAAAATGTTATAAATTATTGTTCAAGGATTATTAAAATGAAATAAAATATTAAACAATTGATATTTTGTTTATTATTATTTTATAGAAATTATGAATAAGAACAATTAGTTTCGTTAAATTTTTATTTTCCATTAAAAATGGGCTATCATTATATTTTATGATATAGATTAAATTATAAAATGATATATTATATAAATAGAATTTGGAAAAATAAAAATAATTTTTTTGATATATAATTTCAAAATAGATCACGAATAAGTCTTCAATTTCTTCAAAAATGATTTATTTTTAGTTAAATATTTCTACATAATTTTTTTAATAACATGTCTTTTATACATTACTAGTATATAAGTATGAGTTTTAAATTATTTAATCCTTTTTATAATAAATAATAAATTGTTTATATGTTTCTATTAATTTTGTAAAATGTATATTTTAATTAAAACCCCATATTTAACCTTTTAAATCATAAGTTATTTATTTCAATAAACTATTTCTCATAAATTATTCATTTATTATTATTTTTAAAACATTATCAATTATATAATTAAAATATAATAATATGAAAACAAGTTTAGGATTTATCATCTAAAAATTTGTTTAGGATTTATTTTTTATTTTGTATAAATTAATTTATTTTTATTTCAATCATGAAAGATAAAGATATTTCCAAAATGGTGGCATTTAATAAATTATCACCTAAATATATATATATATGAGACATATACATTTTTTAAAACATGAAATCTATTCATGTAATATTTCTATAAATTCTAAAGAAAATTATTTAAATATATAAAACTTATGATTAGCCTTATAAAACATATTTATTATTTTATACCAAATAAAAAATATGTTTTTCATATTTTCATTAAATTAAAAATTATTTCTATAAACTTTAGTTCAGGAACACTTTGAAATGAAAAAAAAAACTTTATTTTATTATAAACCTATTTTTTGTTGAAAGTGAAATCAAATATAATTTTATCATAAAATTAAATTATTAGTTTAAAATAAAAAATTTATAAGAAATAGTTTTTACCCAATAGGTCCACTAATACTAAAATTAATTTCCCAAAACTCAAGAATATCAATGTTATATATTTATTTCCATATTTTAAATCATCTTTTTAAAATTAGTTAATATTTTCAATTTGAATTTTTTCCATCAAATTTAGTTACAATGTTTGAAAGAGGAGTTAACAATGTATGTTTAAATTAGGGTGAGCATTCCATAACAAAGTGAAAAATGAAAAATCATGTAGAAAACTTGTGTGATATTGTATGTTTGATGAAAGATCAACCACATTTCCTTCACTAAACTATTCATGGGAATTTTTGGATAATTTGGACTTCAATAATGTCTCCAAATTATAAAAACGTAACAAGATTTTGAAATAAGACACTCTCTTTAATTGTAAAAGGACATCAACTCCACCTCATATACCATACCATTAAAAATAATTTGATAAAATAATATACCATAGTCCCTCATATAATCCCACCCCATTCCATCAATGACTTATTATCACCAAAATGTCATGGTATGGATCATAGGTAGTTCCACTTTGGAGAACATACAAGGGATAGGTAATACTCTCAATACAATTTTTGAAGTTCTTATCTTCATCATTAAACTTAAAGTCTCATCTATTCAAGATGACATAATGAACTCAGAATTTTTACTCAAAATATAGTGTTATTATAATAATTATATATGTATATAATTTAATTTCCTATAAAACCATTGAGAAAAATTAAATCGTTGCCATTCCTTTAGGTGGACTACCATCATCATGATAGAAACTTTTATTTTTCATAAAATATTTATATGATTATACCAAATGAGTAATTTAATAAAATAATAATAATAATTACATTATTAATAATATTAAATGACAATTAATTTATTTTTATACCCCATCCCACTACATAATAAATGAGAGCATCATCATTGTACGTGGGGACTACTGCCACCATGAAATGACGTATTTTCCTTTTTGATTACCACCAAACCTAAATGATTTTAAAAATTAATATAAATATAAAAAGTATATTTATAAACATATTAATATTCATGAATATTAATATATTAAAAACTACCATTAATGAAAAAAATAAATTATTATAGTAATTTTTATCACCTTAAATTGACTTATCAATCCACCTTTCGTAATTTGAATAAATTTTGGGATATCATTTAATACTATGTAAGTATTATTCTAACGTAATAATATAGGATGAAAACCTCCAAAATAATGAAATCATGATGATATTATATAACACCTTTGACCACCGGCATATAAACAAAAGTTTTCCAATGAAATAAATCTAACAAACCTGAGTAACCTATATAAGAGTAAGCTATATTAAAAATAAACAAAAGAAGGTAAATTATGGAACATTGAAAACAAAATATAGATGAATAATTTTCTTGGGTATATATTTAATGAAAATAATGTAATTACTCATGGAGTTAAGTGCAAGGATAGTGTTCTTTTTAACACAAGAAATATGATTTCTCAAAACCCCATTGTTACATTTCGATAGACATTATCTTTATTTTTATATCTATAAAAAAATCATATTCATATGAACTTATTATATTTTGAAATATATTTACCTTAAATATATACCTAGTTAAATATCATTTTCAATTCATGGGTTTCCAATATTTTTAGTTCCCTTCAAACTTCCAACCTTTATGTATACCCAATTTAGGGGAACATTCCCATGTTGTCTCATATCAAGAATCTTGGAAATCATATTTTTAAAAATATATATATATATATTAAAAAACAATATCATATTATGGATAAAAATATTGGTACAATTTGAGTGTAATGTAAAATAATAATTACTTCCATTCATTAAAAATATCCTTTAAATATTTCCAAAATAATCATCAAAGTGGTTCATTTTTATAACTTATTCTAATATATCATTCTGAACAATTTTATTCATTGAAAATCAATGTTCATGATCTATGTACCTCAATCAATAATGAAATTTTTTTGAAAAATTATTTGTTTATTCCTTTTTGAACCATATTATTTGTTATTTGAAAGTATGTGGAATCATAATTATGAAACCAACTTCCTTCTTATGGGTTTAATCATTCTTTTATAGGTTTTTTTTACTCATGTGGCACCCAAATATATGATTTTCAATATGTGATGGGTGGGAAGATAATTATGTTTATCTATACTGAATTTGTTAAAACTATTTATATCATTAGATTCTGTGTAATTGATTATGGAGTTATCCTAATACAGAATGGGGCGCTATACAGTATGTTTAAGGGAATGGTGAGTGAAACCAATCTAACAAGGGAGAGTTTCTAAATTATTATGATGGTATTGGGAATGGACCTTGTCTTATGATTATTAAGTCATTTATTAAGTTGTTTTTACATATTGAATGACTTCATGTTATTATGACTCCATTTCATTATATCATGTTCAATTAATAT
This sequence comes from Viscum album, assembly GCA_963277665.1. Taxonomy (NCBI): domain Eukaryota; kingdom Viridiplantae; phylum Streptophyta; class Magnoliopsida; order Santalales; family Viscaceae; genus Viscum; species Viscum album. The sequence continues at coordinate 1,508,947,705 of OY728157.1, read as the reverse complement.
GATCATTACCATTATAATATCTTGTTATGCCTCATGACTATCACGTTATGATTTATGTTTATATAAATTCCCATTCATGGATTTCTATATCACACTTTTCATTAGGTTTTATAAAGGGTTATTTAGGATTTTTTAGATGATCTATGGGAGTTAGAAGCACAATGTAAATTTTTAATCAAATATATTCTTTTTACATTTAAGATGAAATATTTATGTATCTATTTTTATAAACACACTAAACCTCAAGATGTGCAATTCATATTTATTGGAAATGTATATTAATAATATTTATAAAATGTGTGTCTCGACCATGGATAAGTATATTATTTTCCACAAAATTTATAAAATTTTGATTCATTTAAATTGTATTTTTGTGTACACGAAACTGCGTTTTTGGACATCAAACCTATGGTGTGGATCTCATCTGAGATCCAACTTCTACCATTTCTAGTTTTCGATTTGATATTTCCTTTAATCACATAAAAACTAAATAATTTTAACACTAAATGGTATATAGAACAAAAAAATAATATAAATTTAACCTCTTTAAAACCAGAATATATTATTATAAATATCTCAATTTTTCATAAATTAGTAAAATATCAACATCAAGAAAATTATTATTGTAATTACAAATGTAGGATACTCATATGAACTCCATTTTACTCTTCTAAAGTATTATATGAATTTTTAAATTCCTCGTCAAATATAATAATCCATTGTCACACTTTTAATCTTAATATTTACTCTTCTAGTTCATGGAGTTAATATTTTTTATTCAATCGTTACCATTTATAAGAAAAATTTACACATATAAAGTCAGAAATAACTCTTTTAAACTAACCGTTAGCTGTTTTGAATAATATCTATTTTCCATTTTTCATTTATAGAGTTGGATGAATCTTAAAAATTAATTTAATGACTCTTAATAAGTGGAGAGTCAATCTTTAAAAGCATAGTTAACAATTTCCACTCTAATAAAAAAAATTCTATAATTCACTCAATAAATATTAGAACATGTTATAATATTCAAGGGAAATTAATTAACATTAATAATAATCATTATACATCATCCATATATTATTCATGACCTAGTAAAAGAACTTTTTTGCATTATCCTCCATTTATAATTTAATATATATTTGGCTAGTTTCTATTCAATACATATAATTAGTATATTCCTCTAAAACCAATTACAATATAATGAAAAAATATATTTTTTCCATAGAACATTTAATTATATTCAATATCATTTAATTGATCATTATATGATTGGAAAAGATTTTTTATTTCATTAATTATATTCAAGAAATAGCTAAACCACTTAATTTCAATTTATAATGAAAACAACTTCATCATAACTTATATTCATCCCAAAAAATAATGTATACCCTTCTTATCAATGTGTGAGTCTTCAATATTTTAAAAAAAATGTCCACACATGACCTCTTTAATGCTCAACACCATCATGTTTATTTTATTATTAAATTCCTTAGATAGTGATATATGATAATTTGCATCATTATTCAACAAATTCATGTCATCCTATATTATTGAAAATAGTATAGTATCCCAAATTTTTCTTAAAATAACCTCTATATACAAAAAATCATGAGTAAGAGACTATTAGTGTGATCAATTCCTCTTCATCTACATTGAATAATAATGGCCATAACTTATGTGAATTTCGTTTGTATTCATAGAATTACATATGGAAGCCACTTCATCAATAAGATTTAGTTTGTATTAACCTAGTTTTGGTACAACATTATGCGATTTGTAGTCCCTCAAGAAACTATAAAGGGGGGTCTAATTTTGTTTTTCATAAATATCATCTACTCTAAAATACAAATGGATCATTTCCATATGTTATAATTGAAAGTCTATATCTAACATTGAGATCAAATATTTTCAAAAAAAATGGAAATACCATGGACAATGACATATTTACCTAGTTAAACCACAATATGATATATCCAAAGATATCATACCAATATAATGATTGTATGAAAAATGATCAGTACACCACCAGTTTTTTATTATAATGATTAGGAAAAAATTTACCTACCATGCATAATCAAGGTACACTATAACAACCAAAACTAAACTGGATCAGGTTTGATGGTTATTTTATAATATTGGTACATTGATCACAATACTATGGATTCATCAATTCATTAGAAATATTAAACTAGATACATAATTTTGTTTTCAATTTAATTGAAACTAAAATTACATATGTCACGACCTATCCCCCAGGGCTCGTTTTGTGACTACCCCAAGCCCGCCTTCCATAGGCATGGGGATAGAGACTAACAATGAGTATGCATATCCAAAAAAGGGAACGAATTTTCCTTAAAACTAGTATACATGCACAAATCTCAAACTGTGGAATGTAAACACAAAGTAAACCACAGTTATCCCTGAGACAACCACTAAGAGTATAATACAAACTGAAAGTACAAAGAGCCTAGAATACAAGACTAAACCAAAAAAATAACTTAAAACTAACACAGTCTATTTGATCGAAACCCAACATAAAGGTTAGGTGAAGGTTAGATTCCTATATCTGTAGAAGTATGCCCGTATATCTCGTCTCACTGATCACCACCTAGTCTGGGACCACTAAGGTCTTTATCGAACCATCGATCACCTTCAAGGGACACGAAAAGTGTGGGTAAAGACTGTGTAGGGGTGAGTAATACAATACATAGTAGGGGTACCAAACAAAAAAAGAAATACCACACAACAATATTACACAACAATACCACACACAAAAATAAATCTCACACCATGTATAACTCAAAGTAAGGAATGTAAGATTATTAGTCATATAACTGATTCATCTTGTACTGATGAGGGAATCTTCACTAATGAGCCACTATGGTCTGGTCATCTAGTAAACCACAATGGTCTCCATGTCTGCTAAAACACTGAGGTCTCTTGTCTGGTAGACCATTAAGGTCGCTCGTCTAGTGGACCACTAATATTTATCATCCGGAAGAACACCGAGCTCGCTCGTCCGGTTGACCATTGAGGCCGCTCCATTGGCGGAAAACTAATGTTGCTCATCTGGAGGACCATAGAAGTTGTTCATCTAGACAAACACTCAGGCTACACATCTAGTGGACCACTGAGGTCACTCTTCTGACAAACCACTGAGATTTATACTCTTGTGAACCACTTAGGTACGCTCATTATAACTTTCATGTCACTACCAGCCATAGGATTTTTTCTCTCTAGTGCACTTGATTTTGGGAGAATCTACACCTCAATCCTTATGTCATAGCATGACTATCACTGAATCTCACTTAGATTATACCCAAAGGACCATCCCGTTGGAAGGTTCCCAACATTATAGATGACACAACAATCAGACACCCGGTCTTAAACATATTAGCGTTTTTTTAAACAAGGGTTAGATGCCTCTGCACCCGATCCGGCATGGTCTCACCAACCCAACCAACCCAACTGGTGGTCTAACATGACCCAACCCAATTTGGATGACCCAAAAAGGCCAAGTTGGATCTGGGCCAGACCGGTCCGGAATGGCCTAGAGGACATGCCCATTGGTTTTTGATGGACCTAGCTCAGTACAGTCATGTGTTTGGCCCGATGGGTCACCGAGTGACCCTATTTCATCCGGAACGGTCCACCCTGGTGGGCTGTTTTTGTTTATAGGTTGGGCCGCCAAGCTTCCCGGTCTACCCCATCAGCCTGGCCTATAATGGAGGGCTGACTTGCTTCAAGCCCGAATTCCCAGGTCATCTGATTCATGCCACTACGTAGCAGGATGATGTTGAACAACTCTTGCATGCATGTGGTCCAGTGGGGACTATTTTCCACCTGCACACCCTGGACAACGTCAGCAGTCCACTCCTCCAATATAGTGTCTGAGAGGCATTGTCCTATGGTGTCTTCCTTAACAGAATGGGTCTGCTCTGGTGGTTCAATTCTCAAACAGCATGCACCCTCGAACATCTCAATTCCCCTCCATCCCTTATAAATCTTTGAGGTTTACCTTCTGTCGATTTTAGAGTTCTATCATGAAGATCACACAAGCACCCAAATGTAACAAACCATCCTTTGTTCATGTAGGCTAATATTTGTTCACGTTAGTGGAAGCAGGAAGCATATAAAAAAATACAAAGATTTATATCTTATTATAAACCTGCAACAATGTTTTCCAAACACCGCATGAAAACAATATTTGTAGATCAACTTGTTAGAGAGTTCATCTGTGTTCTTTGATTAGAGGGGAGAATGGGGGAAACCATTTCTCTATGAATTTAAACCCATACATAGTTGGAGTTCAATCATAGGAAGAATCCATCACTAAAGGCGATCTATCTATAAAGGTCCTTGATCTTTCATCGAGGAAGGTATATCTTTAAGAGGTGGGGTAGTGGTCAATTTCATTGGCGATCATCGTTCATCATTCATTAACAATGATCCTCCAGAGATTCAATGTTTCTCCCACAATGTGTCAATGAAACAGACCCAATTAAATAATTAAATGAGAAAATTATTTTCCATTACCATTGCATTGTATTGTCATTACACTATTTCATTTGTGAAACAATGTTTTGGTTTCATTGTATTACAAGGTCGTTTCACTACAATAGTTTCAAAAGTTCAAAATAAAAAATAATAATAATGTTTATTTTATTTTAGTTTTTCATAATATTTTAAAAAACATTAATTCACCCTCGACCCGTGCCGATCAAGGATACTCTCTATCTAATGTAAATACACACTCACGACCTCAATGGTAATGTAATATTACATATTCGAGTTACCTTTTAGGAGTTAAAAGGATTTGAAAATAAAATAATTGTTACTTAATTATTTTATTTGTGGCCAAAAATACTTTCTATTATTGGCCCACGTTAGCCAATGTCAGACCATTTCTATGAAAATACCAACACTCTGAGTTCAACCGTGCACTCATATTTTTCATCCAAGCACCAGTTTATAATTTAGAAAAACCCACTCGCATGATTATTTAATGATATAAAAAAAATGTACGAAAATAAATTCCCTCAGAATCATATGTCTTCTCAAAGACTAGTCTCAAAATAATCTCATTTAATTTAAAAAAATCATGGAATTCCAGGGTATATTATTACTCCCTGATTTTAGGGATTTCCATCCTCGTACGCAAAAACGGGGGCTAATAAAAAAGATAGGGGTACTGAGCATGAATCAGAGCCTCCTACTCCCACGTTCTCTCTTGGAGATTCCCATTCTACCAAAGAACATGAACATAAGGAATCGAAAATTCTCAAAGGATCTTTTCTTGTCACTCCTTTTTCTCCACTGGGTACTCCATGAATGTCACCCCATCGTCAATATCCAGCTCTTAGAGGTCGACGATGTGAGAAGGTTCATACACCTATCTCCTCAGTTGGGATATGTGGATAACACCATGCACCTTCTCTATCTACGAATGTAGATCTATGTTGTACACCAACTCACCGACTCTATATAGTATCAAGAAAGGTCCAATGAACCTTATAGATAACTTGCCTCACCAAAAAAATCTCAATATCCCTTGTCAAGGAGACACCCATAAGATTACGTGGCCCCCTCTATGAACTCCAAGGGTCTATATCACATATCATCATATTACCTCTGTCAACTCTATGTAGTTTTCATCCACTCTCAGATGACATGAACCTTTTATGTGGTAGCCTATACCATCAATGAACCCATGAGTGATGAATCCCCTAGGTCTATCCATCATAATAGAGACCTACATGGTCATTCATATAGTGCCTTGAATGATGCGATATCTATGGTGGAGAGGTAGTTGTTGTTGTATGCAAAATCTATTGTGGTAGGTGGTCCTCCTAACTGCAACCTAAATCAAGAACCCAACCAGGAATATTTTCCTCCAAGGTCTGTATGGTCCACTCTGTTTGAAAATCTATCTGTGGGTAAAAGTCCATGGTCATGTTCAACAGAGTCCAAAATTCCTCCTATAATCCTTTACACATACTAGATGTAAAGAATGAATCATGATCTGAGTCTATTGTATATGGGACTCCATGGAGTCAAATTATATCTTGCATGCAGTGACATCCCAATATCTCTAATGAACCTTTTTCTTGAATGGGTAGGAAGTGGGATGACTTGTTGAGTCGGTATACGACCACAAAGATGGTATCATTCCCCCTAGACATATTTGGTAAGCCTGACACGAAGTCCATCGATGTCACATCTCACTTCCACTCTGGTACCTCAAGGGGTTGTTTCAAACCAACTAGAACCTAGTGTTTAGACTTCACTTGCTAAAATGTGAGGCATCTTGAGACAAACTTTTCCACTTACTTCATCATCCCTAACCACCAGTACAAACGTTGGAGGTCCTGGTAAATATTCACCACAAATGTATGCACTGCCAAAGGGTATGTATGGAACTCCCTCAAAACATCCTCTCGGTACTCCACTGATACAATGGTGTGTCCACTGAAAAGGATGAAGTACTCCCCACCATTCGAATATCCATCACATGTATGCCCTATAGACATCAGGGAATTTGTTGCCTCGCAGTTGGAATCTTCAAGTTACGCCACCTGACTCACTATAAAATATTCTGAAAACCTACCATCAACTAAAGATAAGCTACCTCATATCTATCCACAAATGATATCTAAAGAAAGGCCAACTTCTCTGAGGCCTCATTTAGCAACAGTGAACTCGATCTCTTACTGAGAGCATCTACCACCACGTTCCTCTTCACAGTAGTATAGAATATCTCAAATTCAAAGTCCTAGAGGAACTCTATATAATGTCACTATCTCAGATTCATACCCTCCGGATAAAATATAAAAATTAGACACTTTTGTTCATAGAACATGATAAATTGTTCTCCCATAAGGTAGTTTCACCCCATCTGTCGTGAGAAGACTACAGCTAGAAACTCAAGATCATGAGTCGTATAGTTCGGTTCAAGCAGTCACAACTGTCAAAATCTATAAGTAATCACTAACTTCACCTATATCTATACATAACCATGACTAGTTTTGGATGCATCACAGTACACCACATAGTTGTCTCCCTCCACTCACAACCTCAAGATAATAGCAATTGTCAATATTTGCCTCATCTATTGAAATCTCTTCTAATATCCTTCTATCTACATGAGGAGTTTTTTTCTTTGTTAATATCTTCATGGGTACTACTAATATGGATAAGTCGGGTGCAATCATCTAATAGTATCCATCCAAACCAAGGAAACTACGCACCTCAGTAAAGCTCTTGTGTGGTTACCAGGAAAGCACTACCTCGATCTTCACTGGATCCTATGAAAATCCAGCCTCTAAGATGACATTTCATAAAAAATGGACCTTTAATGTCCATAACTTACACTTAGAGAGATTTCCATAAAGTTGGTGTTCTTAGAGTATGTCCAGAACCGTCCTTAGGTGTATTGCATGCTCCTCCTCAGACGTCGAATACACTTAGATGTCATCAATGAAGACCATTACAAACCGGACTAAGTATCACTAAAATATCATGTTGAGGAGTCCCATGATAACCTTTGGGTCATTCATGACACTAAACAGAATCACTAGTACTCGTAGTGGCTATATCGACATCTTGGAGTCATCTTCAAGATGTCCTCATAGTGTGCTCAAAGCTATTGATATCCAGATCTAAGGTCTATCTTTGAGAACCATATTTCTCCCTTAAGCTGATCGAATTGTACATCAATTTTTGGTAGAGGATACTTGTTCCTCACAGTCACCTAGTTCAGGCACTGGAATTCCACGCATAACCTCAATTTTCTATCGTCATTCTTGGAAAAGAACACTGGGGATACCCATGGTTAAATGTTGGTCCTTACTAACCCCTTCCTCTACAAGTCTTCAAACAATACCCTCAACTACTAGAGCACTATGGGATCCATATAATATGTAGGGGTAGATATCATTACCATATCAGGATATAGATCAATGCATAATTCTACTTCTCTATGAGAAGGTTTTCCTATAACATATTCTGGAAAGATTTCTTCAAACTTTCCCACCACTATAGGAAACTATGGGCTCGTTTCATCCATTGCACCGAGGGTTATGCTATCCAGTGATGAGTGATCAGATGCACCTCCTATGTGTGAGTCCATCCTATACTGGTCCAGTTTCATTTTCTCCCACAAAGTAAAACTTGGTCACATCTCTGCGAACACACCACACTGTGTGCTTAAAACATTAGTTCTAAGAATGAACTTCTAGTAGACAGTCCTTACCCAGGATGATGCCGTAAGGCCCAAAATCTGCTACTAAGAGATCCGAGTTGATGATCTCTCCTAAAACAGTATGTTCACATTATCAGAACTAGTCTGTGATCACTGAATCCTCTCCCATTGAAGTCTTTAAATGTAAAGATAGATCCAACAACTCGATCGTAGTCTTTGAGATCCGAACAAGGCACATTGAATGGAAAGAATGATTGGAGAATTTTTCTATAAGAATATCATCTAAAGTAAAGAAGATACAGATCATACCTCATATCATCTCTGAGAATTCAGGACCACATGCCTCGACTGCATGAATCTGAGCCCGCCTATCTCCGCCTGATCTGGGAGCCTATATAGGACCACTTGGGGGTGGTGGGGGTAGTACCTTGTTCTTATTCCCACCTACTTCCACTCTTCCTACACCTCTGTCACGTCCAGCTTCTGGTGGACCACCTTGTTCTTGTCTCTATCGTTGCCTCAACGGTCCCTCAACCGGCTGTCGGTCCATTGCGTGGAAAGTCAGTAAATCCTGATCCAGGTGCCCCTACCCATCACATGAATAGCATACTTTTCTCCCCAGATGAATCCCTATACCCTGGGAGCCACTTACATCCAGCCCTGAGTCCTGGTTCATCCTCTAAATAGTCTATCCCATTTGGGACTTTGTGACATCTGTCTCCTAACCGCCATGGATGACTCGGCCACACATCACCCGGTGGTAGCTCCCACTGTCAGTGCCATCTCAGTGAGTAATATATCCACTAGTAGAGCTCACACTTGCACTCCATCCTATATTGGGATGCTGAGAGAAATCTTTTATGCCCAGATCTCATGTTGGAGTCCCCATTCAATGAATCGAGCCCTAAATAAAGTTCCCCACACCATATCTGTAGAGTTATGAGGGAGGTATGTAAACCTCACAGATTACTCATCCACTATCAGGTTTCCCTTCTATAAATAAAGAAACTCTTGTATGCACACTGAGTGAAAATTCACAGGGAAGTACTCCTCCCTAAATAGTCGCTCAAAGTATGAATGGGTGAGGGTCACATACTCATGTGTGTGGATGGTCAAACTCCACCATCTCCACACAAAGTCCAACTGAAGGCTCTCTAATAGAACCACCATTTGGCCAAGTGGGGTCCCCACTAACTGAAAGACTCATGTCACCTCCTCCATCAAATCCTCGTCGACCTGAGGATCATTATCACCCAAAACATGGGAGGTATATCTCATTGTAACATGTGTAAGCCACTGATCATATGTTCATCATATACCAATAGCACTCATAGTAACTACTGACCAGTGGGAGGTGGTATCGATGAGACACCACTTTAAAGTGTCATCTAGGGCAACAATCCATGTACCGAAGCCTCATCACTCTGCAAACAGTCTTCAGGGTTACACACTCGAATCCTAACATGATGTCTATGTGGAGGCTTCCTAAAGGAGATCAAGATAGACCATGTTTAGTAGATTATAGCTAGTGAATATACTATGACTCAAAAAGAACATGAGAAAACACTCAAAGAAGAATGCAACCATTGTTTTCATGTACCAAGTCAGAAAATAGAATTCAGAGTCCCTGTATATAGATACATCAATTTTCACACCAACACTAGACTCCCTAGCTTGAAAGCTAATCCCAAAACACTTAACATTGTTTCCCCATAAAAATTTATATACTTTTAGTTCTTCTGTTACAACTAACCAACCTCGAATACCACATTGTCATGACTCATCCCCCCAGGACAATGTTTTGACTACCCCAAGGCCGCCTTCCATAGGCCATGGGATGGTGACTATAAATGAGTAGGCATATCCAAAAAGGTAAAGTAATTTTCCTTAAAACCTATACACACACACAAAAAAATCTCAAACTATGGAAAATAAACACAAAGTAAACCACAATAATCACTAAGACAACTACTGAGAGTACTATACAAACTAAAAGTACAAAGGGGATGGAATACAATACCAAAACCAAAAATAAATGAAAAAAACCATGTTCCATCCACTAAAGACCCCACTTGATAGTTAGGTGATGGTTAGATATATGTAGAAATAGAAGTATTCTTATCTGTCCCAACTCACTGAGCACCACCTAGTCCCAGACCACCAATGTCTCTGTCGAAGCATCGACCAACTGCATGAGACATGACATGTGCGGCTGAAGCCCGCGCTGGGGTGGGTAAAAAAATACTTAGTAATGGTACAAAACCACAAATTAAATACCAATATGAAATACCACACAACAATATCACACGATAAGACCACAAAAAAGGCAACTCACATCAGGTATAACTCAATGTATGGAAAGTAAGATTATCAGTTGTAGAGATGGTTCATCTTGTACGACCGAGGGAATCATCCCTAATGATCCACTAAGCTCTTATCATCTGTTTTACCATTGAGGTTCACTCATATATAGAACAAATGAGGTCTCTTATCTGGTGGACCACTAAGGTTTCTCATCGGGTGGAAAACTAAGATCAGTCGTCCAGTAGACCAATGAGGTATCTCTTCTGACGGACTAGAGAGGTTTCTCATCCAACAGACCACTGAGGTAACTCATATGGAAGACTACTGATGATGGAAATCTTTTAGAACAATGAGTTCACTCCTCTACTAAACCACTATGTTATGCTCATTACATCCTTCATGTCAAAGCCATATGATTCCTTCTCCAAAGAGTGCTTGATTCAAGGAGAATATACTCTTCACGCCATTAAGAAAAACTCGACTATCACAAAACAACATTTAGAGTATTCCCAAAGGACCTTCCTATTAGAAGGGTCCCAACATCTTAGACCAAGTGTCAATCGGATACCCCATCCAAAATATATTATCATTTTAGTAAACAGGGGGCCATTTTTTTCCAAACCCGGTCCAACATAGTCGGACCAACCCGAACGACCTGGCTGAGGGATCCCACATGAACCAAAATATTTTGGCTGACCCAACCCAACAAAATTGGGTTTGGGTCAGCCCCGTCCCACCTGGCCCATTGGGCCTTGCTAGACCCATCCCTGTTCGGTCAGGGGTCCAGCCCGTCGAGTCTCCTGATGACCTGGTATCATTCGGCCTGACCCTCCCTAGTTGACTGGTACATTCTATAGCCTGGGCTTCCCAGCAACCTAGTCTATCCCATTAGACTAGCCTGCAATGGGGGGCCGACTTTGTTCCAGCCTAGAAGCCTGGGGCGTCCTGTTTAAGACGCTACATGACTGACAACCTCCACCCCACAAGCAGTTCAGCAGGGATCGCGTGCATCCCGCACTACATGAACTTCATTAGTTCCCCACTACTCTAATGCGACATCTGAGTGTTTTCCCACCTTCAATGCATCTGGGTAGCCGCATCCCCCTGTTTATATGCTGGTGGCCCCTATCACTGTTGTGGGTCGCCACCGTGCCGACGATGTCTTCTATGGGCCACTAGGTCCACTCTGGTGGTCTGATTCTCAAACAGTCTATTCCCTCAGACTTCTTGGATCGCAGCCATCCTTGATAGGGCATCAAGGTTTCCTTGCCATTGATTCGAGGGCTCAGTCACAAAGAACACATGAATTCCCAAATATAAGTAATTGGCCTTTGTTCATATTGCCTAAGATTTTTTCCCGTTAGGTGAAACACAAAGTATATAAATAAATCACTATGATTTATATCCCATTATCAACCCACAACAATTTTTCCCTAAACCCACATGGAAAAACTATCAATGGATCATCTTTTTAGAGAGTTGATCTGCATTCATCGTTTAGATGAGATAATAGGGGAAAACAACTCACCAAAAATTTAAACCCCTACCTAGTTGGAGTATGATCATAGGAAGAATCCTTCACTGAAAGAGATCCGTCCGCGAAGGTTCTAGATCAGTCATTGAGGAGGGGATCTTTGGAATAGGATGGGGAGTGCTCAATGACGTTGGTGATTTTTTCCCGTCATTCGTAAACGATGATCCTATATTGATTCAGAGTGTTTCTCCCAAAGTTTCCATGGAGCACCCCTTGTTAAATCATTAAAGGATGAAATTATTTTCCATTACCATTGAATTGCAGTTCCGTTATGTTGTCTCATTTATGAAACATCATTTTGGTTTCATTGCATTTCAACGTCATTTCTCTTCAAAAAAATTTAAAGATCAAAATAAAAACAAAATAATATTGTTTATTTTATTTTAATTTTTCTTAAAAAGTCCGAAAACTATCATTCACCCTCAACCTATGTCGGTTTAGTTTAAGCTCCTCCAAAAGAAAACATTCCCTAATGAGCTCAATGTAAGTCTCAGATTTCTAATCTGAGTTACCTTTTAGGAGTTATAAGGATTTGAAAATAAAATAATTGTTACTTTTTATTTTATTTACAACCAAAAAATACTTTCCACTATGGTCTCGTGCCACCCAGTGTTAGGTCTTTTTTAAGAAAATCCCAAAACATGAATTTCAACAATTCCATCATATTTTTGATTCAATAAATGGTTTAAAAGTTAGAAAAACTACAAGCATGATTATTTATGCAACTTTTAATAAAAGTCAGAAAATACATTCTGGCCACTCCAGGCCTCGGAATCACATTCCATCACAGAGCATAGTCTCAAAATAATACAATTGTATTTAAAAAATCATGTAATATTTGTGGTATTACAAAATCATATAAATCCAGGAAAAAACTTATTAATCCCATTACAATTCATTTGTCATAAATTCTAATTTTATAGGTTCCAGCGGGAAATGGGATAAAATATAAAGGGTAACCTAAGATTCTTAGTAAATGGGTAGTATACAATAGACTATATTATCTTGTGAATAAATAAAATATGTTATGAAATAACTGATTAAAATAATAGAATAAATAAATCCATGTATAACCTTACAATAAATAAATTCCTTGATATAAATAATTTTTTGGTCGGAGTGGATACTTAAGAGGGGGGTGAATTGAGTTTCAATTAAAATTTATGTTAAAAAATTTTAGGATTAAATTCCCCCAAATTAAATCGGCCCAGTCAATTAAGGCAGTAGAGATATAAGTGACTTATTATTCAAGAGGTTTCTCAAAGGTTGATTACTCCTCAATTGAATCAGTATGAGAACTAATTCCACTTTTGAAACAAGTTTACTAAACAAATCACATATATACACTAACCAGAACTAACTATCAGAGTAAATAAAAAAACATATTTCTGTCTTTGCTAATATAAGAATAGTGGATATATGTAAAATAGAGTAATGGAAAGATGAACATAGTGATTTAAACAAGAGGTTCAGTCTTAAGTCAAGACCTATTACTCTCCACTCGATGATCACCTGCCACCATGAAATTATATTAAAAAGTGATACACAGCCTGTATCAAGGATTTACAATAGTTTTCACAAAATTTCCAGGTTTTTCAACCTCTACCACAGTTATGCATGGGAAAAATAAACTACTGAGCCACACTAGGATTCTTCCACAGTTATGCGCGGGAAACAAATGTAATGAGAATTTGGGGTGGGGATTTTTAGTATCCCTCAGTTCAAGCACAAGAGTCAGTGTGTGTAACACAGACACACTACTCACAAATGTAAAATACTTAAACACAGTAGAGATAGAGATATTTGAATGAAGTTTAGAAATCTCTATATGTTGACAGATTAACTCTGGACTCGTTGAAATGAAGGAAATGATGTTTTTGTCCTTCTCTACAAGTTGCCTCCAAAATAGAGTGTCGCAACTTCCAGGTTCTGACTTCCAGATGTAGAGATGGTCAGCTTCTTGGGTTTAAATCTCTTTGTAGAACACCACTACAGCTTTAAAAAGGTTATTTCAAAAGATCTTTGTAAATCTTGGTGTTCTTCATAATGAGTTCTTGAGTATTCTTACTCTTTCTTGTGTTTTTGGTGTTGTATGCGTCTCTCTTATGTATATTCAATATATTCTATGTCTTCTATTTTATGTCTATCTCTACTCATATATATATACACCTTTCAGTTCAGCTTTTTTCTCATTTGGTTCAGTAGGGGCCGACAAGAGAAATGTTTCAACCACGTGTGGTCTTCCTTGTACATCGTACTGTTTCCTAATATTCCTGCAAATATCCTAAAATAATGTTAGGTGCATTAATTTGTCCAGACATGACCATTATGATGGTATTAATAAAATTGGTAAAGAAAATAATAGAATATCATTAGATTGTTAGTAGATGCATCTCACACGGTAGACTTCAACGGTAGTCTCTCCAACTGTGAACTTCATCGGTAGGCTATTCAATTGTGGGCTTCATCGGTAGGCTCTCTATCTGTAGGCTTGTAACAGTGAAAATTGTGTCAGTTGAATTCTTGTAACGGTAGTTGTTACTCTATGTAATAGTAGCTTCTCATCAGTGGGAATCATCAGTAGGTCTGTAACATCATACTATTGCAACTGTGACCTTTCCACCGGTAGACTTATCTCAACAGGTAATTTCATTAACAGTGGAATATGTCCACCAGTAGAATTTGAACAACAATTGACTATCTCTGCAGTAGAAGTTGTTTAGCGGTATCCTTCTACTAACGGTAGACATGTCCTACTATAGACTTGAATAGTGATGCTCTCAAAAGAAGCCTTGAGAAAGAGTCTAACAGTGAACTTATAACAGAAACCTTGTCATAGTAGTGACCTTGTGACGGTGACTCTTTGTCTGTGAGCTTTGATAAGCATATCAATGGTAGACTTGTGACAATAACCTTGTACTGACAGTGACCCTGTATATCTTCAACAGTAACCTTCTTGAATCAGTGCCCTAGAGTAACAGTGAGCTATAACGGTGACCTTGAACAGAAGGCTTTTACCAGTAGCCTATAATAGTGAACTTAAATTTAGGTAAATGTAAATTTTAAGCTGATGCAACAAAATTATGAGACTAAGAATATAATTTTTTCAGGATAAACAATATAAATACAGATTAAAAGGGTTAAGAAATGACTTAATATATCATGGTCAATATCTAAACATGATTTGGGACTGTCAAAATAGTTGAGTCCAAAAATCTCCCCCTTTTTGATAATCACAAATTATTCTAGTATGTATAAAAGATAGATATCATATATAATACAGTTGCTAAACATAGATAAAAAATGTCTCAAGTATCAGAGATTAATAAGAGTGTAAAACCAGAAAGTATTGGTACATGGTATCAGAGAGAAAGGTAGAAAAGATTCAACATAGGATCATATTAGCACATTTCTCTTTAATCACATGATTAGTCTAGAGTTAGCACAGTATTTCTCCCCCTTTGTGATTAGAAAAAAGAAACACAAATATAGAGAATAGAGAAAGATTTTATTAATGAAAGTACATTACATAACCCAAAAAGAATACAGAGTCCCTATCAAAAGACATAAATAGACTCAATCCACATCATCTGTAGGTAAGGGATCTTCCTCTTTGGAAGAAGAAGATGGAGGATGAGCTGGGGGATCAGCAGGTTTAGGAACTGTTGAAGGAATGACTGGAGGGGCAGCAACAGAAGCTCATGTGGGTCTGTAGTGGGTTTCTCACTGAGGGATTAGTTGAGTAAGGCTTCTGATGGATTCACCAGGAGACATCATGTAAGAACCTCTAGGCTGAGATTCAGGTAAGGCAAAAGGTATGATGACAGGGGTACAATCCACATGGAGAAAGGGTAGAAGAAGGTTTCTGAAATCCATAATAATTATTCCTCCTCTTTCCATGGCAGATAAAAAATCATCTTTATTCTCCAAAAATTAATCCAAAGCAGGGGTCAATTCTCTCAGTTTGCTGACATGTTCCTTGAATTCCTGAGTCACTAGAGGCAGCTTCATATTCTATATCAAAAGCTTTAAGTGGTTGGTCATTTGGTGCTTGGTATAGATCTTTTCAAAGTAAGATTGGACCTTATTCTTAATGGATTCTTGAGTAGCAGTAGCTGCTCACAAGTTTTCATGAACATAACTGTTGACTTCCCTAGTGGTAGAAATTACCTGAGAATCAGAGGTGCAATTGGTACTGGCCTTAGAAATCTCTTCCTGGATCACATTCCTGATCTGTTCAATGTTCACGGAGGTTCTAGATTATGGAAGGGGTTTGACCAAGAAAGCTATTGTCTCTTTGAAAGACTGAGTCAAATTACCAATCACCTTCTGAACAAGTGCATCCTGACTGTTCATGTGTTCTTTGAATGATGTCTTAAAAGCCTCAAAAACTTCCACAAACTGCTTTACTACCTCTTTGATGTACCGAATCTAGCATTCACTTTGTTTTGAGAACTGCTCATGGCAGTCAATGAAGCAATTGATTGTCTCAGAGAAACCACAGCTCCGACCCAGCTTTCAATTTGAGTATGTCACACTTTAATCTCATTCAGCGTTTCTTTCACTGGACTAGACACATCACATCCCAGAGATAGCTCCAGGGATTTCTCCACATTCCTTATCTCTTCAAAAATGATATTCTTCAAATATTACATTGATTCTCTCAGGGCCTCTTTCATTTCAACATTTAAGGACTCAAGGTCCTCCTTGGTTGCCAAATTGTCAGCCACAACTACTGGAATAATTTCAGGTAGGATAACAGAATCCCTTCGAGCCCGGTCTTCCACATCAGAAACTCCATAATTGAGTCCAAGTACCATGTACCCTAGATCTAATAACCAACCCTCTATGTCATACAGCACAGAAACTGAACCAAGATGCTCCCCTTCACTTAGATCTCTCTCCTGAGTATTCTCCTTTACTTGTTCTGCTCTAGGTAACTCCACAGCCTCCACTAAGTCATTAATGACTTCCATATCAATTGCAGTAGATTCCACTCCTTCTTCCTAATCAAACAATGTCTTGTTTGTATTATCTATCAGAGGGATCAAACTGATCTCTTCTTCTTCATTGTCCTCGTCATCAGCATCAGCAACAGCCTCCTTTCCTTCATCCTTATCACAAGCCTCCTCTGTCTCATGAGCAGAATGATCTGACTCGATAGCCTCATCCTCTTCAGAGGTGTCCTTGAAAATATCTGAGATGCCTCTTCTTCTTCAGTGGTCCCAGTATCATTGACCTTCATAATAGTCTCTCTTCTTGGCAGTTCTTTTGGAGGGCTAGGTGCTCTGAAAGCTACTGTCCTTACATGACTGTTAGGAAAATCAGGTTCACTCCCATCATCAATGGGGGTGTTCTCTCTTTCAGGGTCCACAGCACCTTCAATTTCCTCATCTTCATCTGAATAAGCCGGTTATGGCTCATCAGGCTTTAGACCTATATCTCTCTTGTCTTTTGGCCTAGATGGGTGTGTAGTAGGGTCAAACGTTTCATATACCTTTCCTTCATCATTCACCCACGTCTTCTTCCAAGTATTCAACCTAATTTCCATGAATTTTCAAATAACCTTGGAGATAAAAACATTGTTCTTAGCCACTATTATCTCTTATTGATTTCCAGCCACACCCTTTACCTTTAGCATTTCTGAAATTAGCTTGGCATGGAATATGGCATTGGATTTTGAGCTTGTCTTAGTCATATCCTCAAATTGTGCCATCATTAACCTACATAGGTTAATCTTCATTCCATGCTTCAGTAAGTACATCAGGAATATGTCCTGGTACTTCAATACTACAAAATCTCCTCTCCTGGGACTAATTACATGCTGAATGAATATGAACAAAAGCATGTCTTCTCCATTCATCTCAGCTGCAATGATCTTCCTTGATTTTCCATTTCCTATCAGTTCTTCCAGAGCTTTTTCATACTCAAAAACATTACTGTCTGGAGGAGCTACTCCAGAGTAGTAATCATATTCTCCTTCCTGAGGAACTCTCAAACACGCAGCCCACTCAGCAGATGAGAAGCTGACTTCATTTCCATTGACTCTGGATATTAACCTATTCACATCATCTTCCTCTTCGAACTTCAGATATTCAAAGAATTATTTCACAAGATTTAGGTAGTACGGTCCATTGTTGTTGGAAAAACATTCAGTCCATCCTTGGGAATCTAGTGCTTTCAGCACTAATGACTTGCTTGACAGAATCCATTCTTCACTTAATTCCTTCTCAGCAAATATTTCTATCTTGGTCAGATGTGGGTTGACAGGTCCCGTCTGGGTATTATTGGTGCCACTGGATTTGGCTCGAGTTCTCTTTGGCCTTGGCGCATCTTCATTGACATTCGGGGGTCACTTGGTTCTGGTCATTGAAATTTAAGGAGGTTCAAGGGTTCAGATGAAGAGTTAGGGAAAGGAAGATGTGAGGTTCAGGCTATTCACGCCCCCCCCCCCCCAAATTTATTAGCAAGAAAAAAGGGGACATTGCAGACAAGGGAGGGGAGGGGTCAAACGACCCTCACCCAAAGACCCCTTACAACCCACTCCAAAAAAGAAAAAAATAAGAAAGAAAATACTCAAAAGCAGACACAACAACGGAATTATCACGTCACATCCAGCCAGTACCAGCATCCAGCAGCACCACATCCAATCTTCATAGCAACAAAGCAGCAGCAATACATCCAAACCAACCAGCCCCAGCAACCAACATCACCAAATCCAGCATCACAGCCAAACACACCTAGCAGCATCAAACCACAGCACAAGCGCAACTGAACGCAGCAATCATCACTTTCCATCAAACAGCATCCCTCAACTAGCAGCACAACAACATACTCATCCACAGCAGTATTGAAAACCAAAAAACCACACATCATCTAGCATTCACCACCAACTAGCAACTCATAACCAACCAAAGGACCGCATCCAATCTTACAAGGTCCAGCACCAGCACCTTCTCACCAAGATGGTCCCTCTCCAGCAATATAGAACCATCAGTAGCAACAGAACAAAAAACAACACCACCCAACAGAACTGATATCCAACATCCACATCGAAACCAAAACAGTATCCAAAACGCATTCATCAGAAACAGTAACTCAAAACCAGGCCAGCCACCAGTAAACCACATGCAGACCAGCAGATCAAAGGGAACATAGAAACGTGTGACCATACCTTCGTCAGTAGCAAGGTCCTAGAACAAGATGGTTGACCTAGGAAGGAAAACCTACGTCCACGCCCTATGCATCCACCAAGTCCCGTCGAGAAGCCAGAGAAGCCAGAAAGACCTTCCTTAGGTCCGAAGAAGCAGCCCAGAACCAAGCGTAGAGTCGTAAACGCCAGTGCGGAGAAGACACAAAGCCCATCGAACCTGCAAATCACCAAGGAAAAACCAGGATTCTGTTCGACAAAACCACCAGAGCGTCCGGCCGCACCAAATCGGGCCGAGCACACCTCTATCCATACGTCAAAACATCCATCGCGCCTGTGTTGACTTCACCATCAACCTCTTAGACTTCATCCAGATCACTGGAAAGGCATCACTGCCACCACCAAGGAACACAGGATCCAGATCTAGAAAGGCTGATCCAAATCTAAGAAAAAACCAGACCAAGATGTCACCACCACAACCTGAAACAGCCGACCAGAACTCAGCATCGTCGTCCATCTGCCTCAAAAACCACCATCGCACCAGGGGAGAACGCATATAGAGCAGAAAACCATCCACATCGTGACGCCTGAAGAGGGAGTAAGGTGGATTGAGATATGTTCATCTCCTTTGGTTTTATCATTTAGGGATTAAAAAAATAAAATTAATAAATAGGAATTAAAACGGTTCAGATTCCCCCTCAAAAATAAAGACAAACAGAAAGGTATCCAACAATGAGATGTACCAGTGAGGTACACCAGTGAGGTGAAAATGTGAGGTTTAACAGTTAGGTTTATCAGTGAGGTACAATTGTGAGTTCTAATAGTGAGGTCCAATAGTGTGGTCCAACGGTGAGTTCCAATAGAGAGGTCTAACAGTGAGTTCTAACAGTGAGGTCTGATTGTGAGTTCTAACAGTAAGGTCTAACTGTGAGGTCTAACAGTGAGTTCTAACAGTGAGTTCTAACTGTGAGTTCTAACAGTGAGGTCTGACTATGAGTTCTAACAGTGAGGTCTCCTATTCTAAAGTTAATCATACCTAACTCATGTTTGATGTAATTTAACCTTTCATAATTCAAAGGATTTGTGAATATATCAGCCAATTGATACTCAGTGCCAATTAATTCAAGATTGATATCACCCTTTTGATAATGATCCCTCAAAAAGTGACGTCTCACATCAATATGCTTTTTCCTAGCATGAGATACTAGATTTTTGTAAATGTTAATAGCACTTGTATTGTCACACTTTATAGAGACATGTTTGAATTGATATCTATAGTCCAGTAAAGTGTGTTTCATCCACAGAATTTTAGCACAACAACTACTAGCAGCTATGTACTCAGCTTCGGCAGTAGATAATGCAACAGATTTCTGCTTCTTACTACACCAAGATACTAGTGACTTGCCTAAAATGTTACATGTCCCATAGGTTCTTTTTCTATCTAACTCGCAACCGAAAAAAATCAGCATCAGAATAAATCAACAGATCAAATGATTGGCATTTTGGATAAAATAATCTTAAGTTGGGAGTATGTTTGAGATATTTAAAAATCATCTTTACATTAGTTAAATGATATTATTTTGGATTTTCTTGAAAGCGAGCACACATACATACACTAAACATAATTTCAGGTTTGCTAGATGTAAGATAGAGTAGACTCCCTAGCATACCTCTGTAGTTGATTTGATCCACTGGTTCTCCAGCTTCATCAGTATCCAACTTACAAGTGGTACTCATAGGTGTGTCACTACCTTTACTACCATCCAGAGAAAAATGTTTTAAAAGATCCTTAACATATTTACATTGATTCAAAACAATGCCATTTTTATTTTTAAAGATATGAAATCCAAGGAAAAATTTGAGTTCTCCCATTAAACTCATTTCAAACTCATTTTGCGTCATTTTTTGAAAAATCAACACATAATGAATTTTTAGAAGATCCAAAAATAATATCATCCACATAAATTTTTACTATAATAACATCTTTATAAATCCATTTAATGAAAAGAGTAGGATCAACTATCCCTTTGGTAAAACCTTTTGAAATAAGAAAAGAGCTGAGCCTATCATACCAAGCTCTTGGAGCTTATTTTAAGCCATATAAAGCTTTAGATAGTTTAAAAACATGATTGGAAAATGGGTATTTGTAAAACCAGGAGGTTGTTCAACAAACACATCCTCAACTATATACCCATTTAGAAAATCACTTTTAACATCCATTTGATAAAGTTTGAAATTCAGATGAGCTGCATATGCAAGTAGTATCCAAATAGATTCTAGTCTAGATACAAGTGAAAAGGTCTCCTTATATTATATTCCTTCATCTTGACTATATCTTTGTGAAAATAGCCTATCTTTGTTTCTAACTATATTCCCAGACTCATCAACTTTGTTCCTAAACACCCATTCAGTGCCTTTGGTCAAATTTTCCTTAACTCTTTCCACTAATTCCCAAACTTTTTTTCTTTCGAACTGATTTAGTTCTTCTTGCATATCCATTACCCAAAATTCATCATTGATAGCATCATTAATATTTTTGGGTTCAAGTTGTGAAAGAAAAGCTTGATGTTCAACTTGGTTTCTTAGAGAAGCTCCCGTTTTTGTTCCTCTATTTAAATCGCCTACAACAACATCTAGAGGATGATTCTTGAGAGGCCTAATACCTCTAGGAAGGTTTGAACTAGATTCTTCATTGTTGTCTGTTGGTTCAGAATCAGTAGGTCTAGATTCTAGAAAATTTCCAGAGTTGGATACTTTTACAGGGGATTCACAATTCTTATCATTAAAGTTCAGATTTGTCAAATCTTCCTCAAGATTTTCAAGAGAAGTTTTAGGTTCATGTGGATCAGTCTCATCGAATTTTACATGAACTGATTCTTCCACACAATTGGTTTTCCTATTGAACACTCTATAGGCTTTACTTGAGATAGAGTAACCTAGAAAAATTCCTTCATCACTTTTGGGAGAAAAATTTTCAAGATTATCGTTATTATTAAGAATAAAGACTTTGCTACCAACAACTCTAAAGTAATTATCCTTAGGATTCCTATTATTCCAAAGTTCATAAGGGGTCCTTTTTAGAGTAGGTCTAATAAAAACTCTATTGATAACATAACAGGCTGTATTTACAGCTTCAGCCCAAAAATAAACATGTAGTTCATACTCATTAAGCATAGTCCTAGCAATTTCTTGAAGGTTCCTATTTCTTCTTTCTACAACTCCATTTTGTTGAGGTGTCCCAGGGGCAGAAAAGTTGTGACTATATCCATTGTGTGAGTTGTAAGATTCAAACTCATGATTCTCAAAATCATGGCCATGATCACTTCTGAAGGTCTTAATTTTAAGTCCACTAAGGTTTTCTACAGACTTGGAATATTTGACAAAAAAGGAAAAAGCTTCACTTTTGTGAGCTAGAAAGTATACCCAAGTATACCTAGAAAAGTCATCTACAAGAACATAAACATAGTGTTTCCCATTCAAACTTGAAACTCTTGATGGTCCAAACAAATCCATGTAAACCAACTCAAGTGGTAGAGAATTTGAAACTTCCTTCTTTGGTTTGGAAGAAACTTTTTGTTGTTTTACCTTTTGAAATTGATTGCACACTTTATCAATTGGGAATTCTAATTTTGGTAAGTCTCTAACTAAACATTTCTTAGATAGCTTCCTAAGTGAGTGCGTGTTACAGTGTCCTATAACATTCGGTGGCACAACCAAGACTCTTTTTGAAAATCATTTAAGCAGGAAACACTTCGTTTGGATTTGGAATTTACATCAACAGCGTATATATTCTCATTTCTACATGGACTGAAAACTAAATCATTATTTGAATTAAAAACATTACATGAGTCATTTTCAAATTTAACATTAAATCCATCATCACATAACTGAGATTTGATAAGTAAATTTTACTGTAATCCAATAAGAAAAATTACTTTAGAAATTAATATTTTATCAGGGTTACCAATCTGGCCTAAACCGACAATTTTTCCTTTTTCATTGTCACCAAAGGTGACATGACCACCATCAACATTAATTAGACTCTTGAAGCAAGAATAGTCTCCTGTCATATGTCTTGAATATCCATTGTCCAAGTACCATAGGGTCTTACAGGAACTCTTTAAGCAACTTCCCTGCAAAACAGATTAAACATGGGGTAATTTTAGAACCCAGATCTTCTTGGGTCCGGAAAGGTTAGCCAGTAAAACTTTGGGAACCCATATTTTTTTATTGGTTTTATAAGATCAAAAAAAACATTTTGAGTCATAAATACTTTGTTAGGTCCTTTAGAAAAATGTTTCTCAAAAGATGGTCCAGAATTAGTAGTGAACTGTTCAGATTTTGGAAAAAAAATTGGTTTTTCTAATTTGTCTCTATCCAGGCTAATATCCTAGACCAGTTGTATATTTAAGAGCAATATGTATTCCTAGAAACTATGTCAAGGTATCCTTACCAGCAGTGAACTTCTCAATATCCTTTCTTAAATTTTCATTAGATAATTTGAGTTGTGTTTTCACTTTCAACAGTTGAGCATTCTTTTCTTTTTCTACACATAGATCTATTTTAACATTACTAGTCAAGACATGATGTTTCTTCAAATATTTATATTTATCTTTTAGTTCATTGTAGGTATCTTCTAGAATATTGCAATATTCAAACAGTTCAGCCTGATACATATTTTCATCATTATCTGAATCACTATTATTTCCAGAATAATAATCATTTAGAACAGGGGAAATAGTTACCTCAGATATATTAGTCATGAAGCACATGTTGGCATGATTATTTTTAGAATCAGTAGCATCTGATTCACTTTTACTGTCTTTCGAATCACTCTAGGTTTCTTTCATGGCTTTCTTGTACTTCTTGTCCTTATAATCATATTTTTTTTTAATTTTAACTTCGAACAGTCAGCCTTGATGTGTCCTTTCCTCTTTCATTCATAGCAAACTATATCATCTTCCTTATCAGATTTCTTCCAATCCTTCTTCCACTTACCTTGTTGATCATACTTACACTTGTAGTTTGGTTTTCTGAAGAACTTCTTCTTCCTATAGAAATTCATAAATCTCCTGGCTATTTGAGACATTTCTTCATCACTGTCTGAATCTGAATCTTCACTGATTGAACTTTCAGTAGGTACATGTATTTTCTCCTTGTCTTTGCTCTTTGAAGCAGTAGACTTGAATGCCATGTATTTTCTCTTGGGTTCATCATCTTCTTCCTTTTTCACCTTTAGTTCTTAATCATACATGATTATATTACCAATAAACTCCTTAACAGGTAGCTTGCCGATGTCACATGACTCACGGATAGACACAGAAGTGCCTCTCCATCTGTCTGGAAAACATCTCAATATTCTCATGATCTGCTCCTTCTCTGGAACATCTTTTCCTAGTGAACTCATAGTGTTAAAAATTTCATTAAACCTGAGGTACATGTTAGAAATGGGTTCATCAAGTCTCATCTTAAAATTATCATATTTAATAGTATAAGTATTTAATCTCATTTCCTTCACGTTGGTTGTTCCTTCATGAGAAACAGCGAAGGTGTCCCAGATTTCATGACCTATTTTACAAGCATAAATTCGGTTAAATTCCTCATCTCCTAAAGAGCAGTAAAGGGTATTCATAGCTTTATAGTTATTGTTATAGTCAGACTTTTTAGCATCATCCCATATAGATCTAGCAGTATTGTGGATCTCATATTCTGATTCTATAGTAGACCAAATATCAAACCAATAATTTTTAAATGAATTTTCATTTTAATTTTCCATTGAGAATAATTCACACCATTAAAGAAAGGGGGCATGTTAGTAGCAGCACCTTCTAGTCTATTGTCCATAATTAGATTTTAGAAAATATATTAAAGATATAAAATTTAGAACTAACAGAAATTTAAGATCTTTAAGATAAAACTAAAATCACAATTTGAAAAACAGAGGGTTTGAAAACTTTTTATAAATAATAATGTTTCCTCTGATACCAAATTTTGGTCAGAGTGGATACTCAAGAGGGGGGGTGAATTGAGTTCCAATTAAAATTTCCATTAAAAAATTTTAGGATTAAAATCCCCCAAATTAAAACGGCCCAGTCAATTAAGGCAGTAGAGATATAAGTAGCTTATTGTTCAACAGGTTTCTCAAAGGTTAATTACTCCTCGGTTGAATCAGTATGAGAACTAATTTCACTTTTGAAACAAGTTTACTAAACGAATCACATATACACACTAAAAAAAACTAACTATCAGAGTAAATAAAAAAACAAATTTCTGTCTTTTCTAATATAAATACAGAGAATAAATGTAAAATAGAGTAATGGAAATATGAACACAGTGATTAAAACTAGAGGTTCAGTCTTAAGTCGTTACCTATTCCTCTCCACTCGGTGATCACCTGCCACCAAGAAATTATATTAAAAAGTGATACTCAGCCTGTATCGAGGCTTTATAACAGTTTTCACAAACTTTCCAGATTTTTCAACCTCTACCATAGTTATACGTGGGAAAAATAAACTACCAATCCACACTAGGCGTCTTCCACAGTTATGTGTGGGAAACAAATGTAAAGAGAGTTTGGTATGGGGATTTTCAGTATCCCTCAGTTCAAGCATAAGAGTCAGTGTGTGTAACACAGAGACACTGCTCACAAATGTAAAATACTTAAACACAGTAGAGATAGAGATATTTGAAAGATGTTTAGAAAGCTCTATATGTTGGCAGATCAGCTCTGGACTCATTGAAATGAAGGAAATGAAGTTTTTGTCCTTCTCTGCAAGTTGCCTCCAAAATAGAGTGTCACAACTTCCATGTTCTGACTTCTAAATGTAGATATGATCAGCTTCTTGGTTTTAAATCTATTTTTAGCACACCACTATAGCTTGAAAAAGGTTCTTTCAAAAGATCATTGTGAAGCTCTATGTTCTTCAGAATGAGTGCTTGGGTGTTCTTCTTCTTTCTTGTATTTTTGGTGTTGTATGTGTCTCTCTTATATATATTCAACATATTCTCTATATTCTATTTTATTTGTGTCTCTACTCATATATATATACACTTTTCAGTTCAGCTTTTTCTCATTTGGTTCAGAAGGGGCCGACAAGAGAAATTTTTCAACCACTTGTGGTATTCCTCGTACATCGTACCGTTTCCTAATATGCCTGCAAATATCATAAAATAATGTTAGGTGAATTAATTTTTCCAGAAATTACCATTATGATGGTATTAATAAACTTAGTAAAGAAAAGAAAAGAATATAATTAGACTGGTATCAGATGCATGTCACACGGTAGACTTCAATGGTAGTCTCTCCAACTGTGAACTTCATCGGTAGGCTATTCAAATGTGGGCTTCATCGGTAGGCTCTCTGTCTGTAGTCTTATAATGGTGAACTTTGTGTCATTGGATGTCTTGTAATGGTAATTGTTACTCTATGTAATAGTAGCTTCTCATCATTGGACTTCATCAGTAGGTCTGTAACATCAGACTATTGAAACAGTGACCTTTCCACCGGTAGACTTATCTCAACAGATAATTTCATTAACAGTGTAATATGTCCATCAGTAGACTTTGAACAAAAGTTGACTATCTCGATAGTAAGAATTTTCTAGTAGTAGCCTTCTACTAACGGTAGACATGTCCAACTGTAGACTTGAATATTGATTCTTTCAACAGGAGACTTGATAAAGAGTTTGACAGTGAACTTCTAAAAGAAACCTTGTCATAGTAGTGACCTTGTGACAGTGACTCTTTGTCTGTGAGATTTGATAAGCAAATCAATGGTAGACTTGTGACAGTAACCTTGTACTAACAGTGACCTTGTATATCTTCAACAGTAACCTTCTAGTATCAGTGACCTAGAGTAACAGTGATCTATAGCAGTGACCTTGAACAGAAGTATTTTACCTGTAGCCTTTAACAGTAAACTTATATTTAGGTAAAAGTAAACTGTAAGCTGATGCAACTAAATTATGAGACTAAGAATATAAATTGTTCAAGATAAACAATATAAATACATATTAAAAGGGTTATCAAATGAATTAATATATCATGGTCAATATTTAAACATGATATGGGATTATCAAAACAGGTGAGTCCAACATAATTGATAATATAGTTATCGGACTGCTTAAACATTTTGGATCATATAAAAAAGAGTTATAAAAATATAATAAAAATTAGACAATCAATAAATTCATGTCTGACATTGCAATGAATAAATTCTTGGATAGTAGAAACATGTCATATTGTGATGGGAATTATTAATGATAGCCACTATAAATATACTATTATGGAATTTTAATAAGTATTTTTAGATAAAAGGTAAGTATGATTTTATTGTCCACAACATATTTTTCTTATGAGACCTACCAGTTCACTAAGTGTAAATATAATTTCTTTCCCCACCCGATATAAAATAGTCTAATGTATTCCATCACATAATAGAAAAATGGATTGAATATTGTTTGGGTAATGAAAAAAATTATTACATTTACCAATTTCAAAATGAGGCATAACTTACAATATTTTTCCATTTAAAATATATAATTTCAGGTTATAAAAATTATTTATACATT
Organism: Viscum album; assembly: GCA_963277665.1. Classification (NCBI taxonomy): domain Eukaryota; kingdom Viridiplantae; phylum Streptophyta; class Magnoliopsida; order Santalales; family Viscaceae; genus Viscum; species Viscum album. The sequence continues at coordinate 1,508,919,944 of OY728157.1, read as the reverse complement.
TAAAAAATAATTTAATACAACTTGTTTAAATACATAAATATAAAACTAAGGATTTCAAAATTCACAAATAAATAAACATATCAAGTAAAGTATATAATATTGTAACCATTGGGTGTTCACATGGACCATAGATTTAATGTGTTTAGTAAACTTAATACATGTATCTGAAAAGGACGGATAATAATTAATTATATATAAATCCTTCATAATTGTTTTTAAATATCATTAAAATCATCCAATAATATTTTATTTGAGTTTTAGTCCTATTGTGCTTAAAGGAACCATTCAATATGGACTAGGATGATGATTTTGATCTACCTGAACAACTATTTTTGGGGTTATTACCAATAGATTAATCTAATATAATTCCACAACCACATTTTGTATCTAAATTTTTTTTCTTTGTAAAAACCATATTCACATTACATTCAAAAAGTTTCAAATAGTTTTATAGTTATTGGTATGTTTGAACATTATATTGGTTTAAGAAAATTTTTTAACGAAAGAGAATAAGTAAAAACCCCTTTAAAACATATCAAATAAAAAATCTTAAGATGGAATAATAATCGTTACACTATATGATAATGTTATTAAAATATATAATATAAAACAAGTAATACCCTTAAAAATGTAAGAAGATTGATTGAGGATTACCTTACTTCAACATTGTAAATTCTTTGGAAAATTATATAATAATAAAGAATAAGAAAAATATAATTCACAACAAAAAAATGGAAGATAGTACCATGTAATGACAATAATAATGGTATAAAAAAATTAAAAATATTATTATTATAATAGAAAAATGTAATGAATGTGAAAAGGATTAGGACGATTGAGGTCCCTTACATAAACTTATTAACATAATAGATAAAGGCTATAATAAAAGGGAATATATATACTTATGTTTATAAAATATAAAATTTAAAATAAAACTATGTATTTTAAATTATATTAGTATATGAATAATTAAATAAAAAACAACATAACAAAAATATTAACATCAAAAACGAATGAGGAGGATTCGGAACCCTTTCCTTTTGATAATTCTTATTAAAGTAAGGAAGATAAAACATTGAACCATATAACAACCATGGATAGATTATATAGAAGGATATTGATATAGGAATCATGATAAATGGATTTTTATGTGGACAATGAGGAGGTAATAGGAGGGTATTTATACCTGAGGATGTGCAGTTATCCAGGATTAAAAATGAATATCTAGATATTAAGGACAACCACTTTTGAGTGAAATTAATTTAAATTATTTAGGAAAAAATAATTTTTTAATGTTTAGTTATGGATTTTAAACACCTCAACCACACATTTATTGTAATCATTTTTATTTTTCTTATTTCTGTAAGTTTTATTTTTAATAATTTACATTATTTTACTGATATTATCGAAACTATTTTTTTACAATAGTATCATTTTTATAACCAAAAAATTTATTCTTATCAGCTAATTTTTAAATTAAAAATATAAATATTAAATCTATTCTAGTTTGTTCAGTTTATAAGAATTATAAAAATAATATTCTATTATGATACATGTATAACACATAAAAGTAGTTTTCTAGAATTGATAAATTCATGGTTCTAAAATGCTAAGAATGTGTTTCTAAAATCAATGTATTTTACATTATATTAAAACATAAATTATTTTGTGACTTAGTTGAAGTTTTTATTAATTCTATTTCAAAAAAAAATTATGATTATAGTATAGTAGTGACTATATTAACAAAAATGGTACTTCAACCTTTCACACCAAAAATTATCAATTTCAAAAAATTCTATAAAATTAACCATACGTTAAATTTTGATGTGTTAAGATAATAAATTAAATTTACTTTATCAAAATAATTCTATAAATACTACATCTTTCTATTTTAAACAAAAATAAATATTTATTGGAAATCAATAATTTCAATAACATAATAAATATTCCAACTATTATAAAATTTATATAAAATTTCATTAAAATATATAATCATTTAAAATGTATTTTATAAAATTCTTTTATTGATAAAATTTAATATAAAAATAAACATTTAATATAAAAAATATTATTAACAGTACAAAATTATTGCCTTTAAAAACTATATTGTATTGGTTATATCATTATATAATCTATGATAATCAATTAATTTCATCTAAATAACCAATCATATTAATGAACAAATATCGTACTAACTAATGGTCATAACACCAATTGAAAATATTATTTTATAGTTATAATTTCACACAAATATAATTCTTTATAAATAAACCATCATTATCACTTCATCACTCGAGACTCTTCTTACAAAGATTCCTTTAAATTATTTTATAATGTCATTCTTTTTCCTAAAATTTCTATTTATTTTAACAGTTATTATGAAAGGATATATATTAATGTGTGAACTAATTCCTATGGATTTGGTTTTACTAAATGTAATTTGATTTTATTATTTTATATCTTAACTCTTTCAAGAAGTAAAATTCAATATCAAAAAAATGGGAAATGTTCTTACGAATAAAATACTCTATCTTTATGTCTAAATCTTGTAATAAAGGGTATTTTATTAGCTATGATCATACAGTAAATGTATTTTATCAATTGATGAAATAAATAATTATTTAATTTTTAATATTAAATGGGGTACTTATAGTTTTAAAAGATTAGATTTAATTAAATAAAACTTAAATCCATAATAAGATGAAAAAATTTAAAAAATAAATAAACTTAAATGTAATTTAGAGATGCATAATAACATATTATTTAAATATAAGGGTTTGTTTTATATTATTTCCAATAAAATTTTATTTTAAAGAACCTCAAATTGATATATTTTATACATTTATGATAAAGTAAAAATTCATCATTTTTTTACAATTACTTTAAAATAAGGTAACTAACAAGATGTTGTAAATTTAAAATTATTAGTAAAAGGAATTTAGTATTCAAATAAAAATATATATTAAAAAATAATTTTTTTATATAATACAAGATATGGATAGGACCCATGAACACCTTGAGAGGGGAGGGGTGAATCATGGTGTCAAATTGTTATTTCAATGAGATGGATCTTATCCCAACATTATTAGGAACATGGTAAACTCATCTAATAGAAACATGAAAAAATTAAAAACCCTTCTTCAAAAATAGAAACACAAGAAAAAACTTTTAATTGGTTAACCACTAAGAGATGATCTGATGAGTATACGCCAAAAGTGTGTCAGTCGTACATTAATCCAATAAGGTTTACTAAAAACTGTAGATTAAAAAATACAATACAATGTCACTCCATTATAGGCTCACTAAAATTAAAATAATTTTTTGGATGACACACTATATCAATCAGTTCAAATCCAATGAATCTCCATTTCCCACTACCTTGCATGAATTATTACTCATTTTATCAGCTTTAAGGGTGTCATAATATATTAGGAATATAAATCTCTTCAATTAATTATTATAAGACTCTTATTTCACTGTATTCTTGGATTAATTCACAAGAATGAACTATTCACACAAAATAGATGTTTAATATTATTGTTTGAAAATCTACCATAATTCATGAAACACACTTTTTCTTTCATGGATCTTTCATCTTTCAAAAATCAATAATTGTTTTCGATGCTCCCAGTCTTCATGAAGTTGTCAGCCTTTATTGAAATCCAAAACATCATGAAACACACAGTCTTATCGAAACCCCATTTTATAAAATTTTTTATGGGTAATTTAGCTCTAAACTGTCACTTTTTCAATACTTATGATGATGAATTTTTCCTGATTAATTCATAATTCCCTTCACATGTGACCTCTATGAAATCAGAACATTTAAATCTTTTTATATATTCCAAAAATGCATCAAATGATATGTGGTCACCTATTTATAGGGAACACCTCATTCAAGAATTATTCATTATCATTGATAATTTTTTAAAATATATTCAGTCATGTTCACAATTTATCATTCCTTAGTGAAATATAAATGAAATTATTTTGTTTTCAAATTATCTTGTAGTCATGTATATTATCACCATTCTATCACACCTCAGTCATTCTTCATGAAAACTCATTTGAGAAATTTCAAACCTTATGGACACCATATTACTTCACAAAGCTCCACATCATAAAAAACCACAATATTTGACATATTCATGCCCTTACCATATTTTTAGGGAGCGATTCCTCGAAATACCCCATCCATGAAGCTCAGTCCTTCCTCCTAATTTTGAGCTCAAGTTTATGGGAAACAATAGTTAAATAGAACATCCATTAACACTAAAGATATTTAATCTGTAATATCACTTATCCTAAAAACAAATTTATCAAAATAATATGTATTAAAAAAATATAGAACAATATCTATTTCTAGCTATGAAAAAATATGGTTCTAAAAATCCCACCCATTGTGTTTGTTAGATATATGATGATTAATTCAATAAAAAACCATACTTGATCAAAAACCAGATCATAATTGAATAACTAATCCATCATTATTTGTAAGCACGAGCGAATCTCAGTGTGGAAACCAATAGCATAAATAGATAGTTTCATTCCTTGATAGACTACTAACAAATGCACATATCCTGTAAACCATAAATTCATTGAATTTCATTCTCCACCTTTAGAAATAAACCAAAAGAACATATATTGGGACATTATAATGAAATTAAAAAATCCAATGGATTATTTATCTAACATGTAATTGCATCATAGATACTCAAAGAATAAAATAGTTAACTCAAATGAGGAGAGGTGATAAAACATAACCTAATCATTCAATGGGTCGTGGTTATACACCAAGACTCAAATGATGTTTCTTGACAATTTTTTCTTACATGGGATTAATTCGGATATCATACACATGAAAAATATATCCATAAACTTACATTTTATTCAAAACATGATCAAATTTTTCTTTATGGAAGAGAAATTTGGTCTCAATATGTTTGGTATCAGTTAGTTGAACATGATTTTTCATAAGATCGAATACACTCTTTTTGCCTTATTGTATCACCATTGGCTGGTTCACCCCAACAAAAATATCCTTAATTTGTTTCTTTATACAAAATATTTGACTAAATTCATTTTTCAGAGACATTCCCATATTCAACCATACTAAAAGTAGTTATTTCTTGTTTCTTTCCCAAATATACAATTTTTATCAAATTAGTAATGAACCCCAACCTATCGAAATTAGATCCACTACATATCCATCCTAGGAATAATCAAAAATTGTTGATATTTAATATCAATTCCTACTGAAAAGTATAATCTAATGTTGGGTGTACCTTTAATATATCTCATGATTTTTTTGACTATAAGAAAATTTATTTTCTTTGGATTACATTAGATAATATCTTCTAAATATGTTGCAAATACCATAATTTTCCATGTCTCAATTAAGTATAATAAACATCCAATGATAATTCTATATAAGGTGGGATCCACATACTTCCCATTATCAATCATTCCTTGTTATATTACAACCAAAATTAGTTTCATAATTGGTTTAAAGACATGCAATTTTAATTTCTTCAGAAAATATCTTATGTCATTTGACTAAGAAATAAAGGCGTAGTCCTTGTTTTGGATCGCCTAAAACGATATAATGAATGTGAGTTCAACAATACTAGAAGATTAATATTCATATTTCATAGGATTATAAAATTCATGAACTAATCATTTTCTTATTATGCTAAGAATATTATTATCCACATGCACAATAACTATAAATTGATCTCCTTGAAAATAATTCATAAAGATATTATGATCGACACCAACTATTTTAAATTATAGTATATTCAATTAGGAACCTATTCAATAATACCATTCTTGTGGTTGTAGTTTTGTTTATAAATGATCCGTATTTAATCTATAAACATTTTTTTATCATTTCAATTCAAAAAACACTTGGTGGTTCAATTTAGAATTCTTTTTCAAGAAACATTGTTAAGAATATTGTTTTGAAATAAATCTAATATAAGTTGTACCATATTTTAATTTCCATGTCTAGGAAATTCCTAGTAGGTTTTAGTCAAGACACCAGAGAAAAAATTTCTTCAAATTCAATTACTTTAATACATTTATAGACTTTACAAACCAATCATTCCTTGTTTTTTTTATCACAATTACTAACTCATAGAAATTGTTTTCGAGTATCCACTTTGTACCATTGAAATTTTATTTTATATTCTCTTAACATGATCCAAATTTTAATTGTTTTCATATAAATTTATTTCTCCCTCCATGGACTGAAGCAATGATTATTCCATTGCTACATCATGAGACATGGTTGGTAAAACAATTGATACTAGAGGAGAATGTGTTTCATTCCTCATTTCCCTTGTTTATGTAGGTGTGGTCCATTCCCCAATGATATTGCATCGATAAAGATATACTCTTCTATTTTCATTTTGATGCTATGATTGAGTTTCATCATCAATGGATTCATATTCTAAATATTCTGCTAAATTATTATGAATTTTGAGTGCCAAGAATATTGGGATTGCCTTCCACAATTTCTATATTTTAATCATTCCTATGTCTACTTTTTCTTTATCTTCAATCATAAAAATATATGAGATCCTTCAGTAATTCAGAGTTTTATCCATAATTATCATGACTTCATTAATATCCATAATCTTTATAATGTTATTATTGTAGAATTCAAATGTATTACTCTTCTATGAAAATCAATGAAATATCCAATCATCTGCAAAATCATGATACATACCATGATTTCTTTCATTGTTTCAAAGGAATAAATTACTTCCAAAAATATAAAAATAAATTATGGAGGGAATTAAACCACTATATATCTCATATGATGTATTTTCCTCTACATTAAATATCCATACTAAAACTAGAGTTTACAACGGAACATGAATAGCCTCTATCTAGTAATGATGAGAAACATGATTCTTAACTAGCATAATTCTGTACATATTATTCAACTATCACATTATGTGTTCTATGACTACATTTTTTTATTTGTTATAACTTTATACACCTGATTTTTTTCCCATTTTATTTGAGAAAATTTTAAAAGTTAATGGATGCTATTTATTTTCCATTTTTAGATAATAATATATTGATAGTGGAGTCAGCTTCATTATCAATAATTCAGATATATCAATTCAAGCAGTAAATCACATTCTATTTGGACAAAATAAACATAAAAGCTTACATTATACTAAAATAATCAATATAATAAATTTATTTCCTCAATACATATGTTATATCACACCTGATTAGAATACACACATCTGTGTGTGTGAGATAAAATAGATTTGATTTTATTTTGTTACATGAGAAATTATTTTATTGTATATAAGAATTAAATGAATTTTATTGATTATGTTTCATATTTGGAATGTAAACATAATCCTTTATCATGGATAATATTTCCATGATCTGTTGATTAATGTGACATAACATCAGGTTCTAAATATTTTTTACCTCTTAAATAGTTATGAAAAATGTTTTTTATTTACTTATAGATTAGTATATATAATATTTTCTCTTACATCCATTATTGAGAAAATTATATAACTTCCCAAATATTTACCCATTATGACTAAATTCTGCTACCAAAAATTAGAAATAGATTTAAAGAAAAAAGAGCATATTGTGATGTAATCTGTCCACATAGAGTACATTTTTTTCATTAGATCATAGGTTTTTAATTATTTATTTCCAATAACTTTTATCTTTATGGAATAGTCGTCATTGAATATGAGTATTCCAACAAAATGTTTCTTAACATACTGAAGAAAATTTAAATTTTCTTTTTATGTCGCATGAGATTCTTCTATCAAGAATCATATTAGTACTATTAATTTTAGTTTTGAGAGTGATTTTATCCAGATTGGAGTTACCAATATTCTTATATTCCTTCTAGAGGATACCAAATTCATTTGAGAAAAAACCTAGAACCCCCAATATCTTTTCCACGAGAATGGTAGAATTATAATTATATTCTTCTTTTATAGGGTAATGAGTATTGTCACGGGAAATTCTGGTTGGATGAACGACATTGAATTTTCTCAGAGTTCTATAGTTATTTTCCCCACCTTTAATATACTTATAATGAATATCATTATTTGAAACGTTAAAAAAATAGAAAAATAAACATTGAAATTATTTATTATATATGATTTAGGATATAGCCTCATTCCCCTATTTTTAAATTGAGGTGATTTCCCATCTAGATAACTCCTTTCTTCTTCATAGTTAGACATTGTAGGGCCGAGAAAGCCATAGAATTATGATTTCCTAAATGTAAATATCTTATCACTTCTATTACTCCACATGTAGAATTATATTATATCAGTATTGGACAAGTTATCCAGTCTTGATAATTGAGGATTATTTTTATCCCTCTTCTTTTTTTGGTTTGAATATTTATTTGTTAGAACATAAAGTGAAATTATTATATGTCCAACTTTATACTTACATTTCATTTAGATCATTCATTTTTAATAATTTGATGTTTCATAATCACATTAAATTATACTTCATCCCAAAAAGTTATATCATTGATCATAATAGGATCTATATACTAGTATGGAAACATGTTAAACTCTCTCCAAAATATATTCATATGAAAAGCTAAAAACAATAATTTCATTATTTATACCTTGTTTTTCCTTAGGTTATAATAAAATTTCTAAATAAATTAATTATTCTTTATGTCCCTCAACTATTTAATCCTTTCAATCAAATCCTGATGTATGTTCATTGGTAATATTTTACTTATCATAAATCCTAAGTTTAAACTCCAAAACATCTTCCAAGATATCAAAAGTTGTCAAATTTTTTATGTTTCTCCTTACAATGAATCAAAACCTTATTCAATCTGTTTAAATTCCTTGATTAAAAATTTAGCATAGGTCCCATATTTATATGTTAGTTTCTATGAATGTAAATATCATCAATGGAACCCTAAATTTCCACCATTATATCTATAACACCATTTGTATCATTTTATTTATTCTCTATTAGTTCTAACTTTTAAAATATATAAATCAAGGATTACTAACCCTCAGAAATAAACATATGTTCTATATCCTCAGAAATGTTATTATTATTTTTATTCTATTATCAAATGAGGATCAATCTCTATAATTTATTTTTTGATTCAAAGTATCTTTTTTTAGGTAACCAATTCTACGGACTCTTCATGAATTCTGCTTCACTTTCTATATTATCAACTCCCTGTGACCATTAAAAGGAAGTGTGACATAATTTACTGGGTTAAAAAATCCAAAGGAATGTTTCCTACAAATTTTCCTTTTCCTGTTATTAATTTTCTATAGAAATATTTAAATTATCTCATCATCAAATCATCTCAATCATTACGTACTTCTGAAATGTCTTGTTTTTTCAATGAATTGATTTCAATTTATTTGATTAATCAAATATCTGTATTATCTAGTTTGATACACATTTCATAATTCAATAGAATTCCTATAGGATCACCAAAAAAGCATAGACATCTTTCTTTCGTAATGGAATCAAACTTCTGGATTATACAGAGGTGGGATACATTTCATGATTTTATTTACAATTAAAATATCATTAATTTCTTCACCAATTCCTTGAATATCTCCAAAAAAACTAGTAATGATATTAAAAAAAATGTCTACATGTTTATTTAGATTTTATTTGATATCAACATAATCCTTTAGTGAAACATGAAGTTTGGAATCCTTTAAATTGTTATTTCCATTTTATAAGTTTTCCATTTATTGTAAACATACATGTATATAGTGAAACTCTCCATATTTAAAATTATATTAATATATTGTGATTCAGTAAGAGAATTTTTTGATTTGTAATCTACATCATGCATTTTGTTATTTGTTACAATCATAGAAGGACCCCTCACATCACTGGCCTGAATGTCAAAAATTGTGGCATAAATAACTTCCATCCTAAGATATCATAAATGAGATATAATTATATTTTTTCAAATATGGAAGTATCTTCCAAAAAATGGTAACTCCCTTAACCATCACTATATTTTCCATGAAAACAAAAATAAAGTACTGATTGAAAAACTATAATGTGTAATCTTTTATTCCACTTATTGGAATCTAGAACGCCATAAGAGGGTAGTGGTGAATTGGGGTTTCAAAATTATATTTAAATGAGAATGATCATGCCCCCACATTAGTAGGAACATTATTTATCCTTTATATTAAAATCATGTAAATATTAAATTCCCATATGTATAAAGAGAAAGTAAACACAAAATCTTTACTTAGTTCACCACTAATGGATACTCCTTGGAGTATACAATGATAGTGTGTCATTTGTACTAGAATCCACTAAGATTCAGTAGATTTTATGGATTAAATAATTCCAAACATGGATACTCTATTCCAGGATCACTGCCTTTAGGATAATTTTAGAGATAACACACTAACACCCTCATATCACTTCCATCAACTCCCCATTTATCACTTTATTGGGTGATCTCTTACTCATTCTATTTACTTGAAGGTCACCTAGATAGATTGGGAATATTTTTCTATATACCTAATTATCATGAGACTATTATTTCCCCATTGCCTATATTGATTCAACTGAATGAAAAATTTACTCAGAATATATGTTCAAGACTGCTCTTCGTGAATTTCCTATTATTTAGGAAAACTTATTTTTTTCAAAGAAAATTCAATTTTCATGAACATATATATTTTTTGTGGACACCAACATTGGTGAAGCTCTCATCCATTTTGTAAGTCCAATCCTTCATGAAACTATCATTCTTCATGAAAATTCAATTTAAAAAATTCTTATGATTCAATTAGTATTAAGCTATTTTATTTTTAATGATTATGATCATGAAGAGTACATGGTTCCTAAATAATTAACATATCATAATTCATTTTTTGAAATTAGACAAATTCACCATTTTTTCAAATTTTATTTATGACTCAAATGATGTGTGGTCTCCTATTTATATGGAACCCATATTATATGAAAAATTCAGGATCACCATGATTTTTTTCAAATCTCTTAACAAATTTTTATGAAACTCTTTTTTATTTTAAACTTTCAATGATTTTATTTTTATTATTTAAGCTTCTCCAAATAATGTGTATTACCATATTTCACTCATGTCTCATCTATTCTTCACAAAACATATTTCATGATCCTTCATGACATCAATAAATTCGATTACTCTATAATGGTCTAATACATCAAAAATACACAACATTCTTTAAATATCCATTTTTTCTATATTTGTAAAGAGTTAGTTAAAAAATATATCTTTCAAGAACCTAACTACTTATTCCTGACATTGATATCCTAAAATATAGAAGACACATGGAAATGATGCCACTTTTTAGACAAAATCATCTTTAACAGTAATATCACTTACCTTTCAAAATCCTTGATAAACCTAGTTTTTATTTAGAACAAACCAAAACCAAAATGTTTCCAGCTATAAAAAATCCTTTGTTAAAACTATATATATTTGTAAGTGGATATAATATGGAAGTAGGGATGATTATAGTCTAAAGGTTGATGTTTCTCAATTATCTAACTTTATTCATGGGTTAGATCCCAATTTCTATAATGTATTCGATGGGTTGTTTACCGACTTGTGAGTATCAATTTTATTTAAATAATTTTTAATGACAAAGAATAATTTATCCCTGAAATAAATTTAAATCAATAATAATGGGGAAATATTTAATTTATTAATATAAATAAATATATTTTTAATTTAAATTATTATTATTTATTGATAATTTATAAAATATTTCACTTGAAATATCGAATGTTACAAGAACATCCTATTATACACTCAATTCATTCTAAGAGAATTATATAAAGTGAAATTTCAACTCATAGAAAAATATAATAAGATTAATTATTTATAACACAAGAAAAAAACAAACAAACAAACTTTATATAATTATCTAGTATTCCATTCTGAATCCCAATAAATATCTTTTGAAATTATTTTTAATTTGAATTATAAAAAATAAAATAGAATCGATAAATTGTTTAACTTTTAAAAATTTATATCTTCATTAATATATATAGAAGTTATCTTATAATTCATTAAAAATGGTGTTTTTAATATATTTTCTATCATCCTATCATATTGATCAATATTTATCTTTTTTTAATGTAGTTAAATTTTAAATTTACATTCATATTCAAAAAATACCATTGTACAATAAATTCCTCTTCTTAAAAAGTCATCTATTATATTTATTAAAAGTTAATATCTGCAATTTTTACCTATTTTGATAGCTAGTGGTCATATAATAAACCTCCAAAACAAAAATAAAATTACATGTTATCAAAAATTACATAACCCTATAGTTTTTAAGTAATCATTTTTTGGTGTCATTAAATATTTTATAATAAGCTATTTTCTCCAAATGTTTTTTTTTGGACATTTTGATTCATCGTGGCTTGATAAAATGTTTCAAATTCACCCTTGAATATTTCATACTAATAATTTTTATTTAAATTTTCATGGAAAAATTATTATTGAACATGTTCCTAAATCACACACATTATGTGTATTATAGAATTATCAAATAATATATCAAAAAAAATTTATGGTGTGACATATATTTGTATGAACATATCTTCCATAACTAATTTTAATGAATCATATTGTTTCCAAAAATATAACTTTCATATGTCTTATCTATAGTGATGCTAACATATTATAGAATTCATTTAACCTATTAAAAAGAGTTAGGGGGAGTTCTAAATATATTAAAGTAGTAATATATCTCATACATCATTTAAAAACCATAAATTAATTGGTTTTTATATATGTTTTAATCCCATTTATCTCTAGTATTACCTATATATTATAAAATATTTATTCATTAGAGGTGTTATTTTTATACATAAGATAATAATTTCTTATAAAATGAAAATAAATTAATGTCCTTCACATTCAATATTTCTATCTTTGTAACTCCATATCATTGAAAAAATTATGAAAATCCAACTGACATCGATTGCAAAAATAATCATTACAACCATTCGATACAATAGGTATTAGTTAAGATAGAAATAAATTTTATGATTGTGGGGTACAAGGCGAGATGGAATTCATCACAATAAATGATAAAATGTGGGAAATTTATCTTATTGTATGTCCTAAATTGATCATAACCCTTCTCTATCCATATAAATAGTCAAAAAATAATAATTAATAGTTTTAATAAAATATTAATATTTACACTATAATTTTTAATCAATTTATTCACATGTTTTATTCATTTATTATTTTTTTATTCATGTGTAACATTTTATGGTGTTTTAGTAAACACTTCTAAAACATCTTTGATGTATTTTATGTTTCATGGTAAACATTAAATGGTTCTATAAACTCTATTAGTATCAGGATATGCTGTTCATTTCATTTATAATTTTTATGATTTTAATGTATTAATAAATCTTTAAATGGTAAGTTTGTTTTAGAAACATAAAAATAACTATTTTCTTGGGATTTTAATATCATTATTATAATGTAGATTTAATAATTCTTTATTTATTTACATGATATTTTTTTAATATGATATAAAATCGTGTAGTATTTTTTTTGTGTAGTCATGAAAGTCATTGGTAAATTATAAAACATTTTCATTCACATTTTTATTTTAATGACACAATGGATGAAAAATGTTTTTTAGAAGAGTTTACATGTGGAAAATAACTATCAAATATTGTTTTAGAAAAATTTTAGTTCATATTGAAACAATTATTTTAAATATAATGTTAGTGATCAATTACAATATAGATGTTGTAATTTTATAATATAAAAAAGAATATAAATGTGTTCAAAACCTTAAAATTACCTTAGAGCAAATCCCATTAGATAATATATAATTTCATTACTATATGTATTTTTTGTAACATACTGGTAGTTTAGAACATTTAAATTAATATTATATATAAAATATTGTGTAATATAAAACACCAAATTAGTGATAAAAACAAATAAAATGAATATAAAAATATTAGAAATATATGAAAAATATAATCATCTTTAGATAAAATTATAATACTCAATAAAAATAATAATATATTTTTTTCCAAGAATAAAATTTTAAAAAGGTATACATTTCAAAGTCCCATTTTTTAAAAAAATGGTATATTAATTTTTATTGATAAATTCAATGGTATAAATAATAAAATTTATTATAACAATAAATATTAAAATTTATAAACTTATATATCAATATTAAATTATTTTAAAAAAACTTATTAAATAATATTATAAACACATGATGTTTAAAAAGGTGGATTTTTAACAAAATTAGTTTTCAAAATATGTTGTATTTTATTTTAAAAGATAATTTATATAATTTTAATTTGAAAAAAATAAAATAAAATTTGGATAAAAACATATCAATAATATCTAATAATTATTTTTCTTGATTTTTCAAAAAAAATTGATTTTAGGTGAATAAGGTAAATTAACACTTTTTCAAATAACATTAAATTTAGTATATTATAAGTATATAAGATTTTATTTAATGTTCATGAATATATTTTATAAGAGAAGATATTTATGTGATATGTGACATAATAATTTAAAAAAAAGTGGAGCTTAATTTATAAACCCATAATTTAAATTTCTGACCAAGTTAGATAAAAAACATGTAATACATTATACATATATTTTATTAAATTTTATTTATATAAATTTTATAAAGATAATATATTAAAATGGATATCACATTTTGAATCATAATTTATACATTATGTAATATTTAACATTTTTTTCAAACATAAATGATAAATTACCTGTGTAAAAACTAGTTACCACATAAAAAATAAAAAGGTGTATAACTGGTTTAACTAGGGGGGAATGACCCCAAAAATATTAAAAATATTTGGGATAATTTTTGATAAATTCATTAGTCAACCTTATCACTTAAGAAATAAATATTTTACAAATTATGTTGATACATTACAATAGAATGTATTCCCATTAATAAAATGTTTTGGATATTTAAAAAAAACATCATCCGTTTTCACTTTTAAAACAGTGAATCCTATCCCCAAATCCCCTAAAACCAAATCCAATTTTTTTCATCCCAAAATATTCACATGAATATTATAATGATTATCATACTGCTTGTGTCGGTTCTTATCTTCTCAAAATAGAATCCATTAAAATCATAATTCCCTTCTATGAAAATCAATTTTTTAAATCATATATTTCTAATCGCTATTTTCTCATTTCAATTTCAATATGTGTACTAATTTTTTCTCCAATTTCATTAAAACATATTAAAATATTAACATTAGTATCATTATTATAAATAAATTTTTTCATATTCATTATACAACCAGTAACCACACTTCCTATATATATTTAAGATAATTTTAAACTTGAATTTTTTATGTCCGACGACTACTACCCCCATAAAGTGACATTTGATTTTTTCCTTAGTTACATGAAATGTATAGATAAAAATTGAATATAATGTAAAATTATGATATTTATGACTTATTAATGATTTTTAAATGAAAACCCAAATCACTACTATCTCTAATTTAATGAATACTAAATCATCGTAATTTTGTATATATTTAATACCACTATCATTGATCAATGTATTCTATTATTCATTACCTACATTCATTGATGGTTGTAATAATGGTTTTAAAGAATATATAAATTGTTTATTTTATTAATAAGGCTATTATAAAAAATGAATTATATGTTTAATGATATCGGTGATAAAAAATAATTATAAAATTAACCATCTTTCACAACTTATGTAATAAATAAAAATTATTTATTCCTAATATCCCATTATATAGAATCCATCACATCATCTCCAAATTCATTGAAATTTTGATGTAATAGAAAAATAATAGATGAATGATATATAAATTTATATATATATATATATATAATTGTTTTGTCTCTGTTCAATAATTTATATATAAATATTTAATTTAATAATTAATCATTGTCATTCCTTGGTAAAAAAATCACTGAAGTATACTTACAGTAAATTTCATCTTCAAGGAAAAATAATAAAAATGTTATCTAAGGAAATTGAAACTATATAATTATTTAAATATCATATTTCTTAAAAACATTAACAATCCCTTAATGATGAAATTTTAAGAAAAAATAATACAAACACCGCTCCTATGAAATTATAATAAATGATAACAATTATAGGAACCCTATGTGGGATACTAGGTAAAAAATAACTAATATATAGGTATATAAAATTTAAAAATAATTTTTTTGTAGTATTTGGAATGAATATGGATCTAAAATTACTTATTAAGAAATTTATATTATATGAGATATTGTAGTTCATTTTTCGAAGATAATATCAAATGTAAGGGATTCTTGTCTAAAGTTTCACTCATTGAGACATATTGTAATATACTTAACATCGTGGTGGTAGGCCCATGTCCACATTTTAGTTAAAATCTCTTAATTTTTTTAAATGGACTTTTTATTAGGTGTTTGAGGATGATCAGTGGTATTATGGGGTTTGTTACATGAAATAAAATAGGAAACTGGTCATCTTGAACATGTTGAACTGTTGGAGCATAGTTAGTGTAAAACATGAATGGGTAGAAAGCCAAACCATTCAACCATGCATATGCATTTTTCATAGTTGGAAGATGTTTTTTTAAATCATTCAATATCACTATGTAAACATGTGAAATAGACCCCACTTGGATAGAGTTCAGTGTAAGGTTGGTGAACAATTTTAAAAACCATGCGGCCAAACCCTATACCCCATAAAAAAGTGATAATTTACCATTTCCCCCTATGTATTTGAAGTACCTCCCTCAATTTTCTCACCATTTCTTCCTCATCTATCCATAGTGATAAACCACGAACCAGTATTCATAACCGGGGTTGATCTAATTCATTTATAATCCATCTTAATTTAATTAGTTTAGAACAAATCTCATAGAATGTATAATGATCCTATTGATTCTCTTTTCTGGTTTTCGTATTTTCATTTCATTCCTCTTCTTATAAATAACTCAAACAATATTTTTTCTATAGGATTATAGGTTAGGGAAGAAAAGGGTTCTTCAATATTTACCTAAGGCTAAGGATAATGGTTCTTTCTTCTTAAAATTTTAAGAAGTTGGTATATATGTTATATCCTATAGTTTTATTATTGATTTTTTCATGTCTTGTTGTAACATTGGTTCCCCGTTACCATTAATTTTATTAACTTAGAATGAATTTTTAAAATGTTTGTCTAAATGATTATTTATGACAACCCATGAACCCCTTTTTACATATTGAGTTTGATTATACTAGATTGGGGCCACTCAGGATGTTTTCTAAATTTCAAAAATATGGAAAATTTTAATGTTCATTTGTGTTGAAATGGAGTCCATGATAAATGTGTTGAGGATTTAGTGTTCAATATGAAAGGGATATAGTGGGGCAATGCTATCTGATCAGCAATGAAAGGTGGGGAACTAGGTGATCAATGACGCAAAAAGTTGGGGAGGGGTAGTTCAAGTGGGCTGGGCCTACGGGTCATGTATTGGTCATGGCATGCCTCTGGGACTTCGGGTCATGTATTGTGGGTGTGTCGGGCCTTGTGCCTTACGCCTACCGGTCATGTACGGGTTCCCCTTCAACCCTTAAAAGGGGGATTATCCATAATAAAATAAAAAAAGAAGGCCTTCAAGACATTTGGAATGGGTTAAGTCATGGGAAAGGGAAATGGGTTAAATGGGATATGTGACGTAATTGGTAAATATGTTAATGGGTTAAGGCTTGAGGTTAAATTCACTTGTTGAACAATAATGTGGGGTGAATTTTATATTTATTAATTTTGTATGGTCTGTGATATGGTATATGTGGTAAATGGATAAATAATAATGCACACATGTCTTGGTTGTTTTTCAGTATTGGAGTTGACGATCTATGCCCAAAGGTTGTGTAGGACTGATTCCTTAAACACCACCCCATAATGAACTGGTTAGGGAAGGGGGCAGAGGCTCTATGTCTCTAACCGAATCTTTTGATGAAACTATCTAGACCATGACTAAGAGGTAAGTGTGATGTAAATTTTTATGAAATTTAATTCCCTAAATATATAGGGAACTCGATTTATTACATTATTCTATGTAATTAAACAACGTCATTTTTTTAATGATGTAAATACCTTACCCATGGAAGAAGTTATGAAAATGGAATTGGTGAAAAAAATTGTTAAAGTGAACTTTTTTATCTAATGGAATGTGAGTTTTATTCTATTTACCACATCATTTATTTAGTTTCTTTATGAAAAACAAATTTAGACTGGATATTTTTTGGACACTATTGGTAGTGGAATACATATTTGTACTCACACCCTAATTGGGCTTCCATTTTCTACCTAAGAAGATTTAATAGTTAAATTTCATTAATGAGAAAAAGAACTATGTAAGAATGTTTACTTAGGATTTGGATGTGCGTGGATAAGGATACAGACATGGAGAGAAGAACTATTTTGTGGTTCAATTTTTTCTACTTATTTTGGGTTTTCTTTCATGTTTTCACCATTATTAATAAATAACAATTTTATTTTATTTTGTGTTTTATACCCTATTTGGGAAGTGGTTATTAATTCATGTATTTATATTTTTTTATATATTTGTCCTTTATTTAAAATGTTGTTTGTTGTAAATACTCTAGTAAAAGGGGGTATAGTCTCCCCACGTGATCTATTAGACCCTTACCCTTCATCAAAATCCTCTGGCATATATGAAGCAATGCATAAGGTCTTATGGTGACCCATCTTTGGATACCCATTTAGTTGCATTCGGGTCAATCACATCACAATATGGTATTTCGCAGTTCTTTTCTATGGACATACTATTTGGGTTGGTAGACATTAGGTTAGAAAGATTCGAACATTGGAAATAAGCTCATTCAAGGGAGTTATTAACCCATGTATGTGGGAAAACCCATGTTTCTAGGGTGGAAAATATTCTTATTTGATAGTGTTGTTGCAATTGAATAATATTTCAGCATAGGGTGATGCACATGTTGGGTGTTGTGATAGTTTTATGATATTATTATCATGGTCAGAATGACATGGGGTTGTGAATTCATGCAACTTTGTAAGAACTTAGGGATATAGGTGGCATGCATCGTGATAGCCAAACATGGTATAGGTTTATAAGACACAAAGGGTATTCTAATTTTTAAATATTCTAAATTTTTTATAATTGAAGTTCTAATAAAGATTTTTTAAATGGAAAATATAAATATTGGTAATAAAATGTTAAAGAATTATAATTAATTAAGGGGTATGAATGAGATAAATATTTTTTATAATGAGTTGTGAAAAAAGGTAAATAGTTCGTTGTAATGAAATTTAAAGATAAGAATGTGGGTAAAGAAAAAAAATTTCCTTGGGAAAGTAGAAATGGTATAAAAAAATACTATATAATTAAAGAACAGTTACTATGTATGCTAGTTTATCCAATGTAGACTAAGATCATAGGTAGGGATGGTAGAGGGTAGTGTTTAATATTTTCCAACTTATGTTGGGATAGTTTATGAGAACTATATTGTTATGGCTATTAGAGAGTATCCCTTTGCGTAAACTGTGAATCCTTTATGTCATGTGTTCTAAGAGTTGGTTTTGGAATTATACAAAAATTCCAACATGACTGCATGTACCCATTGGGGGATAAGATGATATCTCCTGGAAAGCCTAACTAGTTTTAATGAAGGGAAATATATTGGTCTATGATAACCTATATGAGGAGTAGTTGTTCAAGAACTTCACCACTTTTATCCAGATGAGGGATATAGACCAATGGTGAGTCGTGCCTCATAGGATTGATCTAACTATAGAGTTTCAGTTACAAAAACCTATAATGATTTAGGTAGAGGGTGGAACTGAGGTAGTAGGGTTATGGATGTAGTCTATCTAGATGATCTTGGATCATTTAGGTACTACTATATATAAGATAGTCTACTTGGTAGCAAACATGTTTTAGGGACTGTCAATGGGTTAGGGGATATTATATTTTAGACTCTATAGGCATATGGTATGTTATAAAAATGCTTTCAGGAAACTTTTTTGGGAAATTTCAATCCAGAGAACTTAAGGTGGGAATCTATTTTATAATTTATGAGGCTAAACTATGCAATGATGTCAGTGAGGGGTTACTAAAGTCGTTTCATGGACATGAAATGATTTGTTCTAGCATTGGCAGGGGATGAAGCTGTGATAACAAGACATTTACCGGATGGGATTAGGCATGATATTAAGTCTCAAGTGAAAATATTTAGCTCATAGAGTTGTAGACATGGTGGATCAAGCCATTATTTTAGAAGAGAAAATAATGGAAGCTTCCAAATATGGGTTTGTGGTTCTAGTTGGACGAACTAGTGGTGAATCTTCTGGGGGACATAGGTTCCATTTTAGAAATAACTACAAGGATAGAATTGGATAGAGTGGTATGAAAAAAGGAATATCCTATTATAGTTGTGAATAAGTTTTTACCTATTAGTGGGGTAGGACATAAAACATATAGGGTCAGTTCCACAAAGCACTAGTTGAGTGAAAATCTTTCAGTAGAATGGTTCATGTGTCGAGGGTTTGTATGAACCCAAAATAAATGGTAAAAAATGGAGGATTGAGTTCGATTAATAGTGAAACAAAGGGATTAGTTACCCATTATTAGGAAAAAAGATGGAGTTTTCTTAGCCATAATGATAGAGGTTGACGACGTGGTACTCTGGTTTGGGAGTATTCATATCAATAAGGAAGTACAACACCGGGCACTTGGAATGGGACCTAGGTTAGAGGGGTGGTTTCGGATCATGTAGTTCAGTATACACCTACAAGTAATGAGGTAAGAACATTGTCTTCTTGAGGTGTGACTCTTGTAGATTCCATGCTCATGGGTGATTTATTTGACGAATGTGTATCAAAATATACTCTTTCTACTCAGTTGGTTTTTTTGTTGGGTCTTGGGGTATAATTTCCTTATATGGTATGTTAATTAATACAAAATTTCCTATGAGAAAAGGGAATATCAGATAATTTGACTGGTTTTCTCTATATATTTGAGGGTACCATTTCCCAAGGGACTTGTCTGTTCTTGAGATTTCAGGTATTGATCAGATTTTGGGTATGAACATTCTAGCATTGTACCAAGTTCATATTTTTTATTACTCCCTTTGGGTAATATTTAATTATCTTTGGTGACATACGTACTTATATCATAGTGAATGGGATGTCTTCGCAGGCCATACAAAACTGGTTTTTCCGAAGATGTGTGAACTCCCAACCTAAGTGGCTTTCCTTATGCTTGATGATGGGGGAATAAGGATTAATGTATTTCCTCCTATGGTGGATCACTTATAATATGTTTTTCTAATTATTTATTAGGGATACCACTTGATATGGATTTCTAGTTCATGAAAAAGTTTCCTTCAGGAGAAAAAAATGTTTCCCTTTCTCCATATATAATGGAACTGGCCGAACTACAGGTGCTCAAAACTCAATTTGGGGAATTGGATAACAAGTGGTTCATTCTTCTATGTACGTCACATTGGGGATCTCTAGTGTTGTTTTTCAAGAAGTTCGATGGATAATTGTAGTTATTTGTTGATTATAGGAAGGTGAATTAGATGATAGTTAATAATAGATACCATCATTGGAGAATTGATGAAGTTTTTGAAAAACAAAGTGGTGAATTAGTGTTTTCTAATATTGATATGAGATTGGGGTATCATAATCAAAGTCTGATACCTTCTGATATATCCTAGACATCATTTAAGAGCAGGTACAAGTGGTATGAGTTTTCTGTGATGTTAGTGGGGTTAATCAATGTGACTATTGTTTTCATGGAACGAATGAAAACAAATTGTTCCCCCTTACATGGATCAGTTCATAGTCATATTTTTTGAGTAAATATTTGAGTACTCCAAAAATCATGATTTCCATGTGAAAAATTTATTCATCGTCATGAGTAAAAGAAATATAGAACAGTCTACAATCCAAGATATCCAAATTTCATTTCTTGACTGATAGGGTGAATTTATTTGGGCACACCATCATGTGGGAATGTGTGTTATTGGACCAGAAGAATGTATGTGCTATTGTGTCTTCAGATCATCCCAAAAAAAATTGATATAAAAACTTTTCATGCTTGTATATATATTAATTAAGGTTCATTAAATACTTTTCTCATTTGTTAGCACAAATTTTGGGTTTTACCAATAAAAGAATCAAGTTTTATTAGTCTCAAGAATGTGATAATTCTTTATAAGATTTAAAGATGTGATTAATGACCACAATGATTATGATCTTTCCTTATTCATGTAATAATTATAAATTGTTTTGTGATGTGTCTAGTGTTGGGATTGGGGTGGTCCTAATGAATTATGGCCAGGTGTTGTCTTATGGGTCATAAAAATCAAGGTATCTAGAATGAAATGACCCTACACATGATCTTGTATTTGAAGTGGCGGTTCATACCATAAAATGTTAGAGGTATTACTTATTTTGAGAGAGTTTCGTTGAGTATACAGATCATAAAATCTCTAATTAAATCTTCTATCACTATTATTTGAATATTTGGTACCAAATATGTGTTAAATACATGTATTTCTTTGACATTGAGCTGATTTTCACATTTAGAAAGGAAAATTGTGTTATAGATGACTTGAGTAGGAAGACTAAAAATTAGGTGGTTTAAGAATCCATTCTTAGTGGAATATGATATCATTAATTTTTTAGTTGAATCTTGAGGTTCATTAGGCCAAGTGAAGTTTCCCATGCATCCTTGGAATTTGAGTTTTTTACTTTTGATCCATATTAAACAAATTCAATTTGAAGATATAGAATGATTGGATTTAAGAGAATATCATAAATGTATAGAGTCATCATTTGATATTACATTTGAAGATAGTGGGATCATTTATGTTCACACCCATGTGGTTGTTAAAACTTGTATACATAAATATTTTATATCATATTTTTAGGAATCAATGTGGGAAATGAATATTGGTTTTACCAAAATGTATAGTGACCTATTTAGGTATTATTTGTGGCCTATGATGAAAATAGTGTTTGTAGGTTTCATGGAATTTGGCCTTACTTTCATTCATGGGAAGGTAGAGCATCAGTAGTCATGTAGTTGTTTTGTAGCCATTAATAATTATATAATAAAATTAGGATTAAATTATGATGGATTTGGTCATAGGTCTTCCAAGGATACATTGGATGAATTAAGTGAACTTGGTGGTTACGGATCAGTTTCATATGGTAGATAATTTCTTTCCAATTTGAGAGACATTCACCATGGATCAAGTGGGTTAATTATATGCTCTAAACGTAGTACAGTTACATGGGGTACCTTAGAATACAATTTTGAATCATGTTCTTCATTTAACTTCACACTTCTAGTAGGGATTACAAAAGGATCTTGGTACCCATTTTTTTGTTATTACGGCATTCCACCCAAACATGATGGGAAATAATATCTTATTATTCAAGCACAAGAAGAAATTTTGAAAGATTATGTTATAGAATTTTTTGGATCATTGGAAATGAATCAAGCCCTGGATGAGTTTTGGTAAAACAATAGTCATCAAGGATGATTATGATGGAACCGTGTGTGGTTATCTATGGTACACCCATTAGATTACTATTTTTTTGGATAGAGGCTAGGGAATTAGAGATGTTGTGACTTAGTCCCATGAAGGAGAAGTAAGATTGGGTACCTATGATAAGGAAATGTATGTAAATGACTCAGAGTAGATAAAATTCATATGAAAACCAATATCATCAAACACTTGACATTGTGGTGGGTGAATGTGGGTCACTATGTGTTATTACAAGGTTGTTTCATCATTTTATTTAGAAGCATGGTAAGTTTTCACCCATGTGTGTAGGGTATTTTGTGATTGTGGAGTGGATCGGTCCAGTGGCCTACAGACTGGCTCTTTAAAAAGGTTGTAGTGGAATTGTCAATTGTGTTCATGTCTCAAAGATCTGGGAGTAACAACCAGATAACCCTCATATGATTTATGTTAAGGATGTTGAGATTGATGTTGATGTATTCTTTAAGGAGAATCTAGTTCGTAATGTGGATCATAGGGAGAATATATTATAGGACAAGATGGTGTCTTTGGTATGAGTTTTCTTGAAGTAGGGTAAAGTTAATGGTGAAACATGGGAGAGAGACTCAGATGTACGGGCCAAGTGGCCCTGTCAATTTTCTTCAAATGTTCTATGATGCTTGGGGGGGCATCTTTAGGATGTGTCGTTATAAGTTGAAAAGGTTGTTTTTATCCCAAACATCATATAGGTATGTGAATTTTTAAATTTTTGTTTAAATAGATTAGTTTTGGTCAATGGAATATTTACAAGGTGTATGATGAATCTTGTGGTTATTTTAGGGGCTCTAGCCGTGAAATAATGGATAAAATGTTGTTATATGGTACTTGTTTCATGGTTGGGGACGACTTGTGTAAACTGTGCAAGGTGGAAAGACAAATCGTGCAACCTTTTATAGAGGTATTTAAAAAGGTTTTCAAATTGTGTAAGATCCCTACGCACCCATGTGACTTAGAACCCTCTTGGATAGAGCATGGTTCATGGATGATGCATCGTTTGGAAAAACATACAGCCAAACCATGCCCCCATTAAAAAGTTTGAATTTACGATTTCCCCCTCTTGATTTTATGTATGTCAACAAATTTTCCACCTCCTTCACTAGAGACAAACTAATAAAAAATATTCCAAAGGGTTGTTCTCATTCATTACTAGGTTGTTCTGAGTGTCATCGGTTACATATCAAAACTCTGGGCATGTCTTACTATACGATTTCTTCTCTTTTCTAGATTAGGGATTTTGGTTTCATTCAACTTCTTTTCCAGAATACCAATAACCGCATTTTTATAGTGTATAATAGGTTTGGGTTTCAAATTGTGTAAGAATATGGTCATAAGGCTAAGATTAAATGTGCTTTCATCATCATATTCAAGGTTGGTAGTATATAGGTTATATTCCATATTTTTATTATCTTTTTGTGCTTATGAGGTTTTGATATTGCTTCACTATTGATTTTCATTTTTTGAAAATAAAAATATTTTTTACAATGGTTGGATAATTGATTATTTGATTCCCTCATGACCCCCTTAGGATGTATTTTAGATGATTAAGATAGTTTAGTGCCACTCATGGAGTGTTCCAATTTTCCCAAACATAGAAAATAGTAATGGTAATCCTAAATTTTATTTGTGTTGAAATACATACCATGATAAATATGTTGATGTATTTTTTTGAATCATGAAAAATTAAATAATGGTATTTGTTCCATGTTTTGGGTAATATTATTTGTGTTTCTCAGAAACAATGTGACAATGGGTTAAATGGAATAATGTGAATGTGTGAAATGAAATATTCATTGTAATTAAACTTCATAAATGTGATAATTCATGATAATTGATGTATTATTTGACAAGGGTTGTTGTATTGGAATTGAGGAATATTTTTAATGGGTTAATTAATTTGAAATGGAAATGGGTTTAAAATTATATTTGATGAAATTGATCATTGATCTAATGGGTAAAGGATTTATGCAAAATTCACGTGTTTAATAATTTTGAGATGTGGATGTTATGTTTATTGATTGTGTATGGTTTATGATATGGTATATGTGGAAAATAGATAAATACAAATGTACACGTGGCTTGGTACTTGTGGGTTATTGGACATGACGATCTATGCACATGGGTTGGGATAGAGTGAGGCTCAAAATCCCAGCTCATAATGTATGTGTTAGGGAAGGGGATCGATGCTCTTTTCCTCTAAGAGATGCATTTGATGAGACTATATAGACTACAAATCCATGGTAAGTGAGTTTCATATTTTTATGAAATGTAATTCCTTAGATAGGTAGAGAATTCAATTTAATCCTTTATTCTTAGTAATTGACCATCATAACAACTTTTGTAAATGATATAAATTCCTAACCCATGGAAAAAGTGGTGAAAATGAACTAAGTTATAAAAATCGTTAAAGTGATCATTGTTATCTAATGGAACCCAGGTTATCTTTTTTTTACCTAGTTATATTTTTAGTTCTTGCATGGACTATCAGTTTATAATGAAAAATTGATCAACACTATTGGTGGAGGGATACTAAGTTGTAATCACTCCCTTATGGAGTCGTCATTGGGTACACGAGAAGATTTAATGGTTTTTAGTCATGGAATGGGAAAAGGTCATATTCTTGGAGTTGATTTAGGATTTGGATGTGTATGGATGGGTATGTATACATGGAGTTATGATCCATTTTTGGGATTTAGTTTTTTCTATTTAGTTTTTATTTTCATTTACGTTGGAACTATTATCATGACATGACATTTTTTTGTATGTACCCAATTTGGGAAAATGTTTGTAATGTAAGTTCATATTTTTTTCTTTATTTGTTTCATATTATGTCTATTTAGATACTCTAATAAAAGAGGGTATAGTCTCCCAAAATGATCCATCAGACCATATCCACCAGTTGGGAACCATAGGTGTGTGGGGAGGTGCGCTTGAGGTTATTTAATGACCAGGATCGGGGCACCCATTTATTGTCTTCTAGTGTGAGGATATTATAATGTGGTATTAGAGTGGTTACTTAATGTGTTATTACTCTTTAGGATGGTATAATTGTTTTTAATAAGCATCAATACTTGGCAATGAGCTTGTTCATGTGAGTATCTAAGCCATGTGTGATGGAAAACCCATGTGTCTAGGGTCGGAATTGTTGTTCTTTATGTGTGTTGTTATAGTTGAATGATATTTCACAATTGGGTGATGCATATGTTGTGTGATGTGACTATATTATGATATTTTTATCTTCTTCAAAATGAAATGAGGTTGTGAATTCATGAATAATTTTAGGAACATAGGGATATAGGTGGAATTCATCCCGATAGGTACACATAGGATCAGTATGAGAGACATGAAGGGTAGGATTCATCTTACTTCTTGATTTTTTAATGAATAAAACTTATAATGAATATGATAAAAATGGTTAAAAATAAATGGTTTTAAATAATTTTTATAGATTTATTCTTAATAAAAGGGCATAAATGAGTAAAATTTTGGTTATAACGAGTTTTCAATAAGTTAAAACTTTTGTTGTAATGATCATATAAGACAAAAAGATGAATAAATAAAGATATTTTTCATTGTGAAATTATAAATGGTTTAAAAATAGTGTCTAATTAGAAACATGTGACTATGTAGGTCGGTTTACCTACTGTTGACCATGAACCATGATATTGATAGTAGAGAGTAGTGTTCTAGATATTATAATGTCTATTGTGTTAGAGTATGAGAAATGGAATGCAATGAATAGTGGTTATTTAATTTTATGTATAATTCAAGTCCATTATGCCTGGTATTATAAGACATGGGTTTGGAATTATCAAAAAATCCCCCCATAATAGGATGTACATGTTGTGTGATAGGAGGATATCGCCGATAATTCTCCATCAGTAGCAGAGACATGAAATTATTTGGTCTAAGATAAAATTTTAGAGGATAAATTAAGTGATAAATTAACTCTATTTATCCAGATGATGGAAAGGGACACTGGGATGGTTTCACCAAGTATTTTTTATCCAACTATATTGTTTCTGTTACAACAAGCTCCAATGTTTTTTAGAGAGGGTGTATCTATGGTAGAAGTGTTCTGGATGGAGTTCATTTAGATGATATTAGATCATTTGGAGACTTTAATTTTGGATAAAGTCAAGATGGAAATATACATATTGAAAGTACCGACAAAGCACTGGTGAGATAATCTAGTTCATACTCAACATGATGATGGTATGTTATGGAAAGTATTTTAGGAAATGTTTCAATATAATTTCTATCTAAAGGCATTGAGTTAGGAGAAAGATGCATAATTTATGAGGATTACTAAGGTAATGATGTCAGTGATGTATTAAGAATAATGTTTCATGGAAATACAATGCATTTTTCAAGCATTGGAAGGGGATGATAAATCATTAAAAATATGTTTATAGAACAGTCATAGACATAAGATTAAGTCCAAAGAATACATATTTATATTTAATAGGTTTTAAAAACTGGTGGATCTATCCCTTATTTTAGAATGGAATTTAATGTAAGATTGAGGTAGTGGATTTGTACCTCTAGTCGAAAGAACCAGGGGTGTTACTTCTGAGAGAAGTATGTGTCATATTGTAAATCCCCATAACAGTGAAGGTGTGCATAATTGTATGACGATAGGATCAACCTCTCAATGTGGTGACTATTAGTTCTTCTACTAGTGTGAAAGGATTGAAACATGTTTGATTAGTTCCATTGAAAACCAATTGAGTGGTGATAGTGTAGAATAATAGATCATTTTTAGAGGTTATGTTGGAACCCTCGACAACTGGGAACATTTAAAGGATCAAGGATGATGTTGAGTGAAATTAGGGAATTAGTTACCCCTTATCCAGTATGTAGATGATGTTCTAAAGGCCATGATGGTAGAGGTGGTGGATGTGGTCCTCCGAGGAGGGGTCATCCATATCAGGATGGTATTGGAGCACTGTGAACTCAAACTAAGGCACAAGGTAGAGGGGTTGGTTACCTTTATATAGTTCATTCTAAACATGGATGTGGTAAGGATAGACTATAATCTCTTTTAGGTACTATTCTTATATATTCCAAACATCCTAGTGATTTATCTAACACTGGTGACTAATGTTCTTTTTTTCTCAATTTTTGGGTGTGTTGGGTCTAGTGATGGAACATTTCTATGGGATTATGTAGTTTAGTACACCATTATCTTTCCGAAAAGTTAATATCAAATAGTGTAAGGGGTGTTCTATCATGTTTTTGGGTACTATTTCCTATGGGTCATGTTTTTTCTCAATATGTTGGGTTTTGATCTATTTTTAGGTATAGACTGTCTAGCCTTATATCAAGGCCATTTTTACGATTACCATAATAGATTAATAGTTACTTCTCTTGAAGCATACATGTATGTCTGTCATGGTGAATGGGATGTCCGAGTAGGCCTTTTGGGACAAGGTTTTCTACTTATGGGTGGAATAACTCTCCAAATGACTTGTCTTTTTTCTTGATGATTGGGGAGTAGGGAAGATTTTATTTTATCATATGGTGGATCAGTTCTAGGATGTGCTTCCTGAGGATTTCATGGGGCTTCCACCAGAGAGGGATGTTGAGTACATGATATATTTTCTACTGAGTCAAGAACTGGATTCCATTAGGCCATAGAGAGTAGCACTTATGGAACTTCAGGATCTCAAAGATCTATTTGTGTAGCATGGGAACAAAAGGTTCATTCATCCGAGTATGTCTCCTCTAGGATCTGTATTATTTTTTTCCAGGAAGGTCAATGGATCAATGCAGTTTTGTGTAGATTATAGGAAGCTAAAATAGTTGAATGTAAATAACATATTCCCTATTTATCAAATCAATGATCATTCTGACAAACTAAGAAGGGCATCATTTTTCTCCAATATTAATTTGACATTGAGGTATCATCTAATATGGTCGGGACCTTCTAATATACCATGAATTACTTTCTAGAGTAGGTACGGTTTTATGAACTTTTTTTATGTTTTTTGGGTTAACCCATGTTCTAGTTGTGTTTATGGATGTAATGAATTGAATAATTGACCCTTACCTGGATTATTTTATAGTCATCTTTATTGATGAAGTAATTTTGTATTCCAATAATCGTGATGATTAATACAAACATCGTGAAATATTTATGAATAAACTAATAGATCATTGGATATTCTCCAAGCTATCATATTTTATTTTTATTGATAGGTTTCATTTCATGGGTCGCATAATTTCAAGGGATGGTGTGTTAGTGGACTTGTAGAATTTACGGGTGCTTGTATATTGGGAGAAGCCCAAAAATGTTTTCGATGTCTGATGTTTTATGTGATTGGCCAGCTATTACCCAAGGTTATGTAAATAATTTTATTGTATGGAATCACCACATTCAGCTTTGACGAAGAAGCGTGTCATGATTGAATGGTGTGAATAATGTGAGAATAGATTCTAGTAGTTAAAGAAGATGTCCAAATCCACACCGATTCTAATATTACATAAGATAGGGAAGATTTATACATAGTTTTGTGAGTCTTCTAGTGTTAGTCATGGGATATTTTTGACTCATGTTGATCGTGTTGTGGTGTATAGTTCACAAACTTTGAGGCATCATGAATGAAATTTCCCTACATGGGATTTGGAAATAGTTGCGGTGGGTCTTGGACTTAATTGTTTGGAAGAATTACTTATTGGGAGATAATTTTATAGTGTATACCAATCAGAAAATCCAGAAGTACATCTTATCATTTCATAATTTGAATATTTCGAATCAATATTGGTTGAATACATGTATTCCATTGACTTTGATATGGTTTACGCACTAGAGAAGGGAAATGGTATAGAAAATTCCTTATATCAGAAGACTCAAAATCATATGGTTCAGGAATCACGTTTAGAGAGGAAGATAATGAAATTGTTTTTTTAGATACATCTTAAGGTATAATATGTCTAAGGTAAGATGACATGTGCATCCTTGATAGTTAAGTTTATGCTTCTGAGCTGAAGTAAGGAAAGGGAAATTGATGATCCATACTTTTTTTCTTTAAGGTAATGTCTTAAAGGCGTGGAGTCACCTTTTAGTTGGACCCTTGGATATAGTGGTATTTTATTATGTTTCTATTAATGTGGTTGTGAAAACATGTATGAAAGAAGATTTTATATAGTATTTTCATGAATCAACGTGGGAAGTTAATCATGGTTATCCAAAATGTATCATGATATTCGTAGGTAGTATTGGTGGCTATGGATGAATGATTGGTTATAGGTTTCACGGATCAATGCCTTACATTACTGTAGGTGAAGGATGAGTATTATAATTTGGTGGATTTTTGAGTCCATTTCTCATTGTGAAATGGAACTGAGATGAGGTTATAATGGGATTTTATCACAGGTATTCAAAAGATTCGGAATAAGAATGATGTAATTCGGGTGGTTGTGGCTCGGTTGACTATGGTGACTCATTTCTTCCCAATTTTATGGACATTCACCATGGAGCAGTTAGATGTGTTGTATTTTTGAGTGGTTATGTAGTTTCATTGGGTACCACATAATATAGTCTCAGATTGTGATCCACATTTCAATTCATTCTTCTAGAAGGGATTACATAATGAAATTTGAACCAATTTTTTTCAGTATGGATTTCCCCCCATAGATGGATGGGAAATGAAAGTATATTATTAAGGAAAAAGAGGATATATTGAGGTATTGTTTCTAATAATTTGGTGGATCATGGAAAATCATATTTTTTTGTTGATAATTCCTACAATAGTAGTTATCAGGCTATAATTCAGATGAAAAAAATGAGGAACTCTATGGTAGTGTGTGTAAATCTATGTTATCGTGGCTATAGACTAGGTAATCGTAGCTTTTGGGACTCAGTATTGTGCATGAGACATTATAACAGGTTCATTAGATTCAAAAATGTATAGAAATAGATTCTATAGAGAAAAATACATATGAATTCTAGAATCATCATCATCATGAGTATATAGTGTGTGATCATGTGTTTCTTTATGTGTTTCCAATTTTCGGTCACTATCTAATTGGGAAGCATGGTATGTTGGAACCAAGGTACATGGGGCCATTTGAGATTGTGGAGAGTATCGGACTGATGGAATATTGTTTTACTCTTCCACAACGGTATAGTAATATGCATGATGTTTTTCATATCCCATAGCTCTGACAATATCACCCTAACCCCTCTCATGTGGTTGAGGTTAAGGATGTTGAGTTTGAGGATGATGCCATGTGATGAATGAAAGTTCCATTGGTTCATGTTTTTTGGAATCATGGTAATTTTCAAGGAAAACCATGGGAGTGAGAGAGTCATATATGTGTGATTAGTGTCCCAATATCTTAGATTTATATTTTCAGTGATGATTGGAGTGTGGATCGATGATGCGCCATTATAAGGTGGGGGTTATAAGATTTCAGACATTGTGGAGTTATGCACTTGTTTAAATTTTTATTTAAATCTCATAATATTTGTAATTGTATTTTTTAAAAATTTCTATGTGGAATATCTAGGATTTCTAGGGGTTCAGAATAAAAAAAGAGAAAAGATTTCATCTTGTACATGTTTCTTGATAATCACATTGTTAGTGTAAATCATTCTAGTGGAGAAAGAAAAAATGTGCATCTATGGAGAGATTCATTTATCATAGTTGGAACATGGTTTATCAAACCATGAATGATCCCCATGTAACTATGTGAATTAGACCCCACTTTGATAGAAGTTGGTACACTGTTTGGAAAGGTGTGATACCAATTAGTACACCCCAAGAAAAATTGAGAATTCCCCATTTTTCCCTTGGGATGTTAATTATATCACTCAATTTTCCCCCAATTTCATCCTTGTACAACCCTAGTAATGAACCGTTTACCCCAATCCTTACCAAGGGTCAGTATCCATAATTTCTTGTTCTTTTGGAATGTCATTGGTTGCAGATAGATTCTCAGGGTATGTCTAATGCTCTATATGTTTCCATTTTTTTGATTGAGGATTTCAGTTTCATTATTCTTCATCTTAAGACCTAAACATTCTTTTTCCTATTAATTTTAGGTTTGGTATTCAATGATTTATTGAATCTTAACCTAAGATTTTGTTTAGAGGAGTTTTCATATTTGGATTCATTGTTAGTGGTCTACAAGTAATGTAACGTAGTTTTATTGTCAATTTGTGCATGTGAGGTTATGATATTTCTTCTCTCTTAGTGTGAATTTGATTAATTTAGTATGATTTGGTAAAATGGTTGGATAAATTATGATTTAGACCCCTTAGGATTAATTTGGTATTTATTGAGGTTGATTATACTGGTTGATGGCCACTCCTTAAGTGTTCCCATTATTTCCAAACTTGGAAAATGGAAATGTTAAGTCAAATGTTCATTTTTGTTGAAATAGATCGCATGATAAATGCATTGACATGTCATTTTAAATTATAAAAATATACTAATGATATTTTCTCTAATCCTTGTAAATATAATATGGTTTTGTTTGGTAAAATTTGACAATGGGTTAAATTGAATAATTTTAATGTGTCGAATGACTTATATATCATAATATAATTTCATATATTAGATAATGCATTTGAATTGATCAAATATGTTAAATTAGTGAATGTATGGTTATTGTTAAATAATGGTAATGGTTTAAATAATATGAATGGTTAATTGGTTTAATGGTATGTTTTATGTAATTGGTAAATGCCCTAATGGGTTAGTGATTGATTTTGAGTACATATGTTTAGTAATTATGAGATGTGAATGTTATGTTAATTGAATATATATAGTTTTTATTTGTTATATGGGGTAAATTGATAACTAATAATGTGAAAATGGATTGGTAGTTTTGTGGTACGATAATTGAGGATATACTCCCATTGGTTTGGTAAGAATGTGTCTCTAAACCCCACTCTATAATTCATGGGATAGGGAAGGGGAACATGGTTATATTCCGATAACAGATGCATTTGATTTGATAACATGGACTGAGGCTCCACAGCAAGTGTGATGTGAAGGTTTATTAAAAAAAATTCAAGAGATATGTGAACTATATTTATTACATTATTCTTATTAATTGATCAAATTATATCATTGTGTGAATGATGTAAATGTCTAACCCATTAAACTAGTGATGAAAATGGACTAAGTGATAAAAATGTATAAAGTGAAAATTGTTATATAATAGAACCTGGGTTGTCTTTTATTTAACTCATAATCTATATAGTTCTTTCTTTAACAATATATTTTGACTAGATAATTTTTAGACATAGTTTGTTCTAGCTCAGTGAGTTGTACTCGCACCATGCTCAGGTCATCATTGGGTACCCATGTAGATTTCATTGTTACAGGTTAGGATAATGGAAAAGGCCCTATGATACGGAGTTGAGTTGGGATTGGGATGTGAATGGATGAGGATATATACATGGAGTGAAAAACATTTCATGGATTCATTTGTTTATATAGAATTTTGGTTTTCTTTCATACTATCACAGTTATAATTACATGACATATATATTGTTAGTTGTGTTTTTCCCCTGTTTGGGAAACAGTTAGTAATGCAAGTTCTACATTTATTGTGTATTTCTTCCTTTATTTCATATGTGGTCTGTATTGGATACTCTGGAAAAGGAGGGTATAGTTTCCCACATGATCTATTAGACCAAAAACACTAGTAGGTAGCCTCTAGAATATAAGGAGGTGCATTTGAGGTCATCTTGGGATCCGTCATGGGCCACTACTTTAGTGGATTCTGGGAAAGGTACATTAAACATATTTTCTATTATACACCATGTATTTTTTTAATTGTTTATATATTAGATAATTTATTTATTTTATCATATTCATCGTGTTTTTAAATTAAATATAATATTTTATTTAAAATTTATTTTAATTAAAATTAAACAAATGTTGAAAGGGGTTTTGGATTAAAATTGAACTCAATCTATAAGGGTTTATTTACCAATCCAATTTTGAAATTAATATTGTTTCATAAATTTAATACCTTGGGGTATTTGTTTTAATTATTTTTTAAAAAAATATTATTATTTTGATATTCATAGTTTCATTTATGTCCCCATAAAATTTCATTTACCATTTACAAATATCCTACAAGATGGTTATCTTATAATTAAAACTATCTATATCTCTGCTTCTGAGCTAGTAACATACCACTTTCCATATCTATATTTATTGGATGATTCTGAATATTTTATATACTATGATTCAATAATTTTTAAGGTAATTGTTTCATAATTTAACTTAATTTAAAGTTATAAGGTAATATTTATCACTTTCATTATGGGTCACCATCATTAAAATGTGAAAATATTCTCATATTATTATTTATGTGGGGACATATAATTTTGAAAAACTGATTAATTTTATTTTAATAATTATAATATCAATCAATGGATTATAAATAAAATATATTTTTACTATAGATATAAAAAAATTATCTTAAAATTATTTATAATGAAAATGGATAATTATTATTTCTAATGTTATTTTCCAAAAATATAAAACAGGTATTTTTAATCTAAATTATAATCCTTTAACATATATTATGATTCATTAAAGATATTATAAAATTGTAACCATAAAAAATATCTTGATGGATTTATTAATGTAAATCATTTTTATATAAAATATTCATAACTTCCATTATTGTGAATAATGATTTTCAGTGCATAAACGTAATTTTTTTTAAATTAATCCCTTTATAAATATCATATTTCAGATTCCATTTATTTAAGGTTTCTCAAATAGACTACATAAATCATTAAATTGGGGGATAATGTTATTTTAAACATATTACAATTATCTATATAGTGAAAATACCATATTATTTATTTTCAATATTGAATGGTGCTTATATAGAATGTTAATTTATGTTAGTTAATAACCATTTAATTTCCTTTGGATTATCATGTTATGATTATTGATTGAGTTATGAATGATTTCCTTATATGAATCCATTTAAAATTGATAGAAACCCAATTTATTTCTATTGTTTCTTTATGATTTGTTGAATTAAATCCATTTTTTCATGGATTATTTAGTATTTAAAAATTGAATGATTATTATTCTTATGTTGTATGAATTTTTTTCCCATGGGATATTTTTTTTTCATTTGGGAGTTATTTTATAATGGTACTCATATGTATTCATGATCATGAGTGGGGTACTATATCAACCTCTACATCATTGGTTAAATTTTTAAATATCATTATATATAATTATATACTAGCTCAATTTATTTCTTCCAAAGTACATGTGTAATTGTTTAAATCATGATGGTGGGGTATATACAGGTGAAATAGAATTATATTGAATGCATAGGTGAGTTTTTATAAATTATTATGGTGTTGTTTAAATACTTTTATGTTTATTCCATAATTATAAATTATGGATTATTTTTTTGACTTGATCTTTGATTTATGATTTATTCTTTGTTGCACATAATAGTCTAATATATCATAATTATACCAATATTATCACATTTTCCTCATAAATTATATTTTATTAGAATAACTTATGATTACTCTTACATAGAATCTTAGCACACCCATTCTTATATTTCCACATCATGAAGTAATTAAGTTAAGAAAAGTCTGAAATGATAAGAAGTGTATCAAATAAAAATAATATTTTAGAGATGATGAAGAAATATTGTAGATTATTTTGTTCCTCGTATACAAATTTCTATTTCTAAACATTAGATTAACAATTTAAATATTTTGTTTCATATTTTTTTGAAACCTTAATCCCAAATGGTTGTCCTAATATATTTTAATTACATATTTTCCTTAAGTCATTTTAATAGATGGCCACATTTTTTGGCTATTATAGTTGGTATTTGATTAGTTTTTAGATTATCATAGAGGTTATGATGTTATATGTTAAAGATAAATTATGATTTATAAATGTTATATTATGTTAATATGTCCAAGTTGATAATTGGTTCAACAGTACAGATAAACCATTAAGATGGAAATATTATTTTTTTAACAGTTTTTTATAATAAATTTTTATAGATAATTATAGAAAAAGTATGATATAGTCTAACAACCTAAGGTTTTATTAATTTAGAGATTATGTGGCTCTCTAAAAAAAATTTTCCATTTCCGGATAGTAAAAGTGTACGCTGTATCAAATAATTATTAATTGAGTGGTAATAACCATAAAAATTTCATGTTAGTTTTTAGCTAAGTCATAGCGTTGTTCATAAATAAATGAAAATTACACACCTTTTGTGACACTCATGTGGTGTATTATATGGTTAATTTGCATGAATGTTTTAAACCATTATGAAGGATTTGATTATTATGTTGACTAAATAGGCTAGAAAACCTATTAGAAAAATAAATATGGATAACCAATATATGAAAAAACACAATCACTGGTTTAACCTAATGTATCTTAAGTTAAATAAAATTGTTTTATCGGTGAAAAAAATTAGATTAATGTTTTAATATTCATATTTTTTATATAATCATAACATTATTGTCAATATTTCAGTGAAGTATTACCATCATAGTGAAATAGAGAAACTTCGGTATCTAGAAAACATTGTGTCTTTTAACTGAATATGTATCACCCCAAAATTATAGATTTAAATATTATTTATTTTATAATTTTATTATCATGAAAATCCAATCTGTAAGAAAACTGTGAAGTACAATAAAAATATTAACATTTAAATGTGATAATTACATCTTTGTAATTAATTTAGGGCTATGAATATAAAAATACACACTATGGATATCATATAAAATTTAATTATACAATTAAAATTTGTTTATTAATGAATAATAAATATGTAAAAAAAATACATATATTTTTTTATGCTTTGAAAATATATTTTCATAAAAATTGTTTTTATTTCATTTTATAATAAAATAATAAAATTAATTTCATCCATTAAATTTTATTTTATTTGAAAAAATTTATATCATTATTGGAATCATCAAATCATAATAGGATTAGGATGAATTTTTTGGATTTTTCTAAAAATATATATTTTTAAGTAAATAGTGTAATTTGTTTTGTAAAACTATCAATTTTTTTGTTAAATAAATTAATTAAAATGTACCATTATATTTTGAATTTACTTTAAATGTAATATAATTTCATAAACCAACCCACATAATTAATCCAATAGACACCTAATTCAACCCATGACACACTTGAGCTGTGTTCCTGATCACACTATGCTTTCAACTACTCCCAATGTCTTAGAATAAGAACATTGGGAATACATCATTCCCAAAAAATAAATCCAAAAATATATAAAATTTGAGTTATTTTTGAACAAAGATACATGTCAAAAACTAAATGTAAAAATATATGTATCAAAAAACATATGAAATTAAACAAAAATTAAATAAACAACTGAATAATGACTTTTCCATATGATGATACATATAAATCTATTGATAAAAAGGGTGAAAACAAAACCAAAATACCATAATAATATCCATGAGATCCATTAGTGACTGAAAAAATCCACAAATAGTAACTAATACTACCAAATCAAACCAAAATATAAGATCATTTACAAGACATATGATAGATAACATAATAACTACATACACTGAGTTCATTATATAGGCTATAAGACACAAAAATACTATTGATTCATCTTTACTGAGATTATGTAATTCATGAAAATGATATTTAATTATATTATAGTTTAAAAAAAACTATAAAAATAAGTTTCATTCCATTCTATAATAAAACTATCAAGACATGCACTATGATTTCCATGAAATCATTTATATTAACTTAAATTAAAATTTTCACTGAATATCTTCCTTTCAGGCCTTAGGACCATATTTTAAAGAAAATGGATCATTTCAAAATAAATTTCAAAATCATGTTTTAACTCACTTGAAAAACTCTATTTTTATGGACAAAATTACTTAAAAGATTAATTTTGACATAATTTTATAATTACACCATTAAATATTCCTTAAATTTAGTTTAAGGAAGAAATAATTAAGCATAATCATATATGAATAGTAAATAATTTTTTCCCAAACTAAATAAAATGGTTCATGATGGTTTAATTCAAGA
The DNA here is from genome assembly GCA_963277665.1 of Viscum album. Taxonomy (NCBI): domain Eukaryota; kingdom Viridiplantae; phylum Streptophyta; class Magnoliopsida; order Santalales; family Viscaceae; genus Viscum; species Viscum album. The sequence goes on along the minus strand of OY728157.1, from coordinate 1,508,881,250 downwards.
AGTAACATGCTGAAAAAATAATAATGATGTTCCCTATGATAATAATCTTCTAATCATGGGTAATTCCTAATCAACACATAAAGAGACACTTCATGTACTCAATTTAGAACCTTCTATAGGAATATTAATTAATATATTCAGTCAATTAAAAATAGTGTATCCCTTGACTAGTCTCCTCAATTAAAAAACCCCGTATGTTCTTCCAGAGGATAATAGATATAGTCTTTTTTATTAGGATTAAATGTAAACATCTCTTACACCTTATTTAGATACATAAGATCCCCATGAATGTCATAAAAAATGATATGAGAGATTAAATGATTTATTAAATCAAATACAACAAAAACATAAATAATATATTCAACCCTTACATTATACAACCCATGAAATTTCAAATATATCAGATATAATCATACCCCATGAAACCCATTAAATATCAAATCAATATGAAAATAAATCATTGTGGTCAAAATTAAAAAAATTCTAAGTCCTCAGACAGATGAACACCATTTGAAAAATAATGATATGGTTCAAACTCAATTGTTATGAAAATGATGTAGGATTATAATTCATTCCTAAATGGTTTGAAATATATTTTTTAAACTAAACTTTAAAAACTAATCTTTTGAAATCAATTTTTCAAAACATTCCAAAATAATTCAATTAACATTCCCAAGAATCTCGTTTTATTAAATTCAATTAAATTTTCATTCAGAAATGAAATATGTATTAGAAATTCTCTTTTGGATTAAGAGATCAACCCAAACTGGATAAAACCATTTATAATAATCTCATTTCAATTAAAATAATAATTTCAACATATTTAAATCAATTTGTGATTTAATCTCCAAAAGAAATTACATGTAATGGCCTTAATTTCATTTCAAAATCCACATTATTCATTTATGAAATATGATTCAACTATCATAAAATGGAATGATTGATAAAATAAACAATTTTACAAAACCATGAATATATGGAATTCTATATAATTTAATTTCTCAAAAACACCTATGTTAATAGGTTTAATTTTTTATGAAACCAGTCTATTATTTATTTTCATCAATGTTGACCCATTAATATATCACTGAAGTGTCTCTAAAAATCCTTAACATCCCATAGAAAAATATTATAGTTATCAAAATTATTAAATTATCCTAATAACCATATTAGGTTTTTTGGGTCAAATCTCACGCCATGAGAAAGGAGTTGGGTTGAATAGAGAAGATAAGCAGTTACGGGATGAGATTACGTTGAGAGAGTATATCAAAATTTAGTGGGATAGAATTGCATTCATGAATATAGGGAGGAAGAGATCCCCCAAGATAATCCTAGAAAAATATTTTCATTGTGAGAAAACAAATATAGAGGGAACCCTTTTAAATTGAAATAAGGATAATTAAAGAAATAAAATTTCTAGTTATGAAACATTTCTTTAATTTTGGTCCATTTATATAAATAACTTTATTCCTTTGATAGAAGCAATCAATTTCAAAAGAAATATCTAAAGAGTCACCTCCAATATAAGTCCATGTGTTAATGGATTTTAGAAATTTATTTCCTATATATATATAAATTTTTAGCATTATTCTTTGAATAATTTTTGTTTCCATCTTTTCTCATCTTTTTTGGACAATCTGGTCTGATATAGCCAACTTTATTATTTTTTAACAAGTAACTTAACATTTCTTATCATTTTATTCCTATTCAAAATTAATATATCAATATTAGAAGTCCTTATTTCTACCTTTTTAATTCATGCTTTTATCACAATTTTCTAATTCATTTTCATAATGTTCAAAAAACATAAATCAAATTAAACAATGAATTTATTCATTATTCAAGACTTATCAAATTTATCATTATATTTAATTTTATAATTTATGGAAGATAATTATGAAAAGTAAACACCTCAATTTTTATTTTTATTTTTTCTCAAAATTCTTTTGAGCCTACCCTCATACAGCTTAAGGGTACCAGTAAGATCTTCAATGGTAAGATTATTTATTTTTCCTGTCTCATCAAATTATATTCTATTTGATTCCCACTCATTGGGAATGAAGTCTTTATCTTATCATTAAGTATCTTTCCTCAAATCATTTCTCACCAATAGATTGTAATCTACTTATAATATCCATGATTCTATAATTCATATTTTCAACAGATTCACCTGTTATGAACTTAAAGGCTTGGTATTTTTCTCTTAACATAGCTTTAAGAGTCTCAGCATCTTTAATTTTACCAAAATATGTTATCTTAATCCTTTTTCATATATTTTCGGTAGCCTCAAAATAATAAATGTGAAAATAAATGCTTCTTATCATAGAACATAACAATATATCCCTTACTCTATAGTTTAACCGATATAAATTTTTTACTTTATGGGTAAAAGAAGTTACTTCCTTATCTAGAATCTTATAATCTCTAATGAGAATAAAAAAAATTATCTCCTGTGTTGATAACAATTTGTTTTACCCTATCCCTCTAATACTCATAATGAAATCAATCAAAAATAGGTGGTCTATTAGGATTAACATTATTTATGTATATGATATTCATTCCTATAATTTTGAAAAAAAAACAAATTATTTTTCCACAAAAACAAGTATGAACAACAAATGTAATTTAAAAAAGTATATGAAAAACATCAATAAATTTAATTAGTAATGAAAGTAAAAAAACCTCAGAAAGTCTTTGAGAAATTCCTTCATTCTATAATACCAATTTTTGGATCATAATATTTTCTCAAATAACAATAATTAGAACAGGGGTGTTATTAGTAATTTTTTAAATACATATTAATGTAATTAAAACCATCATAATCTATACATATTTTTGTAATATTATTGGACTTTACCATCAGTCTGATGAACAAAGTCACCAAATCAAACCTTGTTATGGTCTGATTAAATCAGTGTATCGGAATCACAGTGGATGTGATTAATCATAGTAAACAAATCATAATCACTATGAATATGATTAATTAAAATATTTTTTCACCATTATTATAATGACCCTGATCTTTTATTACACAATTAAACATAATTTATTACCTAAACTTCTCTTGATACAATATATAAGATCAATAATTCTAGTGTATTTGGGGCTTAGGATCATTACATAATAAATTAAAACATGAAATACAACATCTTTATTGAAAACATCCTTTACATGACCACTACATTCCCTCGTACTTAGCATTTCATGGGATAACCTGATGACTTGCATAAGAAAAGGGTGAGCTAAAGAGCCCAGTAAGGGAATAATCATGGAATAAAATGAGGAATACAATACATGTTAGACAATATGCATATCAATATATCACAAGATAAGCATAAACATAAAGTCATGATAAATCATGATAATTATAACATGGAAATGTGGCAACAACACTTTACATGGAATTAGCATGAGCCAAGGCTCAATGCACATTGAGCATGAGTAAATCCTCATTGCACATGAAGAATGAGTAAAACATCATTGCACTTTAATTAGAATGAGTAAACACCCATTGCAAATGACTTATCATGATACTATACTTTACCCAATGCGTTGGTGCACTATAAGGGTGCACCCTTCTTAAACATTTCATTTCTTGCATAAGTGTGCCACATGGATCATATAACATGGACTCACAAAAGATAATCATTTATTCTAGAATAAAAGAATGTGGAATTCATACATGAAACTTTATAATCAATAATTAAATGTTCATAAAGGTGAATACCCTTGATAGAGAAATGGGCATAGTATTCACTACACAATGACATTGACTTGGAAAATCGGTGCAATTTCAGCAGCGTAACGGCGAGACGTAAGAATTAAAAAAAATTGATGAGAGAAAAAGGGGTGTCTCATCATATGAACATGAAATGGACTGTAAGGGGTTCATATAGATACTTTTTCCACCAATTTTAATGGAATTTAGAGTCATGATACAAAAAATTGCTTGAATGTAAAAGAGGAGAGAGAAATTCCTTTCGGTGTTTTACTCATGGGAGGAATTTAATGAGAGATAAAGGGGTATAACATCATTAAAAAAAGAGGTTAGTATTGGGTAGGTGTAAAACCATACCCCAACATTTATAACTGAAATTAAAAGGGAATAACAAATTATAGAATATTGGACAAAAATGATTAAGGAAGAAAAACCCTTACTTGGAAGTGTGCTTCCAGAGGCTTGAGAGAGGCTTGAGAGAGGCTTATTAGGAGATTGGGGAACCTTGGGAGGATTCTACAGATATTAGGGAGGAGGTTGGATTAACTTCAAAGTCTTTGATCAAGGAGGAAGTAGGAGGTTGGCTAGGTTTATATAGGAAAGGTGAGGGAATTCTTTACTATTTAGGTTTGGGACACCTCACATTAAACTAACCCAAACAAGAAACCAGCCCATGGTTTCTGCCCATGGTTTTTGGAAAATGGAAATGTAAAAACATATTTTATAAGGCCAAAGTCCTAACTTCTAAAAATAATGGGTTTTCTTATGTGGAGGTGAGTCACCCTCCAAATGAAAACAATTTTAAAAGGCAAGATGTTTAATAAGTCTTGAAGGGTCCATTAATGCTTTGTAAAATAAGTTAAACAAACCCAAAATTACATTATTTTAATGGTAAAACATATATTCTTATAGTATTTTATTATATCACAATTGGGTCATTATGATGTCATTAAACACATTATATATTTAAACGGAATTTAATTTTTACACAAAACTTTGACTATTTCAGAAAATTATGAAAAATTCACCATTGGATAATTTCTACATCCTGATTCAAGAAATAATATTTATTTTATCTAAATAATTGTTTAAATATGTTAATTTTTACGTTTAGAATAAAAATTGACATTTATCGAAAATTCATGGGTTTTAACAAAAATGTCTTTCAAACCTTAATAAAAATTACAATTGCACTCATAAAATTATACAATAATTTATATTAAATAAAAAGTAATTTAATACTATTATTATAATTTTATTAAAATAATATTTAATTAAAAAATTCATTAATTCATCAAAATATATTTCTTAGTTGAATATTAACTAAAAATATTATTTGTGCTTTAAAAACCATCTGCAAGGTAACAATACTAAAATGAATGTATATTCATTATTATATAAAAAAATAATGTACATGACCATAGTTCTAATGCCTTGTTACACAACCACTTATAACACCCACATAAGACCGAAGGGTAAGGTGTGTGATGGGGACAGACTCTTGGGGTGGCTTGGATAACATTGCTCGGGTGGTAATCTCTATCAACTTCCACTTCTCTCATAGGCGGTTCCGCTCGAGCATAACATATTCAAGATCGTCTTGGACTTGGTCAAGATAAAATCCCAAAGAGGTATCCTCCTTTTCGAGCTATGAAAAATGGGCTTCGTATGGGGAACATATACTAGATGAGTCCATCGCTTCCTTTGTCTAAGTAATTTGGATTTATTAAAGCCCTATATTTATATTGATCGTGTGATCACTGTTCAACGGGTGTTTTATCAGTAGTCACAATTCATAACATTATTTTAAAATCCAAAAACATAAAACCAAATATTTTGACATTTTATATAAACATTTTTCATAAAGAGAAATTTAATTAGATCCAGAGGAATTTCAATTAATGAAATTTTGGGTCGTTACATTCTTCTCCCCTTAAAAAATTTTACCCTCGAAATCTTCTTTTCCCACACGAAAACATATGTGGGTAACTCTACCTCATCATTTCCTCTGATTCCCACATTTCTTCTTCAAACTTGTGGTTTCGCCACAATACCTTTATGAGGGGAATTGTCTTATTTCATAGAACTTTTTCTCTACGATCTAAGATTTTCACTCGTTGCTTCTCATATGAAAGATCATCCTCTAATTTTACCACCTCTGAAGAGAGTACATGTGAAGGGTATGGTATGTAATTCCTTAATACGTATACATGAAAGACATCAGGTACTTTGTCCATGGTAGGTGGAAGTGCTAGTCAATAGGCCACAACTCTGACACAATCGAGAATCTAGAGGGGGTCGATGTACCTTGGACTAAACTTCCCTTTATTTAAAAATATCATGACCTTCTTCCACTGAGATATGCATAGAAATACCATGTCTTCAACTTTAAACTCATGGCCTCGTCAATAATTTTATACATAACCCTTCTGTTGACTCTGGGCTTGTTTGATATGCTGCTAAATGGATTTCACCTTCTCCAACATTTCTTTGATCATTTTTGGTCCAAGCAGCTTACACTCACTGACCTCATCCCAACACGCCAGTTTTATGCATCTTTTCCCATAAAGGGCTTCATATGGTGCCATTTGGATGCTCGAGTAGAAACTTTTATTATAAGATAACTCAACCAGAGGAATATGTTGATCCCATACTCTTTTAAAGTCCATTGAGCATGCTCTCAACATGTCCTCAAGTTTTTGGATAGTCCGCTTGGATTTCCCATCCTTTTGAGGATGATAGGCTGTACTAAAGTTCATTTCAGTATTCAGAGCATGCTGAAGACTCTTCCAAAACATAGAGGTGAATTTGGGATCTTGATCAGACACAATAGATAGTGGTACTCCATGCAGCCTTACCACTTCCCTGATATATATCTATGCCAGTTGATCCAATGAGAAATCCTCCCGAATAGAAATGAAGTTTTCAACCTTTGTAAGATGATCCAGAATAACCTAGATTGTATTTTTGCCTTTGGATGTCTTCATATGTCCGGTGACAAAGTCCATGGTGATGTTCTTTCATTTCCATTCTGTTATGGGAAATGGTTGCATCATCCCCTTAGACTTCTGCCTCTCTGCCTTCACTTGCTGACACACCAGGCACTTTGATGTATATTCAGCGATCTCCTTTTTCATATTATCCATCCAATAATTATTTTAGATATCTCAATACATCTTTCTATTTACTGGGTGAATATAGAAATTCTAACTACGTGTATCATCCAAAAGTACAGTCTTCAGTTCCGGACTTGATGGAACACATAGTCTTTTCCCAAATCTCACAATTCCTTCTTCATTAACATTAAACTCCTAGGATTTCCCTTTTTTATAGCTTCTACTTTTTCCTAAATTCCCACATCATCCTTTTGATCATCCTTTAACCTTTCCAAAAGTAACAGTTGAGCAATCATTTGTGAATGGATTGATGATGTTCACTTCTTTATGATTCCAAAGTCCATCTTCATTAAATATAATAAGATTGGATCATTTTAAATTCTCATGAATGATAGAATCACTAGATCCTTTCTACTTAGGGAATATTCCACATTGTTCACTTTCCCAGGGTGGTAATGGATTGAGTAGTCATAGTCTTTGATCAGCTCTAACCATCTTCATTGGTGCATGTTCAACTCTTTATATGTGAATATATACTTGAGGCTTTTCTAGTCCGTATATATTTCTCACTTATCCCCAAAGATATAATGTTGTCAAATTTTCAAAGCAAAGATCACTGTATCCAACTCGAGGTCATGTGTTGGGTAGTTTTGTTCATGAACCTTCAATTGACTTGATCCATAGGCAATGACTTTGTCATTTTTCATTAACAAACATCCCAGGCCCTTCTTCGAAGCATCACTGAATACCACAAAAATATCTCCACTTGCGGGTAAAGTGATCACGGGCGTAGTGATAAGCCTCCTTTTCAACTCCTTGAATATTTCTTCACATTCTTCACTCTAAAAAACTTTACTCCCTTCCGAGTTAGCTTTGGTAAGAGGGTTGGAAAATCGTGAGAAATTTCTCAAATATCATCGATATTATCCAGCTAACCCCAAAAAACTATGGATATCCATTACCGATGTTGGCCTCGGCCATCCCTCAATTGCTTCTGTTTTGGAGGGATCTATAGATATCCCATTTCTTGTGATGATATGGCCCAAGAATGAGACCTCATTCAACCAAAACTCACCCTTGTTGTACTTTTCAAAGAGAATCTCCTTCTCCAAGGTCTCTAGTACGGTTCTTAGATGCTCCTCCTAATCCTCCTTGGTTTTGGAGTATATCAGAATATCATCTAGAAATACTTCCACAAATTTGTCGAGGTAATATCTAAAGACTCTATTCATCATGTCCATGAAGATTACTGGAGCATTAGTGAGTTTAAAAGGCATTACTATGAATTCATAGTGCCTGTATCATGTACGAAAAGCAGTCTTGGGGATATCATCCTTTTTCACCCTTACTTGATAATATCCTGACCACAAATCCTCTTTGGATAAGTATTGTGCTCCATGTAGCTGATCGGACAAGTCATCAATTCATGGGAGAGGATACATGTTCTTTATCGTGATTTTTTGAGCTCACAATAATTGATGAAACGGTGCATTGACCCATCCTTCTTCTTGATGAAGAGTACTAGTGCACCCCATGGTGAAGCACTTGGGCATATAAACCCTTTATCCAGATTCTCATATAGTTTTTTCTTCAGCTCTTCAATCTCCACAATATCCATTCTATATGAAGTTATGTATATATGAAATGCCCAAGGTATAAGATCAATTGATAATTCAACATCTCTTCTTGGAGGAACACCAGACAATTCCTTGGGAAACACTTCAGCGAATTCCCACATAATAGGCATGTCCTCTAGGATGGTATCCTCTTTTGACTCAATCATATGAGCCATATACGCATTCTCATATGGTAGTAATATCTACACTTGAGATTATGGAGCCAAAGAAGTATCATCTTCCTCCTTGCACTTGTAAATAATCATAGGTCGATTCTCCACATGGAGAGTGATTTCCCTCTCATAGAAATTTAAGTTGTCTCTATATAAGGAAAGACAATCCATGCCAATAATTGGATCAAATTCTACCAGAGGGAGTATGATGAGGTTCTCTGAGAAGTTTAATCCATATATTATGATAGGGGAGGAGTTATATTCCGGGGATGCAATGATTTACACATTTTTCATACTCACCGATATCTTCTCTCCCATGATTTTTAGTGGTTCCGAGATTGTTCTACAAAACTTTTGAGAAATAAAAGAATGCATATAACCTTAATCAAAAAGTACAGTCACTATTCTTTAATGAATAACTAGAGTACCTATCACCACTTTGTTTTTGGGGTTCACTTCGGTAGTAGTGATGGAAAAATCTCACCCTTGCTGCCTTGGAGGTTGTTGGGTTCCTCTGAAAACCCTTGTCTTAGGGCACTGATTTGCAAAATTCTCTGGTTCTTTGCAGTTATAGCAATGAACCACACGTTGAGAGTCGAATGGAGCATTCCTCTCCTCTATCGCAGTCACGGGTCTTTCTTACTGAAAGTTAACAGTTATGTGCCCTTCTCTTCCACACTTAAAGCATTTCCTCGTCCCCTTCAAGCAATTTCCAGGGTGCTTCTTTCCGCACCTTTGGAAAGTGGGGTGCTGGATCTTCTTAGCACCATTGGATTTATCCATCAGACCATCAGCATTGAAGTCCACCTTACACTTCTAATCCCCATGATACCCCTGAGATTCTAAGATCTCCATTTCATCCTTGATGGCACATTAGACTCTTTCCCCATAGATGTCGAAGTCACGGATCGCCAGCACTTTCCGCAGGCTAGGTTTTAGCCCACCAAAGAAGCGGTCAACCTTGAATTCAGAGGTAACGACAAAGGAAAATCATATCGTGAAAGCCTTGTGAAGTTTGATTCGTACACTCAAACAGATTCGGCTTATTTTTCTTGAGGGCAAGTAAGTCCCTTTCCATCTTAAACTGGAGGGTGCGTAGAAAATATTTATCGAAAAAAATCTTCCAGAAATCCTTCCATTCCAATGGCTCGATCTCCTCCTCAGGCTTCGTATTTTTTTTCAACGTCCACCACTGATCAACTTCACCCTCTATACGATAAGAAGCAAGGAGAACCTTCTCTTTTTCAGAACATTGAAGATGGATAAGATCTCTTCAATGGAGTAGAACTATTGTTCGGATATTGAGGGATCAGATGATCCATTAAAATTAGGAGGCCTTTGTCTTATGAAGCTCTCGATAGAGACTTGTTCTTTCTTAGGGGGGTTGAACATTCCTCTTGACCCATGTTTCTATTCAAATCATGAGTTATCTGAGAGAGAAGTGTGACAAAGTTCACGATTCCTGCTCCCATTGGATTGGGAATCTCATTAGTATGGTCATCACATTGATCTTCACATCAATTGTTAGCTCGAGTCCTCCTATTATCGACCATTGGCTGGAATAAAAGGAATGTTAGGGGTAACACATAAAGGGTAATCCAAGGAACAAACTAATGACTTATAAATAAATTTTATTTTCTTAACATATGAATCTATTGGATTTAGTCTATGTTATCCATGATATACTTTCTAACATATATTCTTAGGGAATTTTTTTGTCCCTTAATAATGGTTTATACTAATCTTGTGAATTTACCAAAGCATATCCCCTAGGAGTGTCGTAACCAAGAGTGCAGAAAGGCCCGTTGTTGTGCACACATTCCCATTTGAGTCTATCTCAAAGCGGTGTTTTTGGGTTTTACCCCTAGGATACATCTGTTCCAGATCCGCCTCTACCTGCTCATATCCAGATAGGGATGTATTTTCTTGAAAAATAACTTACTCAGTACTCAAAAAAACTTAGAGATTTTTTTATTATACTTAGTCTTGTCTTTAAAGATTCACTAGGGTTTTCTAATACTAATCCCAAAATAACTAAACCTATCCTATGATACCAACTATAACGACCCTAGTCTTTTATTACACAATTAAACATAATTTATTACATAAACTTCACTTGATACAATATACAAGATCAATAGGTCTAGTGTCTTTGGTGCTTAGAATCATTACATAACAACTTAAAACATGAAATACAATATGTTTATTGAAAACTTTCTTTACATGACCACTACATTCCCTCTTACTTAGCATTGCATGTGATAACCTGAGAACATGAATAAGAAAAGGGTGAGCTATAAATCCTAGTAAGAGAATAATCATGGAATAACATGAAGAATACAATACATGCTTGACAATAGGAATATCAATAGAGGAAAAGAGAAGCATAAACATAAATTCATGATAAATCATGATAATTATAACAAGGAAATGTGGCAACAACACTGAACATGGAATTAGTATGAGCCAAGGCTCATTGCACATAGAGCATGAGTAAATCCTCATTGCACATGAAGCACAAGTTAAACCTAGTTTCACTTGAATTAGCATGAGTCAAAACCTATTGCACATGACGTATCATGATACTATACTTTACCCAATTAATTGGAGCGCTATAAGGGAGCACTCTTCTAAAACATTTAATTTCATGCATAAGTGTGCCACATGGATCATATAACATGGATTCATAAAACATAATAATTTATTCCATGATAAAGTAATGTGTAATTAATACATGAAACTTTATAATCAATAAGTAAATGTGCATAAATTTGAATACACTTGATAGAGAAATGGGCATGGTATTCACTACATAATGACATTGGCTTGGAAAATTGGTGCAATTTCGATAGCGTAACGGTGTGACGTAAGAATTCCTAAAAATTGTTGATGAGAGAGAAAGTGGTGTCTCATCATATGTACATGAAATGGAAAATAAGGGGGTTATATAGATACATTTCCCAACAATTGTAATGTAATTTAGAGTCATGATACAAAATAATTTCTTGAATGTAAAAGAGGATAGAGATATTCCTTTCTGAATTTTTGCATAGTAAAGGGTGTACATAGGAGGCATTTAATGAGAGAGAAAGGGGTCTCCCATAATTAAAACATAAAGAGGTCAGTACGGGGGAGGTCTTAAACCATACCCTAACATTTATAATTGAAATTAAAAGGTCATAAAAATTTAAAGAATATTGGACAAAAATGAGAAAGGAAGAAAAATCCTTACTTGGAAGTGTGCTTCCAAAGGCCTGAGAGAGGCTTGAGAGAGGCTTCTTGGGAGCTTGGGGCACCTTGGGAGGATTCTAGAGAGAGTAGTGCAGAGGTTTGATGAACTAAAAAGTATTTGAGTGAGGATGTAGTAGGAGATTGGGTGGGTTTATATAAGAAAGGTGAGGGAATTATTTATTATTTAGGTTTGGGACACCTCACATTAAAGTAATCCAAACCACAAACCAGCCCATGGTTTTTGAACATGGTTTTGGAAAATGGAATTGGAAAAAAATATTTTATAATTCCAAAGTATCAACTTATTAAAATAGTGGGTTTTCCTATGTTGAGGTGAGTCACACTCCTAAAGAAAACAATTTAAAAAGACAAGATGTTTAATAACTCTTGAAGGGTCCATTAATGCTTTGTGAAATTAGACAAACGAAACCCAAATCACATTATTTTAACGGTAAAACATATAGTGGCCTAACATAAGGCATATGGTATTTTATTACAACACTACTGGGTCATTATGATTTCATAAAACACATTATATATTTAAACGGTATTTAATTTTTACCCAAAAATTTGAATGTCTCCGAAAATTATGAAAAATTCACCGTTGGATAATTTCGACATCCTGATTCCAGAAAAATAATATTTATTTTATCTAAATAATTTTCTAAAAATGTTAATTTTCACTTTTAAAATAAAAATCGACATTTATCGAAAATTCGCAGGTTTTTACAAAAATGGCTTTCAAACCTTAATAAAAATTACGATTTCATTCACAAAATTATATAATCATTTATATTTAATAAAAATTAATTTAATAATAATAGTAATATTTTATAAAAATATTATTTAATTAAAAATAAATTAGTTCGTCAAAATATATTTCTTAGTTGAATATTAACTAAAAATACTATTTGTGCTTTAAAACCCATCTACAAGGTAACAGTAATAAAATGAAGGTATATTAATTATTATATACAAAAATAATGTACATGACCATAGTGATAATGCCTCATTACATAACCCATTATAGCACCTGCATAAGACCGAAGGGTAAGGTGTGTGATGGTGACCGACTCTTGTGGTGGCTCAGATAACATTGCTCGGGTGGTAATCTCTATAAACTTTCACTTCTCTCATAGGCAGTTCCGCTCGAGCTTAACATATTCAAGCTTGGCTAGGTCCTGGTCAAGAGAAAATCTCAAAGATACAACCACCTTTCCGAGCGCTGACAAATGGGCTTCGTATGGGACATGTCAATTGGATGAGGTCATCTCTTCCATTGTCTGAGAAAATTGGATTTCTTAAAGCCCTACATTTATACAAATCATGTGATCATTGTTCAATGGATAATATTAACAACAGTCACAATTCATAATAGTATTTTAAAATCCAAAAACATAAAACCAAAGATGTTGACATTTTATATAAACATTTTACATAAAGACGCATTTAATTAGATCCATAGGGATTTCCATTAATGTAATTTTTGGTTGTTACAATTATCTTGTAAAAATATATATAAATTAAAATATAAATATGAATTCAATTATTCACATTCTAGGAAATGAACAACAGAAAATTAGACCATGTATACAATAAGTAATATAATTGAATACAAAATAAATAATGACTATTAATCTATTAATAATAACTATTTTAATATTAATATAAAGGTAATATATAACTAATAATAAAGGTATCTACTATTTTATATTTACAGAAACATCTGACTTGCCTCCATGGAAAGTTATCGACATGATGATCATAATTTCTCTTTCATACTATCCCTAAAATCCCTTGATATGATGATCAAATTCTCTATCCTCCTTGCCTTGGTATCCCTCAATCTGATGGATCATATTATCCTTCTTTCTATCATTATAATAATTTGATCATTACAATGGTCCAACATAGATTACAATAAAATACATTTGTAAAGTGAAAACTAGACATTATTTCTTAAGACTACAATACTATAAAAAATTATAAATACTAAGAATAAGATATTCACACTATGAAATATACAAATCTCTCAAAAGAGAAGAAATTGAAAATTAAAATCAGCGGATCAAATATCTATGAATGACTGGGTATTTGTATCCATCCCCCAAACGATCATATTTATATCCCAATGGTCATATTTATATATGTTTTTTACAACAACATGGTCCCAGAAACATGATATCTAATAAAAATATAGAATAATTGAATTTTTCAAATTTATATTGATTTACACCATTACATTTTAAATTACATTCAGTACATTTTAAATAAGTTTTCTATATTCTAATTACAAACATAAGAGGATATGATATAATTTCTTAAGAATTCCTTTATGATGACGTTTATAAGAGTTGATACAATTTTATCAGTACTGGTATCAGTTTCACCATTAAGACTTTTTCATTATGTTTTTCATGAATCAAATTCAACATTTTAGTACTCATAAAAGTGATTAAAATTAATTAGAAACATACTCATTACAGTGAACGTAATGAAGAATATAAAATATGTACTCGTAATACTTGAAAGATTATTCAAATAATGGAAAAATATTTTTTTTTTATAAAAACATTCTTGTGCACTTTGGAAATAAAAATTTAGTAAAATTTTTTTAATAAAGAGTGTGTGATTTAAGAACCCAATTAAATGGAAATGTTAGATGTAAAACATCTGAATCAACAGGATCATATAGAAAACTATGATATACCACAATGATATGAGGTAAACCTTAATGAATATTGGTTTAAAATTATATGGTTTTTCATATGTTTAAATCCATAGAATCCTATTTGGGATTTCTTGTGATTGGATTTTAATTTTATTTATGGTATATTCTGAAACATTTATGAGAATATAACTATTTGGATTCGAATATGGTTTACTAAAAAGTTTATTTGAGAAGGAATGAATTTTTATTTTGTGGACATATGTTGAAAGGCATTGATTACCATTATGTCTATTATGAAATTTTTATAAAAATTCTTAATTAGGATAAATGGGATATTATATTTTTGGATAATATTTTATAACATATAGATAATCAAGGGATTAAAATTTTATTTGGAGACTATGTGGTCGATTTTAATTAGGAAAACATTACAATATTTTTGATACATTATAGGATTAAGGTAAACATAATATTAATTTTGAGGATGATATTTCTTTTTAGAAATAAATTTTCAATCACATTATGAAATAATATATGTTTTTTGTGGGTTTTTATGGATATTGAGTTAATAAATGGAATATAGTAGAATATTTTGAAGAAAATATGATTAGGTTATACACATTTTGTGTTGTTAACAATATTTTTTGGAGATAAATTTTATGATGATATTGAAGTGATACATTGTTAAATCATTCTGATTTTTGGTATTAGAAATAGTTTAGGAATATTTTTGTGGTATTTTATGGTATGTTATTTATGAAATATTTAGGTTGGAAATTGAGTGTAATTGGTGTAGAATTAGGGATAGTTGTGGTGTTTCTTTGAATAATTGTTTATTTATATTGGATATTATCTCAATATATGAAAATTGTTGTTGGTTTTTATATGTATTGAAGGAATAAATTTTTTTCCTTTAATGAATATTATAATTCATTAAATATTAAATTTTGAGATTTAGGAATGATAAATTCATTGAAAATACTCATTTCATGTAGTAGTAGATGAGATAGAATGGGAAATTGATTGAAACATAATAAAAGAATGAAATTGTGCTTATGGAATAGAAATAAATCATGTGTATATATTTTCTATGTTCTCTATGTTGTTGGTAAAATAATACTTAAACTCTAGGAATATGATTATTAAATTTTTTTATCTCATTACCTTCATTTATGACGATTTTATGGTCATCATTATCCTTCAATAATTTATTTTTGTGGATTTGTTAATATTATCATTACCATGTTCTTTATCACTCTCTATTATTCTATGTACATTATATATTTTTTATAGTAATGTTTTTCACTTACAACCAGTGATCCTTATATATAGTAACGTGATTATGTGTTATTTTATGTTACCATTTTGATTCCAACATTCCCTTTTATATGGATGCTTAATTATCCCTCTATGTAGTGTGAGTTTTCAAGATAAGAATTTTAAAATATTGATTTATTGGTTACCAATAAAAACATTATGAGTACAATATTTATTTAATTGGGTATGGGATTAATTTTGGCACCATATAAATATATTATAAAATAATACTATGCTCGTTAGGGGGTTTGAAACATAACACTAACCGTTAGGAGGACTTTGATATACTATAAAAATATTATTATTTAAATATGACCATAATAATATAGACATTAAATTTTTAATAACAATATGAATAAACACATTATGAGAAATATTTATATTATTATTATATAAGGTAAATTTATTTATGGATTAAAAAATATATATGTAATCAATTTTCAATAAGGTAATTTTATTCTTCAAATATATATTTTCATTAAAAAGTTATTAATTTCATTTTCTGTATGGTTATTATAATTAATTTATAAAAAAAATTGCATTTTATATTGAAAATTGTTATTATTTTGGAAATAATCATCACAAAATATGATCAGGATAAATTTTTTATATTTTTCTAAAAAATCGATTTCTATGTGAATAGTGAATATAAAAGTTTTTTCTGTAAAATTATCATTTAATTTATGTAAATAAATACTTTTTTATGTACAATTATTTTTTAAATTTGGAAATAATGTAAAATAAAATCCATTTATTTAAAAATAATGTAAATAATTAATTATTAATCAACATTATATTTAATTTATGTATACATAACAATAACTTTATCTAAAAACAATAATTTTCATTGCTTTATATTAACTAATAATAATATTTATTACTACCACTAATGGTAATTTTTTCATAGAAAATAGAATAAATATTTTAATTCTAGTGATTTATATTTGGAAAATAATTCCCTTTTTGTAATTATGAATTGCAACCATGTTACAAAATTGCCACCACCATAAGGGTAAATAGGTTAAGTAATGTTAAAACTATATGATATGGTCTCATAAAACAACCCAAAAGTATCATTTATTTTATTTTATTTTATTAATTCGACTATATCCATCATAATATTTAATATATTAAATTTTAGTCCCACTTTAATTTTAAAATGAAATTTATAATATTTTGAGTTAAGAAAATTAATAAATGTCACTTCTTATAATTTAATAGAGTGACTATATTTTCATAAGGATTATAATAAGTTCAAAATATTTATAAATGGTTATTTTTAATTAGTATAGATTATTTTTATAGTAGAATATTTTTTCATGATAAAATTATCTTTTACTTTTCTATAACACTAATACAGTGCTTGTTTAATCCATAGAAATGTTTTTGAATGATATTAAAAAAATTAAATTAATTTGTTTTGAATGAGTTAAGGTATTAGAAAAATTTCATAGGTGATTATAAGTTAAAATGGATGGTTTTGGTGTTTACATTAAAATTCCATTATTGTATTGATATCTCTAAAGAGAAAGTAAATTAATTGTCAAAAAAATATTTATTAATATGTAATGAGAAATAATATTATATTAAATGATTTTTAAAAAAAATATTAACATTTGAAAACTCCCTTGGAAAATGTTATGAAAGGTCACCCATACACTATTTGTGATCAAATTTTCACCAAAAATGTAAATTTATGAAACATAAATTCTAAAATATGTGACTATATAGTAAAGGATAGAGATGGTTAGTAGGTGGGTTAAAAAATATAAGGAATAAAATTAATCTTATACATGGATAAATTTTATTTGTTGAAGTGATTTCTACCTTCTCATGTTCAAACTTAAATTTCATGACCATCATGTGCTAGTTAACATTATTATGATATATATTATATTTACATATTTAATTTATTTCCAAGTGTTTCCTTTACCTTGCATATAAAAGGGATCCTCATCTTATCCTTTATTCACAATGCTTGATAAATATTTCTTATCCAAGCTTAATTTGGTTTTGATAGACCATTTCATCTTATTGTGAGCCGAATCAAGTAGATCTTGGTTCGTGGAACCTTAGTTAGCACATGATAACCTTCCATCATGTATGATTATTTGTATATTCTTTCCCATAAAGAAATACATTATTATATGACCATAAATATATATGTTATGAATGAATTAGAGGTGTCATACTGTGTTTCTCTTCACACCCTACACATGAAACATGGTGAGCATACAAATTTTATTGGTCAAGTGTTTAGATGATGACTTGGAATCTATTTAGATAAATGGTAGAGGAGGAGTAGGTTGGGATATGTGGTTATAATTTATACTCCAAGAACCATGTGTATATTATATTTATATAATTTTTTCATTATTTTGTTCATGGATTTTCTTTATATAGGGACATCTTCTATGGGTGTATTGGGTATTGAAAGTATAATGTTGATGAATGGAATGATATTATTAGTGTTTCATATTTTTAGATCTCTTTTTACTTTGAAATTTTTTTTATTGTGTAATATTATTTTTTATCTACTCTCAAGGTATATTTTCCCATAGGAATTCGTCATTACTAACTCTTTGTATGGATCCTCTCACGTAAAGGGAGGCTCCTATGATGTCACGTACCATTGCAACACCCCATAGTTTTGAGAAATATGTTTTTAAAATTAATTGAATATTTTTTATGTTTTTCATTACACACAACAGTGAGTGTAGCTTTAATTACACACCGTAACATATTTAGTTGTCTTTATAATAAATAATGAGTTTATGTTGTGTTAGATGAAACACTGAGTTTTTATGAAATGTGATATATTATAAAATATATTATTATTCAAAATGATAGTTATCTCCAAAAAATTTAATGTATGGTAGGAATAAGAATAGATTAATTATGAAAATATATTGTTTTCACATGTATAAAAAATGAATTATTCAATGAACAATTAACTAAAATAAAAATAAAAATTTTAAAATAATGGAAATCATTTTTTGATAAACTATTTTTATGAAACAAACAAGCATTACCTCAAAAAATTAAGCTATAAAACTTTTTTTTGAATTTTTTTAACTAAATTTATAGATTATATATCAAATGAACTATTTAAAATTCATCTAATGTTTTTTCTATAATTGAGATAAGAACAAATTAAATTTTACGCTTAAAAACTATTTTTTAAATTTAGTTTTTTCACCTTTATTCATAGTTATTTTTATTTTATTATCAAAATTTAAAAATTTATTAGAATAAGTAATGTTCATTTTTATAATCGGTATGTCAAAATTATATTATATTTAATTTTTATTAATTTTATGAATTCATTCTTGTTTTTATGAATAGTGAAAAATAATGAATTTTAATTGAAAACTCCTTCTTCATTAAAATTATTTTTAAAGAAAAATTATATTTCATATTAGTTTTAGATTAACATTTTTCAATTATAAAATATTTAGTAAAATTTAATTCATTGGAATAATTTTCATAATTAATTCTGATTTGAAATCCTTGTCAAATGTTGAACAATTTTTCTTTGAAAACTCACTTTCTCAATGCATCTAATAGATTAATTTTAAAATAAATTATGACACTTATTTTAATCTACTTTTGAAAAATGGGTTTCATAATTTAAAAAATAATAATTTATATTATCTAATAAGTTTAAATTAATTTTTGACCAAAATTATTAATAAAAATGGTAAAAACTATTTACCGTGGTTAAGGTAAAAATGGGTTGACCAGGGGATAAAAGTAGAATTATATTGGTTCATATGAAATAGAATCTTTTATAAAATCAATATAATGGAAATATTTCGAACATAATATGTGTATGGATGTAGAATACTCTATTTAGGACCTTTTTTATATTGGAAAACAGGGATACAACAATTTATTTTAACAAATTATAATTATGAAATCCAACTCACTAATAAAAGGACACCCCATCTACTCTCATACTTACACCTAAAAACCCATGGGTTATGAATATACATGAACAAATAACATGAAAATTTCTTTTATAAAATACTATAAGACATATTTTGGGATTAAATCTAACCTTGGAAGGATTTTTGTGCAATAATAATGAGGTTACTTGAAGAATATGTAACGTCTTACAATGAACATTTTTAGTTTATTTCTTACCCCACACACATAAATTATTATTAAATCATGATTATACAATAAACTCATTTTTTTAAATATATTGAAATTTTTTTATGTTATTTTATTACATAAATATATCTCTAGATCAATAAAATGGATTACTAAATCATCGTTCAAGTGAACATTGGACTACCACCTCACGATCAGATGTGATCTATTTTTCAATTAACACCTCTCAAGGTTGTGTACAATGATGGATATAATATATATATATATATATGTGTGTTATAGACATATCGTTATTGAAACTATTAATTCATTATATCATATATTTATTTTTTCATTCCCATTATATAGAGGATATTATATCATCTCTCGTGTGTACAGCAGACTACTACCTCACGAAGTTATGTGATACCTTTTCACTAATTCATTACATGGATGATAATATAGATACATTTAATGAATATATGTGATATAAAGGAATTATATATGTTATTAAAGAAATATTTCTATTTATTTGAATATAATTTATCATTTCCTTCTAACTTAGACACTCAGATAAGGATTTTATTATCATTTGTATATGCATGGACTGACACCTTTACAAAGCGATGTAACTCTCTTTTCATCACAACACCATAGTTTCTATATTCATAAAAATATTTAAAGAAATAATATTTTATTCTTAATATTATTATCTATATGTAATGATAATATTTTAATTATATTACCTCTATAATGGTCACTAAATAATTAAAACAGTACTCATGCATATGTACAACCTACTATCTCCATGATAGTAACATACTTCATTTCTCAAATACATATTTGATGATTGGAAAAAATTATAATATATGTATGAATATGAATGTTTTTTTATTATTATTGAAAATATGAATCCATTATCAATGTAATTAGACAAAAAATAATGAATCAACAGATATATGAAAAACAAAGGAGTTACTACCCAAAACGTGACTTTAACATGAAATTGTTAATAAATGGGTAATAAAAGGACTTTTGTAAGTAGTAGTTGTTCTAATATTTATAAATTTTGTTCTAAAATAGCTATATAATATTATATTATTTATTAAACTAGGGTTTCAAATGAATACAGTGTTGGTTGAGACTTACTGTAAGGGATATCTATCTCACTTTCATTTTTCTACGAGACATATTCCATATTCATGACATGTTTCTTTTAAGTGGTTTATATAATTTTGATGAATATTTTTTTTTAAATATCATTATAAAAATTAATGTATTGTATGTATATTTTAGGATCTATATTTCAAGGATTTTATTGTTGAAAATTTATACAAGCGGTAAGGGATTATTTCTCCCAATTTTCCTTCTTTGAGACATATGATTATGTTATACACATATCTTCTTATAAGAGGTTCATATAAAGACCCTTTAAAATAAGATATCATAATTTTTTTATCCAAATGATATTTTAATTTATATATAATGATATTAATTTAGAGAACTTACATTTTAATTTTATATATGTGGTAAATATTTTATGTTACAATGTAATCATTTATCGGGATAATTAAGGATTATGTTTCTGATAAAATAATATTATAATAAATTTATAAAAATAATATTAATTTTATTATACTATGGTTATTTCCTCAGAATACACGTTTCTGTTCATTTTAATCTTTTTATGTACTAAAGAGTTCAAAAAAAATGATGTTTTAAAAATCATCTTTTTAGTCAAAAACACCTCTTCTTACAAAAAAACCTCTTTTCTAAAAGTGATAGACTTTTTTAAAATTTTTTATAAAATGAATTATTAAATAAAATTTTCCCAAGTATGAATATGTAAAAAAAATCAATATAAATATTCATTCCATTTTAAAATACAATATCCTTTTTCTTTTACGAAAAATGTGAAAGGAAACATTCTTTGTGATATGAATTTAATTTCCGGCCATAATGGGAATTATTCTATTCAATGACTCCATAATAATTTTATAAGGCTATTTTAAAAGGATGTAATTTTATTTTATTTTTCAATTTTTCATTCAATGAGATATGTTTATTTTCAATATTAAAAGTTTTAAATGATTTCAAACCTTAAACTTTAATTTTTTGATGTTATTTTCAAAGAAATGGATTTTCAAAAAAATTTCCATTTAATTTTTTTTTCTCAAAGTAGAAAAATTATTTCACTCTAGAAATGTTATAATTGTTTTTCAATTTTAATTTATATTTTTTGAATGTTATTATCAATGAAAATTATTTTCAATTTTTTTGATATTTATATAACTCTTTTTTCAAAGTGAAAAATATATTTACGTAAATAAAAGTTTTAGATGGTTTTTAAAAGATTTGTTTATAGGTTTTAATGTTTTTTTAAATATAAAAGAAAATATAAAATGTTTTAAATTTTAAAGTGTTTTTTTTTCAAAAAAGAAAGTATATTTCCATGATGGAATGTTTTAGATTATTTTCAAATGATCCATTTTATTTTTCATACATTATATTAAATGAAAATTATTTCTATAATATATAAAGAATTTTTTTAAAACAAAAGGATTTTTAATAACATTTTATTTTCCACAAAAAATTCTACAAGTGAATGTTTAAAATAAATATCGATATAATAAGGCAAAATTATAAGTATCTTATTCATTATAGAGGATATAAACCAAGGATAACATTATAATTATTTTTTTCAATGGTTTATGATGAATTTTTTTAATGAAACCAATTTATTGTGCATGGGTTACAGAATAATAAAATAATTATAAAACCTTAATATTTTTCTATTGGTTATGATATGTTGAAATAATGAAATGATTATGAAACCTGTATCTTTTCCATAGGATATTATGTGATGATCTGTCTATGAATCCCATTTCATTTCATGGGTTATTATATGATGAAAGTTTTATGATCTAGTGGAAAACATATGTATTATTTTCAATATGTGATTGATGGGAATATATCTCCCTCTAATGCATTAGGAAAATATTTATATATCATGATATACACATGAATAGAATATAGAGTGAACACAGTTCAATAAGGGACTTCATCCGATATGATAGTCTTTGGAGTTCACCGTGAGCACAATGATGTTTTGGTGAGTGATGACATTCCACTACGATATCCTTAGAATTTAACCTTGACTATTATGGAAATTATTCAATATGATTATATGTATGAAAAAAGTCAATTTATTAAGAAAATTTTATTCTCTCGTGGCTCATGTTCTTTGATTCCTATATGATTCATTTCTGATGAACTACCAATATTTATTCAATGACGTAATATTATAATACTTGATATGTATGGTATCATTTTAATATGTTATTATTATGTTCTCATATCATTATGTTCTTGTTATGTGTAAGATCTCATCTTTTTACAGTAATGTCCCTCCATGAGTATTTCATTAAGATTTATTTCATGTATATTTTTCCTCATCTTTAAACCAAATATTGGAGAACCATAGAGGATCCACTTGGAGAAATTTATATGGAAAAATGATTTATATTATATATAATTGTGTTTATATTATTTAATGTAGTGTGATAGGTTAAGTTTTTCCTAGGTTCTATGTAAGTTGATAAATTTTAAAGGTGGTTCAGGTTGTTTAACAAGAAAATAGGACAAAATACCATTTTTAGAACATTTACCCACCATGTAAATTGATTAAAAATTGTAAATGTCTGAATGTTTTAATAAAATAATTTCAGGAGAATATTTTTTAGGTGTATCCCTTTAAAAATATTTACACGATTTCTAACAAAATTACATAATGTTTAATTCATCAACCTGATATTTTAAATTATGTCGGGCAGATGAGTTTTCATTATAACCACCGAAACCTTCTCCTCTTGACCCAAGGGAACCTTCTTTAAGGTTTTGGACCACCAACCTTCCTTTTGGATGTCCCAGTATCACCTTCAATCCCTGGTAAGAGTTTTTCGAACAGATTCCATCTTCTCTTAATTGTTTGTACAATCATTATAGTGAAATCCTTTAACCATGTTCATTGTCATATTTTATCATGATCATTTTTTATTTGGGATTCTCTCGAAGATCATCTTATTCATCTTATATATGGTGTTTTTCCATTGTAAGTATTATTGGATGACCAGTTAATGTTAGGGGTTTAATCTTAACATTATAGTATTATAATTTCCATGTTTATTCAATATTGTTATTTTATAGCATAATATTTGTTCAAATAAATTAAATAAGTAATGGTATTATTACTTAGAGTCATTTAGTTTTAATATAACTTTTACATGGTTTATGTCTATCCATTGGTTGATAAAAACATGGATATAATTATTTTTTTAATATATTTAAGTGCATCTACATACTGTGAGACCATATGATATTTCTTTATATAAAATCCATAATTTTTTGATTATTTATTATTATTTTTATTGTTAATCAATTTTGATTTAAATTGAAGACAGATATGAATAAGAAATAATAATTGACATAATTATCCATTGAGATTTATAATGTGATATTGTGACACCCTTGTTGTATGACATGACTTGTGATCCATTATGAAATTATTATATATTGGTCTTTGTCGTGACACATTCACACTTATATGGGGTAATTCAGATATTCAATTGGTTCATCCTAGTAATAGATTTTAATGCTTATAGGGAGTGGATTTTTCCAAGTACCATGATTTAACACTTATATCCAATCGACCAAGAATTTTTAATGATTACAGGTATTTGACTTGGATTGTTGTGAATCTACCAAAGTTATATGGTGGTGGTTAGGGTGGTGATAAGACATTTTATTAGATATTCAGGCATGGAACTAAAGGAGGTTAATTTACTATTGTTATATTATTGTGGTTTACATTGTTGTAAGACATACTAAGAGATAATAGGACACAGAGATAAAGAAGGTTGTTATTTTATTTTTGTTCATTTTCTAATTAATTAATACACATGTTTATCATTTTATTGCATACACTTATTATTAATTAGTTCAGTTTATTAATGGTGGTGTTAACCTATTATGTTATATTCACACACTATTCAGGCCTCCATTTGGTAATCAAGTAGATTGCATGGATTCAGGTTTGTAAAATTGTAAAGGACCTTGTTATTGATTTTTTTTTCTTACTAGATGGGCTGGAGTTTTGAAGTGGGAATGACGTGGGTTTTGGTAATGGGTACTTTGGATTAATTATTTTAGGATGATAGTCTTTTACATGTATAATATCTATCCTGAAATTTAGTTACATTAGAGCATGTCATTGTATTATTCTGTTATTATTTATTGGATTATAAATTTGGCTCTTATTTTTTGTTTATGTTATGTCTATAATTTGATTTATTTTTTTATATTTTTCATATTTACTTATATAACACTTCATACCAGGGTTTATATTAGCTACACTAAAAATTTTACACCACACTATTATTCAAAAACCTCTATCATATGAAAAGGCATGCTTGATATGTTATAACCAACCATTTTTAGAAATGTGTGAGAGTACTTGATCAGGTAATGTTACAAATTTTTATTAAAGGATAAGGATTAATTTTTATCTACTATACCATTGGGGAAAGGTTGAAATGAGACTATTATGTGTTATGACATGGTAATGAGCTTGTGAATGGGAGTATCTAACCCATGTACGGTGGGAATCTGAGTGCCTAAATATGGTATTACTGTTTGTGTAGTGTTATTGTTATATTTTATTTTATTTCATTTTTGGTGATTCACATGTTGTGTTGGGTTATTTATTTATTATGTTTCTTTTAATTCAGAATTTTACTCATGGCTTGGTATGTCATGATATGAGAATATGTGCATCATAACTAGTATATAGTGATATATTGACATGAATTTTTCATGATATAAGGATATTTTTTGTGCTATATACTTCCATGTTGAAGTGGATAAATGAAATAGTTTGACATGTGAGACCAAAACACAAATAATACTTTATTTGGGGGGCCATAGTTCAGTGGTTGTTTGTTATAGTCACATGTTGAGGTTGTCTTTATTGTTATCCAGTAATTTGATGGTTTCATATATCTTGTAGAGAAAATTCCTCCTTATCATATTCTATTTCAGAGTCAGGAGATTAGAAATCATCACATTCCTAACATAGAGGAACCAGAGCTTCCTATAGTTCATAAGGATTAAATGGATGTTTAACTTTAGGAAAGCATCGTCAGGGTCATTAAATCCATGGAAAGGGAGGTTGTTCATACTTTTTCTTTAATGTATGAGATGAAAATAGAGTTTCACTTATAGAATCCACCATTTCTTACTAGAGAAGAAAGACCCCAAACATATTGTAACAACCCTAATTGTTATAAAAAAATCACATTTTTAATTAACTAAATACATTATTATGTAATATTGATATAAAAAAACACAACAAGTTATTTTTTAATATATTCAATTGGGTATAATGGACTTTTAAATATCATTTCCCTTGATAATACATACTTTGAACATTTATCACATGCTTTGTATAAATATATGCTTTTAATAAATCTAATTGACATATACAAAATACGTGATGGCCTCAACTAGAAGAATAAAAATATATGAATCGAATTTATCTAAACTTTTGAGGGACATAACATCATTAGGGTTTTCATCTGACCATTCCAAAACTAAGATCCAACAATATAAGCGTGAGTGAAAATATTTACAGGGTATGTTCAAGATCATCCATATCGCATCCAAAACCATGTTTGTTGAACCACCCCCTGAATGTCTCACTACTGTACACCATAATCTTAGGGAGATTGCTGGTGTAATAAAGGGATATGTATCAAGACTTTATAATTATGAGTTTGTACATTATTTTTTATAGAATAATGACTATATTTTCTTCCTATTATCTTTACCTTATTTTTTTATTTCGATATAATAAAAAATTGTATTTTTGGGAAATATTAAAATTCAATTAATAAATATATTTTGATGAATTATTGGATTTCATAAATAAATAACATATTAATAAAATACTAATAATAAATAGTTTTTATGAAATATAAATGATCATATAATTTTTATGAATTCAAGTGATATTTTTATAAGGTTTCTGAAACTGTTACTGTCAAAAAAACATTTATCAATAAATGTAGATTACTATTTTAAAATTGAAAGTTTTCATATATAGAAATTTTTTTAGATAAAATTAATATTAATTTTTGAATTAGAATTTAATAATTTTCCAATGATGAATTTTTCTTAATTTTCTGAGACAGTCATATTTTCAAGTAAAAAATAAACATTATATAACACACTTTCTGTATTATGACATCATAATGACCCAAAAGTGAAGACATAAATACTATAAAGTGTATATAAGACTAAATATATGTTTAAAATTTAAAATAATGTAATTTTTTATTTGATTAATTTTTAAATCCCTTAATAGTCCATTAAAACGATTAATATATTTTAGGTTTTCACGCCTATTTCATTAAGAGTATGACTCTCATCAACATAAGTAAGAGTATTATTTTTTTATTTTAGGCCCTTTTTGTTATAAAATAATGATTATCTCTCTTATTTGGTATAAAAAATGGGAAACCCCATCAGATGATTTTTGATTTTGGATATCTTGTTATGTAGAGTCAAAAACCTAAATAATAATGAAATCCCCCTATTTTCCAGTATAAACCAACAAAATATCCCATTTATCCTCACTAAAACTCATATTAGAACATCAATACTCTTTACTCCAATCTCTAGAGTTATCCCAAGATGCCCTGAAGCTCTCGAGAAGCCCCTATAAAGCATTTGGAGTCACACACTCAAGTAAGGGACCTTTTCTTTTATCCTCTTTATTCAAGTTACTTCGTTACCTTATATATTTTTCATTATTTATTCAATATGGTATATGTTATTACATATCCTAATTACTACACTTTTTTTTGAAAATGATTTTATACCCCTTTCAATCCTATTAACCCATTTTTATTTATTTTTATCTAACAATGTTTTGCTATTGAAATTTCATGGCAATTTTACAAAGCCATATGTTTTGTGGTAAATACCATACCGATTTTATATCGAAGGTATTCAACTATATACACTAATTTATCTTTGAATTATGAATTTCCTGTATTTATTACACACTCCTTAAATATGGAATAAATTATTATGAAGAATTAATTCAAGTTGTATGATCTATTTGTCACACTTAAGCATGAGAATTAAATGAAAGTGACATGTGCGGCCAAAATTATACAGCAGTCCAAGGAAATGGTTAATTTTTAGTAACATCATACATAATTTTAGGATAGGGATTCAACCTAGTTCCTTTCTGGGACATTTTCCAACAAGAATTCTTGGTGTTTTAGCAATTTAATTTGTTTATGATGAAATGTTTTTAGTTATTTCCATGTTTACAATGTTTTCATTATCATGATATATCATGTCTCATTGTTCATGTTTTTTATTCATGATCTTTCCATTCCCCATTTATATAAATATTTTATAATATTTAACAACTTATTCCATATTTTTTCCATTACTATGAATTATATATCACCCATTTCTTATGTTTTCCCCATGTTATCCCGTGAAATTTTAAAAGAGATAAAATTTTCAAACTTGGTATATGATATTTTTAACAATGTTATTATATCCCCTGTTCAAGATATTATTCTATGTACCTAATATTAAAATACACTATACTTAATTAGATTTATTATTTTATTATCTGTACTTTAATTTAATAAATTATGTATTAAAGTAAAATAAATTAAAGGTTTGTTATAATTGTAATAAAATGAAGAATTTAGTTATTTTTTGGGGTATGATTAAAAAAATATTGAAAGCCTTATTGATAAGACTATGTATAATAAAATAAACCAAAATTTTGGTAAATCGAGATTATTTTTTTTTTATCATGGAAATATATCCTTGTCAAGATAATACAAGTGGATGTAATTCTAAAATAGATGTAGATAGAGGTAATGATTCCAACAAGGTCTCTCGATACTGACTCGGTTTTACATTGTACACAAAAATGGGTAGTAATGAACACTAATTTTAACACTCCCAGAGTATATGATTTATTAATTTCTTAATATTAATTGAAACAATTGTTAATGGATAAAAAAATGACCATAAGAGTATATGTTAGGAAATTTATTATGGATAACATAGACTGAAGCCTAGAAATTTATAAGTTAAAAAATACATATATTTTATTTATTATACCATTAATGTTATTAGATTCCCCCATTTATGTGTTCATTAGTTTAACAATATTTCATGACTAATTTTCCTTACATTCTAGCCAATGACTATATATAAGAGGAACTAGGTAAATAATCAATATAGAGGCCAATGTGGTGACTTCCCCAATGTGATTCCCAACCCGATGGGAGAAATAGTCATGACCTTAATGATGATACTCTCTCACCTAACTCAAGTTCTTAATATATTCTAGGATCATGAGGAGTTTCAAAGTCCCCCTAAGAGATAGTAATATATGAATGAGTCATTCATGGGATAAAGACCTCCAAATTTCAATGTGTAATCTGATCCTTTAATCATGGAAAAATGGACCAACTACATTGAGGAGATCTTCTCCATCCTTTAATATACTAAACAAGATAATTTTCTAATTTATATTTATCATGTGGAGGGGAAATTTGATAATTAGTGGATATTGATCTTGAATATGAATCCTAAGGAAGAGATTGAAGTGATTGGGTAGAATTAATTTCAAAAAAATTATGGTAAATATTTTCCTCACACTCTCTAACTAATAATGGAAAGTGACATATTTTCCCTAATGAAAAATTATTAAGACTGTTTTGGGGATTATAGGGAATACTTCAAAATACATGAAAGATAAGCCTCCATCAGGCTCTTTACCCATCAATTCAAAGTTGACTATATATTTGGTGTGCTAAATCCTTGTATACTAAAAGCCTTGTCGATCTGTGACATTAATTTCTATAAAGAAATTTTCTGATGTTTCCTCATATTCAAAAAAGAGACCAGTGAATCACAAGGCCATGACATGGATAAGAAGTGAAAAGTTTGTTTTAATTCTGGATGTTCGATCGATAAATATAATGGAGCCATGAAATTTTAATATCCTAGTTGTCAACAATGTGGATATAAAAACACTATAAATATACTATGGGGGATGTGTAAATGTGTTAGATATACGAAGAAAGGGAACCATGTTAGTTATTTATGATAGGATAAACCCACTAATACAATATAGGAAATGAATATTCCAGTAAACACTCTACATATTTTTCACTTCTACAACTTCATGGCACCATGGAACTTCTCAAACCAATTCTCTAAGCCAAGGGTTTTAATAGAAAACCAAAAACCTCCTTAGAATCATGGATGATCTTTTTACCATCATAACCTAGAGGTGGATATTGACAATGAGGTGGTGGAAATTATTTTTGTTATTCATTCAAGAATATAGAATTGACTTTATGATTTTGGTTCTACTCTTTCTTTATTATCACAAAACATTAGTAGCACTATTTAAACACCACTAAAAAAGTATGGAAGCAGAGATTTTAGTGAAATTAGAAAATGGGGAAATTCTTATATCCCAAGAATATAAATCCTCCCCTATAAATATTTATGGGATGAAATTCCCATAGAATATTGTAATACTATATTTGGTGCAATTTAATACAATTATGGGCATGGATTTTCTTTCACTATATACATCCACCAAATTTTTTTTGCAAGTATAAAATCACTCTCTATATTGTGAATTAGCCTACAATTTTATACAACTTTAATGAGGTGGATGAATCTTCTTCAGAACCAACATCTCATGTGTGGATATTATTTCCCAATGATCAATAAAATGTTTCTCAAATGATTGATTCTATGGAAAGAATCATCGATGAAAAAATGAAAATTGAAATGGAATGCGCTATTTTGATTACTAAAAAATTTCATAGTCTTCCTCATAGACTATAGGATGAATTTTCAATAGATATTATACCTGGGTAATTTTTATTTTCCAGGACTCCATATAAAATGGCTATTTTGGAACTTGAGGGGATGAAGAAGAAACTATAAGAGAATATGGATTAAGGTTTCATACAACCAAGTTATTTACCAATGGGGGTACCATTCATCATCTTCAAGAAGATGGAATGGTCGATGCATCTCTTTATTGATTATCATGATCTGAACAAGATTATGATAAAGAATAATTATCCAATACCACTGATTTATGACTTTTATGATCATCTAAATGGATCATAATACTTATCCAAGGTGGACCTATGGTTAGGATATTAGAATTATATGTTGAATATAGAGGATATCCCCAAGAATACGTTTTTTATAAGGTATTGGAATTATGACTTCATATTAATTCCATTAGATCTCTCTAATGCTCCAAAAATCATCATTGACTTGATGAATTGATTTTTTAGAGAATATGTAAAAAATGTTAGAGTCTCTATAGATGATATTCTAATATACTCTGAGTCATTAATAGAGAATGAGGATAATTTGAGAAATATTCTAAATACCTTGAGATAATAGAAGATTTTCAAAAATTAAGGAACATGTGTGTTCTAGGTAAAGGAAGTATCATTATTTGATCTTATCATCACATGTAATGGGATATATATTGAATGTTCAAGAACATAATCCATCAATAGATGTCCAAGGCTAAAATCTAGTACAAATATATGTAGTTTCCTTAAATTATCTGTTTATTAATTTTGATTTTGTAGAAATTTATCATGATTGTAAAACAATCTAACCATGATAACATAGAAGGGATTCATGTTTTCATGGAATGGAGAATGTGAAGAGAGATTTAAAGAGACCAAAAGGAATCTTATAACTAACCATGTGCTCTCACAACCTAAAAGTGGAGAAATTTTCATAGTATTTATTAATACTTAGAATAAGGGATTTAATTTTTTGATAATGCATAATGACAAATTAATTGTCTATAGTTCAATGCAGTTGAATTTCATTGATCAAAACTACCCAACACATTATCTAGAGTTTTGTAGTTATCTTTTCATTGAAAATATTGTGTAATTATATCTTTGGGGAGATGTGTGAAATATATATGGATAAAAATGTTTCAGATATATATTCACATAGATAGATAGGAATATTCTACAATTAAGATGGTTAGAGTTGATCAAGGAATATGACTACTCAATACACGACCATATTAGAAAAGAGAATAATTTTTTGAATGCTATAAGTAGAAAGGAACCAATAATTATATCATTAATTATAATTGAGAGGGATTAAATATTCATAGATTTGGAAAGGATGGACATGGTAATAATAAAGCAGGTAACATCATCAATCCTTTAACAAATGATTTCTCAACTATCTTTTCTAGAGAGTTCAAAAGATGATCAAAGAGATGAAGTGGGAATTTGGAATAAATTGGATACAATGAGAAAAGGGAGATATATAGAGTTGAAATTTAATGAAGAGGGTATTGTTATATTTAGGTCAATAATATGTGGATTATAAAATCTTGAGTAAAAGAATGAGATATTAGATGATTCACATAGCTCAACCCCTTATATCCATCCTTATAGAATAACTATTTATCCAGATATATAAAAACACTATTGGTGGGAAAATATGATGAAGTTGATCATGGAATATACATCAAGATATCTTTTATATTAGCAAGTTAAGGGGGAAAAGAAAACATATAATGGCATGATGAAATCATTACACATACCTAGAAGGAAATGGGAAAATCACAATATAATTTATCACTATACTTATAAAGACACACAAAGGTAAATGTGTTATATTTCTTGTGGTGGATCCTCTTACAAATACTAAACAATTTATTGTGATTTTGAATGATTTCTCACTAGATCAAATTTCACAAATATAAAGATGAGATGTGGTAAGGATTCATGGAGTGCCACAATCTATTATATCAGACTTAGAATTTAGATTCACCTACATGTTATGGAATAATATTCAACATTCTCTAAACATTGAGTTGTACTTATATAGGGAATATATTCCTCAAACTGGTGTTTAGTCTTATCGGACTTTTTAGAAACTGAAAGACATGGTGACACCATGTTTTATAGACTTCAAAAGAGGACGGTACCAAAATATTCTTCTTTTTGAGTTCTCATACAACACCATTTTCCACTCATTAATCCAAATGGATCCTAATGAATCACTTCATGGGAAGAGTTACAGAACACCTATGAGTTGTGATGAATTTGGAAAATGAAAAATTCTAGGTCTTGAATTGGTAAAGGAAATGTTGGAAAAGGTCAATACCATTCACCAGTACAAAAGGCTGATCTGATTTGACAAAATATTTATGTTGAAAAACATCTACAAAACCTATATATTGATGTTGGAAACAGGTATTCCTCTATATATCTCCATGGAAGAGTTTTATGAGATTTTATAAGAATGGAATTCATATTCCAAGATATGTCGGCCTCTTTTAGTTCATTGATCACATCGAAAGAGAGGACTACCAACATACTCTTCCATAAAATCTATCTCATTTAAAGGATGTATTCCACGTATCCCACTTGAGAAATACATACTAGAAGCCTAAATTTTACTTAATACAAATGTGGTACCATTTTGGAATGTCTTTTCATATGAGGAGTATTCAGTGAAGGTATTATATCATAAATACAATGTTCAACAAAATAAGTCAGTGAACCTTTTCAATGTGACATGGAGAAACCACATGTTTAAAGAAGCTATGTGAGAACTAGTAGAGTTTATGTAACATAGTTACCCTCATATGTTTTAGTGTGATAAATGAATATTTTGAGGTTGAAATTCATTATGGGGGAAACATTGTATCAATCTGAACTATTATAAATAAAAGTTATATAATGATTTATGTAAATGTATTATGATGTAATGCCATCATTGGAAACAAATTAAATATTTTATTATATCCAATTGGATTTATAATACCATTATGTATCATTAATGTGGATAATATAACCATTGAAAATGATCACATGATTAATATAACTATAGGGGTTTAACAATTCTATTTAACATAGACAAAGGAAGTTATGGCCTCAACCATTAGTATAATACCTTATGAATCTGATTTAATGGAGATTCCAAGGGAGGTATCATCACTTGGATATTCCATCAACCAATACCATGATGATATAAAACAACTTAAGCAATATTGAAACTATTTACAAGAGAATTTCAAGCACATCGAGATCACGACCAAGGCCATGTAAACCAAACCACCCCATAAAATTCTAACCATCATGCACCTTAATATTAGATATTTTGTTTTTGTATTAAATGGATATGAATCAAGACCCTCTGATTATGATTTTCTACAATATTTCTTTATATAATCATGAATATATTTTCACCCCATTATGGTTTCTTTATTAGTTATTTTTTATCGATATAATAAAAACTAAATAGTATTTTGGGGAATTATTCAAATCCAATTAAGAAATTTATTTTTATGAAATAATGGATATCATAAGCAATTAGTATTTTAATAAAATATTATTATTAAATAAATTTTATTATACTTAATGATCATAAAATTTTTGTGAAGTCAAATGTAATTTTCATAAGGGTTAGGAAACACTTATTTTTTTAAAACCCTGCGTTTCTCAATAAATGACGATTACTATTTTAAAAATGAAAATTCATAAATTTTGAAAATTATTTAGATAAAATGAATATTATTTTTGGAATCATAATATTTAAATTACCCAACAATTAACTCTTCACAATTTTATGAGATAGTCAAATTTTTTGTGAAAATTAAATACTGTATAAATATAATTGTGTATTATGACATCCTAATGACCCAAAAGAGATGAAATAAATAATATAAATGTTATAAAAGACCAAATATATATTTATAATTAATACAATATTATTTTTTGTTTATTTTAAAATTTTCTTAAAGACCTTATTAATCCTCTAAAACCCAAAAAATATTTTAAGGTTTTAAAATCATTTCTTTTAGTGTATGACTCACCTTTAGAGAAGAAAGTGTATTATTATATTAATTTTTCAACATGGAATTATAAAATATGGGAAACAATCAAATTTTAATGAAATTAGGGTTGAAAAACATGGGATGGTTTGTGGTTTTGTATATTTTATTGTGTAGAGTGGAAAAAAAATAATAAATAAATCACAATGTTTTCCTGTATAAACCCCTTCTATATCCCATTTATGATCACTAAACCTCCTTATTGAACATCCATAATATTACCTAAACTCTCTATATTACTCCCAAGACACCCCCAATCTCTAATAAATCCCCTCCCATGCATTTAAAGTCACACACTCATATAAGATATCTTTTCCTTTCACCTAATTATCCATGTATCTTCTTTACCATATATCTATTATATTCATTTTTGATTGATCAGAAATTTTATTACATATCCCCCATATAAGGCCCCAGCCTTAAACCTTACTTAATCTTGAGTTATTACAAGATTACACAATGAGGATCTCTTCGGGTTTAGAGTTTTAGAGAATTAAAACATAAAACTTGCATTACATTCCACATATAAACAAAGTGGTTACATAAAGATATTATTCATTTTTCCCATCAATGGAAACATATTTAAAATAAAACATGGATTCATTCTTGACACTTCCTTGACACTATCATCATATCATGTACCTTTTCCTTGACCTGTGAAAAACATTTCAATAAAACTTGGGATGAGCATAAAAAGCTCAGTATGGGTTATAAAAATATGGAAAGGAAACATAAGATCATATATACATAAGAATGAAATCATAAATTACCCATAAAACATAATCACATTAACATACCTCATCAAATCATGAATAAATCATAGAAATCATAAGACATAAAGGTAACTTGAGGCATTCATAACTTTCTTACGTAGGGAGTAACCCTCTTGGTTACGTTTGGAATACCCATCACAGTATATTCCCTAAATCTCTTCGGAGAAACCTTAATGTTTCACTCCTTCGCGTTACCCAATGCATTGCAGAGCTATATCGGGCTCACCCGCCCTTAGTTTATCATGGAACCACCCGTCTTCATAATAATTCCCAAGAACTTCAACATAATCGTATCACATAAAACATGCATAAAGGAAACATAACATTTCCACCTTTCAATAACAAGATATCAATACAACACATTGATATAAAAACATTATGAAAACCAATTTCAATACCAAAATAAAAGAAAAGTAAAACATGGTATTTATTTTTCTTTTAAAAAAAGGTATGTCTTGTAGAGGAAGCCGAAACTCAAATAATGGTCACGGCGGCGGAGAAGTCATTGTCGCCGCATACGTACGACAAAAACATTTCCTTTTGTCGTTTAGTAAACGCTTCGTATAAAAAATATTCCTTTTTAATAAACATAAAATTCAAAGGGGTTTATACACTATATAAAAGAAGGTTGTGTATAAAACAAAATCTTCCTCAATGAAAGGAGATTGAGACGAAGTCCCATACCTCGGGTCCGACTTGACTCTGTCATTCTTTAATCTCATGAATAATAAACTTGAGTTAATTTCTACTTGTTTAAGAACCTTTTCAAGTTAATTATTCCTTTTATATAACTTATTTCCATGTCATGAACACTATGTAATTATTTAAGTTAATAACGTTCGTTTTAACGATCATTGGTACTTGAGTCAAAAATAAGCCCTTTATAATTACAAGTTGTTCATGTATCCATTATATCCAGAATGGTATTCATGATGTAGATATCATATATGTCATATATATCCTGTAAATTCATGAATTTATAATATTACATAATCATTTAGAGGTAAGAAATGAAATGCACCGTTCATGGAGACGGTAAGTCGTACATACGCATGAACGCTACTTTCATTTCAATTTCGTATTTTATAGAATGGAATCATAATGATATAAAGTTATATTATAATTCCAGTATAATATCATATATAATATCATAGTTCCATCATTTATACATCCCACATATGGTATTTAACGAATCAAATCACTTTGAGGGGGCGGTAGTCCGCACTTCCTTAAATGAAGATATCGCGTTTACCCATAATGGAAACCATAAAGGTATGACAAAAATAAAAAATACAAAAGATTAAGGAAAACATAAACATATTATATATCATATATAAATATAGTGACATCTTAATGGCCACCTTTGAAGGTGTTAAAAGAATGTTGAACAATCATTGTTTCGGGAGGCATAAATTCACCATCCACGGAAATAGTATGTCCTTTAACTATTAGATGTAGGTGTGTGTAAGTGTAGCTAGAATCCTTCTTATAACAACATCCTATTATTTTGAAGATACTGTAGTTGTTACAAAATAAATTAATAAAAAGAGTTTAGGGGGTTGGAGAAGCAAAATAAAACAAAAGGACTCAAGTGAAGACATTACCTTAAAATCGGGTAACTCCCTTTGGTTTGAGCTCAAAGGCTTCCTTGGGAAGACTTCTGCCCAAAGTGAGGATTCAAGAAGTATGAGAGAGATTTGGAGAGACAAAATGGGAAGGGTTTGGCCGAGCCAAAGTCTTTGGGAGTGTGGTTAAGTAGGTAGAGGTGGGGGCCTTTTATAAGAGGAGAGGAGGGTCACTCTTGGAAAGTAAAGAAATATTACTTTATTTTAAAATGAGTTTCGGATTCAAAAGGTCCCACATTGATATAATTAGAGGTTAAGGTGATAAGGGTTCTAAATCCACCCATCCAATAGGTTTTGGACATGTGTAGGTCATAGATTTTACATTATCATTTCATTTTATTTAAATCTTTTATTAATGAGGTAATTGTTGCATCATCATGATGTCATAAATAATTTAATTTATTTAAAGTCTAAAAATTATAAAAAAAATTATATGATTTAGGAAATCTTTTTAGCTTTCCAATTACTATTTATAATCAAAACTATGACTTGTATAAACCCATGTAAAAATTGTTTTAGTAAAACATCTCTTGTTTGTGTCATTTTTACTTTAACATTAAATAAAAAGTTATTTATGTCATTTCCCAACCAAAGTGTCTCCATGGGGTCCCCAAGTTGACCCATGGATTGTATTGGTCGGACATGACACATCCAATGAGGGTATGACATGTTTCAAGCTCATCTCATATTATTAAAACATTATTTTTAGCTTAAACTACACTAATTACCACTAATCGCGATTAAGAACTTAAAAGTTACTATTCACCAAAAATTATTTTAATCTTATTGAACCACATTTTACTTCTTAATGAAAACCATGTATGTT
The DNA here is from genome assembly GCA_963277665.1 of Viscum album. Lineage (NCBI taxonomy): Eukaryota > Viridiplantae > Streptophyta > Magnoliopsida > Santalales > Viscaceae > Viscum > Viscum album. Next base: position 1,508,843,073 of record OY728157.1, on the reverse strand, counting down.
GGATTTTTGAAAATAAAATCACAGAAGTGGCAAAGTTTCATTTAAACGAAAAATCAGTTTCTTTAACTACCACTTAGTGGTTTCACTATTCATCAAAAAATAAAGTTTTTCAGAAAAATACCAAAACTTCACCCTAAGATATATTTGATATTCCGAATTCAAAAATGATGTCTATTTTACAAAATTCAAAACATCTAAGTTGAATTAATTAATTTAATAACTAATTCCCGCTGTCATGACAAATAGTGGGTTTTTATGAAACAATACGTATCAAAAGATTGACACTAGTTTAAGTCCAATTTCAAAGTGAAACTGATTCCAATGACCACCATTGGATAAAATGGAAAAAATATATTCTAATTTCACTTCAAAACCAATTCAAAAGATAATCTAATCATATAAATAAATTAGATTAAAAAGAGGTTTTGAATTAAAATACAACATTTTTCACTATTCATTAAAAATGAACTTTATCGGAAAAATACCAAAAATTCACACAAAGTAAATTTTGATGTCCCAATAATAAATAATAAGTTTATTTTGACAAACATAGCTTATAAAATTGTCAAAATATAGATTTAAAAAGGATTTTCCATCAAAAGGCAGTAAAACAATCTTTTAAGAATATTAGTTTATTCCATGCATAAGATTGTATTTATTTTCATTTTAATCCTCCAAAACACTATCTTAATCATGAATAGAAATAGATAAAAATATATATTATTCATTACTTACTTGGGAGGTTACATCCTTCCCCCCTTTAGAAAATTGTGTCCCCACAATTTATTTACTTATCGAATAAATGGGGGTACTTATCCCTCATTGCATTTTCAGATTCCCATGTTGCCTCTTCCATCATGTGGTTTTTTCACAAAACCTTTACCTGATTAATCACCTTATTTCGTAACACTTTCTCCCTATGGTCAAGAATCTGGACCGGTTGTTCCTCATAAGATAGGTTCTCTTCCATCTGAACTACCTCTGGACTCAAAACATAAGATGGATCTGGCATGTACTTTCTCAGCATCGAAACATGAAAAACATTGTGTACCTGAGATAAACTCGGAGGTAAAGCCACTCGGTAAGCAACTGATCCAACTCTCTCCAGAATTTCATATGGTCCAATGAACCTTGGACTCAGCTTTCCTTTCTTACCAAATCGCATCACACTTTTCCATGGTGATACTTTGAGAAAAACATGATCACCTACCTCAAAAGATAGATCCTTCCTCATCTTATCTGCATAACTCTTCTACCTGCTCTGAGCTGTTCTCATGTGTTTCTGAATCAGCTGAACTTTTTCTGCCATCTCTTCTTTCAATTATAGTCCCATCAACTTCCTTTCACCCACTTCAACCCAGAAAGCTGGAGTTCGACACCGCTTCCCATATAATGCCTCAAATAGTTCCATCTGTATACTGGAATGAAAACTGTTATTATATGAAATTTCAACCAAAGAAAGATGTTGGTCCCAACTTCCCTGATAATCCATCGAACAAGCTCGTAGCATATCCTCTAAGGTCTGCATTGTTCGTTCTAACTTCCCATCTGATTGAGGATGAAAAGTTGTACTAAAATTTAATTCAGTACCCAACGACTTCTGAAGGCCTTTCCAAAAGTTATAAGTGAACCTGGGATCACGATCGGACACAATGGAGAGAGGAACTCCATGTAACCTGACTATCTCTTTAAGATACAAACAGGAAAGTTTATCTAGGGAAAAAGTATCTCGTATAGCAAGGAAATGAGCAGATTTATTCAAGCAATCAACAATAACCCATATTTCATTATTACCTCTAGATGTCTTCGGTAATACCATGAAAAAATCCATGGATATATTATCCCATTTCCACTCTGGCACTGGTAAAGGTTGAAGCATCCCTTTCGGTAACTGCCCTTCTGCTTTAACCTGTTGACATGTCAAACACTTCACAGTAAAATCAGCAATATCTCTTTTCATTCCATCCCACCAGTAATACTCCCGCAGATCTCTGTACATCTTAGTACTGCCAGGATGAACTGAAAACGGAGAACTATGAGCTTCACATAACAACTCTCTCTTCAACTGTGAATCACAAGGCACACACAATCTCTTCCCAAATCTTAAAACGCAATCATTATCAATGTTTAATTCAGGAAACTTACCTTTCTGAACCATCTATACCTTTTTCTGCAACTCACTGTCTTGCTTCTGTGCTTGCTTGATTCTTTCTGATAGAGAAGATTTCACTAATACCTGAAACAAAACAGAAGAACATCATGCGCCAAAAACTTCTATGCCAAAGTTCATAAAATCCTTAACCAAAGGACCATGTTCCAAATGCAACATTGTTAATGAAGCATTACTTTTTTGACTCAAAGCATCAGCCACTTTATTTTCTTTTCCCGGATGGTAATGAATTGTACAATCATAATCCTTGATTAATTCCAGTCATCTCCTATGTCTCATGTTTAACTCTTTCTGAGTGAATATATACTTTAAACTTTTTTGATCAGTATATATTTCACACTTTACTCCATACAAATGATGCCTCCAAATTTTTAAAGCGAAAACAACAGCATCTAATTCCAAATCATGTGTAGGGTAATTTACCTCATGAGTTTTCAACTGTCGTGAAGCATAAGCAATTACCTGATCATTCTGCATTAGGAAGCAACCAAGTCTTTTCAATGAAGCATCACTGTATATAACAAACTCACCATTCCTGGAAGGTAGTTCCAAAACTGGAGCATTCACCAATCTTCTTTTCAATTCCTGAAAAAAATCATCACATTCTTTTGTCCAGATAAACTTAACACCCTTCCGAGTTAGCTTAGTCATTGGACTAGATAATCGTGAAAAATTTCTAACAAACCTTCGGTAATAGACTGCCAAACCAAGGAAGCTACGAATCTTAGTTACATTTGTGGGTCATGGCCAGTCTTCCACAACTTTTGTTTCTGCAGGATCAACAGTTATCCCATCTTTAGAAACAATGTGACCAAGGAAAGAAATTTGTTGCAACCAAAACTCACACTGGCTGAATTTCCCATACAATTTCTTTTCTTTTAAGGTTTGCAAGATAACCCTTAAATGTCTTTCATGCTCCTCTTTACTTTTAGAAAACATGAAAATATCATCAATGAAAACCACCACAAACTTATCCAAGAACTCATGGAAAATTATATTCATTAAGTCCATGAATACAGCAGGTGCATTGGTTAGCCCAAAAGGCATTACTACAAATTCATAATGGACATATCTTGTACGGAACGCGGTCTTCGGAACATCTGCTTCCTTTACCTTTAACTGATGGTACCCCGATCTCAAGTCAATATTTGAAAAATACTGAGCTCCCTGGATCTGATCAAACAAATCATCGATATAAGGAAAAGGATATTTGTTCTTAACAGTGATGTTATTCAAGGATCTATAATCAATGAAAAGTCTCATTGAACCATATTTCTTTTTAACAAATAAAACAGGATCACCCCATGGTGATGTGCTAGGTCGAATGAAACCTTTCTCTAATAAATCTTGAAATTGCTCTTTCAACTCTAAAAGTTCAGTTTGAGCCATTCGATAAGGGGGTTTTGAAATTGGCTTAGCATCAGGAACTAAGTCAACGGTAAACTCAAATTCCCGATCTGGAATTATTCTAGGCAACTCATCAGGAAAAACATCAGGATACTCATTTACCACTGGCACATCATTAATCTGAACAGTTCCTTTATTTTCAACGATGTGTGCAAGGTAACATTCATTTCCATCTTTTACAAGTTTCTCAGCCTCTTGATATGTTATCAACAGTAAGGGTTCATTCTTGTACACAAACTGAAAGTCTTTCTGAAAAGAAACTTCTTTAGCTCTACAGTCAATATTAGCATGGTAAATAGAGAGCCAATCCATACCCAGGATAACATCAAACTCTACTAGAGGTAGAAAAATAAGGTTTGCAAGTAGGTTCTTTCCGCATATAAGGATAGGAAGATTCTTATAAATTCTTTTTGCCTCAACATTTCCCCCAGGTGTTTTTACCAAAAGTTCAGGAGTCATTTCTTGAGATGGTATTCCCATTTTACTAGAATATTTTTCAGAGATGAAAGAATGTATAGACCCCGAATCAAAGAACACACTGGCATAATCTGAAAAAACAAACAAAGTACCTGATACAACTTCATTTGATGGCCCGACATCTACTGAAGTAGTTGCAAAGGATTTCACCACCCCTTTCTTCTTGTAGTCTAACTGCTTCCCATCACTCAAGCTCTTTGTCGGACACTCGTTTGAATAGTGACCCATCTCATTGCACTTATAACATTTCACTAACTGTAAATCAAATTTGGTCTTACCTTAACCTTGATCCTTTTCAGTGTAATCACAAGCCTTATGTCCCATCTTACCACATCGGTAGAACTTTCCAGAATTCAGAAGACATTCCCCAGCATGCCTTTTACCACATTTATCACAAACTGGAAACTTAGATTTCTTACCATCAGACTTTTTTTAAGAATTATTCCCTTTCTCCTGCCACCTTGGTCTCTTCTTCTGTTGGTTGTTATAGAACACTTGATCATCGGCAAACTTCATTTCCACCTTCTCAGCACATCGAACAAGCTTTTCATAACTTTTAAACTCACGAGAAGCTAATGCCCTTCGATATTTTGGATTTAATCCTGAGTAAAAACGATTGATTTTACTATCAAGGTCTCGGATAAAATTTGGATCATACCTTTCCAATCGAGTGAACCTTTCTTCATAGGTAGCCACTGAGTCTTCCTCTTGCCTCAATTCCAAAAATTGTTTTTCCATCCTAATTCAAACAACCTTAGGAAAATACTTTTCAAGAAACATACCTTTGAATTCATCCCAGTCGAGAGCATCAATCTCATCGGCGTCCCTGATATTTTTAACCATAGACCACTACTGATCTGCCTCACCCTCCAAACGGTAAATAGCAAGACTAACCTTTTGATTGTCTGAACACCCCATGACATCGAAAATCTTCTCCAGTGCTTTAATCCACCCTTCAGCTAACACAGCGTCAGATGATCCTCTGAATGATGGGGGATGTTGCCTCATGAAATGTTCCACCACTGACATGTTCCTCTGCGGTTGATCTGGCTGATCACGTGCATGGATACCACCACCATTTATCGCTTGAGTCAACTGTGGCATTACTACAACAAACTCTTCAGTTCCAATTCCGACCATCTCAGGATGCTGATTCGGAAGGTTATTTCCTCTTGTATGCCTTCCTATCACTGCTTCCTTGTTTCCTCTACGGAAAACCATTTTGAACAAACATGTCTTAGATGAAGCAACATGGTAATCTTCAAATGCTATATCACTTCAATTTGACCATAAAAAAAATATTTTTGGATAATCATTTAATAGAATTATAACTCCTAAAGTTATCTAAACTGACCTATGATACCAAATATAAGGCCCCAGCCTTAAACCTTACTTAATCTTGAGTTATTACAAGATTACACATTGAGGATCTTTTCGGGTTTAGAGTTTTAGAGAATTAGAACATAAAACTTGCATTACATTCCACATATAAACAAAGTGGTTACATAAAGATAGTATTCATTTTTCCCATCAATCACTAGTGCAGAAAACGTTTTTTACGTCACCATTTTTTACGTCGGTTATATAAAACCGACGTCATAATATGTAAAACGAGGTTTTTTACGTCGGTTATTTTTATAACCGACGTTATTAATCGTGCGGCTTCGTTTTTTACGTCGGTTATACATTAACCGCCGTAAAAAACAGAAGCGGGGGGCGTTTTTTACGTCGGTTATTCAATAACCGACGTAAAAAATGCGGTTTTTGAAGGCCTTTTTACGTCGGTTATAAAATAACCGACGTAAAAAAAGAATCCGCAGATTTTTTTGACGTCGGTTATGGAATAACCGACGTAATAAAATGCGGATTTTGAGCCCTTTATAACGTCGGTTATAAAATAACCGACGTAAAAAAAGAATCGGAGGAATGTTTTTACATCGGTTATTGAATAACCGACGTTATAAATGTTTTTAAAAAAATTATAACGTCGGTTATTGAATAACTGACGTGATAACTCATTTAAAAATTTACCCAGACCCGTGGATTGTCATTCGCGAGTTTACCTTCGACAGTCGCGACTCGTCTCTCTCGCGCGTAAACCCGAATCGGCTCGTCCATTTCGTGGATTTAGATTCGTTTTGCGATCATCGTTTCTCATATTTAATCTCCTCCGATCAATCCTCTAAACTCGCAGCACTCAGGTAATCCTCCCACTCGTTCGTTTTTTTTTCGCGGATAGTATATATATATGTGTTGTGATTTTTTTTGTTGAAACTAACGAAGATTCTTCGATTGCGAACCCTTTTAACTCGTTTTGGCACCATAATCTTATTTATCATCCCTAGATCTATTAGTTCGACTTGCAATATTGACTAATTTTATGATTTCACTAATTTTTCATCATTTTTCTATAAATCCCCGAGAGGGTTGGGGCGTGTCCAGGGGGGTTTACAAGGGGGTGGGTGGGTGTGGGGGGCTGTCCAAGGGTGTGGGTGGGTGTTGGGGGGTGTCCAGGGGGGTGTCCAAGGGGGGTAGGGGGTGGGGGGTGGTGTTTAGGAGGGGTGGGGGGCTGTCCAGAGGGTTGGGGGTGTCCAGGGGGGGTGTCCAAGCAGGTCGGGGGTGGGGGGTTGTGTCCAGGAGGGGTGGGGGTGCTTTCTAGAGGGGTCGGGGGCTGTCCAGAGGGGTCGGGGGGGTGTCCAGGATGGTGTCCAAGGGGATGGGTGGGGTGTGGGGGGCTGTCCAAGGGGGTGGCGGCCTGTCCAAAGGGGTTGGTGGGGTGTCCAGGGGGGGTGTCCAAGGGGTTGGATGGGTGTGGGGGGCTGTCCAAGTGGGTGGCGGCCTCTCCAGAGGGTATTTGGGGTTGTTCGGGTGGGTGGGGGGCTGTCCAGAGGGTTGGGGGATGTCCAGGGGGTGTCCAAGGGGGTATGGGGTGGGGGTGGTGTCCAGGAGGGGCGGGGGGCTGTCCAGAGGGGGTCGGGGGGTGTCCAGGGGGGTTTACAAGGGGGTGGGTGGGGTGTGGGGGGTTGTCCAAGGGTGTGGGTGGGTGTTGGGGGTGTCCAGGGGGGTGTCCAAGGGGGTAGGGGGTGGGGGTGGTGTTTAGGAGGGGTGGGGGCTGTCCAGAGGGTTGGGGGGTATCCAGGGGGGTGTCCAAGCAGGTCGGGGGTGGGGGGTTGTGTCCAGGAGGGGTGGGGGTGCTTTCTAGAGGGGTCGGGGGCTGTCCAGAGGGGTCGGGGGGTGTCCAGGGTGGTGTCCAAGGGGATGGGTGGGTGTGGGGGGCTGTCCAAGGGGGTGGCGGCCTGTCCAGAGGGGTCGGTGGGGTGTCCAGGGGGGTGTCCAAGGGGTTGGATGGGTGTGGGGGGCTTTCCAAGTGGGTGGCGGCCTCTCCAGAGGGTATTTGGGGTTGTCCGGGTGGGGTGGGGGGGCTGTCCAGAGGGTTGGGGGATGTCCAGGGGGGTGTCCCAAGGGGGGTAGGGGGTGGGGGTGGTGTCCAGGAGGGGCGGGGGGCTGTCCAGAGGGGTCAGGGGTGTCCAGGGGGGTTTACAAGGGGGTGGGTGGGTGTGGGGGCTGTCCAAGGGTGTGGGTGGGTGTTGGGGGGTGTCCAGGGGGGTGTCCAAGGGGGGTAGGGGGTGGGGGTGGTGTTTAGGAGGGGTGGGGGGCTGTCCAGAGGGTTGGGGGTGTCCAGGGGGGTGTCCAAGCAGGTCGGGGGTGGGGGGTTGTGTCCAGGAGGGGTGGGGGGTGCTTTCTAGAGGGGTCGGGGGCTGTCCATAGGGGTCGGGGGGTGTCCAGGGTGGTGTCCAAGGGGATGGGTGGGTGTGGGGGGCTGTCCAAGGGGGTGGCGGCCTGTCCAGAGGGGTCGGTGGGGTGTCCAGGGGGGTGTCCAAGGGGTTGGATGGGTGTGGGGGGGGCTGTCCAAGTGGGTGGAGGCTCTCCAGAGGGTATTTGGGGTTGTCCGGGTGGGTGGGGGGATGTCCAGAGGTTTTGGGGGATGTCCAGGGGGTGTCCAAGGGGGTAGGGGGTGGGGGGTGGTGTCCAGGAGGGGCGGGGGGGCTGTCCAGAGAGGTCGGGGGGTGTCCAGGGGGGTTTACAAGGGGGTGGGTGGGTGTGGGGGGCTGTCCAAGGGTGTGGGTGGGTGTTGGGGGGTGTCCAGGGGGGGTGTCCAAGGGGGGTAGGGGGTGGGGGTGGTGTTTAGGAGGGGTGGGGGGGCTGTCCAGAGGGTTGGGGGGTGTCCAGGGGGTGTCCAAGCAGGTCGGGGGTGGGGGGGTTGTGTCCAGGAGGGGTGGGGGTGCTTTCTAGAGGGGTCGGGGGCTGTCCAGAGGGGTCGGGGGGGTGTCCAGGGTGGTGTCCAAGGGGATGGGTGGGTGTGGGGGGCTGTGCAAGGGGGTGGAGGCCTGTCCAGAGGGGTCGGTGGGGTGTCCAGGGGGTGTCCAAGGGGTTGGATGGGTGTGGGGGGCTATCCAAGTGGTTTGGATGGGAATACGTTTGGAGTTAGCTCCCACTCCTAAAGGAAGACGAACATTTCTTCCCCCGGCTTGTCATACATTATCAAAGAGGGAGAAAAGTAGCTTCTGTCAGTGTCTTCATGATATCAAAGTGCCTCAAGGTTATTCTTCAAATGTAAAAAATTTTGTCTCATTGAAAGACTTGAAGCTGATAGGTATGAAATCACATGATTGTCACATCATGATGCAACAAATTCTACCAGTTGCACTGCGTGGAATATTGCCCATCCGTGTCAGAAAGACTATAATGAGGTTGTGTTATTTTTTCAATTCAATTTGTAACAAGGTGATTGATGTGAATGCTTTGAACATTTTGGAAAAGGATGAAATTTTTATACTTTGTCATTTGGAAATGTATTTTCCTCCAACTTTTTTTGATATGATGGTGCATTTAATGATTCATCTGGTTCGAGAAATAAAGCTTTGTGGACCTGTATATCTTCGTTGGATGTATCCTTTTGAAAGGTATATGAAAATATTAAAGGGATATGTTAAAAATCCATATCGACCTGAAGCCTCCATTATTGAAAAGTATATTTCTGAGGAGGTAGCAGAGTTTTGTACGAGTTACTTGGCTACGGCGCAACACATAGGTTTGCCTCCATATCGCCATGAACGGGTTAATAATGAGGGAAAGGGGATTCGTGGCTTGAAAGTCAAATCACTGTCAGCTGAACATATGAAGAAGTTAGAATCATACATCTTGAATAACATAGCTGATGTTCAACCATATATCACATTGCATATTAATGAGTTGAAACAATGTCATCCAAAGAAGAAAGAAATGTGGATTTTGAATGAGCACAACAAAACTTTTTTGCCATGGTTTAAAAAGACCTTGCTTGGTAGATCAGATGTATCAGAGACATTAAAATGGATAGTGGGTGGTCCATCTTTAAATGTGATAACATGGTCCGCTTATGACATTAATGGCTATACATTTCATACGAAAGCTCAGGACAACAGAAGTGCAGTTCAGAATAGTGGTGTATTGGTGTTTGCAGAAGCAACGCATTTTTCGAGTGCTAAGGACAGAAACCCAATTTCGGCATCAAGTGCATATTATGGAGTGATTGAAGACATATGGGAGGCTGATTACTTTAAAATTAAAGTTCCTGTTTTTAACTGTAAATGGTTTATTGGTAACAACAGTGTCAGACACGATGAATTTGGAATGACACTTGTTAATCTGAATAGATTGGAAGACACAGCTGATTCTTTTATAATGGAAACACATGCCAAACAAATTTTCTATGTAGTAGATCAATCATATATGCAGTGGGCTGTTGTTTTACAAGGGAAAAAACAATATGTTGGTGAGGATGAATTTGATGAAGATGCTGATTTATGTGATATCCCTACTTCCATGGAAAGATTAACAGAACATAATGATGAGTATGTTGAAGACATGGTTTGTGCCATAAGGAACGATCACAATGAAGGAATTTGGGAAAACAATCCAACTGTACATTCCTAAAATTACAGGTAACACATGTTTATTTCTTGTTTACATTTAGTTTTTTCATATAATGTTAGATATTGTAAATTTTTTACTTATTAAAACATGTATCAAACCAAAACGATAAAACAATAAAAACCGTAAAGAGGAGAAGTCCTGGGCGCACCGGCTGGCCGGTGGTGGATCACCGGTTGGCCGGTGGTCCAGAGCAAAGCTCTGTCTGGTCCACCGGCCAGCCGGTGATGAGCCAGCGGCCGGACGGTGGTCCAGACAGAGAGGAAGGCTCTCTGTCTGGTCCACCGGCCGGTGGTGATCCAGCGGCCGGCCGGTGGTCCAGACAGAGAGGAAGGCTCTCTGTCTGGTCCACCGGCCGGCTGGTGGTGATCCAGCGGCCGGCCGGTGGTCCAGACAGAGAGGAAGGCTCTCTGTCTGGTTCACCGGTCAGCTGGTGGTGATCCAGCGGCCGGCCGGTGGTGATCCAGCGGCCGGCCGGTGGTCCAGACAGGAAGGCTCTGTCTGGTCCACCGGCCGGCCGGTGGTGAGCCAGCGGCCGGCCGGTGGCACCAGGCAGTGGGCAAGTCTACTGCCTGGGTCCTCCGGCTGGCCGGTGATCTCACACCGGCCGACCGGTGGACTCAGTGAGTCCACTTTTCAGCTTTCTTGGGCCAACTCCTTGGCAACCTTTTGCCTGTGTTTACCATGTTTATCATTGTTTAACATGCTTACCATATTACCAATGTTTACTATTATGTAATTTAGTACACTTTTCTATTTTTTGATTAAGTAGTATTACAATATTTGAATTTGTATATTTGTGAACTAATGTTTGTTTTTTTGATTTGAAGGAGAATGACAGATCAATCAGTTGATCAGCCACATGATTCTAGAGATGAGCATATTGGTCATACATCTGGGGAGGAACATTCACATGCTCCTATTACGAAAAAGAGTTCAAAGGTTGGTAAGCGTGGGTGCACACGTTTACCAAAATTATCACTTGCCCGTACGAAGGAGGAGATGATAGTCGTGGAGTTTGATGATGATGATCTTCCTAGAGGTCCAAATGCTAAAGATTTTAAGGGTTTTGTAGCAACTCAGGCTAAGAGCAAAGTAAGCATTCTCTATGATGATTGGAGAAGTGTGGATAAGGCGATAATTTCTCAGCTGTGGGAGACCATTTTGGTAAGATCTTTTGCTATTGTTTGACTGTTCTTTAAATGTTTCTAGTATATATAATATTTTTAACCTCTTTTTTATCAAATGACATTTGATATTCCTGACACTGGAGGAGTCAGGAAGAAATGCTTATCGTTGGCTGCTAGGAGATGGAGGGATTTCAAATCAACCCTCTCATCTGATTTCATTTATGGTCATAGGAGTCGTGAGAATCCATGTCATATATATCCTTTTATAGATGAAGACACATGGAGACAATTTTTTGAAAGTAGAAGAAAAGAATCATTTTTGGTAAGGGCAATGTAAACTTTTATAAGCTTTCTTATATAAATGATCTTATTATTGTTTTGTTAATGATTACTTATTCTTAATTTACAGCAAACAAGGAAAGCTCATCAAGAGAACCAATCTAAAAATGTATACCCTCATAGTTTATCTCGGGGAGGGTATGCATTATTGGAAGAACAAATGATGGCAGAAAAATTTCAACAACTAAGAGCTGAGTCTTCAAGCTCTGGAGAGGTGGCCCCTCCATCCCCTCCATCTAGACATGAGAAATGGAAAAGAGCTCGGAAGGGCAAAAAAGGACAATATCTTTCGGAAGAATCGAGACTCGTAGTTGAGAGGATTGTAAGATATCTATTTTATTTATTTAAGTTTACTATTTTCGTCATATATTTCCAATCATTATAGAAATGTTCAATTAATTATTACAGGACTCTCTTGAGGAGCAGAGTTCACAGGGGACATTTACACCATCTGGGAGGGAAGATATTTTATCTGTGGCATTGGGAAAGCCCGAACATCCTGGCCGTGTAAGGGGATATCCGGCAGGTGTATCGGTAAGAAAAGTGTTGCCACGTTCCTCAACTTCTAACGTTGAGGGAGTTTATAAAAAAAAAATAGAATCCTTGGAGGCTAAAGTCCATAATATTAATGTGACAATGGAGGACAAGATTAGAGCATCGGTGCAGTTTATGTTTGCATACTTGCAAAGACAATTTCAGGGTGCAGCTCCCACTCCACCTCTCCCAGTAGCTCCCACTCCCCCACCTCAGCCTGCGGACCCCATTTTTGATCCTCCTCCTACGCCGCAGCTACCTACTTATTGTGAGTTGTATGTTGATGATCCTCAACATCATATAGTTGCATATGGGATGGTATATTGTATAGGAGATACAGTTCATCATCAACAGTTAGAGGTAGAGAATCAGAGGGTCACTGTACAGGATATTATAGATAGATCAGCTCGGATACCATTACCTACAGATGAGGTGACGACAGTTGGACATAGTATCGGCCATTTTTTACTTTGGCCATCCAGACTTCTTCGACTCATTACCATAGAGGTATGGATGTTATATCTTTTATTTTATATTTTTATTAATGTTTTATCATTTGAAAACTAATATATTTTTCAATTTATTTTTACAGGAATACTTCAAAGGTAAAGAAATACTGTATAGACAACAACAAAGACAGATAGCTATGACATCAGATGCAGATACTAGCAGTCTTGACAAATTGTCAAGATATTCAAATTTGTTGGCGGATCATTATGACTTTACAATGGAAGCTCATGTCTGTGGACGTGAACTAAGTGTGGGGATTATGAAAACTGATATCATGGAGTTTGTCACTAGAGATAAGTTGGGCATCAACGTGGTGCAAATTTTTATCATGTAAGTCTTAACACCTTTTCCTTGCATTATATTTACTAAAAATGTATACTTATGTCTGCTTTGTATTAGGTATCTGTATAAAATTTGTGAGAGGAATGAGCTGACAGATGTATATGGATTCGTGGACCCACATTTGATTTCCCCTGAAGCATGTGCATTGGATGAGGAACAAAGAATGCTTTATATTGCTGATAGATTTGAAAAGAATGTAATCACACAGTGTTGGATGATGCCTTTTTGTGAGAGGTATGAAACACATCCCTCTCAAAGAGTTAATTATCTTTTAACATAAAAAACCTCTAACGTTAAATTTCCTTTTATCAGGGATCATTGGATGTTAGGGGTTTTTTTCCCTAGGGAGAAAACACTTTATTGGATATGCTCTCTCCATGATGATGTGCGAGAAAGTTTTAAGAATATATTGGAAACGTAAGTTTCAATTTCACAATAGTTTTATATATTATAATGAATTTTAAATTTACCCCATTCGTATTATTTTCTAACAGGGCATGGGTCCCCTTTCGAAAAAGCGCAAAGAAAAGGAATTTCAAGATCAAATATGTACATGCGAAGGTAAATATCCATTTATAATTTGTACATTTTGATTTATTACATAAAAATAATATATTGAATTTACACTCATTCAAACAGAAATTTCATGAGCAACAAGGCATCATCGAATGCGGATATTACATGTTAAGATTTATGTATGAAATAATAACAACTGGGACAGTTCTGAGTTTTGACCTGGTAAGATTTCCTCTTTCTCATAATATTTCAATTTGATTTATTCATTATACATGTTGAATACTATCCTTTTCCTTTGTAGCTTTTTTATGACCCTCAACCCTTTACTGCTGAAGATATCAAACACTTACAAGTGGAGTGGTCAAATTATTTTACAGGTTTGATTGACTTTTAGTTGTTTGTAATGTAAAATGTAATTTTGAATATTGTCAATGTAATTGTGTATTTCGTAGTCGTTTAGGTTGGATTTAGTTTTTTTTGAAGTTGACAGTGTAAGTTTTGAATGTTATAGAAGTGAATGTTTAATTTTTCTCTACTTCTTGTTTTGGTCTACTGTTGATGGTTTTTCTGGTCTGGATTTTGGTATGGGGGGAGAGGTTCCAAGGGGGTGGGTGGGTGTTTGGGGGGTGTCCAAGGGATATGGGAGGGGTGTCCAAGGTGTGTTTGGGGCTGTCCAAGGAGTCGGTTGGGTGTAAATGAGGGTGGGGGGCTGTCCAAGGGGTGGGGGGTGTCCAAGTGGTGGGGGGGTGTCCAAGGGATATAGGAGGAGTGTCCAAGGGGTGTTTGGGGCTGTCCAAGGGGATGGGGGGGTTCCAAGGGGTAGGGGGGTTTCCAAGGGGTCGGGGGGGTGTCCAGGGGGTAGGGGGGCTGTCCAAGGGGTGGGGGGTGTCCACAGGGTGGGGGGGTGTCCAAGGGCTATGGGAGGGGTGTCCAAGGGGTGTTTGGGGCTGTCCTAGTGTTCGGGGGGTGTAAATGAGGGTGGGGGGCTGTCGAAGGGGTGGGGGTGTCCAAGGGATATGGGAGTGGTGTCCAAGGTGTCTGGGAGTTCTGTCTAAGGGGCCGGTTGGGTGTAAATGAGGGCGGGGGGGCTGTCAAAGGGGTGGGGGTGTCCAAGGGGTCGGGGGTTTCCAAGGGATATGGGAGGGGTGTCCAAGGGGTGTTTGGGGCTGTCCAAGGGCTCGGGGGGGTGTCCAGGGGTCGGGGGGGTGTCCAAGGGGTCTGGGAGGGCTGTCAAGGTGTGGGGGGGTGTCCAATGGGTGTTTGAGGCTGTACTAGGGGTCTTGGGGGTGTAAATGAGGGTGGGGGGGCTGTCCAAGGGGTGGGGGGTGTCCAAGGGGTGGGGGTGTCTAAGGGATATGGGAGGGGTGTCCAATGGGTGTTTGAGGCTGTACTAGGGGTCGTGGGGGTGTAAATGAGGGTGGGGGCTGTCCAAGGGGTGGGAGGTGTCCAAGGGTTGTGGTGGGGCTCCAATGTGGTGGGGGAGGTCTGGCCAGGTTGTTAGGTGGGTATAGATGAGGGTGGGGTTCAGTTGGGGCTTGGGGGAGGGCTGGCATGGTTATTTTTGTTTGGTTTCTGGTTGTTTTTTGGTGAGAGCAGTGCAATTATTTAAAAAAAAAATCGCTTTCACGTCGGTTATTTTATAACCGACGTGGTAAATAAATCAGTAGGGGTTTATCACGTCGGTTTTTTCGAGAACCGACGTGATAAACCGTTCCCGGGCCTTTTATCACGTCGGTTCTTAATATAACCGACGTGCTAAAAGGCCTGGGAATCGATTTACCACGTCGGTTATTGGATAACTGACGTGCAAAAACGTTTCCCAGGCCTTTTTATCACTTCGGTTATTTAAGAAACCGACGTGATAATAGGCCCGGGGAAGGGTTACTCACGTCGGTTATGTCATAACCGACGTGATAAACGATATCCCAGGCGTTTTATCACGTCGGTTTAGAAAATAACCGATGTGATAAACCCCCCCCCCCCCCCCCGCGCATATTTTTCACGTTGGTTATTAATGAACCGACGTGATAAACACCGTGATGTTGGGGATGTTACGTCGGGTTTTAAATAACCGACGTAAAAAACGTTATTTATAATGTCGTCCGTATTAACATCGCCTAAAAACCGACGTAAATAATGAAAAATAACCGACGTAAAAAATGTTTTCTTCACTAGTGAATGGAAACATATTTAAAATAAAACATGGATTCATTCTTGACACTTCCTTGACACTATCATCATATCATGTACCTTTCCCTTGACCTGTGAAAAAAATTTCAAAAAAACTTGGGATGAGCATAAAAAGCTCAGTATGGGTTATAAAAATATGGAAAGGAAACATAAGATCATATATACATAAGAATGAAATCATACATTACCCATAAAACATAATCACTTTAACATACCTCATCAAATCATGAATAAATCATAGAAATCATAAGACATAAAGGTAACTTGAGGCATTCATAACTTTCTTACGTAGGTAGTAACCCTCTTGGTTACATTTGGAATACCCATCACAGTATATTCCCTAAATCTCTTCGGAGAAACCTTAACGTTTCACTCCTTCGCATTACCCAATGCATTGGAGAGCTATATCGGGCTCACCCGCCCTTAGTTTATCACAGAACCACCCGTCTTCATAATAATTCCCAAGAACCTCAACATAATCGTATCACATAAAACATGAATAAAGGAAACATAACATTTCCACCTTTCAATCACAAGATATCAATACAACACATTGATATAAAAACATTATGAAAACCATTTTCAATACCAAAAGAAAAGAAAAGTAAAACATGGTATTTATTTTTCTTTTAAAAAAAGGTATGGATTATAGAGGAAGCCGAAACTCAAATAATGGTCATGGCGGCGGAGAAGTCGTTGTCGCCGCATACGTACGACAAAAACATTTCCTTTTATCGTTTAGTAAACACTTTGTATAAAAAAGATTCCTTTTGAATAAACTTAAAAGTTAAAGGGGTTTATACACCGTATAAAATAAGGTTGTGTATAAAACAAAATATGCCTCAATGAAAGGAGATTGAGACGAAGTCCCATACCTCGGGTCTGACTTGACTCGGTCATTCTTTAATCTCCTGAATAATAAACTTGAGTTAATTTCTACTTGTTTAAGAACCTTTTTCAAGTTCATTATTCCTTTTATATCACTTATTGCCATGTCATTAACACTATGTAATTATTTAAGTTAATAACGGTCGTTTTAACGATCATTGGTACTTGAGTCAAAAATAAGCCCTTTATAATTACAAGTTTTTCATGTATCCATTATATCCAGAATGGTATTCATGATTTAGATATCATATATGTCATATATATCCAGAACATTCATGCATTTATAATATTACATGATCATTTATAGGTAAGAAATGAAATGCACCGTTCATGGAGACGGTAAGCCGTACGTACGCATGAATGCTACTTTCATTTCTATTTCATATTTTATAGAATGGAATCATAATGATATAAAGGTATATTATAATTCCAGTATAATATCATATATAATATCATAGTTCCATCCTTTATACGTCCCACATATGGTATTTAAAGAATCAAATCACTTTGAGGGGGCGGTAGTCCGCACTTCCTTAAATGAATATATCGCGTTTACCCATAATGGAAACCATAAAGGTATACCCAAAATGAAAAATACAGAAGATTAAGGAAAACATAAACATATTATATATCATATATAAATATAGTGACATCTTAATGGCCACCTTTGAAGGTGTTAAAATAATGTTGAACAATCATCGTTTCGGGAGGCATAAATTCACCATCCACGGAAACAGTATGTCCTTTAACCATTAGATGTAGGTGTGTGTAAGTTTAGCTCGAATACTTCTTATAAAAACATCCTGGTATATTTAAGATACTTTATTTGTTACAAAATAAATGAATAAAAAGATTTTAGGGGGTTGGAGAAGCAAAATAAAACAAAAGGACTCAAGTGAAGACATTACCTTAAAATCGGGTAACTCCCTTTGGTTTGAGCTCAAAGGCATACTTGTGAAGACTTCTGCCCAAAGTGAGGCTTCAAGGAGTAATAGAGGGATGTGGATAGAAAAAATGGGCAGGTTTTGGCCGAGCCAAAGGATTTGGGAGTGTGGGTAAGGAGGTAGAGGTGGGGGCCTTTTATAAGAGGAGAGGAGGGGCACTCTTGGAAAGTAAAGAAATGTTACTTTATTTTAAAATGAGTTTCGGATTCAAAAGGTCCCACATTGATATAATTCGAGGGTAAGGTGATAAGGGTTCGAAATCCACCCATCCAATAGGTTTTGGACATGTGTAGGTCGTAGATTTTACATTATCATTTCATTTTATTTAAAACCTTTATTAATGAGGTAATCGCTGCATCATCATGATGTCACAAATAATTTAATTTATTTAAAGTCTAAAAATTATAAAACAAATACTATAATGTAGTAAATCTTTTTAGATTTCCAATTACTATTTATAATCAAAAATCTGAATTGTATAACCCCATTTAAAAATTGTTTTAGTAAAACATCTCTTGTTTGTGTCATTTTTACTTTAACATTAAATAAAAAGTTATTTATGTCATTTCCCAACCAAAGTAGCTCCATGGGTTCCCCAAGTTTACCCATGGATTTTCTTGGTCAGCCATGAAACATCCAATGAGGTTAGGACATGTGTCAAGCTCATCTCATATTATTAAAACATTATTTTTACCTTAAACTACACTAATTACCACTAATCGCGATTAAGAACTTAAAAGTTACTATTCACCAAAAAATTATTTTAATCTCATTGAACCACATTTTACTTCTTAATGACAACCATTTATGTTGGATTTTTGAAAATAAAATCACAGAAGTGGCAAAATTTCATTTAAACGAAAAATCAGTTTCTTTAACTACCACTTAGTGGTTTCACTATTCATCAAAAAATAAAGTTTTTCAGAAAAATACCAAAACTTCACCCTATGCTATATTTGATATCCCGAATTCAAAAATGATGTCTATTTTACAAAATTCAAAACATGTAAGTTGCATTAATTAATTTAATAACTAATTCCCGCTGTCATGATAAATAGCGTGTTTTTATGAAACAATACGTATCAAAAGATTGACACTAGTTTAAGTCCAATTTCAAAGTGAAATTGATTACAATGACCACCATTGGATAAAATTGTAAAAATATATTCTAATTTCACTTCAAAACCAATTCAAAATATACTCTAATCATATAAATAAATTATATTAAAAAGAGTTTTTGAATTAAAATACAACATTTTTCACTATTCATTAAAAATGAACTTTATCGGAAAAATACCAAAAATTCACACAAAGTAAATTTTGATGTCCCAATAATAAATAATAAGTTTATTTTGACAAAAATAGCTTATAAAATTGTCAAAAGATAGATTTAAAAAGGGTTTTCCATCAAAAGGCAGTAAAACAATCTTTTAATAATATTAGTGTATTCCATGCATAAGATTGTATTTATTTTCATTTTAAGCCTCTAAAAAACTATCTTAGTCATTAATAGACATAGATAAAAATATATATTATTAATTACATACTTGGGATGTTACACCCCATACATTCCAATTTTTTCAAAAATTAGGGTGGAACCATTCTATGTTCATCAAACTATTTTTATGAATTTTTAAGCAAAGTCATTACACTGATTAAATTTCATCATGATTTTCCATGCCAAGTTTTATTTATACTGAAAACTATACCCATTTCATAATAATAGTATTCACCTTTCTAAATTTATACCCATTTTACATGGTCCATACATGTATTTATTAAACACTACGTAATAATGGAATAAATTATAAAAATGAATTAATTCAAGTTGTATGATCTATGTGGAACACATAATCTTGATAATGAATTGAAAGTGATGGGTGTGCCCAAAATTATATAACACTACAATGGATTGGGTAATGTTTAATCTCATAGAATCACATTTTCAAATAGAAATTGATCTTGATTGATGTATGGGACATTATCCACTATTATTTTTGGGGGGTTGAACATTGACATATGTTTACAATGTAGTGCTCTCAATTGTTTACCCATTTCTCATGTATTCATTATCATTCTATATTAGATGTTGTTATCCATGTTTATGATTCATACTCTTATAATTCCCCATTTAGATTTCTTTTGTTTAACATTTATCCTCTTACTGGGATTTAAAGCTCACCCCTTTTTAATGATTCTCCCCATGTTATCCCATGCAGTTTTAAAAATCATGTAATTTTAGATGCATATTTTAAAAAGTTTTAATAATATTGTTTTATACCAAGATTGATATTTATTTCCATGTACATAATTTACAAATAAATTATACTTCTTGATCATTAAGGATGTATTATTTGTACATTAAATAAATAACATGATTATTAATGTGTAATAAATAAAATTATTGATATAGTTGGTATTAAAGGAATAGTTTTTTTATTTTTAGTATTAGGATTAGAAAAATCTAGAGAATGTCATAAGGATAAGAATAATTATAAGAAAACATCCATAAATTTTGGTAAGTAATGTGTAAGTGGTTTATCACTGAAATAAATCCATGTCTAGATACTACAAGTAGACGTGGTTATGATACACCTGTAACTAGGGGTAAAAACATCTACATAGTTTGTCGGTCCAAACTCATTGTATCCTGGTACATGAAAATGGGCCTTACCACACACCAGGTTTGACACTACCCATTTATTTTCATTGGTAAATTCATAGGATCATTATGAACCAATATTAGAGGAACAAATAAACCCATGATATTATATGTTATCAAATATATCATCGATAAGATAGATTAAAACCTATAAATTCATAAGGTAAGAGAATACATGTAATTTATATGTTATCCATTTAATTTCATTATATTCCCCCTTTATGTGTTTAGTATTTTAAAAAATACACATTCCAATTTTTCCTTTTATTCTATCCAATGCCCAAAATAGGATGAACTAGGTAAATAAATCAATGTGAAGGGAAATATGATTACTAACCCAAAGATATTCTCATCCTGATGGGAGAATGAATCTTGAAATTAATGTTGTTTCTATCTAATTTGGCTCATGTTATGAATAAAAACCCAAATCATGAGGTCCATCCAAACTCCCCTAAGAGATAACAAGTTGTATTTGATTACTTTATGTGATGAGGGACTCCAACTTTCAATTGGTCATCCAGTACCTTAATCACTGAAAAAATGATCAACTCCATTGAAAATATCTTCTCCAACCTTCAATGTTCTAAATAAGAAATGGTTCTAAATGTTTTCAATTTTATGAATAGATAATTTTATAAGTGTTGGAAATTGACCAAGAATATGAAGCTTGATGATAGATTGTTTTCATGGGTGGAAGTAATTTTGGAAAACATTTTTTAATAAAAAAAATTTCCTCACACTTTCCAGCTTAAAATGGAATGGGACATCGTTTCCCTCAAAAAAATAGATGACGAATCTATTATGGTGTAAAAGTAAAACATTACAAGATGTGGACGATACCCCTATGGCTTTGTCATTACCCTTAAATGAAAGGTTGATCACTTGTTTGATGGGATAAAACATAGTCTACGAAAATACATAGTGATCCAAGACTTTGATAACTATGAAGAGTTTATCTGATGTTCCTCTAAAATAACAATAGAGAATGTGAAATATCAAGAGTATCATAGGGTTAATAATTTGAATGTGCATTTTAATTATGGTAGTATGATGGAGAAATATAATAGTGCTCAGAAATTTGAACATACCATTTTTGAATGGTTTGGAATGATGCACCAATGTAATTTCCTATAAGGTATGAGGAAATACATTAGGTGTGGGAAGGAAGGGAACTTATATAGATATTTATGGTAGAATAAATCCACTAATGTGACATCAAAAATTAATGCTCTAGTAAAACCTAAGAAAATTATTCATTTATTGAAATGTAGTGAACCGGGACACGTTGAAATCCAATTCTCTAAGACAATGGTTTTGCGTGACAACAAACATCCTCTAAGGTAGAAAGGGGAAGATTTTTTCAACACAACCACCAAGGTGGGTACCAACAATGAAGTGGTGACTGGTATGTTAGTTATTAATTCAATAATAGATTATTTAATTTTTTGATTTTGGTTATATTAGTTCATTAATATCATTAATGTTCAGTATAACTATTGAAACACCACCACAAACTATGGAAGCAGAGTTGTTTGTGAAAACAATAAATGAGAAAATTATTAATATTATTTAGAAAACTCATCCCCTATCAAATATTGTGTTATGAACTTCCCTATTAACATTATCATAATCCCTTTGGTGGAATTTTATAAAAATTATAGTCATAGATTAGAAATCCCTATATTGATCCAACATAAATTATGGTGATAAGTAAATCACTCTCTTTATGGTGAATCACCCTTTGATTATATACACATCCAAGGAGGAGGATGAATATTCTTTAGGAACAACATCTCAAAAATGTATATTATTTCACTATGTGGAATAATATCCTTCTCAAATTATAAGTAATAGATCATCCTTGAATACATTTCCATTGTAAGCTAATACATTGATTTGATTCGGGAGGAATTGACTGGTCTTCCTCATAGAGGAGATGTTGAATTTTTAATTAAGTCTATACATTTGTAATTTTCATAATCCATGGTTACTTATAGAATGACTATTGTGGAACATGAGGATTTGATAAAATAAGAACATGATAATATAGATAACGGTTTCATATTATTATTCTCTTCACCATGGGGTTCACCAGTCCTCTTCATCAAGAAGAAGGATGGGTTGATGTTCCTTTTCATTGATTATCGTGATCTCAACAAGATGATGATAAAGAAAATTCATCATATTCCATGGATTTATGACTTGTCCGAATAGATACATGGATAACAATACTTCTCCATGGTGGATATACCGTCTAAATGTTACCAAGATAGGTTGAATAAGGACTATATCCCTAAGACATCATTTTTTATAAGGTAAGGGTGCTATGAGTACAAAGTAATTCCATTTAGACTCACTGATTCTCTAGAAATGTTCATGGAATTGATGAATATAGAAATTAGAGTTTACCTCAACAAATTTATAGTAATATTTATTGATAATATTTTAATATACTTCAAAATCAATTAGGATCATTGGGAGCATCTAAGAATTCTTTTAATGGCCTTGAAAATGGATAAGATATAATCCAAGTATAGGAAATGTGAGTTTTGGTTGAAGGAAGAATAATTATTGGTACATATCATCACACATACTGGGATATCTTTAGACCCTTCAAAAAAAAGTAATTGAACGATGGTTTAGGGAAATATATATGATAGATATATGTATTTTCCTTGGATTATGTGTGTATTATTGTCGTTTTTGGAGAAACTTCTCAAAAATTTCAAATCCCATAACCATGATAACCTAAAAGGGATTAAATTTTCTCAGAATGGTGCATTTGAATAGAGCTTCAAGGA
The DNA here is from genome assembly GCA_963277665.1 of Viscum album. Taxonomy (NCBI): domain Eukaryota; kingdom Viridiplantae; phylum Streptophyta; class Magnoliopsida; order Santalales; family Viscaceae; genus Viscum; species Viscum album. Next base: position 1,508,820,190 of record OY728157.1, on the reverse strand, counting down.
GTTCTTATAGAGGATTATCACTACCCATATGCTCACATTACTCACAATTGGGGGAATTTTGGTACTATTCATTGATGCTTTAAATAAGGGATTGGGTTTCGTGTTAATGAATAATGATAAATTCGCATACTATACTTCATGTTAGTTGAAATTCCATGAATAGAAATACTCAATGTATGATCTAGAGTATTATCCAGTGATCCTTTCTTTGAAAATATTGATTAATTATCTCTTTGGAATGAATTTTGAAATATTTAAGGATCTCAAAAGTATCAAATATAAATTCACACAAAAATAGTTGAATATGCACCGAATAATATGGTTAGAGATGATCAAGGACTATGAATACTCAATGCACTAGCATCCAAATAAATACAATAAAGTAAAAGATGATCAATTTATAAATGACCCAATATTTCTAACATTGGTGAGAATTTAGAGGTATCTATTATTATTTGATTTGTAAAGGGTATATAAGGTAATATTAAATGAATTGACATCATCAATTCATTCACAAATGAGTACTCAATCCTCTCTTTTGGAGTGGTTACAGGATGCTCAATGAAATGATTTGGTGACTTAGAATAAAATGTAAACATTAAGAAAAAGTAAATCCTCAAAGATTAATGTAAATAAATAATGTGTTTTATAATTTGGGTTAAGAATGCATGTACAATAAAATATAGAGTTAATTATGTAGCTCCTAGATGATTTAAATAGACCAACCTTCTCTATCCATCTTGGAATAACAAATTTGTATCAAGATCTCCATGAAAACTATTGGTGATAAAAATATGATGAATGTGATTAGAGAATATACATTAATATGTATTTTATTTCATCAAGTGAAGGAATAAATGACCAAATATAAGGGGATGATGATACCAATATCTATACCTACATTGAAATTGGAAAAAATCACCATGGTCATTATCACTAGACTTTGGAATATATCTAGAGGAAACAATGGTATCTAGGTTGTGGTGGATCATCATACAAGTACTACACAATTCATTGTGATTTTATAGGATTTAACAATAGATCATCATTCATTGATATAAATCATAGAGTTGGTAAGGTGGATGGATTACCACTATAAATTTTATCCAATCGAGATATGAGATTCACCTTTATGTTTTAGGAATTTCTACAACATGATCCAAACACTAATATGAACTTTAGTTTGAACTATCATCCCCAAAACGTTGGCCAGTCTAAGAAAATTATTTTGACATTAGAATTCTGGTTGAGAAAATATTTTATGGACTTCCAAGGAGTATAGGACCGACATCATCCTCTGGTTGAGTAACCATACAACAAAATTTTTCACTCAATCCTCTAAAAATTGTTAATATGAAGCTCTTTATGGTAATAGTTGTAGAACACCTACATGTTGGGATGAGTTTGGGGAACTAAAACTACTAGGTATATTAATGGTCGAAGAAATAGTGTAAAATATTAAAACCATTCAGTATCACATCCAGGCCTCTCATAGTCGAAAAACTAACTATGATGAAAATTTTTAATTAGACATGGAGTTTAATTTTGTAGACCTGGTATTCCTTTTCATATCTCCATGGATGAAAGTGTTGATATTTTTGAAGAAGGGAAATCTTATTAAAGATACATCGGCCCATTTACGATCCTTGATCGCATCAGAGTGATGGCCTGCTAACTTCTACTCCCACCTAACCTATTTCAAGTACATTATGAATTTTATATATCCCTCTAGATAATGAACATAACATTCCCCTCACATTAACTCAACCCCAAGTTGGTACCATTGGATAACGTCCATTCTTATGAGTATCATCCGACAAATACATTATATCATAGAGAAAATGTTCTACAAAATAAGACAATGATCCTTGTCAATGTGATGTAGAGAAACCATAAGTTTGAGGGAGAGATGTGGGAAACAGAGGAGTTGATGATACAAAGTTACCCTCATCTATTTTTATGTGATAAATGAAAATTTTGAGGTTGACATTTCTTAAGGGGAGATATTGTAATGACCTGAAATTTTATAAATATCATTCCCCTTTGGAAATAATTAAATATTGAATTATGTAATGTGGTTTTATAATACACATGAACATAGTTTTTTTTATATCCAATTGGATTCCAAAGTCTATTATGTAACATTATTATTTGTAATATATGTATTAAATAGTAATAAAATTATTAGTTTAAATATAGGTTTTTTAAAATCCAATTTACTTAGACAAAGGAAGTTGTGGCCTCAACCAGCTGGATCATACCATATGAAGCCCATTTATCAGAGCTTTTGAGGGAGGGAGAATCACTAGGACTTTCCCTTTACCAATCCCAAGATGTGATCCAATTACATAATCATAAGATAAAATTTTTATGGGATAAGATCAATCTCATCAAGATAACAACCCAAACAATGTATGTCAAACCATATTATGAAAATCTCATTATCACACACCATACTCTGAGGTATTTTTCTTTTGTACTAGGTGGATATGTGTCAAGACATGAGCATTATGAGTATGTACATTTTTTATAGAAAAATGAATATATTTCTATCCAATTATGGTTATTTGTAAATAATTTTTATTTTGATATAATATTACACAAATTATATGTTGAGTAATAAAAAAATTAAACTAAGGAATTTATATTTATGGATTGATAAATTTTCTAATAAATAATATTTTAATAACATGTTTTTATTAAACAATAATTATCATAAAATTTTTATGAAGTCAAATGTAAATTTTATAAGGATTAAAAAACAATTATTATAAAAAAACTATTGTTTTCAATGAATATCAATTACAATTTTAAAATTGAAAATTTAAATATTTATTAAATCATTTAGATAAATTGGACACTTTTTTTGTAATCTGATATTTGAAATTATATAATGTTGAATTTTTTGATAATTTTCTAAGACAGTCAAATTTTCAGGTAAAAATTGAATCTTATATATATATATACATTATGTATTATGACATCATAACAACCTATATGTGATGTAATAAATAAGATAAGTATTATCCATTACCTAATATATATTTTACTATTAAATTAATATTATTTTATTTTTATTTTATCAATTTATTAAAGCCCTTATAGATCATCCAATTCCATTAATATATTATAAGGTTTTAAATCCTTTCATTAAGAGTATGACTCACCTCAATAAAACAATATTATTATTTTATTAATTTCTAAACATGGCCATATAAAATATTTAGAACCACACCCATTTGGTATAAAACATGGCTAAACCTCATAGGATGGTTTTTTGTTTTGTAAATATTATTAAGTAGATATCAAAACATAAATAATAAATAAATTGCCCACATTTAATTTATAATACCATCTAATAACCCATTTATCATCACTAAAAAATATTATTTCACATTCATACTATTCCCCCACTCTTTATAGTTCTCCCAAGGTTCCCACAATATATCAAGAAATATCTACTAATAAATTAGAGTCACACACTCAAGAAAGCTATAATTTCATTTCTCATCATTATTCAAGTATATTCTTTACCTTTTACCCTTTATCTTAATTTAATCAAGATGTTAAATTTTATTACATATACCACTTAATTATCAAATTTTTTCCAAATTAAGAGAGACACTTTTCACTCTCATCAATCCATTTTTATTATTTTTAAGTGATGTTGTTAGGCAGTCAGAATTTCAGTGTGATTTCGATGTCAAAAAAATTGTGTAGTGAATACCATGCTCATTTTCTATCAAGGGTATTCACCTTTATACACTTATACCTCTTCAAATTTAGACTTACATGTATTTATTACAAACTTCAAAATCATGGAATAAATTCTAATGATGAATTAATCCAGGTAGTACGGTCTATGTGGGACACTTATGAATGAGAATGAAATAGAATTTATAGGTTTTCCGATAATTATATAGTTCTCTAATGCATTGGGTTTTAAGAGCTCAAATATAAATTTCTGTTATGGATCTTTTTATTAAGGTTTTTGTGTAAAAATGAAGAAGATAGGTTTTTTTATGTACATGTCGTGTACTTACGAGTGCATGTCATGTACCTAGCTTGTCACGTACATCCACGTATTGGTCGTGTTACGACCAGATACAAGGTTGTGTGATGACCTAGAAAACTGCTTAAGTCAGGGTCTAGTTAAGGATACTACATGATGTGTAGTTTTAAAGAAAATCCCTTTCACTTTTATTTTTATTTCATATATCATAGAGGGTTCACATATCAAGTCTTGAAATTATTTCTTCTTCTTGTGTTTCGTATAGGAGTGCTCTGGAATGAGGAACGAAGATCGAAACCCCAATTCACTATTTGTGCTCCAATTGAGAAATTGTTAGGTGCATTGTAATCCCATTGGTGATTTCTCAAATTCTTTAGATCCATTCTTCATGGATTCATCCTCTCTCGTGAGTTATTAATGGTTGATCAGTTTTCACATTTTTGAAGATCTATGTTGATTTAGGCTGATTCAAGGGCCAAAGTTCAAGTATATTGATCATACGACATTGAGGTAGGTGATCTGTGTCTTTCATTGTTCATCCTTGAAGTATATATTCTAATTGGGCTGCATACCCATGTTTGGTTTATTGCTTGATATGGAATTTATCCATGATTATTACCTTATATGTTTTGATTGATTGATAAAAGGGTTGTTGCTTATGTGTAATGTCGTATACCTTATTTATGGGACACCCCATGGGTGTGTTTATCTTGTTTTATTATTTATGGTTGTTTGGTCTAGGATTCATGTTAGGTTGGCCTTATTTTCCATGCCTTGTCTTATTAGGATGGAGTTTCTGTTTAGATAAAATGAATGTTACATTCTTTGGGAATGTTTGTCAATGTAGTTTTTATAGATTACATGAGAATATTTGATATGTTATGAATGATATTTTTCCAATGGACCCTGAGATCCTTGGACTAGGAAGACTGAGGGGACTTCTAGATTATTTAAAAAATACAGTGATCTCTTTGAGTAGATGATTGACCCAGGGGTATTGACCGTGAGAGCTGCCAAGGAGGACATTTATAATTTATTGATGATATGATGATCAAGGAATATTGACTATGAGATATACCCAGGTGTTGGTTTATAGTTTATCGATTCTATGATGACCATTGGGTTAGATTGTGACAACTTCCTAGGTGGTCGTTTGTAATTAATCTATTCAATGTGGGACAAAAGGGGTTAGACTATGATTGATTCCTAGAGGGTCGTTATTTAATGATTTGGCTCTATGTTATACCAAAGGGGTTAGGCAGTAGGATATTTCCCCGAGGGTCATTTATGAATTATATGAATGATTTTGATGGGTCTTCCAAGACAAATCACAAGCTTGGACTCGATCATACATGATTATTTAGATGGTCTTCTGAGATATCTATTTTTTTACTTATACATGGGATAAATAGATTAGGCTAGACCCAAAGGTTTACATGATTAAATGTATTAAATAATAAATGTAAATGAATTTAATTGAAGACTGTAAGGTTCTTTAATTTTGAGTAATTCCTAGTTTGCTGCATCATTTATTCATATTACCTTCTATATATATGTTCATAGACAGTTATGCACAGATCATTTGGTGGTTTCCTACTGGGATTCATATCACACCCTTTTTGGGTCATGTTTTAGACCAAAAAAGATAATATGATTGAAGGAATAGATAATGGAAAGTACCCTTATTCATTAGGTACTTGATTTATGTATGTTGGGGCTGGAGAGCATGGGACCAAGCTGAGGCTTGCGATGCAATTGTAGTTTTCTTTTTTTTTCTCTTGTTTTTTATTGTATTGTATTTCTAGCACTGTGAAATATTTAAGATTATTTCCTAGGAACATATGAAATGCATCATTATATATATGATATGGCTTTAGTTTTTTTATTACTACCAGTCTTTCATTGTTTACTTATGTTGTATGGTATTACTACTTCCATTATTGTTACTATTTTTTCTGCTATGTTTACTCAGACAATGAGGTAATAGTTTCCCTAATATTAAACTCGAAACCCTCACTTCAAGTCAAAAGCCTCTAGAATTTGGGAAAATGCGCTTGAGGCCATGCGGCCAACTGGGTATGGGGTACCTTTTGGCGGAGCCTGGATCATGGACATTATAAAGTGGTATCAAAAGAGTTTATTTTATATTTTTCCTTTTTATATGAAGCCAATATGCTGGGATCTGAATGAGTAGGTAGTTGGTAATAAACTATTCTTAAGAGTAGCTAACATGTGTATAGGTAAAATCTATGTTACATTGAATATTATAATTTTTCTTGTTTTGCAATAGTTACGGTTGATTTGATTTCACCATTGAGTGATTCACTTGTTTTTTCTGTTTTGATTGATATCATTGTGGTTATATTTCTATAGCAGCTTGATGAGATGAGGGTATTCCCTCTCATTCATCATATAGGAACCTAAAAGAGATCACATGTCATGCATTTTTTTCATGCCATTTAGGGATAATTAATATTTTCATACTGTTATTATTGATGTTGTGCAATATATGCATGTTATTGTGATGGATTTCATAATATAAATACCTACTATTATTTATATGGTATTGTTATATTTAATGCTTCATTTGAATGGATGCTAAGATTTGTTCCCTAAGGTGTAATGGGCCCTCTTGGATCATAATTTGGTGTATCTTGTTTGAAATTTAATTAAATTGTGTTAAAATATGACATGAATAAGGATTCCAAACATTGTTTTGTAGAGAGTATGGGTTCTCATGGATTAGAACATGGCATGAATTGGATGAATTTTATGATTTTGGGGGTTTTGGAGATTTTTTGGAGGATTACAGTCTAGAAACATAGACAACATGGCGTGTGATATTATGAACAAATTTCATGTGTTCTTTTGTTCTGGAAGAAATGACTTATCTTATTTATATGTCATGTAGTATATGTACACGACGTGTCCTAGTTGACTGTGTGACATACTATGTGAGTAGAGACATGGTTTTTTTAAAATCTTAGTAGAAACTTCCATGTACTAGAAGTAAACTTTGTTCTATAGTCAATTGTGTGTTCGGCTGGGTGACTAACGACATGGGTGGATAGAACTTTTGAGTACACACTATGCATATGGTGAACATTCCATGTAGTGATACACCAGTAGGACCATGTAGTACTATCCATGTATATTTACATGGGCATGAGGGAATATTCAATTACACACTGTGTATCATAAGTAACATGTTGTATATATAGGGTGTTACGTGACCAGGCTGGCAGGAGTACACTCCCCTATTAAGGATTAAGGTAACTCTCCATGTTGTGGTTCTACATGTCGTTTAACCCTGTTTTTTAAAACTCAAATGATTTCCTGTACATTTTCCTTACTTTCGCTTTTGATTTTTAGTCCCTTTAATCTCTTAATGATGTGTGTGCTTGACCTTGTCGAGTCATGCAACCAAGATTTCCTCCGGTTTTACACCAGGTACATGGTGATGATTAGACACTGGAATGGAAGATCAGGGACTACCAGCTGATCCTCCAGTTTTTTTCATCATGGAACCATCTATTATTCCAAAAACAAGTTTTGATGCATATTTCATTGAAGGATTTATGAGGATGATGCAGACCATTGAGGGAGCACTGCATCATTCTCCGATGATGGAAGAGTTGACACGGGTGTTCAAGTAGTGGCATCCACCCTTTTTTATAGGGGATGGAGGACCACAGGATACCAAGACATGGTTGGAGTCCAAGATTTCTATCTTCAAGCATTTGTAGATATCTCATGAGATGAGGGTGAATCTCATGACTTACATTCTACATGATTCCTCCAATAGACTAAGGTATGTTATCTAACAGGCGGGACATCATTGGTATATTGTATGGGAAGAGTTTCAGTGGACCTTCCATGATTACCTCTACCCTAAGACATTGAGGTCCAATCAATCCCAAGAGTTCATGAATTTAGAGTAGGGAACTCTTTTAGTGATGGATTGGTATTATTGCTTGAAAAATCTACAGAACATCATACCTATTCTGGGGGTGATGAGTTATCACTAGCTAAGTGAATTGAGGATGGTGTTAGGTACCACATCCAATCATAGTTGAATATTTTTAGGTTGAAATTGGTGACTGCTATACTAAATTAGGCATAGATTATTGAGAATTATATAAGTGATTTTGGAGTTATGAGCTAGAGTGATTCAGAATATAGGGATGATACACCTTTGACCAATATTAGGAAGTTCTATAGGGAGCTTACATGTGGTGGTTCTTCCAGTAGAAAGGGTGTATCTTTAGGTAGCAAGGAGCGGTTCTACCGGTTCGGGAAGAGTAGGAACATGAGGCCTTAGTGCCCAAGAGTCCTAGTTGAGTGTCGATCTTGTTGAAATATGTGTTATCTTCAAGATTCTTTCAAGATGTTCCCACTAGTAGCTATTGATAGGGGATCTATTATGACTCCTCCATTAGGAGCAGGACCACCAATCCCTCATTAATCAGGGAGCTAGAGTTTCTCAGGTAATTCAGGCAGAGGAGGTGGTTGTGGCCATAGTATCCAGACAAAAGGGTTTTAGATACAGTAGTGTGGATCAACTCAAGGTTTCTAGGTAGCGTCACAGATTCATGGTACAGTTCAAACTTTTGTGATGGAATATACCCAGTAGGAGAAGGATCCCAGACCCTCTACGGTTAGAGGTACGATTCTAGTTTCCTTAGTTTTAGATTTTGGTCTTTTTGATAAGGGGTCTTCCCATATTTTTCTATCTGTTTATGTTATAGAGATCCTTCAGCTATGAATCATTACTTATAATGGTTTTATGATATAAGAAACTACATTGGGTTTTAGGGCGACAAGTGTACGTCAGCTTAAAGAGTTCCCTCTTGAGGTTGGTGGGTTTCAATTCTTGGGTTACTTCTATATCTTAAAAATAAAACACTTTGATTTCATTCTTGGAATGGACTAGTTGGTATCCTTTCAAGAATTTATTGATATATATCACTACAGGGTGAGTTTCACATCACGAGAGGGAAGAGTTTTTATACACAAGGAATAATGGGATGTCTTGGCGGGAAGATCTAGACCTAAGAATCATGGGTTGGGATAAACCACATCCTAGATTGATAGTTTATATCTATATGACTAGGGAAATACACATATGGAATTTCTTCTAGTTGTAGATTTTTTTAGAGATTTCTTTCCAAATTACTTTTCAGGTTTTCCTCTTGAGCATGAGGTGAATTTCTATATTGATCTTGTTCCAAGAGCAGCACTGGTGTCTATTCCTCCTTATAGGATGGATACACCAGAATTACAGGATCTTAAGAATCAGTTAGAGGAGTTGCAGGAAAAGAGTTTCTTCTAACTCAATACATCTACTTGGGGTTTTCCTGTTCTTTTTTCAATGAAGGCGGATGTTACTCTCAGACTTTGTGTGGACTATCATAATCTGAACAAGATGATGAAAAATAATTGATATCCCTTGATGATTATTGATGATATCTTCGATCAAATTCGAGGATCCTAGGTGTTCTCAAAGATTGAATTGAGATTTGGTTATCATCAGTTGCCTATTAGACCATAAGATATACCTCTTGTAGCCCTTCAAAGGTGGTGTGGTCTATATGAGTATTTGGTTGTGTTGTTCTGTCGCGCAAACACACCAACATTTTTCATGGAACTGATTAACTGAGTGTTCCATCTTTACTTAGATTCTTTTGTGGTAGTATTCATGGATGATATCTTAGTGTACTCTCACACTTGAAGCCACCATTCCAACCATCTTGAGATCATATTGAGTACACTAAGACAGCATTAGTTATATGCTAAACTCAGAAGGTGCCACTTTTGGATGGACCAGATTCACCTCATGGGTCATTTCATCTTAGAGACATGAGTATTATTAGACCTACAGAAGGTGAGATTAGTAGTTTCTTTGGAGAAGTTGATGAATGTCTTTTGAGGTACAGAGTTTTATGGATCTAGCTGGTTACTACAAATTGTTTATTCAGTACTTTTCATGCCTAACAATGCCACTAATGGGCCTGACTAAGAATGGTGAAAAGTTCTTATACAGAAAATCCTATGATTCATCCTTTGAGGAGATAAAAGGGAGATTGACATCAACTCTGATACTTATTTTTCTAAAGATAGGAAAGAGTTACACCATTTACTACGAAGCATCATCTATCGGGCTGGGAGCAGTTCTTATATAGGTGGGAGGAGTCATTATGTATAGGTCTCGGCAGTTGAGGCCACATGAGAGGTACTACCATATGAAAAATTTCGAGTTATCCATAGTTGTTCATGCCTTACACTTTTACAGACATAATCTTTCAGGATATAATTTTGTAGTAAGAACTCACCACCAAATCCTCAAGTATATATTTACTCAATGGGATATAAATTTAAGACAGTGAAGGTGGGTTGAGTACCTTAAGCCCTTTGAGTTTGAGCTTTCCTACATACCTGTGAAAGGAAATTTAGTAGCAGATACATTCAGCATGAGATTTCAGATACATGTTGTTCAAGAGGCCAGTAGTGAGTGGTAGCTACTATCTCTATTCTCTAAGATACATTGGGAGGTGCACGACAGACATGGGCATACATATTTTTTCTTCTATGGTTGTTACCCATACTCATCTGGAATGAGTGTGAATGAGGCAGCTATTAGATTCTGAAATCCTAGTCCTACAAGAGTGTATTCCAGGTGAGGACCCTACTACTAGGTGGACCGTAAGTGAGGATGAGGTTTTGAAAATTCATGGGTGTGTATGGGTGTCAAAAGACATACATGAAGTGTTTTTGCGATATTTTTCATGCCTTTGTATGGTAATTTCATCATGGGGTAACTAATATGCATCAATTTCTACATAATTAGCATTGGTTTCTAAGAATGAGGGATGTACCTAGTTTTGTTATTAGATGTTCCACCTATTAGCATGTGAATGTGGAGCATCAGCAACTAGAATAGCTATTACAATAGTTACCTATTATTTAGTGGAAGTGAAATGATGTCACAATGGACTTTGTTACAAGTTTAACATGTTTTCCTTGAGGTAATGATGTGATTAGGGTTGTTAAAGATAGGTTCACAATGGTTTTAAATTTCCTTCCGATCAAATAAACATTTACTATTGATGATCATAGAATGTTATACATCTGATAGATAATACTTTTTCATGTGGTTCCACACTCTATAATTTCAGATAGGGACACCTGGTTTACATCTCATGTCTATCAAGGACTAAAGAGGGATTTGGGTACACAAGTACTTCTGAGTACAACATAATATCCCGATACAGATGGCCAGTCCGAGTGCACGATTTAGGTTTTGAAGGACATGATTTGATCATGTGTCTTTGATTTTGTGGGGTCATGGGAGAGACACATACCCCTGGTAGAGTTTTCTTATAATAATAGTTTCTATGAAATGATTCATATGGAACCTTATGAGGATTTTTATGGTAGGCTATGCTGATCACCCCTATGTTGGATAGAGGCATGATAGGTAGTAATGTTGGGACATCGTTTTTTCTAGGAGACCACTGATCAGATGGAGTTTATTTGGAAGAGGATAGATACTGCATAGTCTTGGAAGAAATATTATGTTGATCAACAGAGACAACCTATGGATTTTTTGGTCGGAGATTAGGTTTTCCTACCTGTCATGCTGAGGTTGGGACACATGAGGATTAGGAGATAGGGGACGCTTTCACCAAGATGCGTTGGGCTATTTTAGATTTTAGAGAGAGTGTGTTCAGTTGCCTATCGGTTACATTTACCTCTGATGTTTCAGGCTATACATGATGTATTTCATGTTTCTTAGCTACGACATTACTTTTCAAACTCGTATCATGTTTTTTGACCCGACGAGGTTGATTTTGAGGTGGATTCATCCTCTGAGTAGACCCTATTCGGATTGTGGATCGTAGCACGAAGGTTCTTAATAGCTGGTCTATTTATTTAGTATAGGTGCTATGGAAGCACAACTGAGTTTATGAAGATACATCTGAGAGGGTGGAAGAAGTACAATAGCAGTGTTCAGTGTTTTTCAAAGATTATTTTTCACTACCCTTGGAAGGGAAATTCGAGGGCGAATTACATTAAGGGGGGGTGTTTCTAAAAACCTAGATTTTCATTTCAAGTATGGATCTTGTTTTTCAGTTTTTTTGAGGAAAAAGGAAGAAAAGAGGTTTATTTCTAAGTAAAAGTTGTGTCCTTATAAGTACACATCATGTACCTATATTTCCGTGTACATATATGTGTTGTCCGTGTAATGACCAGATACATGGTCGTGTGGTGACCTTATAGATGACTTAAGTCAGGGGCCAATTAAGGCTACTACATGGAGTGTATATTTAAAGTACACACCGTGTACTTTTATTTTTATTTGATATATCAGAGAGAGGTCACGTCTCTTGTCCAGAAACAAATTCTTCTCGTGTTTCATACTGGAGTGCTTTGGAACAACAAATGATGATCGAACCCCTAATTCTCCATCTGAGATCTGATTGAGACATAATCAGGTGTGTTGGAATACCACTGGTGAGTTCTCAAACACCCTGGATCCTTTATTCCTGATTCATCTTCTCTTGATATTAATTCAATGTCGAGATATTTTTAACTTTTTATTGATCTATGATGATTTAGGTTGATTCAAGGGTTAACATTCAAGTATATCAATCATACAACATCAATGTAAGTGGTTTTGGCCTTTACTAGTTCGTCCTTGAATTATATATGTTAAAAGTTCCACATACCCACATCTGGGGTATTGATTGATTTAGAATTTAACCCTGTTTATTACTTTTTATGTTTTGATAGATTGATAAAGGGTTTGTTTCTTATGAATAAGGTTGGATACCTTGTTTATGGGACACCCCATGGGTGAATTTCCCTTGTTTGATTATTTATGCTCATTTTGTATAGGATGCCCATTAGGATTACCTTGTTTTCCATGCCTTGTCTTTTTTAAGATGGAGTTGTTGTTTATATGAATAGCATGTGATATTCATTGTGAATGTTTATCCATGCAGTAGTTATAAATTACATGAGCTACTTTGATATGGTAGGTGTGCTATTTTTCCAATAAACCATGGGAGCCTTGGACCAGGAAGACTGGGGGGAATTCTAGATTTTTTACACATCATTGTGAGATCCTTGGTTTAAATGATTTACCCAGGGGTATTAATCATGAGAGTTACCCATGTGGTAATATATAATTTATTGAAGATATGTTGACCAAGGGGTATTGACTGTGAGAGATACCCAGGTGATTGCTTATAATTTATTGATGGTATTTTGACCAAGGGGTTAAACTGTGAGGGCTTCCCAGGTCGTCATTTGTAATTGATATACACTCTGTGGAACCAAAGGGATTAGAATATGAGATCGTCCCAGACGGTTGTTATTTAATGAATTGGAGCAATGTTAGACTAACGGGGTTATACTGTGAGAGATTTCATAGAGGGTCGTTTGTGAATAATTGAATGATTGTGATGAGTCTACCAAGAAAAACCACAAGCTAGGAATCAGAATTACTTGATTTTTTAGACGGTCTTCTGAGACATGTGTTTTGTTACTTACATAGGCTAGATCCCATGGTTTACATGATTCAATAGATTGAATAATAAATATAAATGAATTTAATTGAAAACAATGGGATTGTTTACATTTTAGTACTTCATAGTTTATTTCTTCATTTTAGAATATCACCTATAATATATATATATATATATATGTATTCATTGACCATTAGGAACAAATATTTTGCTGGTTTCCTATTGGGATTCTTCTCACTCCATGTTTGGGTCATGTTTTGGACCCAAATAGATTATATGATTGCATGTTTTGATAAGGTCAAGCACCTGTATTCATTGGGTACTTGATTTCTCTATGATAGAGCTAGAGAGCATAAGACCAAGCTGAGGCTTGTGATGCTATTTGATTTTACATGTTTTTCTTTATTTTGGAATGTATTTTATTTCCAACATTGTGACCTATTTTGTCTAATTTCCTAGACTCGTATGACATGCATCATTATATATATGATATGGCTTCAGTTGTTTTATTACTATTAGTCTTCCCTTGTTTACTTCTATTGTATGGTATTACTAATTTCACTATTGTTACTATTTATTTTACACTTTGTTTACTTTGTCAATGATGGAATAGTTTCTCCACTATTAAACTATAGGCCCTCTCTACTAGTCATAAGCCTCTGGAATTTATGGAAATGCACTTGAGTCCATGTGGCCAAATAGGTATGGGGAACCTTTGGATGGAACTCGGATCCAATATGTTACATGGTAATGTTTAGTATTAGGATATTTCATGTTGGTATAGGGAGTGAACCGAATTCCTTAATGGTACTTTTTACACCATGATTTCATGGTGGTTTATCCTTTACATATATTTATGATTCAGGGTTTTAAGTTGTTTCCACATTTCCCATGTTATGACTTTCATGATATATAATATATCATTATTAATGTTTTTTATTCCTACTCATCTTATGTCCCATTGATATTCCCATTGTATAACATTTATCACCTCATTCCATGTTTATTCCCATAATGGGATTTACAATTCACCCCATTCTTATATTTTCCCCTGTTTATCCTTTACAGTTTTAAAATCCATAGAATTTGAGAATCATGTTAAGTATATTTTTTTATTGTTTTTGTATCTCATTATCATAATGTTATGCTATATACATAATTAACATATAAAATAAACTTTTCTACATTCATGGTAGTATTATGTGTACTTAAATTTAATAACTCATGTATTAATGGGAAATAAAAGAACATGGTTTTTATACTTCAATGTTTTAGATCCATCAGGTCTAGAAGAGCTTCAAGAAACTTGAGATAACCATGGATAAAAGGGTGAAAGATGTTGTAAATATGATACGTGGATCAGAAACATTTTTTTTTGGTGGGGGTCAAGAGTAATCTGGGTAGTGGGATTAAAAATATGGAATGAAATAAATATGATGTTCCTAGTCCATTTCTATCATGATACAATGAGGGAGGAAAATATTTTGATATTATTAATCTAATGCATAAGGGCTTGTTTTTGATAGATCATACTTGGAATTTCACCAACCTATAACTCTTATCAATATCATTGGATGGTGTTGAGATATCTAACTTGATACATTTTTTAGATAATTTTATCTATGGGATCAGGTTATAGGTAAATTTTTATCTATTGGGAAGCTATGATGACATGATAATCCTCACACTCATAATGGAATAGAATTTTAGAGAGGCCCGGAGTTATGTCCATTCTATTTCAGTAGGTAGAACTATGAACTCTTATTTGAGTAGCGTGAATCGATTAAATGAGATTTTTTTTCTGGGTAGTACTGGGAAAAGTAATTAGTTCATTGGATAGCCATATTAGTACCATGTTCTCTTACAGTGTTGTCAGTGTGTAATGATTGGCCACAAACTCCTATAAAGTCCTTATCTGAAAGTATAGTGTTTTGTATGTAGAGGAATATGTAATATTTTTAGGTTCTATTTGAACATTATACAACAAAACAATGGTAGGGGATCAGTGTAGGAACCTATGATGGGAATGGAATTAGCTACCTCTCATAAGGCTAGTATATAGAGTTTTAATTTTCGTTCAGTCTGAGGTAAGTGACATGGTACCCCAATATAGGAAAATTGGTACAAATAAAGAGAAATAGATCAAGTTAATAAAGTTGAATCCTAAGTTAGAGGTATAAGTGAACATCATGTTCTGTTAACTACTTTAGATCATTATATTTTAGGACCATCTACCATTATATTAATGATTCTTGTATTATCTACATTAGCTTCTGTTTTATTTGATACAAGTAAATCGAATTATTTTCTACCTAAACGTTTTCAAAATGGTTTTGGGAATAGATGTGAAAATAATGGATTGTGAATTGACCATTGTCACACAGTTGGGAGTGTGGTTAAAAAATAGAGAATGTTGGAAGGGTTTTTCTCTAGATATTGGTGGACACTATTTATTTTGGGAACTATTCCTAATAGAAATGATAGGTTTATACTTTATTATTAGTATGAATTGGGTAGAGATATACCAAGAACATATCAACTCTTATTTGAGAATATTTAACTTCTTATATCTAGAAAGAAGGTCGTTATTCACACTAGGGTGAGTGCAATATTCAAGGTTGTCATGTGGGACTAATTAGCAGCATATTATATTGTCTCAAGACTAAAATATCTAGTATTTATCTACATTATGGTGGAATGTTGATGGATTATTCACCTATAGTGGTAGACCATATCTAGGTATTTCCCTAGATGAGTTATATGGTTTCATCTGAGGGAGAAATCAAGTTCACAATTCACTACTAGAAATAACACATATACCCACAGTTTAAAACTATGGGTATAGCCCTTGAAACGGTGGGTATAAGTTATACCCACGGTTTTAGAAACTGTGTGCTGTAGTGCCGTCACAATAGGTCTATACCCACGGTTTTTTGAAAACCGTGGGTATAGACCAAGGAAAATTGTTATTACCCACGGTTTAATAAACCGTGGGTATTGATGTATACCCATTGTTTGAAAACCGTAGGTATTGATGTATACCCATGGTTTTCAAACCTTGGGTATACTGATTTACACTGCCACATATGTACCTACAGTTTACCAAACCGTGGGTATAGACAGGTTCCCCAGGCAAGTAGCTGCACCTCCCTACCATTTCGCACCTCTATTCTGCACCTGTAATAGCACATATACATGGCATGTCAAACTGGCTGGGATGATTTGGATCTACTCAATTTTCAACATTATGGAACTTCCAAAAAGTGTTCTTTTGATGTAATTAATATGTTCATTATGGTTCTTCCATTTCCTCAGCTCGAAATTAAATACAGGAATTCTTAATAGCCTTCTATGACAACCACTAATCACTTTATTAGAAACTATCCATCAATGGAATCCTCAAGAGTCCCTTAGACTCACATCAGTAGTATAATGGCACCCGACAGTAACCTCCATCAAAAGGAGTCATTCCTTCCAAAAGACTCCAATATATGTGGTCCCCAAATTCAAGAGTTATACCTCAATATCTCTAATCATGAGAAAATGGTCCCAATACACAAAGTAAAACAACTATCTCCTCATAGAAACTACTTGATCTCTCTTACAATGATCCATCTAATTCAACATTAAACAACACTACTTGTCATCTACAAGCCATTTCTAAATAATGAGCTCACACCCTCCCCCTCCCCCTACCCAGCCCCTCCCCCTCCCTCCCCACTGCCCACCCCCCCTGCCCAACCCCTCCCCCTCCCTCCCCACTACCTAGCCCTCCCACTGCCAGCCCCTCCCCCTACCTCCCCCTACCGAGCCCATCCCCCTCCATCCCCACTGCCCAGCCCTCCCCCTGCCTAGCCCCCCTGCCCAGCCCCTCCCCCTCCCTTCCCACTGCCCAGCCCTCCCCCTCCCCCTCCCTCCCCACTGCCCAGCTCCTCCCCTAGCCCCTCCCCCTCCCTCCCCACTACCAAGCCCCTCCCCCTCCCTCCCCACTGCTCAACCCTCCCACTGCCCAGCCCCTCCCCCTCCCTCCCCCTACCCAGCCCCTCCCCCTCCCTCCCCCTACCCACCCCCCCCCCCCCTCCCTACTGGCTAGCCCTCCCCCTTCCCATCCCTCCTACCCATCCCCTCCCCCTCCCTCCACACTTCCCAACACCTCCCCTCCCCCTCCCCCTCCCCCCTGCCCAGCCCCTGCCCCCTGCTCAGTCAACTAGAATGGAATATTTAGAGAAACTTTTGGATAAAAAACACATGAAATATAATACACAAACATGTATTAAAATGTCATTAAAAAATTGATATATATACAAAGTATCCACCATAAACCAAAAATGCTATCAATATTCAAGACTTTCTCGTGTTAAAATATTAACAAATAAAGAAAAATCATAACAGTGCATACCTCTTGAAAGTACACTGTTATCCATGATTTCAGAATAACATCCTGAGCCTTTTTAAATGAAATAACAGTTCAATGTATCCAAAACATACACAAATCTACATCCAAATATTAAAATTAAAAAGTTGGATTAAAACCTAAATTAGGATTCCACTGAACATGCTTTTTCTTTTGTGTTTGAATCTTCCTAAAACACAAAAACCATATTAAAAATTTAGAGAAAGGAAAGCTGAAAACCACAAACATCATATGAAACATCTATAAAATTAAATAATTATTTCAAGTACCATTTGATACATAATGTTTCATAAAATGAGGTGTTCATGCATATGGATTTCATCTTTATAAAGTATGAAAAATGTTAAAGTGTTGGAAGGTAAGGTTTTCAATATACATATGGTTAATCCCAATGTTTTATATAAAAAATTCATCAAGTTTTTTTCTATATTTTTATAAAATGATAATTCAATGAATAATTATTTATAAAATGGGTAGTTTTTTACCATTTCATATAGGATGTAGTGGAAATTCCCTACATATGTATTTTGTTCCCCTCTTTGACTCTACGATGGTTCTTCAATGGTTTTTATTGGAACTTCAATTGGTCTGAATTGTGGAATAGCTAAGGGTATGGATAGATTACCTAGGGTATTTATTTCAATTAACTCTCACTGTCTCTGGGTTTTCTACTAGTTATTCATTGTGTCATGTATTTATTTTCATATTATCATATATTTATCAATTAAATTCAAAATTCAAGGTGTTTTCTATAAGTTGGCAGTGCCCAGCTTTTCATATGTTATATGTGTTACATATATTGTGTATTAAATGGGTGAGGGTAGGGTTGTGTATGTATAACTGAGAACTGAACAACTTGAAGCTTCCATAGCTCATAAAAGATAAATAGGGGTATTATCGTGTTTAAAATGGATAGTTTGGCCTTATATACATTGGATATTATATGGTGTGGTTTAATGGATTGATGATAATGATATCACATGTTTTAATGTGGTGATTCATGGGATATGCTAATTGATTCAATTTTTTGAGAACATGATGAGTGAAAATCCACCTTACTATGGGTGACATTTACCACTAGGATTCTGGATATGGAGGATCATTCTTATGATGTATATTATATTGACCATTATTAGAGGTGAAGAAAAAGGTTTGGAAATAGGCTATTAGCGATGTTTCTCGTTGTTGTTACTGAGGTCATTGAGGTCATGTGTACAATGTTCAGGTCCCATGAATTTGTTTTGACCCCCATTATTTTGGTGGGATCCTCCAGATTTAAGAGAAATATGGTAAATGATGATAATGTTAATTGATACAATGGAGGATATAATGTATTAGACTATGATTGGAGTGTGTAATACCACTACATTAGAGTAGGATTCTCACTGTATCTATGTTATAGTTAGGGGATGATTAGTCAGTCATGGTAAAGAACATGAGTCATTGTGTGTTGTGTTTTGTTAGGATATTGATCTAGTTGTTGGTAAAAAGTTTTGAAACCTAGGGTTCTTGTGATATAATATGTGGATGTGTAATTAGTGAATCATGATGTATACATAATGGTGATAATTTATGAGTTGGATTGTGGTTCAAAGTGAAATAAAATTATATGGAAGGTCGGGGGAACTTCGGGTATGATATTTTATGTATTTATTTTCCCATGTTAGTATTGTATAAGGTAGGTGAAGACTCATATAGGGATAGTTAAGAAAAACTAGAGAAATCAGTGGGGAATTTTGATTTTTTTTGTTTATATCATACACGTGTATAAGAATTTTATCTATCTAGGGACATAGTTTGTGGAAACCTACTAATTTTATACTCACAACCTACACATACCCTCTAGATACAAATAAACTTTTTATCTGATGGTATAAGGGAAAAGTCTTTTCATCAAGATCCTAGTGGAAATAAAGGTGTTGACGGTGTTTGATCTGGTTGATATAGTATTACCATAGGGTCGGGTGGTTCCTCAATATCAGGATAGTGATTTATTTTCGTAATATCATCTCCTCCCTCATGCCTAGCTCCCCACTACCCTGCCCCTCCCCCTCCCCCTCCCTCATGACCAACTCCCCCATGCCCAGCCCCTCCACCCCCTCCCCCTTGGCCAGCCCCTCCTCCTCCTCCATATTTATTTTATACCAATCAAAGATGAGATTCATTGACATCCCAAGGAATATAGTTTTTTTATAAAAATAAAACACACAGGGAAAGTGTTTTAGTTTTTGTTGTCATGACTGAACTACGTAATAATATAATCATAAATCGATGAACGAAAGGGGAAAGGGGAAATGAGCGCAGGTTACATGCCTTTCCTTATAGAGAAATCATAGTCCTGATCACATTAACACCACAATTTTATTCCAAGGTTCAAGTTATTGCCTTAAAAGCAACTGCAGCAGCTTTGTTAGGCCCATGTTTAGAAGAAAACCAAACACACAAAAATATGAATCACTCCAAGAACTACAAATCAATGCTTTTACGTTTAAAGCAAAAGATCAGAAGCAACTAAACCTTTTCAACGCCTTTAATAGATGAGGAATTTTGCTTCAAAGTGGAGGACATGGTCATACTCGCCTGATGAACATCTTATGCATGCCGAGTATATGAAAGAGAGATAAATTCAATGCAACCCCCTTCCCTCCCATCCCTCCACTGCACCCCCCCCCCCCAGCACTCCACTGCAGCCCCCCCAGCCCTCCACTGCACCCCCCCCCCCCCATCCCTCCACTGCATCCCCCCAACCCTCCACTACACCCCCCTCCCAACCTTCCCCTCCCAGCCCCTCATCCTTCCCAACCTTCCCCTCCTAGCCCCCCCCCCCCCAACCCTCCCAACCTTCCCCTCCCATCCCCCCCCCCTCCACCCATCCCTCCACTGCAGCCCCTCCAGCCCTCCACTGCACCCCCCCTCCCAACCTTCCCATCCCATCCCCCCCTCCCAGCCCTCCAATGCAGCCCCCCAGCCCTCCCAACCCTCCCACCCCCCCAGCCATCCACTGCAGCCCCCCCCCCCCACCCCCCGTCCCAACCTTCCCCTCCCAACCCCCCACCCCATCCCTCCACTACAGCCCCCCCCCCCCCCAGCCCAGGACTCCCCTCCACTTCTAAGGACAAGATTATATGGAGAGATAATAATAAAAAAACCAAACCATAAAAAAATATATGGCATGTGGAAATTACCTAAATAATTGACAAATAACACCCCTAATGAAAACATAATCCAAAATGCATTTCATTGGATAAAGAAATTCACATACAAGCAGTCCACCAATACAAAAAAAAAATTGAACTCCAACACAAGTATCTCTGCTAAGTCAAAAATGGAGGGGATTAATATCCCCCCTTCACCATCATAATCATCCCCATGTCTAGTATCATCATCATCAGCAGCAAAATTGGCTGCAACATCATCAGCAACATCATCACCAACCGCACTGTCTGCATCATCATAAGCGATCTCATCACCAACAACATCATCAGCAACATCCTCGCCAGCACTATCATCACCATCGTCATCGCCAGTAAGACCATCATGGGAATCACCCAAGGCATTATTTAAAGAGAACATTGATTCAATACATGAATGAAAAGTGACAGCAACCTCTAATGGTAGTGACTGACTCAAAACTGACATAGCTTTCATGAAATGTTCATTCATTAGCTTACTTTTTCCACGCTCCTCTAATACTATTTTCTTTGTCACAGCTAATTCAAAAACATGCACTTTACAACTGAGAGGCCTTAGAAGAGTTCAATGATGACCAATACCTAGTGGGGATAATGTTTTTGCCTGGTCTATAATAGAATCTTCTGGGATTCTCCACACCTAACACCTGACTCAAATGATCATTTGGACCTAAGTTGTCAGCTTCCTTCTCATCCATGGCCTCCAATACAGAATGTAGAAATTATAAACATATTAAATTATGAATTTCGTATAAATGTTTGAAATATAAATAAACAAACTTACAATTTTATCTTGTGTTTGTGAATTAACTATAGTTCCATATTTTTTTCCTACTGAAGTAAAATAATTTGGAACGAGGTACAGGACCTTCAATGCCCAATACATCTTGTTGCATATGAGAAGTGAAAAAAATTGGATTACAACCGTATATGATAAATGAAAAAAAATTAGATTTAAGTGAGTTGCAACAAAGACCTGCAATCATTGAGGTAAATGACAGTCATAACCGATTTCTGGTTTTCTGAAATGGTTTTCAGAAATGGTTTTCTAAGTGGGTTTCAAGGGAATATAATACTTGTTTAGGAATAATAGACAAGCCTTCTCCTTGTATAAGATGTGATTTCCATGATACATGGACTAACCAAGGGAAGGAATGAATAAGTTATGATGACATGTTATAAATAAGAACATTATTTTAATTCAGATGAACGTACCAGCCTCTTCTCTTGGACGGGAATTGTAGTGCACCCCAATGTGTGTAGATATGTCATTTCATCTTTGTTTTTTTTGTTTTTCACTGGCACATCCTAAGAAACAAAAAAACAATAAAATAAATAAAAATTTATGTTTTATATAAAAACAATTAAAAATGGGTAGTACCTTCTACTGTTCAGTCTTCCAATGTGAGATCATTTTTTGATATTGCCTTTTTGGATAGTCAGGGTTTGTGGGTACACCCTCTAAATCAGTACCCACTCTACTCCTCTAACCAATATGTAACTCATACTTGTATGACCACCAATACTCTCCAAGATCACTCAACCTAGAAGCTTTGGAAGCTTCACCATTAAAAAAGTTAAATAAACTCTACAGTGAACATGTTAACTCATATAAATACATTACTAATATAAATATAAATTTATAAAATTTCTGTACCCATATCTACGTCCATGCCCTGACCTTAATTTCAACACTGATATGTCTCCATGAGACCAGTTCCACTGGAATGATATCATAATATTTGGCTAAAGTATCCATGAAACTTCTACAATCCTTATAATTTTTACCTACAATTTGATTTTGAGAATTTTAATCCACCATAATCTGAGTTTAACGATTACCGGCATCCCGCATTCGAGTGTGCCCACATCCCCTACTAGAAGGTCGCACTAAAGAATATAATAGATGAAAAGAGAAGAGTTAAGTGACAATAAAATAGGACAAAAGTGAAATGCTATAATTTGAAACATTTATAATAAAAAAACCTGATGCAGGATCCTAAATAGGTTGTGAGGCATCCGTGGACTGTGCTGGATCAGCATCCTCTGAAGGAAGTATCTGTTCCATAGTATGCTCTGGCTGATCTTCATGAACAGGAGTGGAAACGGAAGGAACAGACTCAATATGTGTAGGATGTATGGTAGAAAAATGAGGTGGCTTATACATGTCAGAATATGCATAGTAGGTCTGGGGATACATGAATGGATATGGAAATTGTGCAGGTGAGAACATCGGTCGAGTCGGCATGGACATAGAATGGGAAAAAGAGGGTAAATGGGATAATGGCGGTAGCATGTATGTGAACATACCAGGGGTCTCATGTAGAGGGAAGACATGTGTGGTAGATGGTATTTACACTAATGGGTCACTGTGAGGAGTGGTAAGATGGGAGCTCCTCCTAGGTCTAAGAGGATCCCTGCTCGGTCCCATACTGGGAAGAAGAAACTCTGGAGTTACACATCCCTAAAAACTTTTGATCAAAAATATGAACTTGATATTATATATAATGAAGAAGATAAATATTAGAATTAATATACTCACTGAAAACAACTCACGCTCGCATCTAACAAGATCAACATCAAATAATTACTTCTTGCGAGTTTCTATAGTTTTCTTCATAATCTTCATAAGAATGAAATAGATATTTTTTAGCAACAATTTTTAAAAATCATACATACAAATTAAAAAATTTCATAACATGTTTCAGTAATGATAATTTACAACCGTGTTATACAATTTTTAAAAACACATTTTAAACCCAGTTTTTTGAATTGAAATAAATATAATTAAATGAAATGAAACCAAACAATACTAAAGAAGACATATCACTCCAAACTAAAACTGAATTAAAGTAATTACATTAGTACCAACCTGAGAAACTCAAGTCAAGGTAAACTGAATGAACTATGAATATATATGGTTGATTTTATAAATTACCCTCCACTACCTCAGGTTTGACATCATCTCTCACAATGGGACAATTTGTGTCATCAACTACAATATTTTGGCTAACACCGATGGGAGAATCAATGGTGAAAATTTCACCCCCAACATCATGAAAAATATTCCTTGGGATTACTTCATTAATGACACCATAAATAGGTTTTAGATGATCTTTCACATAAAACACATGTTTTTCCATTGATGCCAAAATGTGTGGTTCATCAGTATGCAGGAATTGACTCATGTCAATAACTCTAAATCCACAATCATCAATAAATGTATCATGTCACGTCATTGAATCAAACCATTTATATTTCATCATAGTTACTCAACCTTGAGAGTAGTAATCCAATAACAATATTTTCTCAACCAGTCTATAATAATACACATCTTCATATCGAGGTCGACTATCTGATGCACTATCATAACAATCTGTTCTAGTAGTTAATATAACACCATCTTTCTATGTTCTCATTTTCACCTCTCTATCAGTTGTAAAAAATTTATATCCATTGATTATTAAAGATTTTTAGTCACGAACCAAAGAAATAGCACTAAAAGCCAATGATCTTAATTCTTGATAAATGAAGTCAGTAGATAAACTCAATACCTAGAATACATATGAGTAATTTAATTAAATATATATCTAAATTTTAAGGTATTTAATTTAATGTTCATACATTTGATTTAAACCAATCTAGGAACTCTTGTCTATGCATAGCCTCTCTCTTCTCAACGGTAAAGATAGATGAACTCTAATTTTAATTTTTTTATATTCTCTACATAAAATGAAAATTAAAGTATAAGGTATATGTGATATGATATCGTATGAGATAACATATATATATTCAAATTACTTACTTGATATAGGCATTGAAGAAACCACAATTACACAAGACTGTACGATGTGCCATATTTTGCTCTTCAAATATCAATGTAACCAATGTATATGACCCGACAATTCCACCTGTTTGGGAAAGATATGGAAATAAGGGCTGAATTTCCTCATACTGCTCATCTTCATTTCTCATTGGTATATTATTTCTTGTTCTCACATCATAAAAATACATTGAACAAAAATCCATACATTCTTGGGCAAGATAACTCCTCACAATAGAACCATCAGGATAATTCTTATTTCAGACATATGATTTCAATGTGCACATATTTCATTCAGTGGGATACATCCACCAAAAAGTGACTAGTCCCCCAAGAATTGTCTCAGTTGGAAGATGAACTGTTAAATGTAGCATGCAAGTGAAAAAGGATGGAGGAAAAAAAATTTCCAACTCACATAGAATTAACGATGCCTCTTTCTGTATTTTTATTAACAATGATTTTGATAACCTTTTATCACAAAGGTCTCTAAAAATGACATAACTGAATCACTTCCAACCTTAAATTATTGTATATCAAATGACGAATTGCTATTGGAATCAATTCATGAAGAAGGATGTGATAATCCTGAGTTTTTAGGGATTTCAATTTCAAATGTCTTATGTTGAATTGTTTAGATATGTTGCTTGAATAGACATCTGGAACCTTAATATTCTCCAATATTTCCAGAAATTGATATTTCTCTGTCCGTGTCATCACAGAAGAAGCATAGGGAACTTTCCATTTTCTTCCACTGATAAAAACATGATGTAGTTCTGGTTGAATACCCAAATCCAATAAATCCCAACGATATCAGAAGTCATCTTTGTTCTTCCCCTTAATATTCAAAAGAATTTCAAGAAAAATTTCACATATATTTTTTTCAATATGTATTACGTAAAAACAATGACGTAAAAAATTATTAGACCAATATGGAAACACAAAAAAAAATACTTCTCTTTTTCTAATTGTATGTGACTTCTGTATCAGTATTCTTCCTCTTTCAAGATTTCAACAAACCTTTCCCTAATGAAAATATGAAATCTTTCAATTCATTAAGAACATCACTTCCTGACATACATTGAGGTGGTTCTTCAGTGTCAACATTATTATCAAACCTCAAACTATTCTTTCTGTATTGATGATCCATTGGCAAGAATCGGTGATTCCCCATGAAACTGAAACTACGATGATATTTAAGCCTTCTTGATCTTGTATTCTTCATACAAATGGGAAATTATAGTATTCCCTTAGTGATCCACCCAGACATCATTTCATAGGTAGGGAAATCATTTATGGTTCATATAAGGGTAGCACGCATCTAAAACATATTCTTTGAAGAAGCATAAAATGTCTACACACTTAAATCCCAAAGTTGTTTCAGCTATTTTATTAATGGATATAAGTAGACATCTATATCATTACCAGGATCTGAAGGTCCAGATATCAGTATAGTCAAGAAAGTGAAATGTTTTTTCATACACATCCACAGAGGAATATTATAAACATAAATAAAAACTACCCACGTGATATGAGTAGTAAGCATCTGACCAAATAGATTAAAACCATCACATGATAGGCCCAATCTGACATTAAAGGCCTCAGCTGCAAAATCAGGATGTTGTGAATCAAATGTCTGCCATACTAATCCATCTGCAAGATGGACCAGCTCATCATTACCTTTAATTATCTCAACATCGTGCCATCGCATATTGACTGAGATTTCTGGAGACATGAATAGATTTTGAAGTCTGGTAATCAATGGAAAGTGGCACATGACTTTCTATGGCACAAGAGATGGTATTCCATCTTCATTTGTCTTCCATAGAGATGTAACATATTCTTTATAGTCATTAAGGTCATCTGTTTCCTCCAAAAATAAACTCCAATCTTTCAGAAAATCATGGACTTTATTAGTAGAAAATCCAAGCTTCTTAATTAACTTCCATGCCATGTAATGATTTGAGGGAATATCTACACCATCAGGAAGAAAGTCCTTCAAAAATGTAAGAATATAATCAATGGTGGTATTAGAAATTTTATACATGGTTTTCCCATGATATAACCACATTAAAAATTCCAACTTGGTCAATTTAGTACATTATTGATATACTGGAGTTCTGGAATCATCCAATAAATTTTTCACTCTCTCGACATCATCGTCTTCAATATTTTCCTCATGTGTACTGATATCATTGTCTTCTTGCTCTGGAATTCTATCTCTCTGAGAATGATGCACATATGGAAACCGATAAAATATCAAATTCTCCATGTCACTTAGTTAATTTCGTTTATGAACAGTTGAATATTGACTCATCTCTCCATGGTGAAACCAAAAATTATATTTTGCTTGAAATCCAAATTTAGATAAATGGTAACTAACTTCTTCTCATCTTAACCATGGTCTTCCAATACAATTATAGCAGGGACGCTGTATAAAACCTCCATCTGACGCATTATTAAATGAAAAATCTAAAAAATTATCCAAATTACTTTGAAACTAAATTGAAATCCCATTGGTACAATACATCCATCTTCTATCCATTCTATAACAAGAAAAAAATATCATTCAATCGACAACGTAAATCATATTTAAAAAATTCATTACAAAAAAAATTATTATTAAAGTAATCAAAGCATATTAGTATCTAGAAAAACATATTTAATGACAAGAGGATTCCATGATTGAATAAGTAGGAAAAAAGAAAAAAGTCCTACCATGAGATGTAAACTAAAGAAAAAAAGTTAAAAAAGACTCTCCCAAGTGGTCACTGATGGGGAATAAAAAAGAAAATTTCAATGTAAAATACTCCTTTATAGATATAGAGGCATTATACACATGGTAAAAAAATAATTTAAATAATTTAAATTTATAATTTTATAGATTATTTGGTAGGGTTTATTTGATGGGGAATAAAACATTCAATGAAAATAGAGTAGTTATAACTTTAATGTTTTGGAATTAATATTGAAAAAATGTTTCAAGGTATCCTACAAATTTTGTACGAAATAATTCTTAAAAGATATAATTTTATGGATTATATTGGTACATTGGAATATTTTTTCATATTGAAAAGATATGTTTTTTAAAATAGACATCATGATATACTTAGGAGTATTGAGAATCAATTTTTGGGGGTTTCAACCCCTTTAAAAGAATAAAAGTTAGAAATGTATTGTAAATTCTATATATAAATCACAACATGTTTGATATTGTTGAATAAATCTATAGAAGGTGTGACCATCCTATTCATAATGAAAATGAATGACTCATAAATATAACATCTTGAAAATATTTGAGTTTTAATAATCAAAATCCTCAAAATAATAATAGAAAAGTGAAGGAAAAGTATTTAGTTGTTGAAGTTTTACCCAAAGTATCCAAAGGGGAAAGTCCATGGATCTTGGACAGTGGATGTTCTGCTCACATGATAAAAGATTTTAAAACATTGAAATCTATTGAAAAATGAAATGGATTCTTAGTTACCTTCATAAATGATGGGTCACTAAAGTTTAAAGGAGTTGGTTTAATTGTTATTGGGAAATAGAATCTTAAATCAAAAAAAACACTCTTTATGTTGATGGATTAAAACACAATCTATTAAGTGTTTCTCAAATCATGATCTAAAAATTTTATTCTTCTTGACCACTAATTTGTCCTTCAATCTACCCATCAATCACTAATTAGGTTAACAAATTCTACTATATTCCCATGAAATCCAAGGCGAATTTAAACTTTTATAATTTTTTTTGATTTACCTTCTTAATTTAATGACCTAATTATCACTAAATGATCCTTATTAGAGGCTCCCAGATTATATATTATGGTCCTTCCCCGAGGTGCGATCCATGTCTACAACTAGATTAACATAATCCAATGTAATCTCATATAAAATTCCTCTTAAGATCATTGTATGATACTTTAATTCTTCTTGATACTGCAACCTATTATATGGAGACACATTTCATCCTGAAAATAATACTAGGATCTAATTGCATATTTATTAATCATATCATGTAGTAGTTATGTTTCAATTTAATGGAAAAGGGAGGGATTATTATTATTCTTAAAAAAGTATAACATGTAATATATTGTTGTTGGAAAAAACTTCTCCAAATAAAAAACCTTACATATGATCTATAATATCTTACATATCATAGGGAATCTCCAAAAAACATACATATCACTAAAAATATCTTATATATCATTTAAAGGATCACATATATCATTAAATATCTAGTATTTTTACATTTATTACTTATAAATATATTATATAGCAAATAAATGATATTACATATAGATTGGACTATATTGTGTATCCTTTTTAGGGTTTTTCCTTTACTGAACTACAATATTTTGGAAGATATTAAACACCATAAATATATTATATATATAATTTAGAATATAATACCTATCATTATATAGATGTTACATATAATAGTACACCCTCTATGACATTTTTAATTCTACATCTTCAATATCAAACATATCCCTTTACCATTTTCAATAAATTTCAGAATATCTTAATCAAATTAAAAAATATCAAAGTTATACTGTGATAATATATTACATATACAAAGAGATCCATAAATTTTATTTTATTATGGACTCTAAAGATTGGATAAAACATTTATATTTTATTTATCCAGACATCTTTTCTTGGAGAACATATTTAAATCCTCGTCCAAAAATAACTTATGAATCCACTGAACTTCTAGAACAACTTTCAGATGATAAATTAATGATAAATTAAAATTTACAACATGTAGTTAAAATATTCTGATGCATAATAAATTGTAGAAGAGGAAAAATTAGGAAAGTTTATATAGGATCCTATACATAAGGATTACCTCAAAAAGAAAAATCCTATAAATGGGTTGATCTATACTTGTAATATAGAAAAGGAAAACACTCTTTGTATATATAAGAGTAACTCATTCCAATACTTAAGTTTTATTTCTAATTTTGAGATTAAAAATTTTTATATCGAATGGTTTCTTTCATGTTATATAAGGTAATTCCAAAGAATACTAAGTATAAAAATAGAAAAGTGATGAATTTGATGATACCCGGAGGAGAGGGGGCCTAGAGGGGGGAACAGGGACGTCGCGGAGCTGGGAGAATCATATCCAAGGCCGGGATATTGAGGCGGAGGTGAAGTCCAGGAGGTCCAGGATGGGAGCGGAGGTGGAGCTGGGAGGTGAAGCCAGGAGGGGGAGTCGGGAGGGGGAGCCAGGAGGGATATCTTGGAGGCGGAGCCGGGAGGTAGGGTTGAAGTGGGGGGGAGCGCGATAGAGCCCGGATAAGGGAGGTAGGGTTGAAGTGGGGGGATCACGATGGATCCTGATACATAGGGGTTGAATACCCATGATTTTCATAAAACTATGGTTATAGACCATTAAAAATCATCTATCCCCTAAACTGTGGGAATATACGCATGGGGATAAACCCCATTTCCAGTAGTGATTGTGTTGGTGCTGGGAGCAGAGCCAATTTCTATTCTTCCTTACCATATAGAACCCACAATACATAGGGATTTGAATGTTCA
Organism: Viscum album; assembly: GCA_963277665.1. Taxonomy (NCBI): domain Eukaryota; kingdom Viridiplantae; phylum Streptophyta; class Magnoliopsida; order Santalales; family Viscaceae; genus Viscum; species Viscum album. The sequence continues at coordinate 1,508,789,674 of OY728157.1, read as the reverse complement.
GTTTTAATACATAGAATCTAAATGATTTAGATGTTCTATTTATTCTCCTAGGTTTTCTTCTATTTTCTTCATCATGAAGGTGATAGATCTTTAATATTATGTGTGGGTTAATGGACAATAAACTAGTTGATGGTCAATAACCGATATCATATTCTATGTTCTAAGGATCTCTTGGATATGTTAAGAGGTTATAAGATCTTATATAAGTTTGATTTGAGATTAGGTTACCCTTAGTTTAGGTTGATACCAAAATAAATACCTTATACTTCATTTCGGATTAGATTTAACTTTTATGGATTTTTATTGATGCTTTTTGGGAACACTAATGAACTAGTTGTATTCATGTTCGGTATGAATAAGACCTTTCATCCATTAATAAATTAGTTTGGTGCAGTTTTTGTAGATGTGATCTTAGTGTACATATATTTAGTAGAAGATCACTATAAAAACATAACATCGTTCTGAGTACATTGAGATACAATATTAATAACACCAAGATAAAAAATGTTGTTTTTTATTAATAAATATCACTTCTTGGGCCATGTTATCATAGAGTAAAAAGTATTTGTAGACATAGATAATGTCACAGTTGTGGTATCATGAGAATATCCTAAGAAACACTTGACGATATATATCTTTCATGGTTTAGCAGGTTATAATATACTTCTTTATCCCAGATTTATCCCATTTAGAAGAAGCAATGTATGGGCTGACTAAGAAATAAAAGTGTTTTTTTTAGTTTGATGATTGTGAGGGATATTTTCGGATGATAAAATGAAGTATTATATAATAACATAACCTCTATTTAGTGATTCCGGTTAAATAATATACTATATTTTGTGATTCATCTGAAGTTGAAATCAAAGCATTTCAAATGAAGTAAGATTGAGTTGTTTTATATGGGTCTAGGTATTTTATAATGCATAATAAGAATTACCATACTTGTGATCTAGTGTTATTATTAGTGGTAAATTCTCTGAGAATTTGGAGACATTATCACTTGGTTGATTGGTTTTTTGATAAATATAGATCACAAGGCCCTCAGGTTCATCTTTTATGAGTGATACATGAACCATCAACATAGGATGTTGGTTTATTATCATCATTTATTCGACATTGACATTCCATATAAACTTCTAAATGGAAACATTGTTTCTGATGTATTGATATGAATGCAGTAGATAGAGGTAGTATAGAATTATTGTGATGAGTGTAAGATAACGGTCCTCTTTAAAAACTTGTATCTGTATGATCAAGAGTCTCAAGGATGGTTAGATCTAACTTATCATATTTTATAGCCATTATTTTGGACCAGATTAATATTGAGCATTTTTCTGATCTGGAGATCTCAATTCTGATGGGAAAATTATATAGTGTAGAGACACCATCATAATGTTCTATTAGTAGTGATGTTTATCTTATTTTCTATCTCTGAGTATTAGTTCATATGGTTTTACATTAGTAGATGATTAAAGAGTTTTATGATTCTGTATGGGAGATTCATTCAAGTTTAAGGAAGATCTGTTGTTTTCTCCATTGATAGTACTGGTGATAATTAATTGAGGAGGAGTAGGAAATCTTTGTGGCTAGATACTTTACTTATCAGTATGTGAAAGATAATAATCAGAGGCTATCTAGGATTCTATATCTATTTCCCATTCCCATGTGGAAATGGGATGATGTCACAAAGTATTTTGTGACAAGATTACCCAGGGAAACCCATAAGAATGGAATTGTATGAGTTATTATGGATTAACTAACTATGGTCTTCCACTTATTACTTATACAAGAAACCTTCATAGTTGATGATATATGTATTATTTATATGCATAAGGTGGTTTTGTTGCACAATTTCCTAAAGAGTATCATTTCAAACAAAGACCCTCATATGATATTACATTTTTTGGAAGGGTTTTTAAAAGTATTTGGGATCACTATTTATTTTGAGAAATGAATATAATCCACAAACTGATGGTGAATATCTGTAGACTATTCAGGATCTGTATGATATTCTATGATTCTATTCTTTTGATTGTAGTGTTTTATAGGATAAACACATGGAACTTATAAAGTTATAAGATAATTTTATCTTATATGAATCAAACTAGATATCAACTTTTGTGGCTTTGTATGATAGGTTTTAATGTTTTTCTATTATTTGGATAGATAAATGTTAGTTGACACTTGTTTGGCGTGGTCTCAAGTAGAATAAATCTTTGTAGGTTTAGTTGATCAAAAAAGGGTTGGTGACCCCACAGAGAAGTCAGAAATCATATTATGAACATTAGAGACATCATATTAAATTTGATTTTGGTTAACATGTTCTTTATAGGTTGTCACCTAGTATATATAAATATAATATTAGAAAATAGGGAAATTTATCGTCAAATATTTTCATGTCATTTAGTATAGTGGAAAGTTTCAGTCTAGGGGAATACCATTTTTCTCTTTTATAGTGTTATAATACCATGCATGATGTGTTCCTATTGTCACAACCATATATATGACATCCACACCCTTCCCGTATGATTGAAATAGTATAAGTAAAGAATTGTGATGATTATTCCATTGAGGAGTATCAAATGTAGTTTGTCAACTGTATTTTGAAATTTAATTAGGGTAAAGACTATACAATTGGTTGGAGAGTAGTGGTAGCATGGGTGTATTTTGGAGGAGCCCTAGTAGAGAGGGCCTGATCTGAAAACATAGTGGTTAAACTTGTTCATTAAAACCTCAAATTGATGCTTGGAGTAAATTGTGAAAAATGTGTTATATGGTGGTGAGGTTGTAAGATCATGTCTTTTATCATGTATGCCTCTCTATGAGTGTTTTTGTTAACTTTATTTCCAGTATGTTTTTCCTCATCTTTATACCAAACAACGGAGAGATAGAGAGGATATTCTGGGAGAGAATTTTTAGGGAAAATGAATTAATGTCTTGAGAAGTGCGTTTATTTAAATTAGAGTGTATGTATAAATGGGTTAACTATTTCATAGGTTGTCGGTAAGATGATAATATTTAATGGGGGTTGTTTTTTAATAGAAAAAATTGACTGATAAACATTTAGGAGAACATTTATAAAACATGTAAAAAGATTACATTTACTGTAATGATCACGTTTTTTAATATAATAATCCATGGTGATATTTTTCTTGTTTTTTACCATTGAATATATTTATATGATGCATAACTATGTTATATGAAGTTTAGTTCTGTGAAACTCATTTATAATGTATGTTTTGTAACTTATTTTTCATTCTAAATCACTAAAACCATCCCCTATAGATCACATGTAACCTTCTAATAAATTTTAGAGTGCCAAGCTTCCTTTTTAATGTCCTAATAATCCCTTCTATCCATGATAAGTGGTTTTGGTCTATCATCTCATATCTCTTCATAGGGTCTCAAACTGTTGCAGTGAAATTATTTTATAGTTCAAGTTATTAGTTTTGATCATGATCATATTTGATCTAGGATTTTATTTGTGATGATCTAAACCATATTCCACGTTGGTTTTTTCTATTGTAATCATTTTTAGATAATTAGTTAATGTTTATATAACTAAATAATAACCATATAGTTTGATAATTGAAATGTTTAGGTAATATTGTGATTTATCCGATTAAAAGTGCATGTAAATCAATTAAATAATGGATAGGATTATTTTTTGGAGTACTTTGGTTTCAATTGGCTCATTATCATTGTTTATGGATAACTATTCTATTATAGGACCATGAATATATTTGAATCAGCTAATGTTTGATAGTTTGATTAGTGTGGCATGAGACCATAGGTGATTGGTAAAAAATGAATCACATAGTGGTGGTTTTTCTTATTGTTAAGACTATTAATAAATTTCTGTTTAATTCAAATTGGTATATGAATGAAAAATGATAACTACCACAATTAACTAGTGATATTTCTAATGTGATATTAAGATATCCATGTTATGTGAAAATACTTGTGTTCAATTATGAAATTATTATATATCAGGCTTGGTCCCAGAACATGCACAATTATATACTGTAATGTTGATATTTAGTGGGGTCAGCCAAGTACCATTCTATAATTCTTAAATTGATGAGGCTAATAACATTCATCATGAATTAATTTGTGTAAAGTAAGGAATATTCATAGAAATATGTAATATCTATATATGAAAATTCAAGGTTTCTATAGTTTGTATTTGAGGAAATGATTAGTTGAACGTTAGAAACTGTGATCAGAAAAAATTAGTTTGATCCAAATTCATATCTTTATGGTTTTTAGGGGTTTCCCAATGGATATGTGCAAGGATTATAAAAATTAAAGTAAATGAATTGGAATTTTAGTAAATGGTATAGAAAGTGGAATCCATGAAATTACATCCCTGTATAGATACTACAAGTGGATGTGGATCGGGTACATAGATAATTTGGTGTAATACCTCTAAAAATGGTGCATTTAGATGTACTAAATTTTCTCATAATTCATGACAACAATACTTTTACACATCTTGTTTGATCCTACTTGGGGATACACTTTATAAATCATCCAATTCATTATGAACATTTATTAATGATTTAAATAGATGATGAATATGAATAAAGTATGATAAAATTAAGTGTATTATATTAAAAATAATGTGTCATGATTTATACATCATATATATTATTTAAGGATTATTTTGTTTCCCATTATGATTATATTTTCTCACAATATGCCTTTTCATTTCATTAAATGGACCAAATATAAAGGAAGAGGGTTAACATTGAATGTCATAACATATTTTCTAATGAGAATCCAAATGGAATGATGAAAAGAGTTATTGACCTTTTTTTATTATCAATAAATTATCATAACATATTATAAAAAAATTCAGTTTAACCAGATGTAAAACAAAAAAAATAAGATAAGGATTGATTTCAATCAGATTTTGGGTAGCAGAGACGATATATGAGAGAAAATTATGTTTCCTATATTTCAAGAATATGAGAAGAAGAAACATAGTGGATTTCTGAATGGAATGTGAATATTTTTTGAGTGTTGAAAAGAAGGACACGAGGCATTTTATTATAGAGGAAAAATAATTATTTAGTTAACAATATCGATAAAAATAATTGTCTCTCATGATATCATTGATCACTGAATGTTTCATATGTTGAAATTATGGTAATTATGGACGTAGATTTATTAAGGTTAATGATCCTAAATTTAATCATCAAGTGGGTATGAGTAATTTTTATACTATAGATGATGAGGAGACTACAAATCACATATGTAATAAATTGTGTTCTATATCAGAAATTTTTATGCTAAATGTGAGAAGAAAAAATGCATTAATGTTAAATAATGTTAAAACATGATTTAAATTTCATATATTTAGAAAGATGTATTAAGGAATAAGATGATGAATCCAATTTAATTGTTTTAGAATAATTTATTATGACTAATGTGATTATGTATTTCAATTAAAAAATTATGTTATATTAATCCTTAAATATATAACGATTATTTCAGTATAGGTTTTTTATTATGGATTTTTTTAAAAAAATATTCAATGGTTACGATGATCTAGAATGTAATTTTTTGGGAAATATGATAATTTAAGTAATGGAATAAAACTGTTAATATATAATTGATTTTGAGATAATTGTATATAGTTTGGATAAAGGGATGATTGATTTGAATAAATATAATTGCATAGTTTTGATGAACTTGGAAATGATTAATTATTTTAGAAAACAATTATGTTTTCATTGATAGATATTGAAGCATTATAATATTTATGGAATATATTAAATAATATTTTTTGATGTATTTAATGATGAATAATGAATGTTTTTAATATGGTTTTATAGTAATGCATCTTATGAACATGCTTCGAGATATTATATGATGAAGGAATTCACATGTTTGGTTTATTACAATTAATATATATTTCATGTCATTTGGGGGATTAAGGATAAGTTAAAATTTTAATTTAGTGAGTTTTTTTATAATTTTTTAATTTTAATCTTATTGAAGTTTGGTGAGGTAACCACTTATGAAATTGTTTTTGTTGAACTTCCCATGATGTTTTAGAGATTGACATATTAATAAATCATATTAGGAAGTATCCATATTGCAAAACCAATTCTAACCAAGATTATATAATTAGTTATAGAAGGAATGAAATATATTCTACTATGGATATTGTGATAAATTAGTGCATAATATATAAATAATTCATCTTTATCTATTGGAGTAAGAGATTAAGTGGAAATTGATCAATACACAGCCACAAAATTAAATTGTGCATATGATAGAAAGAAAAGTAATCCCTATGTATATTAGCCCCTTTGAAATTATTGATCATATTTAAAAGATAACCTATCAAATGGAACATCCTCTAAATCTATCTCATGTTCAATATGTTTTAATTTTATCTCTCATGAGGAAGTATATATCTAATCCATCACAAGTACTGAACTCGAAGGGATTACTTCTGAAGATTGATATTTCTTATTAGGAGTAACTGGTGGAGATTCTACATCGAACATAGAATATTGTATGAAAGAAGACTACCTACCAGGTCATTTTTGGTTTGAAAAAAACAATAGCTTGAATAAGTTACATGGAATCATTATATTATAATGAGGTAGATGTACCCCACAGATGTTGGTACTAAATTGATGAATTTTGAGTGTGAAATTCATTTAAAGGGTTTTACAAAATAACTCCATAAGATATTGTAAAACAGTTTTTCCAATAAATTTAATCTCCTTGACATTTTCCTTATTCAAATTGAAAATTTTTTCTTACATTACACAGAAAAATGATTTTAACCAAATTTACACACAATAGTTTTCTTAGCTTATGTTACACACATTAGTAATTTTAATTGAAACCATACATACCTTAGAAATATTATTATGTTAAATGATGGTTATATCATAGTCATTGGAATTATGGGTTTGAATAATATTATCTAAATTAAGAAAATATATGGTTTAAACATTTATATAATTTTAATTTTTTATTAACTAATTAATTAATAATTAAAATGAAATATATTTGAAAATAAAGTAAATCATTTTCTCAAAAAATAATTTTTTGCTGACTAACATATTTTACATCAATAAATTAAAAAACAACATGTTTTAAATGATTTTAATAAAATTTATATATTACATATTCAATTAATTTTTTAACTTTCATCTTATATGTTTTATATATAATAAATATGAATAAATCCAATTTTTCAATGAAAACAATATTATTTTTAAAAGAATTTGTGTCCCTTTTTGCATACTAATTTTAAAACTATTTATTGAAACATTTATATTTTTTTTGAAAATATAAATATCATATTTTATTAATAATTTAAAAATTATCTTAGGGTGAATTTTTAATAATTTTTTGAAGAGATCATTTTTTTAATACTCAATAATATTTAATTGTAATTGAAAAATTCCTTTTATTTTAAATTATTTATGAAGCTGAAATATATTGTATATTATTTTTAAATTAAATCTAGTTCATTTATACATCTCTATATCCAATTGAATTCATTGGAATTATTTTCATTTTTTATTTTAAATTATAACATCCTAAAATATTAATCATTTTCTCTTTAAAAATCCTCTTTCTAATCAAATCAATGATATTAATTATAAATTTTATTTTACCACTTTTATCATTGTAATTTAGAGAATTTTATTCCATATTTTTAATCAAAAAAATATATACAATATAATAAGATGAATATAATGTTTTACTATAATAAATAGTAAAATAGTAAAAATTATTTATCGCAATTAAGGTAAAATATGTGGGGGAGGGGGTAATATAAACATAAAATGCTTAATATGACTGAAAACATTCCCAGAATATATTTTATGGACATATTTTGAACCTATAATGTATAATTATTTAGAATAATCCATTTTAAACCATTTTAGAATGTGAAAAACTAGAATACAACAATCCATTTTAAAAAATGAAAAGGGTTCCACTCACCTCGCTTATAAAAGGCCACTCAATCCCCTCTCCTATTAACATATTCAAACCCTATTGGTGTCACAAACTGGATAAGCTACCTTTTTTACCTAATACCCAAGCTAGAACAGACATATACTAAAGGGAGATCCCAATCCCCATGGGTTGGTGATAAGAACCTATCATCATAAAAGATAAAAGAGGGCATGAATTTTTTACAAACACAAGAGAATAAGACATATACATATCAACTTTCTAAAAGAAAACTCCTAATGGGGGAAGTACTAGAAGTACATAAGAATAAAAAGAACCCAATAAGTACATCACCAATCTACCAAAAACTGTCATGATAAAACTCAAACATCTAAAAGTAATAATCACTCCAAGCTCAAAATATCAACAACAACCACTAACTATATATGGTGTTTTTACCTTACTCAAACTGGGGAGAAAAAAATTAATAATATGTCAAAGGAAATTGTAGGGTGTGAGATAAAAAACCAAGTATGTTCTAACCATGTGTTCTATAATAATATTCAATAATAAATAAACCAAAATTATTCTTTCAATTTTGAGTAAAATGTTAATGGAATTAAAATGTCATATTTAAAAAAACCATTTTTCATATAAGATGATGGAAAAATTTAAAATAATGGATTAACAAACAATTTATATAAAAAATATTATATAAAACAACATTCCTGAGCAATTTGGATTTGAGATCAATTTCATATAAATCAAATTAATCAAAAATAGTAACATGGCCATCTACCTTGCAGTATGATAGTTACATGTAAATGGATCCTCAACTCTCAAATATGTGATAATGAAAATACTCACTCCAACTTACGGTAGAATTTCAATCATCAACTCCCACATAAAGAAATATTACAAGAAAATCAATGTTTAACTATTTTTGTTGTCACCAACTTTTTACTATGGAATTATTCCCTTATATTGGTTGTCCTAAATAACCCACTAACTACTCAAGATTTCATATACTCAATAAATAAATCAATAAAGGGAATATTATTTCAAAATAGTTTAAAATTCTATCCCCCAATTTTTTATTTCAATGTGAGAATTACAAAGTTAGCAGAAATTCATTAATTTTTTTAACAATTATTTCCACTTTCAAATAAAAACTATAAATGTTTCTAAAAACACAATGTAATTAATTATTATGAAAATTAAATATCTTAACTCAAAATCACAAATTCAAATAATTGTATATCACAACACGATTTCGAACTCCATTTTATTTGGGATGTTTTACCAAAAAAATCATTCTAGTAAATTCAAAAGACAATATTCATTGAATTTTGTTTTCAAATTTCAATTGAAATTGATTTAACTGAAATAAATTAAATCAATTTTTTCTAACTTGGAAAATCTCAATGGAACCGCCTAAAATTTTCAGGGAGTCTCATATCAGAACAACCACAAAGAGTGTTTTCATTATAGAATGAAAAAGTAGTGATCTAGAAATAAAAGCATGATCCATGATTTAAAAGAGTTTAGAACCATCATCAATAGGATGATCTGAAACCCATATCAAGGAATAAAGGAGAGAGATCAAGAGATAAGGAACACAAAGACATCTCTTAACAAAGAGGGATTAAAGGATTTTATCCATGGTTTGATCTAAATTTGAATAGACTTGGAGGAGTAAAAAAGGTATCTTGAGAGCTCCCAGGACATTGAAATCATGTAATCAAATTTCTGGGTAGAGAATTATATTATAGGAGGGTTCATGTATTTTTTTAAAAAAATAATAATTTAAAAATAAATCTTTATGGTTATTTGGTAAGGTCCATAGGTTTTTTCAAATTGTGAAATCTAGTTTTGATCCTCTCTAATGGTCTTCATAGCTTTAATTTGGTTGATGCAGATCTTTCTAAATCATGCATGACTATTAAAAATTCCAATATTTGGATTTTCATGGTTTCACTGGGTGGGAAAACGGTTCAAGAAAAATAGTGCACCAACTGTTCAAATCCCCATATACCTAAAAAATAAAAAATTCACCCAAATAACTACTAAATAAAACCCAACCAGTTATTGAACAAAAGAGTGGTCATGTAGTAAATGAATCTAGTGATAGGATGTCATATGCTCCCCATCATAGAAACATTCAATCCCAAAAAAATCGTATCAAAATGTCTCTATGTCAAAAATTTGAGGCAACTGATCTAATTGGATCTTCTCCTAGATAAGTATAAGGAGTACACAAATTAGGATTGCATTGAACATTAAAAAATTATATTATCCTTCAATGAAGTACCTTTGTTTCATGATAAACTATAAGGCCCCAGCCTTAAACATTACATAATCTGGAGTATTTAAAAGAATACACATTGAGGATCTTTTCAGGTTTAGAGTTTTTGAGAATTAAATCATAAATCATGCATTAAATTCCACATTTAAACAAGGTGGTCACATGAAAGATAGTATTTTTTCATCAAAGGAAACATATTTAAAATAAAACATGGATTCTTCCTTGACACTTCTTCGAAACTATCATCACATCATGTACCTTTCCCTTGACCTGTTAAAAACATTTCAAAAACATGGGATGAGCATAAAAAGCTCAGTAATGGATATAAAAATACGGAAAGAAAACCTTAGTCCATGTATAAATAAGAATCATTGAAAAAATACTTTACCCATAAACATAAGCACTTTAACATAACTCCTTAAATCATAAGTCTTATGAATAACTCATAGAAAACATAATACATAAAGGTAACTTGAGACATTAATAACATTCTTACGTAGGGAGTAACCCTCATGGTTATATTTGGAATACCCATTATAGTATATTCCCTAAATCTCTTCAGAGAAACCTTAGCGTTTAACCCCTTCGCATTACCCAATGTATTGGAGAGCTATCACGGGCTCACCCACCCTTATTTTATCACGGAACCACCCGTCTTCATAAACAATTCCCAAGAACCATAACATAATCGTATCACATAAAACATGCATAAAAGAAACATAAAATTTCCACATTTCAATCACAAGATATCAAAAACACATTTATATAATCAAAAAATTATCAAAACCATTTTCAATACCAAAATAAAAGAAAATTAAAACATGGTATTTATTTTTCATTTTAAAAAAGGTTATGGCTTGTAGAGAAGCTGAAACTCAAATAATAGTCACGGCAGCAGAGAAGTTGTGGTCTCCGCATACGTAAGACAAAACATTCATTTTTTTAGTTTAGTAAAATTCTTCGTATAAAAATATTACTTTTGAATAAAAGTAAAATTAAAATGGGTTTATACACCATATAAAAGAAGTTATTTATAAAACAAAATATTCCTCAATGAAAGGAGATTGAGGCGAAGTCCCTTACCTCGTGTCCGACTTAACTCGATCGTTCTTTAATCTCCTAAATAATTAACTAGAGTTAATTTATAATTTATTAAGAACATTTTTCAATTTCCTTATTCCTTTTATATCACTTATTACCATGTTATGAACATTATGTAATTATTTAAGTTAATAACGGTCGTTTTGTCGATCTTTGGTACTAGAACCAAAAATAAGTTTCTTATAATTACAAGTTATTCATGTGGTAAAATATACATTATATCCAGAATTATATTCATGATGTAGATATCATATATATCATAGATATCCATTATATACATTCATTTATAATATTACACAATATTTAGAGGTATGAAATGAAATGCACCGTTCATAGAGACGGTACGACGTACGTACGCATGAACGCTACTTTCATTTATATTTCGTATTTAATGGAATGAAATAATAATGATATAAAGTTATATTATAATTCCAGTATAATATAATATATAATATCATTAACTCCATACTTTATACATCCCACATATGGAATTAATGAATAAAATCACTTTGAAAGGGGCGGTAGTCCGTACTTCCTAAAATGAAGATATCACGTTTACCCATAATGGAAACCATAAAGGTATGCCATAAATGAAAAATATAGAAGAATAAATAAAACATAAACATAATATATATCATATATAAATATATTTACATATTAATGACCACCATGAAAGGTGTTAAAAGAAGATTGAACAATCATCGTTTCGGGAGGCAGTAATTCGCCACTCACAGAAACAGTATGTTCTTTAACCATTAGACGGAGGTTTGTGTAGGTTTAAATCAAATAATTCTCATAAAAACATCCTAGTATATTTAATATACTGGTTTTGTTAAAAAATAGAGGAATAAAAAGGGTTTAGGGGGTTGGAGAAGCAAAATTAAACAAAAGGACATAAGAGAAGTCATTACCTTTAAATCGGGTAACTCCCCTTGGTTTGAACCAAAAGGGTTTCTTGAAGAGCTTTCTGCGTAAGGTAAGGCTTCTAGGATGAAGATAGGGATGTGGAGAGATATAATGATCAGATTTTGGTTGAGACAATGGCTTGAGAGGTGTGGGTAAGGTGGTTGAGGTGGGGTAATTTTATAAGAGGGAGGAGGGGCACTCTTGGAAAATATTGAAATATTACTTTATTTTAAATTGAGTTTCGGATTTTAAAGGTCCCACAAACTTATATTTAGATTATAAGGTGATAAGGGTTATAAATATACCCATCCAATAGGTTTTTGACAAGTTTAAGTCTTATATTTTACATTATCTTTTCATTTTACTTAAATCGTTCATTAATGAGGTAATCGCTACATCATCATGGTGTCATAAATAAATTTAATTATTTAATGTCTAAAAATTATAATAAAACTATAATGATTTAGGAAACCTTTTTATATTTCCAATGAATATTTATAGTATATAATATAATTTATTTAGACAAAACTAAAATTGTTTTACTAGGGTGATACATACTTTGGTTATACTTTCCTTTTAAAAACATAAAATGATAAAGTGTCACTATCACCCAAAAGTGATTCCATGGGGTCCCAAAGTTTAGCACAAGGCATACAATGGTAGGAAATGACACAACCAGTAGAATTAGGACACATTTTGGGGTCATTTTATATTATTATGTTATTATTTTATTACCCTTAACTACCCGATTACTAATTAATCACGATAATTAAAGATAATTATCATCGTTACTATTCATAATGTCCAAAAACAAAAGAGTCTTAATTACATAATTTGGACCTTCTAATTCCAAATATGGAATCCATTTTACCAAATTACAAACACAGAAATTTTAGTAATTAATTTAAAAAATAATCTCCGTTGTCAAAACAAATAGCGGGTTTTTTTGAAACAATATCTATCAAAAGTTTGACACTTTTTTATGCCAAATTCCAATGTGAAATTAATTAAAATGACAAAAATTGGATTAAATGGTAAAAATATATTATAATTAAACTTTAAAACCAATTAAAAGTACAATCTATCCATATAATTTAATTAGATGAAAAAGCGGTTTTGAAGTAAAATGCAATATTTTTCAATATTCATTAAAAAATGAACATTGTCAGAAAAATACCAAAAATTTATCCAAAGTAAATTTCAATGTCCCAATCCTAAATAATAAGTTTATTTTGACAAATAGAGCTTATAAAATTTTCAAAATATTGATTTAAAAATGGTTCGCCATCAAAAGGCAGTAAAACAATCTTTTAAAAATATTAGAGAATTCAGTGCTTAAGATTGGATTTATTCTCATTTTAAGCCTTTAAAATTATATCTAATTCATAAATATATATAGATATTAAAATCCATAATTCTTTACTTACTTGATATTTTACATCCTTCCCCCCTTTAGAAAATTGCGGACCCGCAATTTATTTACTTATCAAATAAGTTGGGGTACTTATCCCTCATTGCATTTTCAGATTCTCATGTTGCCTTTTCAATCATGTGGTTTTTCCACAAAACCTTTACTTGATGAATCAACTTATTCTGGAATACATACTCCTTGTGGTCAAGAATTTGGACTGGTTGTTACTCATAAGATATATTCTCTTCCAGCTGAACTACCTCTGGACTCAAAACATGAGATGGATCTGGCATGTACTTAACATTGAAACATGAAAAACATTGTGTACCTGAGATAAACTCGGAGGTAAAGACATTAGGTAAGCAACTGATCCAACTCTCTCCAGAATTTTATATGGTCCAATGAACCTTGGACTCTGATTTCCTTTCTTACCAAATCGCATCACACTTTTCCATGGTGAAACTTTGAGGAAGACATGATCACCTACCTCAAAAGAGAGATCCTTCCTCCTGTTGTCCGCATAACTTTTCTTCCTGCTCTGAGCTGTTCTCATGTGTTTCTGTATCAGCTGAACTTTTTCTGCCAACTCTTCTACCAATTCTGGTCCCATCACCTTCCTTTCACCTTCTTCATCTCAAAAAGTTTGAGTTCGACACCGCTTCCCATATAATGCCTCAAATGGTGCCATCTGTATACTGGAATGAAAACTGTTATTATAAGAAAACTCAACCAAAGAAAGATGTTGGTCCCAACATCCCTGATAATCCATCAAACAAGAACATAGCATATCCTCCAAAGTATGAATTTTTCATTCTGACTTTCCATCTGATTGAGGATAAAAATCTATACTAAAATTTAATTTAGTACCCAACGACTTCTGAAGGCCTTTCCAAAAGTTAGAAGTAAACATGGGATCATGATCAGATACAATGGAGAGGGGAACTCCATGTAACTTTACTATCTCTTTAAGATACAAATGAGAAAGTTGATCTAGGGAGATAGTTTCTCGTATAGCAAGGAAATGAGCAGATTTAGTCAAGCGGTCAACAATAACCCAGATTGAATTATTACCTCAAGATGTCTTCAGCAATCCCACAACGAAGTCCATGGATATATTCTCCAATTTCCACTCTGGCATTGGTAAAGGCTGAAGTATCCCTTTCAGTAACTGCTACTCTACTTTAACCTGTTGACAAGTCAAACACTTCATAGTAAAATCAGCAATATCTCTTTTCATTCCGTCCCACCAGTAATACTCCCAAAGATCTCTATACATCTTAGTACTGCCTGGAATAACTGAAAATAGAGAACTATGAGCTTTACATAACAACTCTCTCTTCAACTGTGAATCACAAGGCACACAAAATATCTTCCTAAATCTCAAAACAAAATCATTATCAATGTTGAATTCAGGTAACATACCCTTATGAAACAGCTCTACCTTTTTCTACAACTCATTGTCTTACTTCTGAGATTGCTTAATTTTGTCTGATAGAGATGATATCACTGACACCTGAAACAAAAAAGAATAACTTCCTTCACCAACAACATCTATTCCAAGGTTCATCAAATCCTTAATCAAAGGATCGTGTTCCAAATGTAACATGGTTAATGAAGCATTACATTTTCAACTCAAAGCATCAGCCACTTTATTTTCTTTTACCAGATGGTAATGAATTGTACAATCATAATCCTTCATTAATTCTAGCCATCTCCTCTGTCTCATGTTCAATTCATTCTGGGGGAATATATACTTTAAACTTTTGTGATCAATATATATTACACACTTTACACCATACAAATGATGCCTCCAAATTTTTAAAGTGAAAACAACAGCAACTAATTCCAAATCATGTGTAAGGTAATTTACCTCATGAGTTTTCAACTGACCTGAAGCATAAGAAATTACCTGATCATTCTGCATTAGGACGCAACCAAGTCCTTTCAATGAATCATCACTGTAGATAACAAACTCACCATTCCTAGAAGGTAGTGCCAAAACTAGAGCATTCACCAATCTTATTTTCAATTCCTGAAAACAATCATCACATTATTTTTTCCAGATAAACTTAACACCCTTCCAAGTTACCTTATTCATTAGACTAGATATCCATGAAATTTTTTTAAGAAACCTTCATTAATAGCCTTCCAAACCAATAAAACTACGAATCTCAGTTACATTTGTGGGTCTTGTCCATTCTTCAACAACCTTTGTTTTTATAGGATCAACATTTATTCCATCTTTAGAAACAATGTGACCAAGGAAAGAAATTTGTTGCAACCAAAACTCACACTTTATGAATTTCCCATACAATTTATTTTATTTGAAGGTTTGAAAAATAACCCTTAGATGACTTTCATGTTCCTCTTTACTTTTAGAAAACACCAAAATATCATCAATGAAAACAACCAAAAACTTATCCAAAACTCATAGAAAATTCTATTCATAAGGTCCATGAATACAACAGGTGCATTGGTTAACCCAAAAGGCATTACTACAAATTCATAATGGCCATATCTTGTACGAAACAGAGTCTTCAGAATATCTTCTTCCTTTACCTACAACTAATGGTACCTCGATATAAGGTCAATCTTTGAAAAATAATGATCTCCCTGGAGTTGATCAAACAAATCATCGATACGAGGCAAAGGATATTTGTTCTTAACAATGATGTTATTCAAGGCTCTATAACCAATGCAAAGTCTCATTGAACCATATTTATTTTTAAAAAATAAGACAGGATCACCCCATGGTGATTTTCTAGGTCGAATGAAACCTTTCTCTAATAAATCTTGAAATTTCTCCTTCAACTCTAAAAGTTCAATTTGAGCCATTCGTTAAGGGGGGTTTGAAATTGGATTAGCATCAGGAACTAAGTCAACATTAAATTCAACTTCCTGATCTAGTATTATTCTAGGAAACTCATTAAGAAAAACATCAGGATACTCATTTACCACTGGCACAACATTAATCTGAACAGTTCGTTTTTTTTCAAAAATATGTGCAAGGTAACATTCATTTCCATATTTTACAATTTTCTCAGCCTCTTTATATGTTATCAATAGTAAGGGTTCATTATTGTACACAAACTGAAAGGCTTTCTAAAAATAAACTTCTTTAGCTCTACAATCAATATTAGCATGGTAAACAGAGAGCCAATCCATACCCGGGATAACATAAAACTCTATTAGAGGTAAGACAATAATGTTTGCAGGTAGGTTCTTTCCATGGATAAGGATAGGAGGATTCTTATAAATTATTTTTGCCTCAACATTTCCCCCAGGTGTTTTTACCACAAGTTCTTGTGTCATTTATTTCTATGGAATTCCCAATTTACTAGAAAATTTTTCAGAGATGAATGAATGTGTAGTCCCTGAATGAAACAACACATTGGCTTAATCTGAAAGAACAAACAAAGTACCTGATACCACTTCATTTGATGGCCCAAGATCTGCTGAAGTAGTTGTTAAGGATTTCACCACACCTTTATTCTTGTATTCTGACTGCTTCCCATCATTTGATCTCTTTGTCAAACACTCATTGGCATAATGACTCATCTCATTTCACTTGAAACATTTCACTAATTGTAAATCAAATATGGTCTTACCATCACCCTGGTCTTATTCAGTGCAATCAAGAGCCTTATGTCCCATCTTACCACATTGGTATCACTTTCCAGAATTCAAAATACATTCCCCAACATTTTTTTTACCACATTTATCACAAACTGAAAACTTTGTTTTCTTACCATCAGACCATTTTGAAGGATTCTTCCCTTTCTCCTGTCACCTCGGTCTCTTCTTCTATTGGTTGTTATAGAACACTTGATCATTGACAAACTTCATTTCCACCTTCTCATCACATCGAACAAGCTTTTCATAACTCTTAAACTCGCGAGAAGCTGAAGCCCTTTGATATTTTGGATTCAATCCTGAGTAAAAACGATTGATTTTACTATCAAGGTCTTGGATAAAATTTGGAGCATACCTTGCCAATCAAGTGAACTTTTCTTCATAAGAAGCCAATGAGTCTTCCTCTTGCATCAATTCCAAGAATTGTTTTCCATCCTAAGTCGAACAACCTTATGAAACTATTTCTCAAGAAACGTACCTTTGAATTCATCCCAGTGAAGAGCATCAATCTCATCAGTGTCCCTTATATTTTTTACCATTGACCACCACTGGTCTGCTTCACCCTCCAAACGGTAAACAGCAAGAATAACTTTTTGATTGTCTGAAAACCCCATGACATTGAAAATCTTCTACAGTGATTTAATCCATAATTCAGCTAGCATAGGGTCAGATGATCCTCTGAATGATGGGGGATGTTGCCTCATGAAATGTTCCACCACTAACATGTTCCTTTGTGATTGATCTGACTGATCTCATGCATGGATACCACCACCATTTATCGCTTGAGTCAACTGCACCATTACTGTAACAAAATATTCAGTTCCAATTCCAACCATCTTAGGATGCTAATTTGGAAGTTCACTTCCTTCTGTTTGTCTTCCTAGCACTTCTTCCCTGTTTCCTCTGCAGAAAACCATTCTAAAAAAACATGTATTAGATGAAGGAATATGGTAATATTCAAATGCTATATCATTTCAATTTGACCATGAAAAAATATTTTTGGATAATCATTTAACACAATTCTAACTCCTAAAGTTTTCTAAACCGACCTCTGATACCAACTATAAGGCCCTAGCCTTAAACATTAGTTAATCTTGAGTTATTACAAGAATATACATTGAGGATCATTTCAGGTTTAGAGTTTTAGAGAATTAGATCATAAATCATGCATTACATTCCACATTTAAACAAGGTGGTCACATAAAAGATAGTATTTTTTCATCAAAGGAAACATATTTAAAATAAAACGTGGATTATTTATTGACACTTCCTCGACACTATAATCACATCATGTACCTTTCCCTTGACCTATGAAAAACATTTCAAAAACATGGGATGAGCATAAAAAGCTCAGTAAGGGATATAAAAATACGGAAAGAAAACCTTAGTCCATGTATACATAAGAATCATTGAAAACATACTTTACCCATAAACATTATCACTTTAACATACCTCATGAAATCATAAGGTTTATGAATAACTCATAGAAAACATAAGACATAAAGGAAACTTGAGGCATTCATAACATTTTTACGTAGGGATTAACACTCATGGTTACGTTTGGAATACCCATTACAGTATATTCCCAAAATCTCTTCCGAGAAACCTTAGTGTTTAACTCCTTCACGTTAACCAATGCATTGTAGATCTATCATGGGCTCACCTTCCCTATGTTTATCACGGAACCACCCATCATCATAAACAATTCCCAAGAACCATAACATAATTTTATCACATAAAACATGGATAAAGGAAACATAACATTTACACATTTCAATCACAAGATATCAAAAACACATTGATATAATCAAAACATTATCAAAATCATTTTCAATACCAAAATAAATGAAAAGTAAAAAATGGTATTTATTTTTCGTTTTAAAAAAGGTTGTGTCTTGTAGAGGAAGCTGAAACTCAAATAATTGTCACGGCGGCGGTGGAGTCGTTGTTGCCACATACGTAAGACAAAAAATTCATTTTTGTGATTTAGTAAAACGCTTCTTATAAAAAGATTACTTTTGAATAAAAGTAAAAGTAAAAGGTTTTTATACACCATATAAAATAAATTTGTGTATACAAAAAAATATGCCTCAATTAAAAGATATTGAGACGAAGTCCCTTACCTCGTGTCGGACTTGACTCGATCATTCTTTAATCTATTAAATAATAAACTAGAGTTAATTTATACTTTCTTAAGAACCTTTTTTAAGTTAACTATTCCTTTTATATCACTTATTACCATGTTATGAACATTATGTAATTATTTAAGTTAATAATAGTCGTTTTTTCAATCTTTGGTACTTGAGCCAAAAATAAGATTCTTATAATTACAAGTTGTTCATGTGGTAAAATATAAATTATATGCATAATTATATTCATTTTTAGATATAATATATCATATATATGCATTATATACATGCATTTATAATATTACACAACATTTAGAGGTAAGAAATGAAATGCACCGTTCATGGAGACGGTAAGTCGTACATATGCATGAACGCTACTTTCATTTCTATTTAAAATTTAATGGAATGAAATCATAATTATATAAAGGTATATTATAGTTACCGTATAATATCATATATAATATCATTAAATCCATCCTTTATATGTCCCACATATGGCATTAACGAATCAAATCACTTTGAGCGGGCGGTAGTCTGCACTTCCTAAAATGAAGATATCACGTTTACCCATAATGGAAACCATAAAGGTATTCCATAAATGAAAAATACAGAAGAATAAGGAAAACATAAACATAATATATATCATATATAAATAGAGAGACATATTAATGGCCACCATGAAAGGTGTTAAAAGAATATTGAACAACCATCATTTCGTGAGGCAGTACTTCACCACTCACAGAAACAGTATGTTCTTTAACCATTAGACGGAGGTGTGTGTAGGTGTAAATCAAATACTTATCATAACAGAATCCTAGTATATTGAATATACTGGTGTTTTTGTAAAATATATTAATAAAAAGGGTTTAGGGGGTTGTAGAATCAAAATAAAACAAAAGGACATAAGAGAAATCATTACCTTTAAATCAGGTAACTCCACTTAGTTTGAACAATAAGGGTTTCTTGAAGAGCTTTATGCCTAAGGTAAGGCTTCTAGGATTAATATGGGAATGTGTAGAGATAAAAGGATTAGATTTTGGCCTAGCCAATGGCTTTAGAGGTGTGGGTAATGTGGTAGAGGTGGGGGCCTTTTATAAGAGGGAGGAGGGACACTCTTGGAAATTCTTGAAATGTTACTTTATTTTAAAATGATTTTCGGATTTTAAAGGTCATGAAAAGATATATTTCGAGTATAAGGTGATAAGGGTTTGAAATACACTCATCCAGTAGGTTTTTGACAGGTGTAAGTTTTATATTTTACATTATCTTTTTATTTTATTTAAATCATTCATTAATGAGGTAATCGCTGCATCATCATGGTGTCATAAATAAATTTATTTATTTAATGTATAAAAATTATAAGAAAAATATCATGATGTAGGAAACCTTTTTAGTTTTCCAATGACTATCTATAGTCTAAAAGATCATTTATGTAGACAAAACTAAAATTGTTTTACTTGCGTGATACATACTTTGGTTATACTTTCCTTTTAAAAACAAAAAATGATAAAGTGTCACTATCACCCAAAAGTGATTTCATGGGGTCCCAAAGTTTGGAACAAGGCATACCATGGTCGGCCATGACACAACCAGTAGAATTAGGACACATTTTTGGGTCATTTTATATTTTTTTGTTATCATTTTATTACCCTTAACTACCCGATTACTAATTAATCACGATAATTAAAAATAATTACCGTTGTTACTATTAATAATGTCCAAATACAAAAGGGTATTAATTACATAATTTGGAACTTCTGATTCCAAATATGGAATCCATTTTACAAATTAAAAACACAGAAATTGTAGTAATTAATTTAAAAAATAATTTTTGTTGTCAAAATAAATAGCGGGTTTTTTGAAACAATATCTATCAAAAGTTTGACACTTGTTTATGCCCAATTCCAAAGTGAAATTCATTTAAATGACCAAAATTGGATTAAATGGTAATAATATATTCTAATTAAACTTTAAAACCAATTAAAAGGTCAATATATCCATATAATTAAATTAGATGAAAAAGCAGTTTTGAAGTAAAATGAAGTATTTTTCACTATTCATTAAAAAATGAACATTGTTAGAAAAATACCAAAAATTTATCCAAAGTAAATTTCAATGTCCCAATACAAAAGAATAGGTTTTTTTGACAAATAGAGCTTATAAAATCATAAAAATATAGATTTAAAAATGGTTCTCCATCAAAAGGCGGTAAAACAATCTTTTAAAAATATTAGAGAATTCAATGCTTAAGATTGGATTTATTCTCATTTTAAGCCTTTAAATACTATCTAATTCGTAAATAGACATAGATATGAAAATACATAATTCTTTACTTACTTGGGATGTTACATAAACTATCCTAACTAGATTCTCAGTCATTTATAAATTGATTTCAACATTAGTATCAATCCATTGTATGAAATTAGATATATCAGGGAAAATATCCAAAGATGTGATACATGAAACACATTAAGTATGAATGTCAAAAATAGGTAATGTTAGAAATGGTAATAAGTTTTTCACCCTCTCAAAATGACCTAAAAGGTCCCATAAAATATGGGGTAATGTTCCCTTTACACAAAAGATATCAATGAACCAATCGAGGTTAACCAATCAAGAACACCAAATAACCAGTGGGAAATTTCAATGGTTTGTGATGAAAATTTAAAAATGATCAACACTTGCTATGTTCCATCACCATTATCATAAGAATCAACTGAATCATTGATATAATCTCTTGATCACGGCTTGGTATATCCATATAACATTCACCGATCTATGAAAAACACAACATATATTTATATGGTTTTTTATATAAGGCATCAAAAGGATCCATCCTGATCATGAAATGGTCACTGTTATTAGAATAGGACTCAATAGAACCTAGTTTTTCATCCCAAGGATCAAAAAAATCTATGATGTAGACATGAATCATATCTCTATGATTCATTAAATCTATATCTATATGTAACCCTTCTATGGATGTTATTACACACTCAAATGAACATGAGATCCAAGTACCTTTTAAAGAAATTTCTAAAATGGAGAAGGAATTTGCGGATCTCTACCAAGCACTATAGCTTATGGCACATTGTGAAAATGAAAATTATCTCACATATGAATTTCCAAGCTCCTCAACGTTAGTTTTATCACATATGTGTATAATGAGAAATGATTTGGTCATGCTATAAGTTTCAAACCATACATAATTATTCTTTATTTGGGTACATGGAAAGACAACAATGAAATACATATAGATCTCATCCCACTACCATGTTAAAATTGGAAGTGGATGATGGAAACCTGAAGGTGTATGGTGCTTAGATTTAACCTATTAGAATTTATATCAGTGAAAAAAAAATATAGTGATGTATTTAATTATACACGAACACTATAATTATCAACACATGTTATAGAATATATTTTATGTTCATGGATTCACTTCCCATAGGTAATTATGGAAATCCCCCATCACATAATTTCCTAAAAATAATGGCAGAACAAAATTATTTTTAAAACATAGATTGTTCTATATAGAGAATGAACACTCAAGAATGTCTATTAACTCACTCCCAACTACCTCTAAAGAAACATTTTCATCTAGTAACTCACTCCCAACTACCTCATGTGTCTCAATAATATTTCACAATTACATACTAAAATCAAGGAAAGATGAACAACCTACACCGTTTATTGGAGGTTGTTCATCTAGTAACTCACTCCCAACTATCAATGCATATACATAAAGTAAGAATAATAAGTAAATATTAGTAGGAAAAAATCATAAAAGATATCATATCAAGTTCCCATATCAAACCATAAACTCTTCATCTTATCATTCGATAAAATATCATGTAAAATCTACACAAGCTTAATTAATTGGTTCTTTTATTCTATCATTTTCATTTCTTCCTTCTCGTGTTTTAAAAACTCCATAGCCTTATCCAACACCATTGACTCTATATAGATATATTCATTGAAAATAAAATTATGGTCATTTTGACACTAATACCTTATGCTTCTCTTAAATTACCATAGTTCCCCACCAACTCCTCCTAGGTTCTTATTTAATGAAGGGGGAACATTGTGTGTTGATTTCATCAGGATTCTCAAAGAACTCAAACAAAATCTCAATTATTATCAAAAAAATACTTGTAAATTTGTGGATTGGTTGTGCTTTGTTATGCAGAAGGATTCTATAAAATGAACTCATGAACATGATTTTATAATTCATCCCTATGAAGTTGCACAACTGAATACTAAATGGTAATGGGTTAAGGTGTCTTTCATGGATCATAGACAATATGCCCAATTACCTTGAAAATATTATATTCTATGGGAGGATTTAGTCATTACGGTTTATCAATGACATCCTCACTGATCTTATTCACACATCTTCTCGGAATTATGATTCTACAAAACATTATTAAAAAAAACTGAGGACATTAAAATATTACTCAGATCAATACTCAAAAAAGAAAAACATGGATATTAATCTCATTAGATAGATAACAAGATTTTAATTTCAACCTAGAAAAATATAAAGAAGATAAATTAATAGAACTAATACTAAAGATTCCTTTACAAACCTACCCATGGTGAATTAATAATGATTGTGATGAAAAATTTCTAGTAACTCACTCCCAACTACCTCTTATATCTCTATAAGATTTCAAAATTTCATACTAAAATCAAGGAAATATGAACAACCAAGACCTTTTATACCACTTCATCACAAACCATATTTTATACCCCCATAGGGTGACACCCATGCTGGAACTAATATAGCCTGAAAGTCATTACCAATCCCCATGGTATGATTACTAGGAACTAAAATAATACATGAAAAAAGAGGGAAACTATTTTCCACAAATATAATAGAATAAAATTAATACATGTTTGTAGGATCAATTAAAAATACCAAATCAAATAGTACTAGAAGTCAATAGTTAAAAAACCCAATTACTATATCACCAAATAACCAAAACTATCATTATAAGACTCAAAAATCCCAAAGTAATCAACATTATATTCTTACAAGATCAATAATAACCACCACCTCTTTGTGGAACCCTTCCCATTCTCGAACCTAGTATAAGAAAATTTAAAAATTCACTATGGAAAAGGTATGATTTGATATCAAAATCATGTTAGGGTTTCACAAAGTGTTCCATAAGAATACTCCATAGTAAATAAACCAGAATAATGAATTCAATTTTGGGTAAAATATGCATGGAATTAAAATTTCATATATTACACAAAAAATTATTTTCATTTCAGATAATGGAAACATTCCAATCAATAGATTAATACAAATATTATCTATAATAGTATATATATACCAACTTGCCTGAGTACATCAGTTTCACAATGAATGGAACATATATCAACATAATTAAGAAAAGAAAAACTGTCATCTACCCTATGGTATGATATTTTCGGGTTATAGGGCCCTTACACTCTCATATAGTTGCTCATGGAAATATCAACTTCCACATGAGGGTAATTTCAATCATCCACTGCATACTTTGGAAAATTACTATTTAAAAAATGTTTAGGTAGTGTTTTCATCGTCCACATTTTGGTAGTGAATTATCCTCCTATAGTGAATTTTCTTAATAACCCACTAACGATATATTCTCAAATGTTCTCATTAAATCAATCTATAATTGGAAAATTATTTCCAAATAATATAAAATAAAATCTCTCCATTTTTAGTTTTAATATTAAAATTCCATATTCAAAAACGAAACATGAATATTTCATCAATCCATGCCTTTTTAAAATAAAACCAATCATATTTTTTAAATAAATAAATTTAAACAATTTTTTTAAAATAAATTTCACAGAAAAATATAAAAAATTCCATAAATTTCAAATCACATCCCAATTTCCAATTCCATTGGAATTTTAGGGTTTTAAACAAATTAATTCCAAACAATTTACGTCCCAATATGTATGTAATAAGTTATTCAAAATTCAATTGAAACCAATTCAATTTAAATCATTAAAATAAAGGTTTTAAAACATGGAAAATCTCAAAGTATGAACTTACCTTTTTCATATGATCTTGTATCACAACACCTGTAGTGGGGATTCCTAATGAAGATTGAAATAAACAGAAATATTGAAATCAAAACTACATTCGATGTCCACATAACATATTTATATCCTTCAACAAAATGATAATATATAAAATTCTATGGAGGAATAAAGTTGAGAGAATGAGAGAATGTATGATGAGAGATCTCTTATTGGAGCGGGATAAAATGGGTTTCACCAAGCATCAATCCACTTAGGAATATGTTTGGAGGACGAAACTAGGGTTTTTAAGTGACAATAAGACCTTGGAAATCTTGTAACACTGAGTTGGGTTTTAGAGGCTTATTTTATGTGTGTTAAGTAATTTAACTAAAATTTTTCAAAAAAAACCTTCCCGGTTATCTATGAATAGCTACAAATTTTGTTAATCCATTCACCCTAATAGTGTTGTCTACTAAATGGGTGCATAATTTCTACTAGGCAGGGGAACTTTTTTTTCCAAAAGTGGACCAAACATGAAATTTATCACTATTTGGGTTTTCATGGTTTTCACTGGGTGAGCTCAAATTTTGGGAAAACCCTGTGTGAAACCATCCATATCCCAATAGCCCTCATGAAAATTTAAAATTTCACCAGAACCACCCCTAGATGAGACCCAACCCAAGAAAGAAAAAATAAAAAGTGGAGGAGTGTATGAAACCAATAATAGAATTTTACATTTTTTTCATCCAATACCTATACAAATAAATTCCCATGATACCTCATATGTTTATACTAGCCTTATTTTATACATAAATCCAATGTAGGATTTCTTTTGGTGAAATATTAAGGAGGTTACCTGAATAGGAGGAAACATATATCAATAAGGTTCTTTATTTTATTTCTTCCCCAACATATATATATTCTTATTAAACCATTATAATATAATAAACATATTAACATCCATATATTTAGATTATTTTATTTAAATTAAATTAACTAAACCATATCTACGTTCTTCAAATATATTATGAAATCATCATCCGTGTGTACTACAGACTACCACCACACGAACTGATGTCAATCATTTTCACATTACAATATATCATGGTTGGTTATGATGATGAATAAAAATTATATATGCGATAATCATAAAATAATTATACATATGGATTAATTATATTATATATAAATTTTCTATATTCCATTATATAGGGTATATGATAACTTCTCTTGTATGTACGACAACCTGTCACCCTGGAAAGTAATGTGATTAGTTTTACCCAAAAATTTACATGGATGATAATGAAGATAAATTTAGTTAATATTTGTGATTGAAATAAAATAATTATGATATTAATTAAATATTTATCATTCATAAATAATAAAATATAATTTTATTTTGTACCTTTTCACCCACAGAATGATGATAGCATAGTTCTTGTACGTGTGGACGACAACCTTCAAAAAATGGTGTGAATCGGTTTTCATCACCACAACACATCGAGGATATATTAAAATATATTGAAATATATTATATAAAAATTATTATGTTATGATAATTTAGGAATGAAAATATTTTACATACCTCATTTCGATGATTATTTTTGAAAAATGGGAATGTTACTCATGCGTACATATGACATACCATCTTCGGGATCATAACATACTTCATTTTTCCAAATCACCTTATATGATTAGTATGAAAAGAATAATGAGGTATAAATATCATAATTATGTCCTTATATCTATTTTTAGATGATATTACCATTATAAAATTAATAGTATTGAAAATAAAAAATTGAAACACAGATGAAAAACAAATCTTTTTTTACGTGAAACGCGACATTAACATAGAATTTTTAATAAATGAGTAATAAAAGACATAAGTTAATAATATATGGTATGTTATATTTATTTTTCTTTCCATATAATATTAATAATAAACTTATATTTTTTATATTGGAGGTTCAAATTAGTTTGAAGGAATTTGTGACTTATGGTAAGGGTTTTCCATCTCATATTTATTTTTCATTGAGACAGATGACATATTAACTACTTGTTCAATTTACGTGGTTTACATAGTAACCATGAATATATTTTATGATTATTCTACATAACATAATTTTTATTACATAAAAATTTTAAGATTAATCCTTTTGGGTTTTATGGTTCTAATGTTACCTAATCAATAAGGGTTTTTTGTCTCGATTTTCCATCAATTGAGATATAAGATTATGTTATGCACCTATATTTTTGTATGAGGTTTATATATATCTGATAATAAATTATATATCATGAATTTATTTATCCTCATGATATTTTATGTTTCATTTAATTACATTTCATCATTTTTCTTACATTTCAAAGTTATCAAAGTGGTAAAGATTTTGTGTTACAATCTCATCATTTCTTTGGATGGTTTATGATTATTTTTCTAATGATAAGATCTTATCATCCATCAATCAAGAAAATCATTAAATTATTTATACTATTTTAATTTCATGGGAATAAATTTCCCCTATTGATTTTCCTCTCTTTTTTACATAATAATTCAAATGAATTGTTTTTATGAAAACCTTCCATTTTTTTAAAATACATTTTCTTCACAAATAGTGATTTCTAATAATATTTTGAATGATTTTTATAAATTATTTTTAAAAAAATTAGTAAATAAATTTTTACCCAAATTTTAATTTTTATTATTTATTATAAATGTATTATAATTTTAATTTCAAAAAAAAATTATATTTGGTTATTACTAAAATTGTGAAAGGAATCTCTATGTATGAGATGAAACAAAATTACCCAACATCATTACCATTATTTTATTTGGATATTACTTTAAAAATATTCAATTTTAATTTCAATTGACTGGTTTTTAATTTTTTTTAATTTTTTAAAAATTATTTTCAACATGGAAAGGATATTTTCTTCAAGAATGATTTAAAGGGGTTTAAATTATTCCTTTATAACATTTTATGTTTATTTTTACAAAAATGATTTTAAATGTTTTTTTAAATATGTTTTTAAAATATGAATGGATATATTGACTCAATAAATGTTTTAAATTATTTTTTAAAATGTTCTTTTATATTATTTCCATATTATTTTCAATGAAAATTATTTCTAAAATGTTATATATTTTATAATTTTTTTTCAAAAAGAAAAGGTCATTTTCCTCAAAAAAATGTTTCAATTTAATTTCTAAATCATTATTTAAATGATTTCAAGATTACATTCAGATAAATTATTTTCAACAATTATTTTGGTTTAATTTATTTTCAATGTGGTAAGTATATTTTACTCCATAAATGTTTTCAATTATTTTAAAAATCATACTTTATAAGTTTAGAATGTTGTGTTAAAATAAAATTATTTAAACTGTTTTTTAAATTGTTTGTTTTAAAATTTTATTTTCAATTAGAATTAATTTTTCAAACCAAGTGTTAAAAGAGTTCATTGAATCTGGTTTTCATATAAGAAGTCACAATTTACACAACTCGTTATTTAATAAGGATATAAACCAAGGATACCATTCTTATTTTGACACTGAATATTTTATAATGACATGATATTTATAATACATATTTCTCTTCCATAGGTAATACACTAATAAAATACTTTTGAAACCATATTATTTTTAAATAGTTTTTGATATGATGAAATTTTGAAGTGATTAAGAAACATTTCTCTTTTCCATACGTAATGATATAATGTAATGTTTATGGGTCCCATTTCATATTTCAATTTATGATTTATTGAATGTTTTATAAACATGTGGAATACATATGTATGATTCTCAATATTTGATGGGTGGGACTTATATCTCTTTCTAATGAATTTGGTAATGATTTATATCACATGAGATAGACCAGACTATAATGGGGAGTCAACCTAGTTCATTATTTTATTTTTTCCTCTATGATGTTCTTGTGAGTGAAAAATTACTACTATGATGGTTTGGAAAATGAACCCAATCTACTATGATAACATTCTCAATGAGTCTTTAGTACTAAGTTAATAATTTTCTATGAATATGTGTATGCAAAAATTACATGTATTATGGAAATTATTTTCTCTCATGGATCATGTTAATTTATTTCTTTATGATTCAACTTATTATCAACTACAAATATATATTCCATAACTAAAGATTCCGATATTTTATTATTAGGTTATGTTTTTCATATGTTATATGCATGTTATCTTATTCTTATTTTCATATTATTCTTCATACCTCCCATGTTTAGTCTTTCGGAAAATCTGAGCTCATCCTTTCAGATGATTAGGAATAATTATTTTACGTTGAATATGATTTTGAAGAGAACTAAAGGGGAAGATATTTATTGAATATTTTGAAGATCATGAATAATGTTTTTATATTTTTTACCTTGTCTCTACTAATTTTTTATTAAAGTCCTTAGTAGTGTTTTTTTGTAATGTATTTAACATTCATAAAAAAGATATATTATTTATATATCATAATCCAGGGTCACTAAAACCACCTCATACCAGACTAGGTTTTTCAAGTTTGAGTTTTACACATATCCATCCTAAGTTCTAATTTATTTCATTATATTATCATTTTCCTTTTAAAATAAAATTAATATTATTATATGTTATGATATTTAAAATACTATCCCTCTAGGACCATATATAATATATTATCATTTTTTTAATAAAATTATAACCATTTAGATATGTTAAATTTTTTGATGAATAAATTATTTTTATAGTTTTTAATTTTTATTTTTTCATTATGATGTAATTACCTTCAACTCTTATGAGACAATTATTGGGGGAAATCCCTCAAGGTATCATTATATCATTTTGGGAGGTTTTGTTTGTTTAAAAAAGTATATTTCCAAGGTGATTTGTCAGGTTTTAGAGATATTTTTCACAAACCATGTTGAAAAATGACAATGAAAAGGGAATATAAGATATTGAGGTGGTACAAAAAGAATAGATACATGGTGACGTCATTTTCCAGTGTTTGCCAAATTTTTCAGGTCCATAATTTGGATTTTGGCTAGCATCGCAAAAATTTGGTTTCTGTGATGATCTCTTAAAAATAAGTAAAAGGTGTAAATTTCATGAAGTTAGGATTCATGAACTGGATTTCACAATTAATCAAAGAAATTGGACTATTATCTATGTGATTACGATGAGCTTCACAAATTTCAGAAGTGAAGAGCATTGCGAGTGAGCTTCACAGTGGGGAAATGTTTTTGACAAAAGGATGTGTGATTACTATGATCGTTGCAAACCGAGATAATTTTTTAGATATTTTCAAACCATAGATAATTTTGGTGGAAATTATAGAACATTGTGAAATGGGATGATCTGGTGATGACATGGCGCATAAGGTTCTAGATTTAGTGGACACCTATAAATAGGGATCGACCCCCTTGAAGAGAGTATATTATTTTATGAATATCTTAAGTCTCTCAATTCATTAAAAAGGTTCACAAATGTGTGTTGTGAAGTTTCTTTGCAATAGAAAATTTTATCTTCGAAAAGAAAATAGAATTCACAATGTCTTGTTGAGATCTGCGAAAGGAATGAGCTTTACAATGGTTAAGTTGACCTCTATCATAGATGATAAATTCACGAAGGCTAAGATGATATTTTTGAAACGTAGGTACTCTTTGGAGTCATGTATGAGCTTTATAAAATAGGGTTCTTTGCGAAGTATCAAGGTTTTCAAAATAATGAGCTTCGTGAAGTAGTGTGCTTTTCAAGAGTGTTTTAAATAGTATTTACTAGTGCTTAGTGTAAAATTGGTATTCATCAGTGGATTAAAGTGGGACATCAATAAAAAATATACATAAAATAGAGGATTCATTCATTAGAAAAAATTAAAAAACTTACAATTCTATAAACTGTGAGTGGATGTTCTGAAGAAGTAGTGAAAACACCTCAGTTGAGAGAGTGGTGAGATTTTGAATTGTGATTGTTTGTAAACCTGTAGGGACAAGGAGTCTACTTCGAACATTGTAAATAGCAATTCACTTTTAGTGAATTTGGTACATCGGCATATCTTTGTTGTATTCTCTTGGATTTATCCCAGTGAGGTTGAACGAAGTAAAATCATTGTGCCCAGTGCATGCTTAAATTTCTATTCATACCTTTCTACAGGAAAAAGAGAGAAGATATTTTTTTGCAATGGAACATTCTCAAAAGGGGTAGTTTTCTTAATTTTTCATACCTTGCTTCACCCCCCTCTCAAGTTATTTAACCTAGTGGACCTAGCAACAATGATACAATTTTAATGAAAGAAATAGAAAAATCATGTTAAGTGGTTTTAAATATAATAAAATTAATATTTTTGAATTAAATTTTGTGATACATGAATATTATAAGTAATTATAATGTTTAAATGAATATTAATGTGTTTATTTTAAAATTACAATAATTTATTTATTTCATTAAAGTGAAATTAAAGGAGAAGTCCTAAAATAACTTTATTAATATTTTATGAAAATTTATTATATTATTTTTAAAATAAAACAAATATTGAATGAAGAAAAATGACATATGATATTTTCTAAAATTTCATAAATGGAAAATATTTTATCAAATTTTCAGCTTTAAATTAAATTTATCACCGTTAAAATCTAAAAACATTGGTACCATTGTTCGTGTTTAAAATGGTCAATGTAGGGGATAAATCCAAAGAGAAGGGTTATTATGTAACATATAAATGTCTAAATTTCATTTGTTTAAGGTATTTTCCATTATAATTTCCTATTTTATAAATTATTTTAATTTATTCTACCTAAAGTATTACACTATACACTATATTTTAAACTTTTATATAAAACCAATTCTTTCCTTTTCCTCAATTATAAAAGGGAATGTATTTTTATCCAATATTCACAATTTTTTAGAATAATAAATCAATAAAAATCAACAATACTTCCCTAATATATTACTAATATGCTTCATATAGATTCAATTATTCTCCTTTTTCAATATATATAAGTGATATTCTGTTTAAAAATAAAGGTCTCTCAAAGAAGAGGTGATCATATTGCCTGACTCGGTCAGAGATACATTCCACTTCTACATCATTTAAATAAATTATTTACATCCTAACATAATTAATCCTATATCGAAAATTTAATGATATGTCATTATAAATATGGGACAACCATTTTCCATCTTCATCCCATCTAATGGGAAATGAAAATATCTCCTTGGAATAAGTGTGGACTACTAACTCCTTAGAGTAATATAATTAATTTTAGGTAAAAAATTTTATTGGTTGGTTACTATAGTGGATTTAATTAATATAAAAATTATTAATAAATTAATTTTTATTTTATAAATATAAAATTTTATTTTCCTTATCACCATAATACTCTTAAAAAATAGACAATGTTGCTCACGATTACATGTGGAGTCCTACCACCATGAGGTGATGTGATGTATTTTTCATTTCTATATTCCATGGATGTCTCCAAAATAGTATGTTGTGAAAAAATGATAATTATTTAATGATTTATAATATTTATATGATGGAACAATCAAACCTTCAACCATGGTCAACCTTCTAATGCAGGTTTTTGATTATGAACTAAACATTCTCAAAACACCCAACTTGAACTTAACCGATTTAAAATATATGTAAGGAATGGTAAAAGAAAATATAAAAATAATAAGAAGAAGAAAATGAACCTAATTTTCTTAATAAATAATCTATCAAATTAAGAAAAGGATGGCGCTACGGGCTACGGGCGCAGGCGCTCCCTTTCACTTTAATGGATTATCGGGTTTCTGTTTGGCCATGGAGATTCTATTCTTCCTTGGAACAAATCCCCTTTCTCCACCCGGTGACATGGCGTCGGCGGCTCCCTCTTTGATTTCTACTCGTAATCCTTGGCTCTCGAATGATTCTTGCAACCCAACGGATGTGATAAAGTCGATTTTTTCGGCCAGTTTTCATGTGGCTTTGAAGCCTTGTGCCGGATCTATGGAAGCATCACAACCATATCATGCGACCTTAAAGATTGATGCAAGGTGAGAAGAACTGCGGATTTCATCTAGTTAGGAGAAGGTTGATGTGGATGCAGCTCCTATTGAGGCATTGCAACAGGATCCTATTTCACCCCACGGTGATGTTTTTCCTGGTTTTAATTCATATTCTGATGTGATGAAAAAATCAAATACAGGCTTGAAATTGGATTGAACCTGTTCATTTTCTCTATTGAAGGACTCAGGTCCTAGTAAAATTCTTCATAAGGGTTCATCAGCTCACGTTGAAGCTAATCCTGTAGTGCTTGATGAGATAATGTCAATTGAAAAAAAAAATCATTGATTGCACGAATTTTTCTTCCTAATGGTGCACAACTGTGGAAAATTTATGATTTGATCCGTAGAACCTCGCTTTTGTGGGGTTTCTCTAATTGTAAATGTGTTTCTCTTGTTCGAGGATTATTCCACTTCCATTTTCTATCTGATGATTTGATTCTTAGAGAATGGATCATAGGAACCTTATTTCTGAAACCTGTATGGATTCATTTACATGAATGGTCATTGTATTTTAATGTCTCACGTGCAAGAAATGTTTTTTCTCAACTATGGATTCATCTTCATGGACTCAATTAGGTCCTCTGGCATCCGAAAATCTTGCATGATATTGGCATGGAAATTGGAACTCCAATTCAGCTTGACAAAGAGACTGAGGATGTTCGGTTTAGTTATTTTTCTAGGATGTTGGTGGAGTTTGATCTTAGCACCACTATGATTGACAAGGTAACCCTTTCCACTCCTTCTGATAACATTAAAATTGATGTTGAGTATGAAAAAAACCTCTTTTTTTCAATGAATATATGGTTGTTGGACACTCATTGGAGTTATTTCGGAGTAATGTTTCTTGTGGGGAATGTGGGGTGAGAAGACATTCAGTAGCTCTCTGTCATAGGAAGTCAAAGGAGAAGGATTCGATGTTTCCAAAATCTACTGCTCCTGATGGTGATTCACTTAGCGAGCTAGTTCCCATTGTTTCTGATGGGCTGGATACTGGAAAAATGTTCTTAATTGATGTATCTCCGAAGAAGGCGCATAGTGGCCCCTCTATGACTCAGTTTAATTTGGTTAAATAGGTTATTCCAGTTGTGGACCCTGGTACCTCACAGGTTGACATCTCTAAGAAGAATGATGTGCAACAACATGTTGATTACCAGCAGAAAATCCAGAAGCTTTTCTAAGTTTTTGAATTACCTAATAAATGGGGGAACGTTCTTAAGGGTGAACAGGAGAATGTGGGTACCCCGATTAGGGTCTCGGGCAGTGGCAAACATGCCTCTTACAAGGATGCAATCTAAAGTGGCAATACAAAGAGTGCTTCTAGTGAGGGTTTCACCTCTGTTCCCTCAAAGCGGAGACCACGCAAGGATTATTATAATGTTCCTAGAAACATGTCTACCAGATCATCGTCTAAGGTGTCAAGTAATGTGGATACAAATATCTTGAAAATATTAAATTGGGATAAGTCTAAATAAGAATGGGAGACAGCTGGTGACTCATATTATAGAAATGATATGTCGTGCTATGATCTCTAGACCTGTTTTTGGTGGATGAGGGTATTTCTATTTGTGTGACCTCATATGCCATTCTTTTGTACCTTTTTCTTTCTTTTTAATAAATGGTCAGAAGCTTGGATTCTAGCTGGACTTGTCTGGTAATGTATCAAATTAATATATGATTATCATATATGAGGTAATGTATGTATGTGATCTGTTATACTTTAGTTAAGGGGATTCTAAACTCAATTTTCTTTCATTGGGTGATATCTCATAATTATTGGTTATCTTATGCTAATATTATATTAGTATTGATATCTAATTTATTTAATTTGTTTCACATATCTTATTTTGATTTACATTTATTTTACATAATCAATTTATTGACTAATTCTCACATTAATTTTATAATCTTTTAAGGTTTATTCATCTTGAGATTATTTCATTGAGGCATGTTTGATGTTATGAACCTATCCATGTATGTTTCATGTATATTACACGACACTTGAATTTTAAATCATGAATCCATATTTATTTAACAGTATTGAATGTTTAAATTCATATTATTTAATCCATGTGGGTTTTTTCTAGTGTTACTAATGTGGTAAATGTTTATTTCATATTTTCAACCTTAATCAGGTTGTTTATGTTAATGTATTTTTTTTGTGGATTTTATGATCATTATTTATTAAATCAAATTAATTCATCTTTCCTCTAGTTCTTTCAGGTGATTTCAAGTGTTATTTATATTTTATATCTTATTTGTTATAAAAAAGACTAATAGAATGTTTGTAATGAATAGTGAAGTTGTTTTCTACTCGTTCAGGAACACTTTTATTCTATAATTATATTTTTAATAAAATTTTCACATGAATGTTTGAAATATCCCTAAAATAATTACCAAATTCATTTTAAAATTCAGTAACTTTTTAAAAAAATTATTAAAAGGAATCATACTATAATTTTCTTAATGAGAAACTTTGTGTGTGTGATTTAATATATTCATTATTTAATTTTTTACCACATGAATTAATTCTATATAAATCATGATATTTATTTTAAATTATTTTTACGTTTTATTTTTCTATATATAATATTATATAATTTTTCTAATATTGCATACATTTTTAGATTTGAAATATTATTTTAAATTGAAAGTTTTATTTTCCTCAATAAATGTTATAGTGATATTATAAAAGTTTTTTCATCAATATAAATAGTATTTTATAAATCATAGGACTTACTCGGGGTGTACTCTAATTATAAAATATATCTTATTAATCTAGATGTCTTTGGACCATGTTGCACTAGTGACTAACTACCATAAAAAACATTTCGTATGAAACATTTATAATATTAATGTTTGTGTCTATTATATAATGAATTTTTATTCCTTTATTTGATATAATGAACTAATTTGACTTAATAATTGACAAATGGATCCCATTATATCACCTTGATGCATCTGTTGGTTGCATGAGAAAAATTGTATTAGTTATTTAGTGTATTCCAATCCAATTATTTATGGTGTATTAGAAAAAAGACTTTTTGGTATGTTTATGGTGTCCTGGAACAATACCTTAATAGTATGATTATGATTTCTAATATTATGCATTCCAGCATTATGATAATAGTTATTTTTATCCATGATATTCGTTTATTTCTAGTGAAATCCATTAAAATATACCCTTTTTACATTCTTTATATGTTAAATTTTATTATTACATATATCTAAAATATTATTCATGATTTATTTATTATATAATATCCTTTATATTACTCTTTACCTTATATATATTTGTATATCACATTCTATTAATATAAAATATCCCTTGTATGAAAATAATGGATATATGTTATATTACAATAAAATCCAATATTAAATAATTAAGTTCTTGCTAGAAATATTGTGACTAATAGCACTTCTTTAAATTTAATGTGAGTATCATGTAGGAATCTAGTCTAAAAATACTATCAAACTACTCAATAATTAATGATTATGTCACATTTTTCTTCAAAAAATGTTTTAAAATATCCACTGGATCTTAGTTTTGAGAGTCGATGTTCTATATTTTCAATAAAATGATTTTTTTTATATTACTATTGTGAATATGATTTATGAAAACATCGATTATATAGTATTAAACTATGTTTAATTATATAGAAATTTATATGTATAGGATAATAAAATAATTCATTGGTAAATTATATATTCTGTGTCTCTCTTAGAAAGTACATTCCTATCTAGATATTAGAAATTGAATGTGCATATGTCACAAATGCATCTAGGGGTAACAAATGTGAAATATGAGGATTGAATATTTACATGATCATCTCTAGTGCACTATGAGGCATCCTAAGATAGAAAAACATGATAAACACACATATAGGATATATTTGGGTTAAATCACATTTTCATTATTTATCATTATAATAAATGATGGAATATAGACAATAGAAACCTAAGATATACCGTAGTGACATGGGATAAAACTAAACTATATTTTCCTGTTGTGTATATGGTTCATCAAAAATTTAAGGTATTATATAGATCATTTTAGTTTTTATATGAAGGGATTATAATATTATTAAGGATATTTTTAGATAACTTTATGTGTATATAACCCTTGGCCTAAAAATTATTTTTTAAAAAAATTCATTTGAGGAGGAATAAGTTTCTATTATGTGGAAATATGTTGAAATATATTGATAACATTTAGGTTTTATATGATCTGTTATGTTAAGAAAATTAATTTGGATAAAAAGGATATATAGTTTAGGAAAATATGTTTTATAATACAAATATGATTGGGAATAAAAAGGTATTTTCTAACTTAGTTATCGATGTTATTTCATAATATGTTTACTGTATTTGTTGGGAAATTTGTTTGATAGAGGAAGAAAATGTATTTTCATGGATGATATTTCAAAATTGGAATATAATTTGAGTTAACATATTAATAAATATATTAAATAAAGATATTTAATTGAAATTTTAGTTGTTTATGAATAATTGTAGAACTGTTCAGATCATGAGTTAGTAAGCCAACTCAAGCTCTCCAACTTATGAAATTATTCTTTGGAAAAATAACTATATCTTATATGTATTTTATCTTGTGTTCTCAATATTTAATGAAAAATTAATCCCTAAAATCTAGTAATATAATCATGATATAATTTTTTTATCCAATTACATTTATTAACGATAAATTAATTATGTTCTTTACCCCTTATAAAATTTTGGTTTTGTGTTCATTAAAATTATGATAAACTTGTTATCTACCACAATATTTTATTTTTGGACATTATAAATTATTTATATGTATTTTTTAACTTCATAATAATAATTTCTATATATCTAAACCTGGTTATTTGATATTTTTGGTAACTATTATGTTTCATTCTTTCCCTTTTCAATAGAAGTTTTATTATCACTTTTTCATGATGCATGTTTTCTAAAATGGTATTTTTAAATATATAACCATTTGTTAATGATATAAAAATTATTTGGATTCAATTTATTAAATGGTGGAGAATAAAGTACCACAAAAAGTTAATTTAAAAAACTATGCTTGATAAAATCCTTAACAGGAAACACCAAGATTTAGGTGAATTATAATATACTATATAAATATAATTAATCAAATGTGATCATTAAAACAAGAATGATAAATTAGTAGTATGAATTATAATTAAATTTGTTTATAAAAATAGTTATTATGGTTCTTTAAAATGAAAATATATTCATTATTATATAATGAATATGCGCTGAATTTTCAAAAAAAATTGTTTTATGATTCCAAATTTATTTTCCTCAAAAATGAATTTTATTAAATTTTCTATAAAGATATTATAATGAATTTTTTCCAACTATATTAATTTTATTTTAAAAATGGATTATGAAATTACCATTTTGTGAATTTATTTGGAATTTTTTTGTATTTTCTGAATGGAATGATTTTTTATCAATAGTTAAAATAATGATTTTTTGTAGAAATGTCATTTATATTTTTAAATATATAATTCAAAATATCTATTATATTTATTATTTGGTTTCAATATAACAAGTTATCCATTTTATAAATATAATATTAAAAAATCATTAGGAATTAAGATTATATTATATTTTGGAAGAAGTTCAATTTTATGTTTAACAATTGAATTTAAAAAAAATCTTAATTGTGTTTTAAAAATTTATAATAAAATTTATTTCTCACAATTCCAAAAATATAATATTGAAAACAAGATTCCATTTATTGTATTAGGATTTCCATATTTTATAAACAAGTCCCTTTTTTAGTCTATTTTAATAGTAAACATGTTAAATATTTTTCTCTATAAAAGGCTAAAAACAGTTAATTAATGTTAAAAATAAGGGGTAAGTTCTCAAAATAAACCCAAGATATGCCTTTGTTACTTTAGATTATAGTAATTTTACCATAATGTAACTACATCCATCATTATGTTTTGAAATATTCTAAAGTAATTTTTTTCATTGGTCGAAGGTTGATTATAGTGCCATAGATTGAGGGATGGAGATTTTGAATATCAATAACAAATAGATTTTTTGATATCAAGGCCTGAGTGGTGATTTGAGGAATTTATAGAACTAAAAAAGTATTTAAATGTTGGTTGGGAATATACAATATCCTCTATCTCACCATTGGAAACCAAGTGTCTTACCAATGAGGATACTATGTTATTTATTTTCATGTGGGGGGCAGTTATAGCCACACTACTTTTTCATTCAGCTCTTATTACACGATTTTAATAAAAAATAACAATAAATCAATAAATAATGAGGATGTAAAGGCATAGTGTCTTGGGATATATAGTACCATATATAACATTTAAAAAATTAAACATAAACATATATTTAATTCCTTCTTCTCTAATATCTTATTTACCCATGAAATCACCTTAGTAAATGTAAAAGTCAGGCAGATATACAACATAAAAGGGTGAGCTAAATCCCAGTAAGAGGATATATAAGAACATGTAGAAATATAACACGGGGTGACCATAATAATAACATTTTCATAATAATCATGAGGTAAATTATTAGATAATGGCATGGAATGTGGTACTATATAGAAAAAAACATCATTTCTTAGTGGTAAACTACCATACAAAGTTGTGAACAAAGATAGAATGTTTTTAATTAATATTTCACTATTCTCATGAGATAAATCACATTTACCAATTCATTTGATATTTTTATAATTCTGGGTTCACTTTTCACGTCATAACACATACATTAGGCTATATAATTCCAGGAACAACCATCACATCACAACAATTAAATTATCATGCATGCCACATTTAACATATATCAATCATGAAAATAAAATAACATAGGGAAAGTAAAGTGTTTTCTTTCATATGAATACCTTCATAAACATTGGTTTCCCAAATGTAATAGAGAATGACATTATTTGTCACACCCCGACCACAGACACTAGTTATTTTATTCTTTTATTGGTCTCGCATAATTTGTATGAGGTTTAGTTAGGTTTGAGTCTGGGTTTGAAATTTTCGAAGCATTGATGTTTTCAGTGGGTCTCGGGCCAGTGTGCAGTCACCGCACTACTAGCGGTCACCGCGCATTCGGTCCGGGTGGGTGCGCAGTCATCGCACCACTAGTAGCGATCGTGCATTCGGACCTGGTGGTTGTATGGTTGCCCTACTGTTTATACAAATATTAAAATTAGAAGAATGAATTAAATGGGAAAAAATAATAAATAAATTAG
Source organism: Viscum album (assembly GCA_963277665.1). Classification (NCBI taxonomy): domain Eukaryota; kingdom Viridiplantae; phylum Streptophyta; class Magnoliopsida; order Santalales; family Viscaceae; genus Viscum; species Viscum album. Next base: position 1,508,748,956 of record OY728157.1, on the reverse strand, counting down.
TTTAAATTAAGTTTAAAAGAATTTTATAAAATGTTTAATAATAATAATAACAATAATTTATAATTTTGTTGTTTTTGTTGTTCTTATTAATATTATTATTATTATTATTATTATTATTATTATAGGTTAATAGAAGAAAAAAAGGGTACACCCTAGTCTACCCGGTGACCCCCCTTTCCCCCCTTGTTGGTTGCGATCTCCACCCCCCCCCCCCCCCTCCCCATCGCTCACTCCCTTTACCATGCCACTCCCCTCTCTTCCCGGCCTCGGCCTTTCAGCTCCCCTTTCTCCCTCTCTCATCCGTCGCGTGACATCCCCCTACCCCAGCTTTTCCCTTCCCTCCTGCCGCCGACCCGTGCTCACACAGCACCCCTCTCCCTCCGCCTTTTCCCAGTGCTGCTACGGCCCTCCGCCGCGCCACACCCTCACTCTGCACTCCTAAGGTTCTGCTTCACCCACCGCCCTCGCCTCACGCCCCATCTGGCTCGCTCAACACCCCCTCTGACTGTCCAGCTGGTGCAAGGCTACCTCGTCACCCTCCCGCATCCCCAGCTGGCCTCTCCGGCCTTCCCAGACCCTGCGCACCCTATGTTTATGGCGCCTTGAACCCCTCCCTACATGCACTGTTACCGAAAAACTGGAACCCTATGTCCAGTGATCTTCCGACACAAATCGAAAACCCCATCCAGCATCCCTCCTCCAGTTCATTTCTTTATTTTCGGTGTTTTCTTCAATTTCACTAAACTTTGACATCTCGGTTTGTGTTTCATGCTTTTTAAAAAATGTATAGATTATGTGAATGAAGTATTCAGACCCATTGGTCCATGGTCTGGCATCCACCGCCAAAGGCGAGGCGGATGGACTCTCTTCCCTATGTTGCTGATGTTTCCGGTAAGTTTATCGCACCTACTATTTTGTTTCATGTCATCCAATTCAGGGTATTTTGTTTATGTGATTCTTGGGTACCTCTTTGGTCGTGTGTTGGTTTTAGTTGCGCAGAAATTTGGGTGTTGGTAATTGTTGCAGGGCATTGGCATCATTTCCAGTTTCGCGCACGCATTTTTTTCCTAGGTATGAATATATATTTATATAGATATACGCCTTCTAAGTTTGTGTTCCCTCATGGCGCAGGGAACACGTGAATCAGTTTAAAGATGTGTATATATATATGGAAATGCATGCGCACGTGAAAGCGAGGTGTTTCTTGAGTTAGAATGTTTCGAATGGACTTCCTTGAGGTAGGCAGATCCATGCATTTACTTTCCATTACTTATCCCTGATTCTTGAGGTTTTCATTATATTATTATCTTTCTATGTGTCTTCATGGTACCTCTTTAATGCTTCTTGTGTTGTTTAAAAATTATTTGGTGTTTTTAAAGATAGGTTTTACATGAATCGTGGTTTAGGCCTTGTATGTGATGCCTTTGGCTTTTGTAAATTTCCACTTGTTCTTTTTGGGTGAAATTAGATGTTTGGGTGGGGTTTTTTCCATAAAAATGTTTTTTTAAGTTGGTCTGAAATATGTTGTGGATTTCGTATATGAAATGTGGTGTTTTCCTTGGTTTTGATTTGGTGTTTGTCTAAAAACAGGCTTTTGGTTTATGAACTTGTGGGGTATTTAGTGATATGTGTGTTTTTGGGTTGAAAGCAAAGGGATTATTTATAAAATTTGGTTTCAAAATATTTGGTTGGTTTTGAAGTGTTCCTCTTGGTTTGGACTGATTGGCCTTGGAATCATGCTAGGGTGAGTTGTTGGAAAATGAAAGGGGTGTTTGTAAATTTTGGGGTGTGATTGGGTGAAAGTGGAAGGCAAATCCCATTTGGCACTTTCTTAGATGTTGTTGTTTTAACTTGACTTAAATTGAAATTGGGAAGGGTTTTGGTAAATGTTTTATTTAATGGACCATTTGGACACATTGGTATAAAGATAGTATTTTTGGTTGTTTTTGAATGGGTTAATAAATGTTTTCATAAAAGGATGATTGTTGTGAAGATAAAGGCCCGTTTGGCATCTTTGAAATTATGTGTTTGGAAAACCCCTCTTTGATTAGGCCCATTGCCTCATATTTCGATCATGTGACAGGAGGGTCCTCGGTACAGGCCTCCTTTTGAGAATATTTATTTTAAGGCATGGGACTAACCTTGAGGTGGTTGGGGTGGTGTCGGATTGTGTCGCGTGCTTGATTATATATATACATCTTGTTATTTGAATGTGTGGAACACCTCTTTATGAACATAGCATGGAAACTTAGCATAGCAAGGGGGTTTACTGAGAATGATTACTGCACTAGTTTAGATTATGCACTGGCTAGTGGCCCCAAGTACGGATGACACTCTGCTAGGGTATTGGGCCCCTCAGTTAGGCCATGTAGGGAAACACCAGGCGTTAGGGCATTATGACGTCATCGAGACTAGGCATGCCTTTAGGATGAGCCACATGTATAGTATGTTCTGGTCTTCCTCTGAGTTCCTAGGTTTTCTGTGATCCTTTGATACGAGCACTATTAGTACAATTTCCCCTGCTGTGTGAGGAATCATACCCTTGAAATTGGTTTTTGGTGTTTTCTTAGAAAAAAAATTTTGTGTAAGGTTGGTTTTAAAATAAACTTCAAAGTAGCTAGTTTGGAAAAGTTTGTTTAGGTCCTCTTTTGTTTTCTTTTCCTTGTTTTTTAATTATAAGGGCAATGGATTTGTGATTGTTAGTTTTCAAAATACAGTGTAATCTGAAAATTTTATTTTTATAACTGTAGTTCAAACTAGTATTATTGGGTTGTTTTAGAACTGGAAAATGCATGGATTATATGGTTCACTTTTGGCATTTTTACTAAGCATTTTAATGCTCACGCCTATCTTATCTTTTCAGATGTAGGTTCAGCTATTTAGTTTAGGTTCTTGTTTCGTCTGCCTGTGCAAGGAAGACTGTTAGTTGTTGGAGGTGACCAAGAGGTCACATAGAGGTATGTGCAGTCTTGTTTTCTTGTCACTGCTAGTTTTCTTTCTCTTTGTTTAGTCTTTATTATTTTATTTGTCTTCCTTTTATGGGCCAAATCATTCCCACCTGTTTAGTTTTGATGCTCGTCACTAGTTGTCAGCCCGTGGGGATCAGGAACGCCCCTTGGGCCATGCCGCGGGCCGGCTCGGGTGACCGGTTCAGGGTCAACCTGGGTTGGTTCGTGACATTATTTATATAAAAATCATCAACCTTTAATGAAGAAAAAACAATATCAAGAAGTATAATGTGTCTTTTTTTTAAGAAGATTTGTTTTTAAAAATATTTTTTATGTCATAAAATTAGTTAGATAATATTTAAGTCCATTAAAAAATAATATAATTAAGAAGAAATGATATTTAAGGAATATCCATTCTGAAAATGGGGTAAAAGAGTGAAAATGTAATGAAAGAGTGTTGGGTTCAATAATTCCCCTTACATTGAGTTTAAATTCAATATTTACATTAATATCCTATATACTAAGATTATATTCATTAATGAATAAATCCATAACCTTTTATATATGAATTTTAAATATTATGGATTTTTTAGTTTATTTATGGGATTTTCTATCAGTTATAGAGTTTAATTGCATCATACGAGAGCAATTGTTTTCATGGTTTTCAAGATCGGTTCACTTGTATTCTGGAATTGATGTTCATGTAAAATGTGGATAAATATCCATAATTGATATTATATGTTATTAATGGTCTTATATAATATTAAATGATATTATAAAGACTCTATTTATATGTTATGAGGATTAATCAGTAGGTAAAATTTAATGATGATCGTTTTAGGTTAATTTTGGGGATTTTCAATCACAACAAACCCATTTTGTTTTATCAATTAGTATTATGTATAAATTTTAGATCTAAAGGATAAATTGGGTTGTGTCAATAACAAATAAAAACATTAAAACCATTTAATGGTTTTATTAACATACTTTAATGTGTTTAAGGAAAATTAAATTGTATCACCCATGACGTTGGTAAATTGACACAACACCGAAGACAATTTCATTTTTATAATAAAAGAGTGATAGGGAGTAGTTTATTGATGGATATTCCATTAATATTATATAATACCATTGTACCAATCATAATACATTTATCATTTAATTTAGATAAGATAAAGTGAGGATAATAAAAGAAAATAAATGAAATTGAAAGGAAATTAAAGGTAAAAGGAGAGAGGATTTACCTCTTTAATTCTCCTCTTGAGATTCTCCTTAAGGAACCAATGCTTTATATTTTGATGAAACTAAGAGATACTAGAAGTGGGATAGGGTCAAGGTAATAGCATTGGGATGAATTTGGGCATGGATTAATGATTGAGAGGTGTGAGGAGAAGAGGGGTGAAGGGTGGCATTTATAGTGGAGGAAAGGTGTGTTTTATCATTATATAATTTATTAGTTTTTTTTTCAAGACAATAAATTATATTGATTATTGAGACTAAATAAAATAATTAGATCAAGTTATTTCTAACTAATGGCTCTTATATAAGAAATGAATCAATGAATAGTGTATTTTACTTATAATGTATATATACTGTGAATTAATGTATTTCACTATTCACCAAAAATTCACCCTATCCATTTCTCAATGTGCAGAATTCAAAACTGAACTCTATTTTATGAAAAAAAAATCTAAATATGATTAATTTAATTTTTAATTAAAATTATCATTTAATTGGAAAATACATATTTTAAAAATATAACTAATTTTATAACACTTTGATAATTTATGGTCTCATAAGATTATTTTAAAATCATAAGAAATAAAATTATTAATTTATGAATACATTTTATGAAAATAAATTTTCATTTAAATTATTAAATTTATAAAAAAATTGTAAATAAATATTTATGAGTAATAAAAATACAAACACTAAATTAATAATTTTGAAAATATTTATTTACATATACTGTTATATTATTATACCATATTTTTACTTATAAGATTCCAAAATCATATATATACTTTCATGGGTGAGGATACTATGAATTTGGCTGGTTTACTATTCATAAGGGTCAAATTAATATTCATAAGGTCATGTTTCTATTTTTTCAGTATAAGTTCCTTAAAGAAATACCTTATGTTTCATTCATTGATTAATTATAAAGTTTATATAGTGTTCTTAATGTGATTTTATTTGATTTATACTATATGAAATTACTATAAGAAGTTTGATATTCCATTAAAAAATTTTTTGGGAATTACAATATTTTCCCATTTCGAATTTTTCTCCCAAATTTTTTTTTTCATAAACATGTGAGGGTACTTCTCTAACATTTCCTCCTTATATTACTAAGTTTCTTCTTCATACTTTTGGTTCATCCACAAAATGTTGAGAAACTGGGTGGTATTGTTGTGTAGAACCTTACCTCTCTTGTCTAGAATAATTATTGGATGCTCATTATATGAGAGATCATATTTTAGTCGTACCAACTCTAAGTTTAGTATATGTGATGGATCTCCAATGTGCATACTCCGGAGTGATACGTGGAAAACATCATGAACATGAGATATATTCTGTGGATGTGTAAGATCATATGCCATAAATCCTATGTGATCAAGGATCTAGAATGAGCCAATGTACCTTGGGATTAACATCCATTTCTTTCCAAAATGCATGACTTTATTCCATGTTGATATTTGAAGGAAGACATTATCACCAATGTCAAACTTCATGTCCCTACAACAGTTTTCAGCATAGATCTTTGGGAACTCTGAGAAGCATTTATTTGTTTCTAGATGGTTTTAACCTTCATTTTCATCCCTCTCACAAGATTAGATCCAAGTATGTTTCTTTCCCCAACTTCACCAAAACAGATTTAAGTTATACATCGCATTCCATAAAAATCTTCATATGGAGCCATCAAAATACTTGAGTAAAATCTATTTTTGTATGATAACTCCTCCAATGGAAGATTCTAATCCCATACACCATTTAAGTCTAAAGAGTCAGATCTTTGAATATCTATGAGTGCCTAAATATTCCTTTCAGATTGGACATCATTTTGGGGGTGACAGGTTGTGATGAAAGTTTACATAGTACTCGTGGCATGTTGAAGAGCCTTCTAGAATTTTGATGTGAACCTGGGATCATGATCATGGACAATTGAGAGTGGATCTCCTTGTAGTCTCACCACTTCACATATATCTTATTATGTTTTTCATGTGAGATATCTTCTTGAATAGTGATAAAGTGGGATGTCTTGGAATGTCTGTCCAACCCAACCCATATCACATTATTTCATTTGGATATCTTTGGGAGACCCATAAAAAATTCCATAATGAAATTCTACCATTTCAACATGGTAATAGGAAATAGATTCATTATCTATTTGGAATTCTATCTCTTATAATTAACTTGATGAAATATCAATCACCTTGATATATACTAAGAAATCTCTATCTTCATGTTGTCACAATAGTATTGTTCTCAGAGATTATGGTACATATTGGTACTCCAAGTATGGATAGAAAATGTCCATCTATGTGAATTTTCCAATAGTTATTTCCTTATCACATTTGAGATATAACACAAAGACACGCTTCAAACCGAATCACATATTCATCATCGATATTGAACTCTTACCAGTTCCCTTATTTTACTACAATCTTCTTATTTTGTAACTCTAGATAATACCTTTGTTCCTCCTTAATAATATCCTCCATAGATGGTTCAGAAATCATATGGACGAGGTAGGATATATTTAATGGAATTATGATTTCCAAATCCATTCTTTTTATATCTAGGAAGATGGAGCCTTTCTCAATCCACAACATGTATACAATAGATGGTTCGTTTCTTCTAAGATCATTTGCTACATTTATTTCCTCTCAATGATTATATTGAATTGAGAAACCATATTATTTAATTATATTTAACCATCTAATATGACACATGTTGAGATCATTTTATGTGAATGTATAATTTAGACTCTTGTGATTGGTATATATATACCACTTCTCACTATTGAGGTAGTACTGGTAGATTTTCAAGGAAATAATAACAGCTAAAAACCGTATATCATGCATTGGGTAGTTCTATTTATGGATCTTAAACATTCATGAGGCATAGGCTATCACATTAACATTTCTCAGGAGAACACAATACAATATATTCTTTGAAGCATCATTGTATATCACAAAACATTCTCTAATTTTTGGTAATGTTATTACAAGTGTAGTTATCTTCATTTCGTTAGCTATATGAAGATTTCCCGACATTCTTCCATCTACAAATACATTATCCCTTTCCTTTTTAACTTAGTTATAGGGCTAGAAAATTGGGATAAATCTATCACAAAACATTATTAGAACCCAAATAATCCAATAAAACAATTGATTTTTATGACAATAGAGGGTCTGGGACATTCCACAATTTCTATTTATTTAAAGGATCCATTGAAATTTACTCACATATGATCAGATGTCCCAGTAATGTGACCTACTACATCCAAAATTCACTCTTTTGTAACTTTTCATACAACTTCTTCTTCATTAATGGTTCCATCACAATCCTTATATGTCCTTCATGTTCCTCCTATATCTATGAGTAGATGATAATATCATCGATAAAAACCACCAACAATTTCTCAAGATAATGTCTAAGGACTCTATTCATAAAATTCATGGATATTACATGGGAATTTCTAATGCCAAAGGGAATCACCAGAAACTCATAGTTCTCATATCATTTTCTGGAAGGTAGCCTTATTAATATCTTCATTTTCATCTTTAGCTGATGATATTTTGAATGAATATCCACCTTTAAAAAGTATTCAACTCCTCATACTTGATCGAACAAGTCTTGAATCCTTGGAAAATGATACCTTTCTTTTTTGGAGATCTTACTAGGTTCTTGATAATCGACACACTACCACATTGATCAATCCTTATTCTTGAAAAAGAGAACTTGATCACACCAAGGTGATTCACTTGGATATATGAAACCTTTTTCCCAATGGTCTTATAGCTACTTCTTTGGCTCCTCTAATTCTATTGGATCCATTGTATAGGGACAATTTGAGATAATACTTGCTCTGGGTTTTTGTTCGATGAGAACTCTACCTAAGGATTCGGGGGCAGTCTAGGAAACTCTTTTAGAAATAAATCACTAAATGCCCCCAAAATATTCATTTCCCAAAGGTTGATAAATTCATTTGACTCAAATATTTGAGAGAGGTATTCATCTTAATAGGGAATAAACACCCACAACTTTGAATTATTTCAAAAATAGATTCATGACCTTCCTTAAATTTTTAAAGGATCATGAGATGGTTTGGAATTTGAAATGATATTTCATTCAACTTTCATTTAATATATTATATATATAAAGATATCTAATCTATCCATAGTAAACATTGAATTACATCAAGGTATGTATTGCGAGATTTGTTGGAAGAATCTTCCCACATACACCAACAAGAGAAGATTAAAATAATTGGGTTGCAATGATTTCTCCCCTAGGTGTTTTTATAGATATCTCTAATTAAAATTTTTTGTGATTCGATTCAATAGTATAGAAAACATTCAAGATATAAAAGAATCATTAGAAATAGAATCAAATAAGACTTTTTACATTCTTGATTGGATATGATGTGTACACTGTACGACCTCATTTTTTTCTCATCCTTGTAAGTAGTGATGTCATAATGCATTCCTTGATCCCTTTTAATTGGTGGTTTATGACACTGATTACCCTAGATGATTCGAGGTTTAGTGCTCTAATGACCCAGGTATTTATAAAATAATACTTTTTCATATTTATTAATATTTATGAATAAGATATTAATTTTATGTTAAAAATTAGACTTTTTCCGATATCGTATTCTACATGAAACAACAGGTTTCTTTGAAATCTTATGTTGCACACAACAATGAGTAATACCAAAAAATAATATATTATTATTATTTTAAGTGGAAGTCAACGCATACCTATTTTATTTACAGTAATGAACATAACTGACTATATTATGATTATAAATATTTAGTAAATGTTTTTACATTTATCCAATGAATATTAGAGGCTTCAAATAAGAATGAATCTAATTTTAATCATGAAATAGTGTCATATTTTTTAAAAGGTCTTTTTACCGCCTTTTAATGGAGAACCCTTTTTAAATATATTTTTTACACCTTTATATGTTCTATTTTACAAAATAAAATTTTTATTTATAAGTGGAACGTCAAAATTTAATTTGGGTAAATTTTTGGTATTATTCTAATAAAGTTCATTTTTAATGAATAGTGAAACATACTGCATTTTAAGTCAAACCTATCTTTTCATCTAATTTATTTATATTTTTATATTATATTTTAAAATTTTTTAAAGTGTAATTATATTATGTTTTTATCATTTAATCCAATTTTGTTCATTGGAATTAATTTCACTTTTAAATTGTTCATAAAAAATGTCAATATTTTGATAGTTTTTAATTCTTCAAAACCATATTTTTGGTTATGACAATGATAATTAATTTTAAATTAATTATTGAAAATTTTGTGTTTTGAATTTGGATAAATAGATTCCATATTTGGAATCATAAGGTTCAAATTGTGTAAATAGGTACCTTTTATTTTTGGACATTCTGAATAGTAACTTCAGTAATTATTTTATTTACCATGGTTAAAGGGTAAATCTGGTAAATAAGGGTAAAATATTAATATTATAATAATATAAAACAACCCTCACATGAGTATTAATCTTATTGGATGAGATATTTCGTACTATAGGAATCCTTCTTCTATTTGGGGACCCCATGGAACCACATTGATGTGAAAATGACATTTTATAAAAATTAATTTAAAGTAATGAATAATATAACATAAACATGTATCTTTTACTAAAAAAAATTATATGGGGTTTTATAACTAATATATTAGACTATAAATAGTCATTATAAATCTAGAAATATTTCCTACATCAGGTTATTTTATTTATAACTTTTAGACATCAAATAAATACATTTATATATGACACAATAATTATGTAGTGATTACATTATTAATGAATGATTTAAATAAATGACATTATTAATATTAAAATAAATTTATTTTGAAACTTTTTATGCCATCCACAAATTTTAGGGATTTTTATGACATGTTATATTTTAATTAATTATTTGTTTTCTAAATAATCATGTTGTTATGGATTTTTAAAAAATCATGATATGAATAGTATAAAAATTGATAAATGAGTTTAAAAAAATACAATTTTATTAAATGATATAATAGTCCTAGAAATTTAATATTATTCTAAATGACATATATAATGTTTAACATGTTATTACGTAACCACTTGATATTCTATTGGCATTTTATAGTTACTATATTAACCATGTAGTATGAATATACAAGAAGACATTGTAAGAGTCAAATTAGTTAAATAAGGGTTAATTCTAAAAGATAACGTTAAAATTGTGAACTACACGTGCCTAAACTCTATTCGTTAAAATTATTTTGAACAATTATCATATTATCCTCAGATTAAATGAGTTTTAGACCTTTTGAAATCGAAATTCAGTTTATAATAAATTAATATTTCAATACCTTCCTAAAGTGCCCCTCCTCCCTCTTAAAAAAGGGTATCACCTCTACCCATTTAATCACACCTATCAAGGATCTTGGACTGCCCAAATTCTTCCCAAATAAATTCCCAACACCCCTATATTCCTCATATAAGAATTAAATTAGGTATAAGGTTGTTTAATAAAACCTTTAGGCTAAAATTAAAATGATTTATCCGATTTAGAGGTAACGTATTCTCTCAAATTATTTTCTTTTATTTTCCTTCTCCACTATCTATGGTATTATTATTATTTTTTAAAATAACAAAAAACCAGAAAGATAAATATATTATGATTTTTTTATGATAATTATTCTAACTACCCTTACAAATACCTCTATCTAGTTCATACAAACATACAATTTCTGTGTACAGCAAACTACTGCCTCATAAAATGATGATTGTTAGATTTTCTCAAACCACCTATAAAGGTGGCCATTATGATGTAAAAATATTTATATATAATATATATTATATTTATATTTTATCCATTATTCTTTAAATTTTATTTAAAAAATACTTTTATTCTTTCCATGATGTGTAAATACAATAATTTCATTTGAAAAAGTGTGGACTACTGCCCCTCAAACTGATATAACTCGTTAATTCCATAAATTGAATGTATAAAGGATGAAATTAATGAAATTATTTAACATATATATCATATTATATTGTACTATAATTATAATAAACCTATTTATCATTTAGTTTTCATTTCTTTAATATGAAAAATAAATGAAATTAGTGTCATGTGTTTGTACGGTTTACTGTCTCTATGAATGTTGCATTCCATTTATTATATCCAAATGCTGTGGACTATTAGAAATACATATTTAATGGATATATATTATATTTAAATCATGAATACTATTCTATATATAATGGAATTTTGATTACATGGACAATTTTTAATTATTAAAAGTTAATTTTATACTCAATTACGGAACATCAACAAAACAACTAATATGAACTTGAATAATTATATGATTGTTATAGAAAGGTAATAAGTGATATAAATGGAATAATAAATGTGAAAAAATATCTTATGAAAGTATAAATTAACTTAAGTTTATTATTCTGGGAGATATATAATGAATAAGAAAAGTCTGACATGAGGTAAGGGACTTCGTCTCAATCTCCTTTCATTGAGGAATATTTTGATAATATAAACTTCCTTATTTTAAATGGTGTATAATAAACCCATTTGAATTTTAATTTCATTCAAATGAAATATTTTTCAATGTAGTGTTTTAATAAACAAAAAATGGAATGTTTTTAACTTATGCGGCAATAAGGACCTCTCTGTCGCCATAACCGTTATTTGATATTTGGCTTCCTCTATAAGCCATAGTTTAAAAAAAGAAATCCATTATTCCATTTTTTTGATTTTTTGTATTGAATATGTTTTTTGAAATATATTTAGTATTTCAATATCTTGAAATTATTTCATGTGATTACAAATGAAATGTTACAAGTGAAATTTGGATATTTGAAATATTTTATGTGTGTTGATTATATAATGATACTTTGACATTTTATGGGTGGTTATTTGATAAGCCAATAATAGGTGGTTATATGATAAAACAAATTATGGGTGGTTCTATGATAAGCCAAGCATGGGTGGTTACGTTTCAACCTCCAATTCATTGGGTATGGAAGTCGACTGTATAAATATTCCATCCAGTGATATATGTGGAAGTCGGCTATATGTTTATTCCATTTAAGTATGTTTATGTCCCAAGTAACCTTAATATTTTATATGTTTCTTTCAATGGGATTTATAGAAATATTTTGGTTACAAAAATGGTATGTGATGAGATTATATTTAGTGAAGTATATTTATTACCTCTTAAAGGTGAAAATTTTTACTTTATGATAATATATTCATGGTTTTCATGTTATCCCAAGACTAACATTTTTATTTATTTATGTATCCCTTACTGGTCTTTTATGCTCATCTCATGTTTTGAAATGTTTTTCACAGGACATATAAAAGAATAGAGTCAAATATGGGATCAAGGAAAAGTTATGTTGTTAAAACTTGAAGTGATGTCATGTTTATTTTCAAATAGTTTTTTTTTATAAAAAATAGATAGTGAGTATAAGTGCCTACTTGTAATATTAAAGCTGTTATGAATAAGTTATGACATAATTATCTAAATATCTAAACCTAAAAATATCATTAATGTGAATTATAGTCTAATTATTTACTTAACTAAATATTGGGTAATGCTTAAGTTTGGGGCCTTATAGTTGGTATTAGAGGTCAGTTTAGACAAATTTAGATGTTAGGGTGTTATTTAATAATAAGTGACATATTGTATATAACCACAATGGTTATCATATTAGATATAGTCATAGTTATATTAGAAAAATTTTAATGAGTTTAAGATAACATGAATATGTATTTCTTAGTGTTTACCCTTCTCATAAGATAGTATATGATGATTTTACTAATATACTCACACTGATATTTTTTGTTTTAGTAAATGGTTATATCTAGAAGGGACCAAAGTAAAAAATGGATGTGAAGGAAATTGTGGTGGTTTTCTGAATAATAAACCAAATTAAATGAGATATTTAATGAGAACTCTTGTGGTTATTCTTAACCAACTATCTGTAGTAATGATTGAACACTTGAACCTCGGTAATTTTTATAAGGCCTCATATATGCGTGAAACAAATCCTTATGGAAGTTCAGGTAATAATAAAAAAGTAAAGTATATTCAAAAACCTATGTGTCAATTATGTGGAAATAAACACTAGGGAAAATTATCCAAAGGGATGGAAAGATAATATAAATGTTGTAATGAAGGTCAAAAATAAATAACCTACCATAGAAAAAGGAAGAGTTCAGTTGACTCTTGGAAATGGAAAGAAGTTATTTCTAAGGGATCAATTGAATTTTTATAATGTAGTGTGCATGGTCATTATGAAAATATATGTTTTATGAAGAAGGTTCGGGAATTGGATCTTCATGACATACAAATATATATTTACCAATTTCTAATACCATTCCAATCAAAGATGAGGAAATTTAAAATTTCCCATGAAAGGTATAAATTATTTCTTAGCTGATGTTTTGACATTATTTAATCGTATGATATGATTCATGATTTTGTTTGTAAGAAAGAAGTATTATAGAATAAGTTGGAAAAAATGGTTAACAAATCATGAATATTTTTGGATGATTAAGATGTCTACAAATTAGAAATTTGAGAGTTATGTTAGATATTTGGTGATGAAATGTAATGATCTTTTGTTGATGGGATTACTTTGGAAAACTTTTATCTTGTATGTCTAAACATAAAAATTTTTATGTAAAAAATCTATTTGAGGATGAATTATCTTTTATTCTGTGGTTATAGTTAAAAATAACCATTTGGGTTCATATGATCCTTAAATTTAATGAAATTTTGGGTTATTAATTTTTGGGATGCAAAATGAAAGGTATTAGATAACATTTGTGTATGAAAAATATAATGGTTATTTTTTAAGAAATTATCTTATTTTTTAGAATTTCATAAGAATTTTATGGTTTTAGAAAAAGAACAACCTACAGGATGGGAGAAAACTCATCACATACGACAAGGCCAAGGGAATCGAACCCACAACCGAAGGCCAACAAGGGAGCATCACCTACCACTGACCTACATTAATTCCCTGGTTAGTATGAATTATTAATTTTCATTAAATGATTTTATTGACCAAGAATATGTTTATTTATGAGCATATTTTTTATCAAATGGATATCATTAGTATATGATAATGATTTTGTGATTAAGTGATAAATGATATTTTGGAAAACGTTATCTCTTTTTGGAAAAACTGTATTCTTAATGAAAATATAATAAAAAGGGATTTTATTTGAGGAGTAATGGTGTAATTTTAATTCAGTAAGAATCTATGTTTTTATTGTGGAATTAAGGTAATTTAGGTAATTTATGGAAATTATTAACCAATCTTGGAGAATATGTTATTAGGTTAATTACTTTTTATTATGAGACTTTAAGAGTAGTCGATGTTATTTGGAGGTAAATGTTATGATTTATCATGGAAGACTATGTGATCAAATTTTTCTATCTTTTGGGTTTCAATATTAGTTGGATTATTTTGAATTATTGTTTATTTAAGTGTCATTGTTGAACTTTGAGTATTGTTTTTTGAATTTTAGAGATTAAAAGTAGTATTTCTTTTTAAAAAGGATTATCCATTTAGGGGATTATCAGATCATGTACTAACCATTTTGGTATAGGTTAATGTCTAAAGATAGAGGAAATATATAGCTTAACTTTTGTGGATTTTTTTTTGATTCTATAGATGTTTATTTTATCACTTTTAATGTGACCATGTAATCTTTAATACTCATAGTTTTGATAAAAGATGAGTGTGTGGTAGAAATTTAGTAAAGGATGAATGTCTACATTAAAAGTATGTATGTTTCCTTATGTTATTCCTCAAGATCATAAATAAATTCCTCAACTTTATGAAAATTATATTAAAATAAAAACAGTGTTCATTTAATTTTACCACCATTAAATAATATACCATTTAACCCATCACATGTTTATGGTTTTCTGGTGGTTAAATTTCTCCTGATCGTCTTTTCTATCACTCTTTATCAGAACATGATGGTTAGTTTTCTCTACCATATCCATGTTTTCATGAAATCCTAGTATGTGGTATCTCATTTGACATTTTTACTTATTTTTCATTCTTTTAAAGTAATAGTTTTATTTACTCTTCTTTGATATGGTATTTTCAATGAAGTTTCTGAGCCCAATTTTAATATTGTGAGGATGATATTTCTAATAGGGGGAAGGATGTAATGACTGAGGTATTTATATAATAATACTTTTTCACATCTATTAATATTTATGAATAAGATATTAGTTTTATGTTAAAGAGAACACTTTTTATGATAGCATACTTGACACACAACAATGGGTTTCTTTGAAATCTTACGTTGCACATAACATTGAGTTATACTGATAAATAATATAATGATAATATTATTCTAAATGGTAGTTAATGCATATATTTTTTATTGTCAAGAATAAAAATAAATTACAATATTATGATTTTAAATATTTATTAAATTATTTTAAATTTATATAATGAATATTAGAGGCTTCAAAAAATAATGAATCTAATTTTAAGTATTAAATACTATAATATTTTTTTAAAGGATGTTTTACAACCTTTTGATGGTGAACCTTTTTTTAATATAGTTTTTTACACCTTTAATTGTTATATTAGACAAAATAAACTTCTTATTTATAAGTGGAACATAAAAATTCACTTTGGGTAATTTTTTGTATTTTTCTGATAAAGTTCATTTTTAATGGATAGTGAAAAATACTACATTTTATGTCAAATTTGTCTTTTCATCTAATTTATTTTTATGGTTATATTATATTTTTAATTTATTGACATTTTATTATATTTTTAATCATTTAATAAAATTTTTTTCATTGAATTTAATTTAACATTTAAATTGTACACAAAGAAATGTCAATCTTTTGATTGTTTTTACTTCTTAAAAACCCGCTTTTTAGTTTTGACAACGAGAATTAATTTTAAATTAATTAATAAACCTTATGTGTTATGAATTTGGAAAAATTTATTCCATATTTAAAATCATAAGGTTCAAATTGTGTAAATTGGTATCTTTTTTTTTGGACATTATGAATAGTAACTTCAGTAATTATTTTATTTACCAGGGTTAAAGGGTTAATCTGGTGGAAAAGGGTTAAAAAATAATATTATAATAACATACAACTACACTAAAACGTGTACTACTTCTATTGGATGAGTTATGTACGACCATCGAAATCCTTGGGTCGATTTGGGGACCCCATGGAGACACTTTGATGTGAAAATGAAATTTTATAAGAATTAATTTAAAGTAGAGAAAAATATAACATAAACATGTATCTTTTATTAAACAAATTTTTATATGGGGTTTTATTAGTGATATATTAAACTATAAATATTAATTAGAAAGATAAATATATTTAATATATAATGGTATTTTATTTATAATTTTTAGACATCAAATAAATACATTTATATATGACATAATGTTGATGTAGTGATTACTATATTAATGAATGATTTAAATAAATGAAAATATAAATATTAGAATAAATTTATTTTTAAAACTTTTATGACATCCCCAAAATTTAGTGATGATTATGAATTTTTATATTTTAATTAATAATTTTTTTCTAAATAATAAAGTTTTTATGTATTTTTAAAATTCATGATATAAATAGTATAAAAATTGACATAAATGGGTCTTTAAAACAAATATTATTTTATTTAATGATATAATAGTCCTAAAAAATATAAGATTAGGTAAAATAAATTATACAATGTTGAAAATGTTATTAATTAACCACTTGAGTTTTTATTATCATTTTATATTTAATATATTAACCATCTATTATGAATATACAATAAGACATGGTAAATGTCAAATTGGTTAACGAAGGGTTAAACCTAAAAGATAAGGTTAAATTTGCGACCTAGACTTGTCTAAAAGATATTATTTTAGAAAATTTAGAACCATACTCATATGATATTAGAATTAAATGAGTTTTTAACCTTTTTAAATCAAAATTCAGTTTATAATAAAATAATTTTTCAATACCTTCTTAAAGAGCCCCTCTTCCTTCTTATAAATGGACATAAACTCTACTCGTTTAATCACACCTCTTAAACCCATTATATTTCCCAAATTATTACCAAATAATCTCCTAGAATCCATATATTTCTTCTATAATTGTTACCTTAGTCATAAAAAAGTTCAATAAATCCTTTAGGCTGAAATCAAAAAGATTTACACGATTTAGAGATAACGTCTTCTCTCAAGTTCTTTTCTTTTTATTTTCCATCTCTACTCCCTATTATATTCTTATTATTTGTATAAATAACCAAAATAGTATCCTAAATATACTAGGATTTTGTTATGATAATTATTTTAACTACACTTACACACACCACCATCTAATGTACACAATCATACAATTTATGTGTACGGTGAACTACTGCCTCCTGAAAAATGATTGTTCAATTTTATCCTACCACCACTCATGGAGTAAATTAATATGGAACTATATTTATATAATATATATTTTATATTTATATTTTCTCCATGATTATATTATTTTTATTTAAAACATACATTTATGCTTTCCATGACGTTTAAATATGATAATTTCATTTAAGGAAGTGCGGACTACCGCCCCCTCAAAGTGATATGACTCATTCCTTCCATACCTGGAATGTATAAAAGATAGAATTAATTAAATTATGTAACATATATATCATATTATATTTTACTATAAATATAATATACCTATGTATCATTTAGTTTTCATTTTATATATATGAAAAATAAATGAAATTCACGTTCATGCGTAAGTACGGATCACCGTCTCAATTAACGGTGAATTTCATTTATTATCTCCACATTTTATGTACTATTATAAATAAATATTTAATGGATATATATTACATTTAAAAAATTAATACTATTCTAGAGATAATAGAATTTTGACAACATGAACAATTTGTAATTTTAAAATGTTCATTTTTGACTCAAGTACCGAACATCAAAAAAATGATTGATATGAACTTGAATAATTATATGATTGTTATAGAAAGGTAATAAGTGATATGAAGGTAATAATAAATGTGAAATTTTTTCTTATGAATGTATAAATTAACATAATTTTATTATTTAGGGAGATTCAGAACGAACAAGACAAGTCGGACATAAGGTAAGGGACATCATCTCAATCTCTTTTAATTGAGGCATATTTTTAGAATATACACCTCATTATTTTAAATGGTGTATAATAAACCACTTTTACCTTTAATTTCATTCAATGGGAATTTTTTTATATGAGTCATTTTATAAAACAATAAAATAAATGTTTTAACGAATGTGGAAAACAATGACCTCTTTGATGCTGTAACCATTATTTGATATTTTTCTTACTCTATAAGACTTAATTTTTTAAAAAGAAAAGAAATTCGTTATTCCATTTTTTGGTGTTTTGGTATTGAATATGGTTTTTTGAAATGGATTGAGTATTTCAATATATTGAAATGATTTCTTGTGATTGAAAATGAAATGTTATTAGTGAAATGTTGATATTTTCAATATTTTATGTGTTATGATTATATAATGGAACATGGAAATTTGATGGGTGGTTACGTGATACACCAATGATGGGTGGTTACATGATAAAACAAATGATGGGTGATTCCATGATAAACTAGGGATGGGTGTTAACATTATAAACTCCAATTCATTGGGTATAGAAGTCGACCGTATGGCTATTCCACTTAGTTATATGTGTGGAAGTCAACTGTATGGTTATTTCATTTAAGTATGTTTATGTCCCAAATTACCTTTATATATTATATGTTGTTTTTATTTTCTTTATATTAATATTTTGGTTACAAAATTTCTATTTAATGACCTTATATTCAGTGAAGTATATTTACTACCACTTAAAGGTGAAAAGTATTACTTTATGATAAAGTATTCAAGGTTTTCATGTTATCCCAAGACAAACATTTCTCTTTCTTTACGTATCCAATACTGATCCTTTTATGTTCCTCCCATGTTTTGAAATGTTTTTCATAGGACATGAAGAAGAATATATTCAATTATGGGTTTAAGTAAATGTTATATTGTTAAAACATAAAGTGATGTCATGTATCTTTTTACAGATTTTTTTTATAAAAAAAATTATATAGTTAGTAGAAACGCATACTTGTAATATTCAAGATGTTATGGATAATTTATGTCCTAATTATATAAATATATAAACCTGAAAATATCCTCAATGTGAATTAATGAAAAATTATTGACTTATCTTAATATTAATTAATGTATAAGGTTGGGGCCTTATAAGTGCATTATCTGGTATACTGCCCTTTCTCCCTATAGTTGTACCATTGGACCATGGCTGGTGCTCTCCTTTAATTCACCACATTGTCATGTTTCATCATATATGTTTGAAATTCATGGGATTAGTGGCCTTATCTCTCGCACTTAAATCATTTCCTCATCCCTTTGTATCAGTTCCAATGATTCTTCTTCCCATATTTTTGACATGCATGCAGTTTAATTTTCATTCCACATTTATCATTATATCCTATAACTTGAAACTCCATCTTTTTTTAAATCACCATTTCCGCGGTACTATTCTTCAAACCCCATCTCCAATTTAATATCACATCATAAAAAATTTTCATAACTACCATTGTCTCAAATTTCTAGATCCTTTTAAAGGTTCCATTTTAAACCACAAAATAATATATCGGTTTTTCAATCATTTTTTGCTACAAAACCAAAAGAATACCTTGAAGGAAATGTGAAATTTTTTTCATACGCTGTGACAGATTCTAATTTCATTATTTATCATATCTATAAATTCTCTCTCCATAGTTGATTTATGTGTTTGATGGAAATAATTTCTAATAAACATTGTCTTAAATTCTTTCCACTCAATCTCTTCAATTTCATCCCTCGGCTTGGTGTTCCCAATCAAGGCCCACCATTTATCAGCCTCTCCACCTAGATGATAAATAGGGAGATTCACATTCTCCATCTCATAAAAGTGAATAATAGAAAATATCATCTCCATCATGTTGATCGAGTATTTCTAAACCTGTGGATCAAAATATTCCCTAAATATCGGTGGTCATTACTGCAAAAAATACTCGATAACTAGTTTCTCCCTCTTATGTGAAGGTAGAGATTCCACATGTAACATCCCAAGTATTTATAGAATAATAATTTTTTAATCTTTTTTAATATTTATGAATAATTTATTCATTTTACATTAAATTAGTCTCTTTTTCTGATAGCATACTCAACATGCAGCAATGGGTTTCTCCGAAATCTTATGTTGCACACAACATTGATAAGTACAGAAAAATAATATTAAAATATTATTATTATTTTAAATGGTAGTTAAAACTAAGAAATTTTACTGGCAGGAATGAAAAAAACTAACTAAAATATGATTATAAATGTTTTTTAAATGTGTTTACAATTACTTAATAAATTTTAGAAGCTTAAAATTATAATGAATCCATTTTAAGGATAAAATACTTGAATATTTTTAAAAGGTCGTTTTACCACCTTCTAACAGTGAACCCATTTAAAATGTAGTTTTTTAAACTTTATATGTTCTATTGGAAAAAATAAACTTATTATTTAGAAAAGGTACTTCAACATTTAATTTGGTTTAAATCTTGGTATTTTTATGATAAAATCCATATTTTAATGAATAGTGAAAATACTACATTTTAATTCAAAAATTCATTTTCATATAATTAATTTATATTGATAGATTTTCTTTGTAATTGGTTATAATTTTTAATTAGATTATATTTTTATCATTTAACCCAATTTTCTCATTGTATTTAATGTCACATTGAAAATGGACATAAACACATATCAATATTTTTATCGTTTTTTACTTCTTAAAACCCTGTTTTCTAGTTTTGACAAAGAAAATTAATTTTAAATTAATTTCATATAATTATCTTTATTGATTTTGTAAAAATGGAATATATATTTTGAATCATAAGGTCTAAATTATGTAAATAGGACCCTTTTATTTTTTGAAATTATGAATAGTAACTTTCGTAATTATTTTTATTTACCACGGTTAAAAGGTAAATCTGGTAAAAAAAGGTAAAAACTAATATTATAATAATATAAACCTACCATAAAACATGTCCTAATCCTATTTTATGAGATATATGCAACCATGGAAATCCTTGGGTCTATTTTAGGACCTAATGGACCAACTTGGCTATGGTAATAGCATGTTATAATAATTAATTGAATTTAAAGAAAAATATAACATAAACATGTATCTTTTAACTAAAAAAAATTAGTGTGGGGTAATATAAACAATATTTTTTACTATAAATATTTCTTATAAATATAATAATACTTCATACATCATGTTATTTTATTTATAATTTTTATACATTAAATATATAAATTTATTTATGACATAATGTTTATGTAGTGATTACCATATTAATTAAATATTCAAATAAATGATATTGTAAATATTAAAATAAATTTTATTTGAACTTATTTATTGCATACATTAATATTTTAATGACATTTACATGTTAGGGATGATTTATTTCATTTTTTTAAATAATCAAGTTTATATGACTTAAAAAAATTATTTACTAAATAGTGACAAAATTGACATAAAGGAGTTTTTAAAACAAATACAATTTTATTAAATTATATAATAGTAATAAAAAAATATTATTTGTCCAAATAACATAGAAAATGTTAAAATTTTCATTAATGATTCAATTTAGGGTTGTTTGGGATTTTATAGTAACTATATTAACCATATATTATAGAAATACAATAACACATGGTAAGTGTTAATTTATTTAACTATGTGTTAAATCAAAAAGATAAGGTTTAATTTTTTACCTAAACATATATAAAACCTATTGGTTGAGATAATTAATACCCATACTCATATTAAACTCAAAATATATCACATTGGAGATATTCTAATTCAAAAATTAATTTTTAATAAAATAATATTTCAAGACTTTCATAAAGTTCCCTCCCCCTTTTATAAAAGGCCACCACCTCTACCCACTTACAGACACCTCTCATGCCCCATGGATCACCCAAAATCTCCTCACATAAGCTCCCAAACTCTCTCCCTTACTTATATAAGCCTTACCATGTGTATAAAGAAACTCAAGGAATCCTTTTGGATTAAATCAAATAGAGTTACCTAATTTTGAGGTAACGTCTTCTCTCAAACTCCTTTCATTTATTTTCCTTTTACAACCCAATAAACTCTCATTATTAAATTAATTTATAAAAAAATATTATTATCAATATACTAGTATTATTTTATTATAAATATTCTAACTACTCTTACACACACATCCATCTAATGATTATAGAACATATTATTTCTGTGTAGGATGAACTACTTCCTCACGAAATGATGATTATTAAATTATATCCTACCACCTCCCATAGTGAAAAATATGATGTAAATTTCTTTATATATGATATATATTATATTTATATTGTCTCTATGATTATTTAATTTTTATTTATAACATACCTTTAGGTTTTCCATGTTGGGTATATATAATAATTTTGTTTAAGGAAGTGTGGACTCCCGCCCCCTCAAAGTGATGTGACTCATTTCCGCTATACATGGAACATAGAAACAATAGTTTTATTAATACTATGAGACATGAAAGAAATAAATATAATACTTATATTATAACATAAATTTATGTAATTTGATTATTATACTTTTAATATGACAAAGAAATGAAAGTTGCGTCCATGTGTACGTATATCCTACCGTCTCCATGGTGGGTGGATTTAATTTATTACCTCCAAATATTATGGATATATAAAATAAATATATAATGGATATATATGATAATTATATCATGAAAAATATTTTGTAGATGGTTTACATTTGACTTCATTGAAAATTTACAACAAAAAAAGTTCATTTTCCACTCAAGTACAGAATATCGATAAAACATCTGATACGAACTTAATAATTATGAAATTTTTATAACATTGTAATAAGTGATATAAATGGAATAATAAAAATGGAAAAGTATCCAAAGAAATTAGAAATTAACTTATGTTTTTTATTCACAAACATAATTATTAAACGTGACGAGTCAGACTCAAGGTAAGCGACTTCATCTCAATCGCCTTTCATTGAGGCATATTTTGATGTTTTAAACCGCTTTATTTTATATAGTGTATAATAAAACCCTTTGAATTTTAGTTTTATTCAAACGGAAACTTTTTCTACGAATCATTTTGCTTAATTTCAAAAAGTAATTTTTATAACATATGCGGCAATAAAGACTCCACCACTATAACTGATACATGATATTTGGCTTCTTCTATAAGCGTTAATTTTTTTTAAAAGGAAATAATAAATCACTTATTAAATTTTTGGGTATTTTGTTATTGAAAAATGTTTTTAATGCTGATTGAATGTTTCAATATCTTGAAATTATTTCCTGTTATTGAAAAAAAAAATTATGAGTGAAAATTATGAGTGAAATGATGATAATTGCAATCTGTTATTTGTTATGATTATCTTATGGTACTCAGACATTTGATGGTTGGTTACATCATAAACCAAATAATTCTTGTTACATGATAAAATAACTATGGGTGGTTCCCTGATAATCTAAGTACGGGTGGTAACATTATAACCTCCAATTCATTGGGTATGGAATTCGACCGTATGAACATTTAATTTAGTGATATATTTGGAAGTCGATCGAATGGTTATTCCATATAAATATGATTATTTCCCAAGTTACCTTTATATGTTATTTGATTTTTTTTATGCGCATAATGGTAATATTTTGGTTAAAAAATGGTAACCAGTGATCTTATATGTGGTGAAATATATTTATTACTTCTTAAATTTTAAAAGTATTACTTTGTGATAAAGTATTCATGGTTTTCATGTTTTCCTGAGACTAGAAGTTTTTTTTCTTTGTGTATCCCTTAATAAAATTTAAATCATCATACCATGTTTTTAAATTTTTTTCAAAGGACATAAAGAATAATAGATTTACGGATGGGATCAATGAAAATTTATGCTGTTAAAACATGAAATGACACTATGTTTCTTTTTAAAGAGTTTTTGTTTAAAAAAAATTGATATTGAGTAGAATTGTATACTTATAATATTTATGTTTCTATATATGAGTTATGACCTGATTCTCTAAATATCTAAACCGAAATAGATCTTGGAAGTGAATTAAATTCAATTGTTGACTTATTATATGATTAATTAATGTTTAAGGTTGGGGTATTATACCACATGATTAATGTTATTATTCATAACTGAAGACAGTTGGATAATAATCACCATGAAATTTTGAACTCCACCTCCCAAGGAATTGAGGATGCCATTTGAGAAGTACTAGCATTATCACTCACTCAGTTTTCTGGTCTGATTTATCCTAGTTACCACCATTTTCTAAAATAAAAAATGTTAGAACAAAACATAAGTCAACAAGTCATGAATGATATACTCATTTTTGAATTTAAGTATAATGTAATATCATGTGGGATCCATGTGTTTATAAATTCTTAAAACAATGCTTATTGGGTTCTTACTTATACTAATTCTCATAATAAGGGTTTTCACTATGGTTCTCAAATCCTAATTCCCAAATTAACAAATATGTCCACTGATAAAAACATTAGAGGCCCTTCTTTTTATTTCTTATATTATTACATCATTTAAAAAAACAATAAATCATTAAATTACAAGGATTCAAAGGTTTAGGGTCTTGATTAAATTAGGTACATACATAAAATTTCGAAAATAAAACATAAACATTTTTCAAATTCGTTCTTCTCTAGATTTTATTTTCACATGAATTTCCCTATGTGCATGTAATCTACTAAGGATATACATCAAAAAGGGGTGATCTAAAATCCCAATAAGAGGATATATATTATAACATGAAAAAATGTATCATCAGATTAGAATAATCAAATCATCATCATCATAATCATGATATGTATCATTAGATAATGGAATGGAATGTGGCATTGCGAAAAAACTGAAACATCGTGTCTTAGTGGTCAACTAACACTCAAAGTTTTGAACAATTATAGCATCGTGTTATGGATATTTCACTTTTTTCATGAGACACGTCACAGTACCCAATGAATTGGAACTCTATATAATTTCAGGTGCCCCCATCACATCATAACATTTACATTGCGCTATATAATTCTCAGTTCACCCATCACATCACAACATTAAATTATCGTTCATGCCACATAGAAAATATGTAATGACCCAATGTTTTATCAATATAAATTTTCTTCTTATAATTATGTCATAATATCACATAAAATCACAACACAATGAACTAATATATACTATGTAACCTATAAACATAATATTGTCACTTTTGTGATTTGAATTTCAAAAAAATCACATACAGGGTAGCGATTAGTAAGATGTTTGGAGTCTGATAAGAAAAACATAATTTTTGGTGAATTGTTACCTACCCATATGAATAGTAATGTTACCCTTATGAATTTTAATATGATCCTTATGAATAGTAAATCATGTAAAGGAATACTAACCTCACCCATGAATGTATAAATAATATTTAGGCATCTTATAAGTTATAATATGACCAGATTAAAAGTATTTTTATTTTTGTAAGTCACAAATAAATAATTAAAATTAATTAATTATTTTAAAATAAAATTTATTTTTTAAAAATGTGTTCACAAATTATCAATTTTTTGTCTTCTAGTTTTATGATAATTCTATAAGACCTTATGTAATTTTTGAAAACATTATAAAAGAATTTATAGTTTTTAAATCTCTATTTTTCAAGTAAATTATGATTTTAAATAAAAAATAAATTTATTATATTTATAAAATTATTTTTAAAAAATGGACTTCATTTTTGGATTACACGCATCTAAAAATGGTTAGGGTGAATTTTGGATATTTTTCTTGAATACTTGATGTTTTTTGTGAATAGTAAAATACATTAATTACCATAAAAATTCATTATAATTTATATCCACTATTCCTGACATCATTCGTGATTTCAACACCCAAATATTGAATGAATGTGCACTTATTACTATTCTTGGTCAGGTAATCATCACTATTGCTGGTCTTTAGGTAAATTAATAAACTACAGAATTCAATATTATAAAAACCCTCCTCTCCACCACAATAAAAATAACCCCCACTTACCTCTTCTCTTCACTCATCTCAAGCCATGTGACTTTCCTAAATTCTACCCAAATATCTTTTCAAGCTTCTCCCCCATGTCCATCATCCCTTAGTCTCTTCAAAATACCAAATCATCTCCCATTAAGAGGCTCTCAATGAGTATTGATTCAAGAGGAAAATTCATCTTTTCAATTCTTTTACTTTCTTTTCAAATTCATTTGTTTTTTTCTATCCTTACCTATCCTCGTCCAAATTTTATGACAAATAAAGTTCCTTACATGTTCTGGAGTAATTTTATGGTAATTTAATGTGTTATTATCTTCTCTCCTTTACTCTTATTTTATACTAGTAGTAAAGACACCATTCGTGATGTGTTAATTTACCACATTCAAGGAAGATGGGTTGTCAATTTCTTTTACCATCATAAATTCTAGTCTAGAATCCATTTTTTATTTTTTAACCATTTTTTATGTAATATATCCTAATTAAGGTTCTATAATATTTTTTTTAATCGTTATATTAAATTATAATGTAAAATGATTTTGTGGTGATCAAAAAACCACTAATAAACCCAAAAGGTTTCCACTAATGTTTTATATAATGATTCAACTTCACTCCAAGTAACCAAATTAAATTTACAACCATGTAACCTTATTGATGATCAATAATAAAATATTACTCCAATTTCGGGAAACCATTTCCATTTTATATTATTCTCCATTCATGAAAATAAGTAAAATGATCACAAAAAAACCAAGAAAAAAACAGACCCAAACAATGAAATTGAACATATTAACTCATCAAAAGTGACATGAATAAAATTAATAAGGTTATATTAAATAAATAACATGTATTTTATGATCTTTAATTATTAATTAATTAACTTAATTTTATTATTCAGGTCATTAAGATCAAGAAAAGAACACCATCAAACATAATGTAAGGGATCTTATTTATTTCACTTTTATTGAAGAATTTACTCTATGTTATTTCCTTTTATGGGTTATTAATAATGCTGGGGTATGATATCACACCTCCCCCATACTTTTCTCATGATGTATAATTTTTTATAACCTCGTTTCTTTATCATTAATCTATCTTAATAACACCTGATACCATGTCGATAATCCGTAAGGGATTCTACCCGAACCTCCTTTGTTTCATCGGGTTGCCATATCTTCCATTTAACAAAATGAAGTTATCTTATATTTTTATGTGCATATTCTAAAAATTGTGTACATGTACCAAGTTAATTTATCATTACCCTTTCTTACTTATCTTTTTAGTATATACATGTTTTTAAGTGATTCCCTCTTCA
Organism: Viscum album; assembly: GCA_963277665.1. Classification (NCBI taxonomy): domain Eukaryota; kingdom Viridiplantae; phylum Streptophyta; class Magnoliopsida; order Santalales; family Viscaceae; genus Viscum; species Viscum album. Next base: position 1,508,721,264 of record OY728157.1, on the reverse strand, counting down.
ATACTTCCTGATAAGAAAACCTGTTTTGAGGGAACTTCCTGAATTATTACTCGATTTAAAGTATTCTCTAAATTCTGATTTAATCCGCCATTATCTTTATAAAATCATTATTTTTTATTATTAAAACATTCTAGGTTCACTTCTGGTTTTATATAATGTATTTTACCCTTTTCTATTTTAAAGGTTGTATAGTATTTTCCTTAAAACCGCACAAAAATGTTTTAATGCTAAAATTTCTTAAATAATATTTATAATTGATGTCACTTCTACTTGAAATCACTTACCATGATACATTCCTATTTTCCCTTATGAATGTAAATTTATATTTTAGTTCCTTTATTTCATGTAAACTTTTATGATACGCCCATTTGTTAGGCTTTATGACATGATTTTGGTACCGAATTTATTCCATGGGTAGCCTTTATGTTTATAGAAGATTGATTATTTATTATTATTTAGGTGGAAACATATTAAAGAAATGTTAAGATGGATGTTCCCAGATATCACTCTAATACATTGGGTAAATATGTGTCTCATTATATGTTATGTGTGACGGTCTTGGCAGTTAGCCTTGGCTTATGATACCATGTAAAATGGTCTTGGCGGTTAGCCATGACTCATGATAAAGTCATGTTTTATGTTGATACTACATTATTATGACTCCATTTTTATATAATTCCATTTTTATATTTTATGATTCTATTTGTAACATTCCATTTTATAATCATGTCATGCCTTGTATCCCATGTTCTAATGCATTGTTCTTATGGTTGATCCCTTACTGGGCTATTTTTCTCATCCCTTTGTTCATGTGTTCCCCAGGGTACCCTATGAAGATTTCTGAGCACAATTGAATTTAGGAGATCTATTTTAAAATTAAATAAAGAAATGTTTTATTTAGATTCATGTTTTATGTTTTAGGTTCCTTGTCCTCCAAGACACTAGACGTTACAATCCTTGGCTTGTACTTTCATGTATAATTATGCTTAAAATCTTGTAATGTTATATGTAAGAGGCAAGGGTCACTATAGTTGGTATCATAAAATGGTCTACTTTTATTTGGAGATTATAAATATATAATTTTATGAAGAACATTAAGGATGAGATTGTGTATAAGAAAATAGCCCTAAATTTTGGTAAGCATGGAATAAGTGGTTTATTAATAAAATACATCCATGTCTAGATACAAATAGGTAGAGGTGGATCTGGCATAGACGTATCTTCATGTTAAACAAGAAAACACCACTTTGACCTAGACTCAAACGAGAACTGGTGAATGACAACGGACCTTGTGGCCCTCTTGGTTTGACACTACTAGGGGATATTCTTTGGTAAATTCATGATCTTGGTTTAAATGAAAATTAAGGTAATGAAATAATGACTATAAAAATATAATTTATGAAATAGATCATGGTTAACCTAGATTGAAACATATGGAATCAAAGGATAGGATATACTTATCCTTTACAATTTTATCCTCTTATGTTTAATGTCTTATTTTTATGATCAATAGTAAAGTATTCAAGCCCTCTAATTATATAATATGTTTCTTAGTTATTGGCGATAAAGAGAAGAACACGCGCTAACAATCAATGTGATAGGGAATATGAAAATTTTCGTAATGATATGATTGATATAATGTCAATGGGTGCTCAAAACTTCATGAAAGTACTTTCTCATCTAGATTATGTTATGAAAAATAACCTTAATCGGGTGGAACACCCTCCTCCTATAAGAAAGGGCAAGTTTTTGTTGAATCATTCATACGGAAAAGGACTACCTTGTTTAGAAGATCCTTTGATCCCCTCCTCAAATAAATTTAGATTAACTCTATTGAAAAGAGATTCTCTGTCCTCAAGTGCTCAAAAGAAGAGAATTTCATACTAGAAGTCTATTGTTTTGATTGAGAAGTTGATAATTGGTGGACATTGATCAATAATACAAATCCCCTAGAGGAAATTGATTCCATGGAATGGGGGAATTCACGAAATTATTTTTCAATTATTATTTTTCTCGAACCCTCCATATCAAGATAGAAAACGAGTTCTTTGGACTTAAACTGAAGGAGGGTGAGTCCAATAGGGCGCATGAAGAAAATTTCAAAAAGCATGCAAGGTACGCCTCTGGATTTATCTTGTACACTAAAATCAAGGTGGATCGCTTCTTTATAGGACTAATGTCGAGTCTGCAAAAAAATTTGTGATTCAAGACTTTGACAGTTTTGAGGAGATTGTATTTTGTGCCCTCAAGGATGAAATGGGGATTAGATAATCTCAGTGGTATTGTGGGCCCATTGACAAGAAGAGGAAAATGGAATCTAATGTGGGAGGTCCCGCAAATAAATTCTCTGATGGAAAGAATCCTGATCATCCCACATGTAAAAAATGTTAGAAAAACATCCTTGGATCTATATAAAGGGAACCAGGAATTGCATAAAATGTGGAATGTTTTAACATATGGATAAAAAATACCAACATGATATGAAAAATCCTACTATTGTGTAAGAATAAAGGTTCAAATCAACATTGATTATATAGTGTACTTTTACAAAAGCAAAGAGCATGGGAATTATGAGAACAATTTCCCTAAGATAAGGGTTGTCAGAGGATATCAACTACAACCTCCAAAGAAATAAGGAAGGACTTATGCTCTCACTACTGTTAAGGTGGATCCGGATAACAATTTGGTGACGGTTCACTTATTATTCATTCAATAATAGTGAACTTACTATTTAATTCTGGTTCTATACATTCTTTAATATCATTCAAGTTTTGTAGAACTATTAAAACACCACCTCAAAATTTGGAGGACAAGTTATCTGTGAGAATAGATAATAGAGAAATTGTTGCTTATATGGTTTATAAATCTTACGTGGTTAACGTTTGTGGACTGAAACTCCCATAAAATCTTTTCATAATTCTTTTAGTAGATTTCGATGTTAAATTGAGCATAGATTGGATATATTTATACAAATCCAACATCAACGGCCGGGAATAGGAGATCACTCTTCACATCTTGAAGCATCCTCAAATTCTTTACAAGTGTATGGAGGAAGATGAATCTATTTTAGAATCATTTTCTAAAGTGTGGATATTAATTATTTATGAGCATGAATGTCTAACTCAAATGTTTGATACAAAGGAGAGAATCATGCTTGAACACATTCCCATCAAGAGGGATTACACAGATGTATTCCCTAAATATTTTCTTGGTCTTCATCCTAATAAAGTGGTTGGTTATTAATTGAACTTATTCCTAGATCACTACCTATATCAATGACACCTTATAGATTGGTTGTCGTAGAGATGGACGAACTGAAGAAGTAGTTACAAGAGAATATGGATAAAGGTTGTATACACTCGAGTGCTTCCCCATGGGGTGCTTCAGTTCTCTTCATCGGGAAGAAGGATGGATCAATGCACCTTTTCATTGATTATCGTGAGCTCAATTAAATCATGATAATGAACAAGTATCTCCTACCATGGATAGATTATTTTTTTGATCAGCTTCATGGGGACACATATTTCTCTAAGGTGGACCTTCAATCGGGATATCATCACTTAAAGGTGACGAAGGATGATATTCCCGAGACTTAATTTAAAATGAGGTATGTACACTACGAGTCGATAGTAATGCCCTTCAGAATCACTAATGCTCTAGAAATTTTCATGGATTTAATGAATTGAGTCTTTAGATATTACCTTGAAAATTTTGTGGTAGTATTTATTGATTATATTATGATATACTCCAAGATCAAGGAAGAATATGATGATCATTTAAATACTATGTTAAAGACTTTGGAAAGGGATATGTTGTATGAAAAGAACAATAAATGTGAGTTCTGAATGAAGGAAGTATCATTATTTTGGCATGTTATCCCCAGAAAAGGGATATCTACGGAACCTTCCAAGACAAAGTCTATTGAAGAGTATCCCAGGCCAACATCTATAACAAAGATCATTAGATTTCTGGGTCTTGTTGGGTATTATAGAAGATTTGTGAAGAACTTTCCATGATTGTCAAACCCAATGACCAAGCTGACATAGAAGGGAGTGAAGTTCATCTTGACTCAAGAATGTGAAGACTGTTTTATAGAGTTGAAAAATAGGCTTATCATTATTCCAATACTCACACTCCAAAAAAGTAGAGAAGTATTTGTAGTCTATAGTGATGCTTCAAATAAGGGATTAGGATGTGTTCTGATGAAAAATGACAAACTGATATCCTACGCCTTAATAAATCTGAAAATCCACGAAAAAAACAATCATATACATGATCTGGAGTTGGCGGTTGTGATGTTTGAGTTAAAAATCTGGCATCATTATCTCTATTGGGAGAAGTGTGAGATATATACTGATCATAAGAGGCTTAAATATATATTCACACAAAAAGAACATAATATGTGTCAGTGAATATGAATAGAACTCGTCAAGGATTATGACTAATTAATCCACTACCATCCCATTACAGAAAATAAAATGGAGGATTCTCTGAGTAAAAAGAATTTTGCAGTTCATTAATGATGAGAATTGAAAAGGATTTCATTTTCTTATACTTATAGAGGATGTACATGGGAATAATTAAAGTAGGAACATCATCAATCCTTTCTCAAATGATTGATCAACCATCCCTCATAAGTAAAAATAAAGGATGCACAAAGAAAAGATGTGGAAATTCAGAAAAGGGTGGAAGCAATTAAAAAGGAAAATCCTCAGAGTTCAAGATTGATGATAAAAGATTTGTATGATTTGGGTCAAGATTATGCGTACCATCTATCCTGATATGAAGATGTGGATTCTGAATGACGCACATATCTCAACCATTTATATACACCTAGGGATCATGATGATCTATCGAGATCTTTGAGGGAACTTTTGGTGGGACAATATGAAGAAAGAGATTGCTGAATATACATCAAAGTTCCTTGTATGTAAACTAGTGAAGGATGAAAGATAGAAGTATAAGGGGATGATTCAACCACTACCCATACCAACATGGAATTGGGAGGATGTCACCATGGAGTTTTTCATTGGACATCCAAGGACATATAGAGGGAATAGTGATATATGTGTCATAGTGGATCATCTTACAAAGGCATGTCACTTTATACAAATTAGAGAGAATTCTCATTAGATAAACTTTTACATAAATATATCAAAGATTTGTTAAGGCGGCATGGAGTTACATTATTTATTGAATCCAATTGAGATCTAAGATTCACCTCGAAGTTCTGAAAAAAGTCTCTAACATGCTATATGCACTAAACTAAACTTCAGTACGACCTATCATCCACAAACAGATGGCCAATTTGAACGAACTATTAAGACACTAGAAGATATGGTGAATACATATTCTATGGAATTCAAAGGAGGATGGGACTAACATCTTTTACTGGTTGAATTCTTCTACACTAATAGTTTCCACTCGGGAATATGAATGGCACCATATAAATACCTTCATGGGAAAATTTTTATAACACTAGTGTGTTGGGATGAGGTTTTTGAGCATAAGCTACTAAGACCCAAAATGGTTGATGAAATGGTGGAGAAGGTGAAAACCATTCAGCAGTATGTCAAGATATCTCAAATTCTATAAAAAGAGTAATGTATACAATTGTCGATGAGACCTTGAGTTCAAAGTTGAAGACATGGTATTTCTTCATATATCTACCTAGAAAAAGTTCATGAGATTAGGGAAGAAAGGAAATCCAAGTCCCAGGTACATTGGCCCCTTGGAGATCCTTGATCGAGTTGATGTCGTGGCCTATCGATTGGCACTTCCACCTGCCAAGTCTAAAGTACGCGATGTCTTCCACATATTCCTTTTGAGGAAGTACATACCATATGCTTCACATGTACTCTCTTCATAATTTGTAAAGTTGAAGTGTGATTTTTATTACAATGATCGTCCATTGAAGATCTTGGATCATAGATATAAAGTTCTACATAACAAGACTACTCACATGGTCAATGTACTATGGTGGAACTATAAGTACGAAGAGGCAACATGGGAACTAGAGGAGGAAATGAAGGAAAAGTATCTTCACCATTTTATTAGCTTAGAATGTAAAACAAAATTTCAAGGGTGAAATTTCATATGGAGGGAATAATTTAACGACCTAATGTTTTATCAATCGAAATTCTATTTTTATAATTATGTCATATAATAACATAAAATAATAATAAAATGAACTAATAAGTACTATGTAACCATTAAACATAATTTTAACAATAATGTGATTTGAATTTCAAAAATATGACATACTTGGTTGCGATTGGTAAGATTTTTGGAGTCCGATAAGAAAAACAAAATTTTTGTGAATAGTAACCTACCTTTATGAATAGTGATGTTACCCTTATGAATAGTAATATGACCCTTATGAATAGTAAGTCATGAAAAAGAATAGTAACCTCATCTATAAATGTAGAAATAATATTTAGGTATCTTATAAGTGATAATATGACCATAGTAAAAGTATTGGTAATTTTTTAGGTCATAAATAATTAATTATAATTATTAAATTAATTTAAAAGAAAATTTATTTTCGTAAAAGGTGTTTAGAAATTTTAAATTTATGTATTCTATTTTTAATATATCTATATAAGACATTATGTAACTTTTTAAAACATTATAAAATCATATATAGTTTTAAAATATGTATTTTTCAAGTAAATTATGATTTTAATTAAAAATTAATTTAATTATATTTGAAAAACTATTTTGGAAAGATGGAGTTCCTTTTTAATTCTACGCGTCAAAAAATGGTAAGGCTGAATTTTTTGGATTGTTCTGGAATACTTGAATTTTTTGTGAATAGTAAAATACATTAATTTACTGTATAAATGAATTATAATTTAAATCCCCAATTCCTGAAATCACAAATGATATAAGAACTCAAATCTCAAAATCACATGTTGTTATTACTATTATTGGTCAAGGAATCATTACTATTTAGAGTCTTGATGGAAATTAAAAAACTAAATAATTAACCATTATGAAAAACCTTCTCTCCTCCACTATAAATACCACCCCTACATACCTTTTATCTTCACTCCTCTCAAGCCTTGTTCCTTGTATAAATTCTGACCAAATATCTCCAGAATCTTCTCCCACAAGTCTAATATCCCTTATTATCTTAAAAATTCCAAATACTCTCACCTTAATAGGCTCTCAAGGAAGATTTATTCAAGAAGTAAATTCCTCTTCTCAATTATTTTACTTTTTTTTCAAGTTATTTTGTTTTATTTTCAATCATTACCTTTATTCATCCAAATGTTATGAAACCTCTATTACATTACATTTTCTGGAATGATGTTATGATAATGGAATAATTTATTATCATCTCTCTTTTACTCTTCTTTTATACTAGTAGTAAAGACACCATCTGATATGTGTTAATTTACCACATTCCAGGATGATGGGCTTTTAATTTCTTTTACTATCTTAAATTCTTGTCAAGAAAGTATTTATACTATGTTTGGACTAGATTTTTATGTAATATATACTATTTAAGGTTCTATAATCTTTTTGTACACATTATATTAATTCATAATGCAAAATGAGTTTGTAGTGATCAAAAAATCGTAAATAAACCCAAAAGGTTATCACTAATGTCTTATATAATGATTCAACTTCACTAAAAGTAACAAAATTAAATTTACAACCATGTAACCATATAAATTTTCAATAATAAAATATAACTCCAATTCTTGATAACCATCCCCATTATACATATTTCTCCATTTAGGGAAATAACTAAACTGGTCGTAAAAAACCCAAGAAAACAAACAGACCTAAACAATGAAATTAAACCTCTTAACTCTTCAAAAAGGAAGTCAATTAACTTAATATGGTTAAATTAAATAAATAACATGTATTGGAGTTACTGGAATTATAATATAATGACCCTAATTTTATTATTCGATTCATTAAGATCAAGCGAAGAACACCATCGGACATAAGGTAAGGGATCCTCTCTATTTAACTTTAATTGAAGAATGTCCTCTATGTTATACCTTTATATGTGTAATTACTAATGATGGGGTATGATTTTTCACCTCCCTAGTACTACCCTAATTATTTATAAGTGATGAAAAACTCCTTTATCTGTCATTAATCCCTCTTATGTACACCTGATACCATGTTCATAATTCGTATGGGATTCAACCCGAACATCCTTTTCTCCTTTGGGTAACCTTATCGTCATTTTACAAAAATAAATTTATCTTGTATTTTTATGTGAATATTATAAACTCTTTTGAAATGTACCAAATTCAATTATCAAGACCCTTTCATAATTCCATTTTGGGGATATACATGTTTTTATGTGATTCCCTCCTCAATACTTTTAGATAAGCAAACCAGTTTTGAGGGAACTTCTTGAATTATTACCCTATTTCAAGTGCCCTATTTCTTCTATGTTAATAAACTATTTAATTTATAAAATAAGTCTTTTTTATTATTAAAAACTTATAGGTTATGTTCTGGTTTTATATAAAGGACAGTCCCATTTTCTGTTTTAAATTCTCTATAGTATTTTCCTTAAAACCACAAATAAATGTTTTAATGCTGAAATATCTTAAATACTTTTATTATATGTTTTCACTTTTACTTGACATCACTTACATTGATACATGCCTATTTTTACTTATTAATGTACATTTATATTATATTTCCTTTTTTTAATGTAAACTTTTATGATACACCCATTTTTTATGCTTTATGATATGATTGTGGTACCCAACACATTCCATGTGTAGCCCATATGTCTATATGAGATTGATTATGTTTGATTATTTACGTGGAAAACATATTCATGAAATGTTAATATGGTTGATCCCATATATTGATCCATTTAAGTGGGTAATTTTGAGTCTCATGAGATGTTATGTGCGATGGTCTTGGCGGTTAGCCTTCGCTTGAGCTACCATGTGAAACGGTCTTGGCGGTTATCCCAAACTCGTGATAATGTCATGTTTCATGTTGCTTCCACATTATTATGACTCCATATTTATATGATTCCAAATTTATATGTTATTATTCCTTATGTTACATGCATTTTTATAATCATTTCATGCATTCAATCTCATATGCTAATGCTTTTTTCTTATGGTTATTCCCTTACTAGGCTATTTCTCTCATCCCATTGTTCATGTGTTCCCCAGGTTAACCTATGAAAATATTAATGAAAAATGGAATTTAAGAGAACTATTTGAAGATTAAATAATTAAATTTTTTATTTAGTTCCATGTTTTTAGTTTTATTTACCATGTATTCTAAGACGCTAGACTTTACGATCCATGGGTTGTACTCTGATGTATAATTATGCATAAAATCATTTATGGTTAAGTGTGAAAGGCTAGGGTCGCTATAACATATATCAATCATGAACATAAAACCAATTGATGTAAAGGAAGGGGTTTTATTTCATAATCAAACCTTCATAAACATTGGGTTCCCAAATGAAAGAGGTAATAACAGACTTGATATAAGAATCATTAACCTTGAATGAAGAAAAAACAATCTCAAGAAGTAGAAGATGTGTATTTTTGAAAGAATTGTTCTTTTGGAAAACATTACATTTGTCATAAATTAAAATTTTAAAAAATTATATCATAAGAAAGTTAATATAGTGATGAATAAATTATATTTAATTAATATCAATACTGAAAATGGGGTGAAAGAGGGAACCCCCAAAGAAAGAGAGTTGGGTTCATTAATTCCCCTTAACTTGAGTCTGAATGATTAATTCACATTAATATCAAATATAATAAGATTATATTGGTTAAATAAAGAATCAAGAACATTATATATATTAATTGGATATATTATCATTTTATTTAGAACATTTATGGGATTTTTGTTGAGTTGTTAAATTTAATTTCATCATTCAAGAGCATTTATTTTCATGATTTTCATGATCTATTCACTTGTATTCATGAATTGAAGTTCATGTAAAATGTGGATAAATTTGAAGAATTGTTATTATAGGTTATTTATGATCTTCTAGAATTTTAAATGATCTTATAATGAAACTTTTTATATGTTATTACATTAAATCAGTAGATAAAAATTAATGATGATTTTTTAGGTTAATTTTGGTGGTTTTTTGATCCCAAAGAACTTGTTTTGATTTATCATTTATTTTTATGTATAAATTCTACTTAAATAAGATAAATGGGGTTGGATAACAAAAATTAAAATTTTTAAAAAATATAATTAATTTATTAACCATTTTAATGGTGTTTAAGGAAAATGAAAGTGCATCACCCACGATATCGATAAATTGACACATTACGTGAGACGATTTCATTTTTATAATACAATAGTGATATGATGGATTTTATTGATAGATCTTCCATTAAAATTATAGAATAAAATTATATGAAACATAATGGATTTTTAATGCCATTTGGATAAGATAAGGTGAAGATAATAGAAGAAAAGAAATAAAATTAAAGAAAATTAATGGAAAAAGAGAGAGGATTTTCCTCTTGAATTCTCCTCTTGAGATCCTCTTTAAGGCACCTAGGATTAGTCTTATCACAATACCATGATATATAGGACATTACAGAGGGGATATAGTAGATAATTTGTCATAATTAGGTCAATGATGAAACTTTGAGAGGTATTAGAAGAAGAGGGGGTGAGCAGTGGTATTTATAGTGGAGGAGAGGGGTGTTTTTTCATTTTTCCATTTATTAGTTTTGTTATTTTTCTCAAGACAAGAAAAAATTATTGATTATGGAGAATAAATACAATAATTAGATCATTTGCATTTTAAAAAATGGTGATTACATATTCAATGACTAAATGAATAATGTAATTATCTTTTAATATATATATATATATATATATTGTAAATTACCGCAATTCATTATTACCAAAAGTTCATGTATTTCAAAAAAAATACAAAAAATTAAACCTAACCATTTTTCAATGTTTATAATTCATAAATAAAAATTATTTCATTAAAAAACATTATAAATATATGTAATTTAATTTTTAATTAAAATCATCATTTACTTGGAAAATACATATTTTATAATAATAATTGATTTTATAACACTTTGAAAAATTATTAAAGGTCTAATAAAATAATATTAAACTCAGAAAATTAAAAATATTGATATATGAATACATTTTATGAATATAAATTTTATTTTAAATTATTAAATTAATATAAAAAATTGTAATTTTTGTAAATGTTGGGGCTGAAGCCTCATTTATTATTAAAGTAAAGAAAATACCTCTTTAATTGGGTAGAGGGAGATCCATTACATAACCCAAAGGCCCATTGGGCATTTATCCCATTACATTTCCCATAAGCCCATTTTTTGGCCTAAGGTCCATTCTGTGAATAGTACTGCTACAGTACCCACACAGCTACAGTACCGCACAGTACTCACCGCTTCTACAGTTCCCTACCGCTATTATAGTGCTCGTCGTTGTTATAGTGCCACCGCTGTTATAGTATGCTCCAGTACCTATGCCCAATGGGTTTTGAACCCCAATTTTTCATGTATAATTAAGGGATGCTTACCACTAATTCAAACCCCAACTAAAATTGTAATTAAATATTCATGACTTATAAAAATATGAACACTTAATTAATAATTTTAAAAATGTATATTTACTTATACTATGATATAATTATATAATATTTTTATCTACAAGATGCCTAAATTTATTTAATAATTTCATGGGTAAATATATTATTCATATGGTTGGTTTACTTTTCATTATTTTTATATTACTATTCCTAAGGTCAAGTCACTATTTCATAAGTATACGTTTCTTAACATCTAGAAATAACTTTTTTTCATCCATTCATTAATTTTAATGTGTGTATTGTATTCTTAATGTTATTATATGTCATTTATACAATATGAAATATCTATAAGAAGGGATAAATTTAGTTGATAAACATTTGGATCATTATAGGCTTGTTTTTTCCCAACCCCCATATTTTCTCCCCCTATTTCCCCCAAATAAAATTGATCCTAGTGATGAGGGGGGATCCCTTCATGGTGATTTTGGATCCACTAATATAATATATTTTCCATTTCAAATGTTATTAGCTAAGGTTGAATCCTTTAGGTATATGTTTTCTTCACTATTGCCTCTGATCTATGATTCTATTCATATTCTTTTTTCGAAACCTAGATCCAAAACATTAAGGGATTCTGTCACAGAATTAGTTCGTTGGGATCAATTCAAGTGACTCTTCTTGGGAATTGGGCACTATTATGATTGATCAAGGATGTACTTACATCTTTATAGATTTTATATAAAATTTCATGCCTTTAATTGCATGTGTGTGGACCTATACCACCTATGATTTTGATCATATCTTTACCATGTAATGTATTTATCATTGTTGGAGGTAAATTAGTGGAGAAATATAATTATTTTTCATTAATAATGGTAGAAAGAAGGATTTTAAAGGGAATATGGATATGAACATATGTATTGGAGATTTTGATTGAAATGATCTATGTAGGATATGTTGAGGCTTGGGACTCTATGATTGATGAAATAGTGGTCCAAGTAGTGAATACCATTGAGCATGTGATTTTTTGTTATTGGATTAGTTCCATGTGTTAAAAAATGATTGGGATTTCTAAATGGACAAACAGACCAGAAGGTAGAAGTTTGATTCTATATTGTGTTATGATGGCTTGGGTAATTAGTATAAAGGTTTTATTTGTGAAATAAAAAGGATGTGTGAAAATAATTTGTAAGTGATATGATATTACTATTGTATTTTTTTAGGGTTTTCTTATTAGTTAAATGAGCATGAGAAGTGTTTTTGGGGATTGGTATAGGATATAATATCATGTATGAAGAACATAAGATATTGGGTGATGTTTCCCCTTCATGAAGGTGTAACCCTTGGAACTATAAAAAAATTATAATTATTAACCAAATAATCATAAGTGGAAAAACATGAACAAGTTATAAAAGAATGAACATATCTAAGACAACTTTGTAATGAAATGATCCAATAGGGACTGCCTAGGTGATGGAAGGACGAGCTTCCATAACACAAACCCACCTCCATTAGGAAAGGTGCTGGCAAAAATCTCAAAGAATGAATAACTAAAAAAGGATTTATTTTTATAATGTACTTGTATACATGCATAGAACTGTATATAGGTATAGTGAATAGGAATAATTAATGGTAGTAACATTTATTGTTAAACAACTCCTGAAGTAAAAATGTGGAATAAATATATGAAACATAATATTAATCAAAAGTGAAATGGGGAAAAATAATCACCCACCTAAAATGAAGTCCCAAAATGAAAAAAACTAGAATAAAGTAATGTTGGGATATCATGACGCTTGGTATATATGTTTGACTACCATACATAGTAAATGAACCCCTTTGACACTAAGCTCCACCAATGTTGATGATGAACTATCCATCATATTAAAAACATGTGACAAAATTAATAAAATTTCATAAAGGAGTGAGTATATACGCACAATGTAGGATGCCCTGAAAATCATAATTGGATCAATATAAGGATATATTAAAGTTACAATCAAATAAAAACAAGATAGATAGAAAATACATCAAATATGTATTTGTGTGTGTGTGTAATTCCCCAACCCTAGTTACCCAGAGTTAGTGCATTATTACATTCCATTAGAAATATCATAAGAGATCATGTCTTGAAAGACTGATTATTTTAGTAGACTTAGAAGTAATAGATACATACATAATTATTAAACTACATTATGAGATGGAAAAACAAAAAAATTGTGTCCCCTTTGAATACCCTCATACCCTTTTACTATTCATATGGGTTAATCGTAATATACTTCTTCACATACTGGGAAAAACATAATTAATAGGTGACATCATATGATTAGTAAAGATAACAATATAGAAAAAAATATCATAAATAAGAATAAACATTTAAGGTAATGTATAATACTAAAACAAAAGCCTTTTAAAATTAGACTTAAGCATAATATGGAAAAGATAAGTCAAATAATTCCATTTACTTATTCAAATGGATATTTAACTAGTCGAATAATCACATATAATATCAATAGATAATTTCATAATGACGAAATGCATAATAATAGACATCATAACCACATAGTCAAAGCCTCGTGCCAAGAATACAAATAAGATTTTATAAAGGCCTTGTTCCAGGACACTAGTTTATCTCATGAGACCTACCGATGCATCAAGGAGCTATAGCGGGCTCCACCTGTTACTTACTAAGTCCAATGCATTACTCATATGAAAAGGTTGAAACATAACATAAATATTCTTATAAAAACTCGCATACGAAATGTTAATACTTTAACAATAGACCATGAATTGTATAAAAATACCACATCCACTATCAAAAATATCACAAAATCTTTAATACAATATGGAATATGGTATCATAATAATTAACTTCAAACAAGTGTAAAATCCTTCAAAGTACGATGACATAGATGAAATAAAAACTATTTGAGATAAATATATCTTTCTATTTTGAAATCATTAAAAAGTCACATAATTATAAAAGAAAACATTTAATTTAAAAATAATCTTATAAGCTTTTATGGGAATCTTAGAAGGTGTAATAACGGAAAAAAATAGCCACACCCGCCATATAAGTTAAAAAAAGCATACTTACCTTAATTTGTTGAAAAGGTCATAAAGTACCTTATTTGGAAAATGACGGAAAGATTACATTCAAAAAAATTTATAAAAAGTAAAAAATAGGTATAAATAAATTTAACTAATATTCTATAAAATATTAAAAATGTTTTGAAGTACATTTTTAAGAAACACAGATGGGTATGATAAATAATTCCTAGTTGATGCTTACATATAAACAACCATTGATAGTAAAGAAATTGTAGAATTAACCCTTACCTTGTACTTTTCTTTAGTATATGTTAGTTTAACCTCCTGTATAATGGTGAAATAATTTTTATTAAAATATAATAGAACCACATACATAAATATGATACCAAATATGATCTTCTAATATTTCTTTTTTAATGATATTTCAGCAGTATCATCATTTCGGGTGTTAACTGATTTGTTTTACTTTATATGTTTTGTTATATAAGTCATGTTTGTTACGGATAAGATTTATTTGATTCATATCCATAATGATATTATGTTCTTAAACTTTTGTTTAATCAAAAAATTAAATTTATTCTTGAATTCTTACAATGGGGAATTAATCTCATCGCGTTCATGGAGACGGTAATACGTACGTACACACGAGCGACAATATCATTCTGTTGATAGTGAAATCATATGTAATTGGATGGTATATCATATATACAGAATAATTAACATATTATATTTATTATTTACATCAATTATACAAATTATTAAACCAATCCAAATAATAAAGTTTGGAATAACAAACTACACCACGACGTGGAGACGGTAAGTCGTATGTACGCACGTATGGTTACTTTTTCATTCATAGGATGGATAAAATAATGAATATGGTTATACTATATTTATAATAATATCAAATTATGTAGAAGGTATAGGAGTTATTATTCTGGTATGGAAACAAAAAATAAAGAGGAAGTGGAAGAAGAAAATAATTTTGAAAGAGGTGATGAAATAATTACCTCTTCTTTGGGTTCTTCCTTTTGATTTGATCAAAATGGATCCTTCTGGTGGTTTTCTGATCAATGTAAGGATTATAGGTTCAATTGATGGTATTTTTGAGGATATATGAGTAGGTTTTGGCCAATCCAAATGGATTTGGAGGTGTTATTTTTAGAGAAGGGGAAGTACCCTTTTATAAGAGAGGTGAGGGTCACTTTAAGAAAAGTTTGAAATATTAATTTATTACACCATCATATTCAGTTTATAATGTCTACAAAAGAATTTATTTTGAGGATAAGGTAATTCTGGGTCTAAAACATCTCAGTCAATAGGTTTTAGACAAGTTTATGTCACCATATTATCCTTATATTTTAGATTTAACTCTTAGTTAAATAGTTTAACTTTTACCATATATTCTTGTATTATTATAATAAATGGTTAATAAATTTAAAATAAAAAGAAAATATAACCCCGAGTGTTTTATTATTAAAATACCTAAACTTATATAAGTCCTTTGGAATAACCTTATATTTTTAGGAATATTATATCAATTAATAATATATTATTTTTTTTAAAACACATTTTTGTCAATTTTGACACTATTTAGTATTTTTTTTGAAAGAGAAAAAAACTAGATTACTTAGAAAAAATAAGTTAAATAAATACTAACATGTCATGTTAACCTAAAAAATTAGTGTAAAGCATAAAAAGTCTCAATTTAAATTTATTTGGATATTTATAATATCAATTATTTTAATCATTCATTAATAAGGTAATTATTGCATCAAGATTGTGTCATAAATAAATTTAATTATATAATGTCTAAAAATTATATATAAAAAACCATTGGAAATATTTTTTTATATATAATGGATATTTATAGTCAAATTTACCTTTTTTATAACCCTATATTAAAAATGTTTTAGTTCTGAAAATTTGAATTTAACACTTTTAACTCTTCTTTAAATAAAATAATAATAAATGTCCTAATCTAAACCTAGTGGATCAAAGATGACCATATTTTATTCCTAAGGTTGATTTTGGTCTAAATAATATTATCCAATAGAACTATTACATGTATTAGAGTAATTAAAATATAATTTTTACCTTTAATTACCCTATTTACTTTCAACTATGGTAAATAAAATTCAAAAGTTACTATTCACCAAAAAATATTTTCAACCTATTGAACCACATTTTACTTACTGAGTTGAAATGGAAATTATTTTTTATCCCAATACCCAAGTATGGTATATGAAAGGTTATCCTATTCACTAAATAGGTTAAAAAGGAGGTCATCCCAAGCTAAGAAGGGGGTATAGTGAAGCTTGTCTCAATTTCAAAAAGTTTATTCAAGATGATATCCCATGATTGATGTAGGTACATAAGTTGATATCCCAATTTTGATATATGATGACTAAATTTATGTGTATCTTTGATATAAGAATTATTTGATTAGGATTATTGCATAAATTATTCCACTCTTGTATGGAATGATCATACTCAAATATTACTCCTATCATGGAATGTGATTTTTATACCATTAGGGATCATGTATTATCATCTTAAAATCATTATTCCAAGACTTTAGATTATGAAATATGAGTTTCTATGTATGGGATTTATATATTAATCTCACATTATCACACACCTATAATAATTTTATGATTAAATGTTCACTTATGTATCCCTAGTTTACCCCTAATGAGAATCAATGAACACCAATTATGATATTTTCTTTTTTAAATCATGTGAGTAATATTTTTATGAATGATTTTTTAGAATAGTTATAGTTATAACGAAATAAGAGGGGGATTAAGTAAATTTTTTATTAACGATTTTTTTTTGTATCCAAAATTTAAAAGACACCAAACATTGAGGACTCTCACATGGATCGTAATAATATGTTTTTAATATTTATCTAGTAATATTTAATAATTATGTATGAAATGTTTGGGTTACCTCAACCAACATTATGAAATATTGAAATTATTTTTATTTTATAATAAATATAGTTAATCAATAATTTTAACATTAATATATTTATTGTATGTTGATAATGAATAAAAATAAATTCAATCAATGTTTTAAAAATACTATCCTTGTAGAAATTAGGTTTTTCCATTTTATTTGAGGTAATTAAAAATAATTTGTTAAAATCTCATTTTTTTTACAAAATGGAAATAATTTTTTAAATCATAATGTTATGATTAAAAAATAGTGAATTTTTTGAATTTTTCGTAAAAACTTATTTTCGATGAAAATGGTAAATTACTAATTTTGGGGGAAAATCATTTCTTTTAATTAAATAAAATAATTTAATAGTATCATGATATTTTTTATTTATAAATTAAAATAATGTCGATTTTACAAAATATAATATAGTTAGCTCCATATGAATTCTTGTTATATTTTATTCTCATATTATATAATTTTTATACATCAATCTAAATTTCCTAGAAACTATTTTTGATGAGTTATATGTACTATTAAAATAAATTTATAAAAAATATATGGAATGAATATTTAAATATGTATTCATTATTTATAATAAGGTGGTTGATATTTCGAAATGAGGTCAATCTTATAATTATTTATAATTAGTTATAATGTATATAAACCATGATAGATGTTTATCACCACTATAATGGGTAAAAAAGGTTATATAAGGTCAAATTTATGCAAAATTGTCTCAAAATAATCCTAAGTACAATAATTTACATTTACTAATGATATTAATTTTACAAAAACCA
Source organism: Viscum album (assembly GCA_963277665.1). Taxonomy (NCBI): domain Eukaryota; kingdom Viridiplantae; phylum Streptophyta; class Magnoliopsida; order Santalales; family Viscaceae; genus Viscum; species Viscum album. The sequence goes on along the minus strand of OY728157.1, from coordinate 1,508,702,919 downwards.
TTATAAATTCATAAATTTTAAATTTTGGTTCCACTTTCCTTTTTTTATTATGGCCTCTATATTCTTTTACATTAAAAAATTATGAAATGTCACCCTCTATTATTCAATATCTCAATTATATTTTCAAAATGATATAATTAATATAAAAACAACTCCAAATTTTTATTTTAAAGATAAATATATTATTTATTTTTATTTTTTTTAATGTTTTTAGATAGTAAAATTTACTTGAAAGCTTATGAAAAAATGACACAACACTTATGTTGTTGAAAAATATAATAAATTAATTTAAAAAATATTAAAAGTAGTTAATTTTGAAAAAATATTGGTTAATTATAAATTTCATAAATAATTAAAATGAATAAATTTCATGAAACCATCCCTCTAAATATTCCCCTCCAACTCTAACAATGAATAAAGGAAGATAATGACTCTTGATTCCCTCCTCCAATTGTCATTGGGTTGGAGACTAGCACCAAGGGTATATAGATATTACATGGAAAATTCATGTACATATACATATATGATACCAAACACTCAAGGAAATCCTATGGTTCCTGAATAGGAAAACCAACCCACAGCGATCACTAACTTTTTTTTGCTAACTATAAAGGCACAACAGCACACAACATGCCACAAACCCATTCACTTTTCCATTCATTTCCATTTAAACAATTTCATTCATTATTAAACAATTCATTTATCCATTCCATCATTATCCAGGAAACTATTAAGCACAAAACACAATAGGAAACACACAAAAAAATACATCTTAGATGGTGAATAAACTTGATATGAAAGTTAAAAATGCCTCACCTTTCCTCTCTTTTTAACACCCATTCATGATATAACGATCTCTAGATACAAGGGAAGAATTATCCATACTGATAATAGAGAAATTCTTAGAGAAACACTCATACCAATTGCAACTATCATTCATGAAACTCACCACTCTCAATTCATGTACCAACAAAACCAAACCCCATCTCACAACCCCATCCGACAACACATCAAACCACAACTATATCCATGCAGACCTGTTGCACCATACTTGTCAACCCATTTCACAATAAATCATTCTCTCAATATGAGATTCAATTACATGGTACGATTAATTCATTTTCTACATGTTCATCCACAATACCTCCCAAGCCAACCCACAACACACAATCATGCCCAAATACATACCATAATGCAACCCAAAGCAATCCAACACATCAGAACACCCCATGCACCATGTCATAACACAGTTCTAGATTACATAAGAAATCCATTATTTAATTCAAATTTTCAATATATATGTTATCATAGGAATTTCTTGATCCTAGGGAATCCATTATTTAGTAAGACTTGTTTGACTAACCAATTACCATATATAAGTGTTCATAATAAACCAAACCACGTGAAAACTATTTATTAAGGGCCCCAACAACCATGATTTTCAACAGGGCATCAAGTCTGTATAACTCACAATCACAATCATAATATCCTAACTATAAAGGCATAAAAAATGAATCCCTCAACCCATTTAAATTTTATTCAACTGATTATAAGAATTTACTAATCCGAATAAACTAAAATCCATAGGTAAACAAAAGAGAACCCCATCATCATGATGCGTAGATAAGATAAACAAAGGAAAACCTACCCTCAAATTGTGTCAACTAAACTCCTAGGTGAACGGATCATATAACAGACCTCCTGTTACCTCAATAGAATGATCTTCATCCACCTGAGGATTCCACAGAACCACTGTATCAGAAAAAAAAGATAATCTCATTGATAACCATATGATCACATTCTGCATCACATGGAAATATTAACAAAAGGAAAATAAGTAACAGCCCAAAATAAATTTTAGAAACGGGGAATAATACACCATATATTGAATAAGGATCGCTACAGAATGAATGAGGGAAGATAAGGATCAATCCCTAAAGAAGTAATCCTCATGATGTCGGGTAGGGATCATTGGGTCACCTAGGGTTGATGGTGTATCATTTTAGCCATAGGTTTTGATAATCCATGCATCTGAAAATTGATTAAAACATTACAGTAGCAGGGTATTACATAACATGTAATACCCATTCACTCCATGTAATACCCCATGATTGACTTATGCCAAAAAAACATCACCTATTGATTTATTTTATATTTCATACCCTAAAACGTTTTACATCATGAACCATCTAGGAAAATCCATGAAACAAATCCTCACATCGTATAATATAGTTACACGGTGTGTATTCCCCATTCTTCTATCATTTGGAAACTAAATTTCTCCAAAATTATCTAAGCCTCCTCCAAACACTTCCATAAACCAACACACACAAATTTATGTACCATGATGGAACAAACCATTACATTGGATACCTATCAAATTATTATCACCCTCAAGAATCCAAATCCAAGCCTAGATAAAAAGGGGTACGAACAACCACACTGTGCGATACCTTTCAAGGATCTCGTCCACCCTCAATAGTTACTACAAGACAAATTAACCACACCAAAAAACCACAAACAAACTATACATAACCACCACACAGTGTTATCATCCTCTACAAATCCCAAACCTATAACAACTATAGTCAATAAACAACATCGTATTGAACACACAAATAAGGAAATTATTTCCTACATGTCAAGATACTATCCACTCTGGGTGGCACTCACTCACCCACATGGGATTAATTTCATCAATGTTAATGTATCTCGATTTGTAATCTGGTACTCAATTCTTTTTAAGATAGTAATTTATCACATACCACACCAAAAAATATCTCAACCAAAGGGAAAAACAACTCATTTTGTAAAACAATGGTCAAACATTACATTTCAAGATAAAATAGAACTATGACAAACTCAAAACAACTCCGGGTACTAACAATGCATCTATATTTCTCTCTCTAATATATTATCCTCCGGGACACTATTCCTCTACAAAATTTGAACCAAATGAATGGTATGTCCACCCAATACATTCTCTTGACGTTCCTAGAGCTCTACTAGCCACTCTACTTATGTCATGTCATGTTCGATATTCGTATCTCCCCATTAAAAGACATGGGAGTCATCATGAAGATACTGAAAAATCTAAGATATGTGGAATACATCATCAATTATCACCAACCATGATGGAAGTTCCAAATTGTATGCAACTTTTCCAACTCAACCATACACCTCAAAGGGTCTATCAAATCTAGGAGAAAGATTACTTCCTCTTCCAATCCTCTTCTTCCCATGTTGAGGGGAAACCTTGAAGAACACATGGTACCCAGCATTGAACTACAAGGGAATCCTCCTATGATCTAAATCATATTGATTCCTATATTGTGCTGCATTCATCCCATCACAAATAATATGAACATTATCTATCATGCTCTGCACTACCTTGGGATGATGAACAACTATCTCTCCAACTTTTTTCCACCACAATGGTGAACGACACGATCTTATGTACAAATCTTAAAAAATAGCCATGACAATGGAATAATGATATTAGTTATTATAAAACAAATCTAGAAAAGGAAAGTGTCATAACCAAGATTTTCCAAAGTCCATGATGCAATATCATAACATTTCCTCCAATATTTGGATAGTATGTTCCATCTACCCATCTGTTTGAGGGTGGAAGGAAGTGCTGAGGTGTAAGTGGGTTCTAAAAGAATACTGTAATCCTGTGTAGACTCATGAGTTAAAATATGTTTCTTGATCCAAGACTATGGATCTCGAAATTCCATGAAACCACATTGTCTCATACACATACCTATTTTCCAAGGAATCCACTGCACTAGAATCCTTAATCGCTAAGATGTGAGCCAATATTTTTAACTGATCCATTATTACACAAATATTATGCCTACCTCCCTGAACTCTAGGTATCTGATTGAAAAAATCCATCATGATACCTTTCCACTTACACTTGATAACATTCAAGGGATGCAACAATCCATCAGGAACATAGTGCTCATATTTTCCTCACTTGAAGATAAAGCACTTTTCCACAAACTCTTCTGCTTCTCAAATCACCCTAAGAAACACATAATGTATCATCAATCCACGATATATCTTAAAAACATTTAGGTGTATTGATAAATTTCATCTATGAAACTCAAAAATGACTCACTCATGTATCACCTCCAAAAAAAACTTCCCATGGAACAACATCTTATTTTAACTATCCTTTGATCATCCCTCTAGTGCATCACCATTGCCAAGATGATCGTGTAACACATCTACCTCTGTGTCTCCCCACTATGACTCCTACACCTACTAAATCAATTAATATCACACCTTCATCTGAAATAAACAACCTCTACTATGATTCACTCTTGTATCTAGGTGAAAGGCCACCAACTCCTACATCACTATCCATGAATCCAAATATACCCAAAAAACTGCATTCTACAACTTTTTTCTCAATGAATCAACCACAAAATTTCTCTTTCCTGGGGTGTAAGAGATCTCAAAATTTAAATCCTAGTAAAACTCTACCATCATCCACTATCACAACTTCAAATCTCATTGGTAAAATATTTTCCTCAAACTCTTGTTATCTATGAAGACCACAAAGTACTCCCCAATGAGGTAATGAGGCCAATACATTAGTGATAACATGACCTTTTATAGCATCATATTGTGGGTGGAATAGTTACACTCATGGGGAAGTAACTACCAATACCCATAAGAGATCACCACTCGCTACTGCATTATCACGTATCCTAAACCCATATGGGAAGCTTCATAAAACACCTCAAACATAACCCCTTCCTCGGTAAACTAGAGTACTTTAGAACTAACTAACTTGCCCTTCAATTGATTGAACATTTCCTGACACTAGAAACTCCAAAAAAATATTGGTCTTTTTAGGTTAAACCTATCAATGGGTTTGAAACTCAAGATAAATCAGGTAAAAACCTGTGAAAATAGAATACCAGACCGAGAAAACTTTAAACAGATTCCACATTCTAGGGATATGCATAAGAAAAAATTGCTTAAACCTTCATTAGATCTATAGCAACACCCTACTGGAACACCAAATTTGTAAGGAATTTCACCTCTAATGTCCAAAACATATAGTTGGACAACATTCCATAGAGATGGTGGTGTTGAAGAACCTGTAAGAAAGTTCCAAGATCGTTAGTGTGACCCTTATCTATATTTGAGTAGACTAAGATATCATCGATGAACTTGACAATGAATGGGTAATGGAACTCACAGAACAATGAGTTCATAAGCCCCATGAACACGCATAGTGAGTTTGTAACACTGACTAGAATAACTACAATATTGAAGTTCCCATACCAACACCTGAAGGAATTTTTCATTATATCAGTATCCTTCACACTCAACCGGTGATATCCAGACCATAGAAAGATCTTGGAAAGAAAAAATCCCCTCTCAGCTAGTCTAAAATATTTTGTATCTTCAAAATAATGGAAAAGTTTGTGATCATTTATTCTATCACTAATTGTTTATAAATAGCCCAAAAATATTTTTCTACTTCTTAAATAAAAACACTAGAGAAACTAGTGATGACACACTAGGCCAGATCAAATCCTTCTTCATCAGATCATCTATCTGAATCCTAAAATCGCACAGCTCAGAAGGTACCATCCAATAAGGGGCCATTGAAAATATAGAAGCACTAGGATGTAAATCTATCTCAAACTCAATGTCACGTAGAGAGGTTAGTGTCACAAACTTTATAGGGAAAATGTCCAAGAACTCCATAATTACCAAGGGAACCTCCGACATCCCAATGTCCACATATTCCACTAACATTTCATCAAAAAGAAGTTAAGGGGACCTACATTCTTAATGCACATATGACAACTCTTATCTCCAACAAAAAATGTATGTTGGCCATAAATGTATGAAAACATGACTCTTCTCCAAAAATAGTCAACAATTGTATGCATAGGAAAGAAACCATCGATGCTGTGAATGATGTTGAATTTTTGAAAATGTTGAAAAAAAATATCCCCATGGGACTGATGAGTTCCCATCATCAGTCTCAATCCCTGAAAGACAACTAACAATTTTGTCTAGCCTCCTACTGGCATACTCAACACTATGGGAATAAGAATCCTCTCTATGTATAGTCCCAAAGAATGGGATATATTGGGTGTTAAAAATGAATGTGAAGATCCTGAATTAAACAAATAACAATTAAAGATACTAAAAAAACTAATTGTACCTATGAAGAGCTTTGACCCTGTTGGAACTACCACTTCTGCGGGGTGAAACTAACCATGCCCAACTCCCATACCTATCCACTTATGACCACCCCCACAAACACAAATGGGTTGAGGTCTATGAGGAACATCCTAATTTTATCCTCTAATTTCTCTATCTCCTCTCAGTGGATCAAACCCTTATAGTACATGCTACTAAAATTTCCTATGTGGAAACTGCTGCTAAGGTTGGTGCTGAAATTGTCCACCTCTATGAAACTAATCTTGAACAAATAATGGGCACTAATTCTGAAGATGGATGTGATCTACACAAATGAAAAACCTTATCCTCATGCCCACAGAAAGAGAATAAGGTCCAAATGGTCAAAAAGGGTATTGTTGAGGTTGACTCCCTACAGGTCAAAACCTCAATAGTCCTGGTGCCTGAGATCTTCTGTTGGAAACCTTAACTCTCGAAGAACCATACTAGCTCCCCTATCAGGATAAACCTTCTCATGAGTGCATCATATTGATCACCTCTTCCTTTTTCTGAACATCCATGTATTTTGGAAATGTAAAAGGAGTACCAAAAACTAGATAGAGGGATGAAGATCCTCCTCAAGATGCCTCACACAAGGCTCCTCATTTTGAAAGAGTTCAAGCATAAAATGAAGAAGATCCTTGAACTTGATCCCAAACTCCTACATTTACGTACTCCCATGATGAAAGGAGAGTATCCCCTACCTATTATCAGCCATTAGAGTATTAAAGGAACATTGTTTGAAAATATTTCCTAAAACTGACCCATAGAAAGTCAACCTCATTCCTCTCCCCTAGGTAGTGTGTCTACTCAGGACGCATGGATCCTCACATATGACTAACTGCCAATGGAACCCAGTACTCCATCATGGCCGAGAATAAAAATGATGGTGAAATCAAGCTCCTCGATCCAACTTTCTATCCCCATGCCTGAAACATTTCCCTCATACATTTCCAAGGACTACCCTATAAAGCATGCAACGTTCTCTAACATGGGTTATTCTCCTCAACAAGATCAATCCCCCTTCTATTATTGAGATCATCCTAATGAACCTCCATTTCCCTATCCATGCATGTATGATGACTAAGTGCCATGTCTAAAAGGTGAACGAGGATTTATGAATCCTGAGTAGTACAGGATTTTAATTAAGATTTATTTTTGATCATTTAACTCATTTTTTTATTCATTTTAATTTCTTAAAACAACCCAATTCAAAATGAACATGAGTCATTATTAGGCATGTAACTTTTCTAGGGTATATACCTTATAAACATTATCCTTCACATGGTAATTGGGTAGGATTAGAGTCCTTGTGTCAGATCACTAGGGGCCCTAAAATCATGTGTCATAACCGGTCATCCTAGACCTATGTCATGTACCAAGATCAGACGAAACTGTTTCCCTACCAAACCATGAAATCCTCTATTTTCCTACAGGAAAAATATGTATTATCACTCTTCTACAACCGTTGATACCATTCTATCATGACCCCCTCCCTCCAAAAATTCCCCTCATGGGATGGAAACGAAGGAAGGGAGATAATGACCCATGATTCCTGCCTCTAGTAGGCCCTAGGTTAGTGACTAGCACCAAGAGATTATAGATCACCCAAGGTAAATACAAGTACATATACATATATGATACCAAGCACTCAATCCCAACATATGGTTCCTAAACGGACAAACCAACCCACAACTACTGCCACCCTTTTCCGGCCACCTCTATATAAACAACAACAAACCACATCCCACAAACCCATTCACATTTCTAACCAATTATAGTTTACAACATCCATTATTTATTAAACCATTAGTTAATCCATTATATCATTATCCTGTAAAATACTAATCAAAACACACAATAGAAAACACAACAAAAATCTGTCTTAAAAGGTGAAAAACCAGGATAGGAAAGATAACAAGGCTTCACATATCCTCTATGTTTAACACCAATTCATGATATATCTATCTATAGATATAAGGGAATCATTATGCATGCTACTCATGGAGAAATTCTAGGAATAATACTTATAAAAACAACTACTATTGTTCTTCAAAATCATCCTACTCAAGTCACGTAACAAAAAATGATACCCTAACAAGCATCCCCATCTGATAACACACCACACCACAAATAGCTCCCTACAGCGTCACAACACTAAACTTCTCATCCCATTTCACAATCGATCTATATCTCAACTTGAGATTCCATTAGATGTGAAGGTTGATGTATCACCTACAATATTATCCATAACACTAACCAAGCCAACGCACAACATAAAACCATTCCCACAGAAATACTACATCAAAAATCTGTGTAATCCCACACATCACAACACCCAATGAACCAAGGAATTACATAGTTCAAGATTTGACAAGGTATACCATGTTTAATTCCACTTATTATGATATGGGTTATCACAGAAATTGCATGGTCTATGGGTATCCATTCATTAGTTGGATTTTTTGTGATTAAAATATTTCAATATATAAGTGTTCAAAATAAACCAAACAACATGAAATCCATTTAGTGTGCAATCACGGTCCCACAACTACTATGATTTTTAATGTGTAATGAAGCTCATAAAACTCTCAATTATAGTCATAATATCAAAACTGCAAACGCATGAAAAAAACCCTCTACCCTTTCAATTTCATTTAACTGATTCTTATCTTTAATTAATTTGTAACAACAAAAATATATAGGTAAACAAAAAATAAACCCTCCCGTATGATGTAAAAATATAAAAGATTATGGAAAACCAATATCAAAAGGGTTTCAATGATCCTTTTATAGGAACAGATCATTTAATGGACCTCTGATTACCTATACTACAATAACTTCATCCACCTGAGGATTCCATGACACCACCACATCGATGGAAACTGAAGAGAAACTCATTTAGAACCATAGGAGAACATTCTGCATCACACAGAAAGAAGAAGAGTAGGAAAAGATGGACCACCTGAGATGAAATTGTATAAATTAGGAAGACTTCACCTTAGATTGTAGAGGTATTTCTATAGATTAAATAAGGGAAGCTAGGAATCCATCCATGATGAAGGAATCTTCAAGATGTCAGATAGGGGTCACTGAGTCACCTAGATTTGAGGGTGTATCACTAGATCCATAGGGTTTGATATCCCAAGTGGCTGTGAAAATGTTTAAAATGTTATAGAAATGGGTTATTACCTGGAATGGTGTACCCTTTCACATCATGTAATGCCCTACGGTCAACTTCTGTCGAAAACCAATCGCCCCTCAATTTATTTTATTTTTCAAACCCTGAAACGTTTTATGCTGTGATCCATCCTAGAAAAGTCATGAAATAAAACTTCACAGCATTTAATTAAGTTACATGGTGTTTAATTCCCATTCTTCGCGATTTTTGGTAATTGAACCTCTCCAAACTCCTCCTAGCCTCCTCCAAACACATCCAACGCCCAAAACTCTCAATGTAACGGACCAGTAAGGCACTGACCATTACAATATGTTATAGATAAATATTTTATATTTAAATATTATTGTTATCATGATCCCTTTAAATTAATGATATGTGAAATGTGACAAAAATTAAGATAAAAGTTATTTAATGATTAAAAATATTTTTAAATATTTTATAAATTATAGAAATACAATAATGAATAACATTAATGGAAAAATATATAATTAATTATTATCATTTCATGTATTTTCCACTTCTCATAAAAAACATTCATTACTCGTAATGAGTGAAAATTTTATACGATGATTAAGATCAAGATTGGTCAATGAGGGTATTAAAACAAATGATATGTTTTAAAATAAAACTTAAACATTAATACCAATTATTTTAATATAATATTTTGAGATTATCATAATTTTTTTATCTAATGTAGTTTTGAGTCATTTTTATTATTCTAGACTAATAAAATATACTAATATTTCATTTATTTACATGTTTTCCACCAACCTCATATACGAAAGAGTACAACCTCTTCATAATTAATCAAAAACCAAGAGCCACATATCTTGAAATATACACACACAATTACCTTGCCATATTCATTTCCTATAACCTATATCCAATTTTCTTTCATAATGACCATCATAATAAGAGTTAAGTTGTAATCTATAAAATAATTACAAATAAGATATATACAACTTAATTATATTAATTAATTTTATTTCATATTTTATATCCTTTAATTATATCACTACTATAATGATATAAAAACATGTTATCTTTCACATATATAAAATTTATTATGTTAATGTCATAATTATTATTTATCTCATTTTATAACCCTAGGAAAATGAAATCATTATTCCTGCATATGTAGGACCTACCATCTACATGATGTGATTTGATTCATTTTTCATCACATCATCCTAAATATGGTTTTTATTATTTATATATAGGATATTCACAAATTATAAAATATTCTATAATTATAAAATATCATAAAACATCATACCCTACCATCCATTTAAAATTAATAATTGTTTTTGTGCATGTGTGTGGATGTTCCCCTCCACAAATCCATGTGAATCATTTTCCATGTCTTACCTTAATATACTATTATAAAAAAAAAATATTATATAAATATTATAATTATTTTTATTATTAATCATATAAATAATTAAATCATGACCATGATTCATGGAACCAAACAACCAATAAAAAAATACATGACAAAAAAATTAGTTAACACCCGAGATGATGATGTTAATAAAGAATTTTAAATAAAGGAGTGAAATAATATTATAAATTCATATTATATAGTATGATAAATATGAATTTATTTTTAAATATTTATATGAAATCGAAATTTACAATAATGAAGGTTAAGATTCCATATGAAGCACGTTGAACATGTGGTAAGTATTATTTATTCTCCCTTCATCTTTAATGTGATATGTGTGATATTATGGACCTATTTTTTAATAATTTGTGTATATACTAGAACTTTTAAAATTATATCATTGATTTATCTTTATTAGAGTTTTTTATTATTTTATTTTTTTCTAATTAATGAATTTTTTATTCAATAGTTACCAAAGCAGTAAGGATATATTTCTAAATCTCATTTGTAATCACAATTTTATATGTTTAAAATTTTATTGATGTAATTTTATTTTTTATTCATCCTAAATCTAATTTATTTTCAACTGTTGTGGTTATTTATGGAATTTTAAAAAAATTATCCAAATGTTTCTTATTATTTGGACCTCAATTAATCATGAATTTTTTATTAAAATTAAATAGTATTTCCTCAATAGTCTTCAAATATTTGTCTTCTATGACCATGTTTTTATAATTTCATCAGCAATGTATTATCCTATGATAAAACAAATTTTTACATTATTTGTTTAAAATTTATTTTTCTTTCTTTTAAAAAAATCATTTTAATTTCATGATGACTTAAAAATAATGTCACTTTGTAATTATTACCAGTTATGTGAAAATAATATTTTTTTTAACATTTAATATATGGAAAAAATTCAAAGCTGCTATATCCATGAATTTTTTTTAATAATAATTTAATTATTTACATGGTTATGTTCAATGAAATGATTTATTTTAAATATTTTGTGATGTTTCAATTAACATATCATAATTAAAGGGTGTTATTTTTAAAATGGAATGATAATTAGTTTGGAAATGAATTTTTACTTTGTAAAAAAATTAGATAAAAAATATTCATATAATTTTATTTTTAGTGATTTTAATTTATTTTCCAAACTTGTTATCTATTGAATTTATTCTCTTACAAACCTACATTAATGAGAAATAAGTGGTATAATTTCAACCTTATTGATTTATATAATCTTGGTCACTAACCTTCTCATGATCACATTTTCTATCATACTCCATCATTTCGTTAGACGTTATTTTCTTCTCTATGTTAATATATTTTGTAAAAAGGATTTATACATTATAATTTTATATAAATTTATATTGTGTAAACTGTATACCATTTATATACATGGAATTAGTTTATGGATGTTTTATTGGAAACTGATCTCATTTACTTGGTAATGATTCATTGTGATTGATTCAATATAGATAAATCATGATTTATAGTGAATTTTAGAATAAATTTTTGATAATTCAATATATGAGGAATGATTGTAATAATAATGTGATAGATGGTGCCTAGTTATAGATATCCCTTTGTTGCATCAACACGTCAAATGAGATAATACTTGTGTAAATATTTGTTTAGTGAGTGGAATATACCAACCCATATAATGAAAATAGATTATACATGTATTTGGTAGTAATATTCATGATATCATTGATTAATATGAGATGGAAAAATCATGAATATCCAAAATTACAAATTTCCATTATCAGGAATAAATATTCCATTTTCAATTTCATTTCTAGGATGATATTATCCATGGATTCACATTGAACTCATGTTGATGACTAAATGGAATATGGTTTGATTATTAATTATTATATATTAATTATATATTATTTACTCATAATAGATTCCACTTTACAAATATATTAGTTATTATTTGAGATATTCTTTTATTTTTTTCCATTTACCTGGGAAATAAAACATGAATTTTTAATTATCAATAAGGATTAAATAATGAGTTTACTGATATGATTCGTTTTTCAAACTTAAAAATCATTTTTATATATCGTTTAAATGGACTAATATATATTATATCCATTATGGTCTTTTTCCATATGTGTTATACCATTTTATAATTTATTCAATGACTCTGTATTATTGGAGTTGGAAATAAAATTATCATTCCTACATGTTTTTAGTCTATTTTTTTCTCTTAGTATGAATCATTAGAGGATATAGAGAATATTCATGGATGGGATCCTAATATAGTTAGTACTAATGTAGAATTGATGATGTAGGGCCATATTATTGATCAAAAAGTAATAGACTCTGAATTAAGGAAAAAATAATAAAAATCATCATCATTTCTTCCAAGAGGAATAAATTTTGATAAACAAATTCATCAATTTCATCAAGTGGTGTGATTTTTTTCTTCATGTGGCATAAAAAAACTATATTCATAGATACTAAATGATATTAATACTTTTATAAGACTAATTATAATATTTAATAAATATTATTTCAGGAATTAATTAATTTTATTTTAATTGTAGTGGACAAATAATAATACACTGGTATTCAATAATTGTTTTTTTTTAATTTGTAGTAATGAATTTTTGATGGGTTATATAGAATCATTTTTAACTGGAAATTATTCGTTTTAGTTCCTTCATTGGTGACAATATTTTAATTGGATTGAATTATATTAATATTTTTATTATTAATATCATTGTTTTAAAGATTCATGTTTTTCATCAGATAATCATTGAAGAAATGTTGGTCACTAATTCCTTTCCCATCATTTTTCCATCATCGCCCTCATCATCTCCTCTTGAAGAATGAACATTACATACCACAAAATGTTCTAGAGTTTTTTGATGAAATATATACATGGTAATATGGTGATAATGATGTGGTATTATTATCAATTATACTAGTTTGTGTCCTTATGGTGTCCTCAAAGATTGCTGAGTGTGATATTTAATTACAGGTTCGATGGTGATTTTCTATATATCCATATGAATACAATGTATACATAAATATATTTTATAGTATTATGAGGATATATGATATAAATTCTAATCATTTATATAATAATATATGATTTGTTTTATGAAAATTCATGGATAATTGTATCATTTGATTCACCTTATAATTTTTCTAGGTAAATCAATATTAAATGGTTAGTATTTTGATATTATCCTCTCTGAATATAATTAATTTTTTCCTCTCATTATGAATCACTATGGACATGATTCCATCATAAGTAAATGACTAGTCATTAGAAAAAAAATTTAATCATATATTACATAAAAAATTAGTCAATTTCCTGACAATAAGGAGTATCTGGAGGAAACTTATATGAAACAAATCAACATGTGATGGTCTAGTTGAAACTGAATTTTCATATTTCCATTTCACACTAACCAAAAATATCTTATTCTTGTCTTCCCATTACTCTTGAAATATACTAGCGCGTCATGGAATTGTGGAGAATTCCATAAAAAATCTGACAGATTTTATTCATTCCATGGATACACCATATTGAATAGAGTCCCTTAGTATATACAAAGGGATATTTATCAAACCACGGAGAGAAATTATTATAATAGAAACATTTCAGGGAAATTAATTTGAGTTCTATATATTATTTATAAGAAAGATTTCAGTTTTATACCTCATTGTCATGGAAATTGTTTCATTTTTTATGACTCAAACTACATTTTAAAAGTTATATTCGATCCTTATAAAATATAAAATGGTATCATAACTTTACCATGCATCGTGATTCTAGAAATTATATTGAAAAATGAATATTTTGGATATTTTTTTCTTATCATATTAAATTATATATAATTAAAATGGTGTAATGTTTTATGATATTTGATGTCATATGGTCTGGTATAATCAATGAATTACACATGTGATTTCATAGTATGAAATAAAAAATAATTTTTCAATTTTTGGTTTATCATAAATAATAATAACAATACTTTTCAATAAAAAAATAAAATTATATTACTGATATGATATAATGTATATCATAATTATGAAATATAGAGGCTGGGATATCATATACAAGTACATTATTAAAATTTTTTATGATTTTTCCACATGTTAGGCATATCATTGTTTAGGACTGTGATATTTTCCATTGTATATGTTTTATATTTTCATATCGTAGGAATTAATAAGCCAAGATCTCATAGATAAAGATTATAAATCATAAATTACAATTGATAGCATAGAAATAGGATGAATAACTATGGAATAGCTATCATATTATATGATTAAAATAGAGTGTAAAATTTTATATAGGGGAAATTATTTATCTCATAAAATTTCAGTTAGGAATTTAATTATATATTTTATAAATTATATAAAAATTAAACAAAATTTTATTTTTTGGTATTTACTTAATTTATAGATTTTTTATAAATTAATTAGTTAAAAATAATCTATTTTTAATTAATTAAATATCAAATATTTGTTTTTAATAAAATCTATAATTTTAAATGTTAATAGTATATATATGTGTGTGAAATTATGTGGCATGAGTTATAATTTAGATATAAAATAATGATGTAGATATTATAATTATAATTTATAATTTTTTATAAATATATTGTTTGGAAAAACTATAAAAGTATTTATACTTTAATTTCAAAATTGTTCATAATTATTAATATTAATTATTCAAATAAAATCCCCTTAGATGGGAAATTATTTAAATGAAATCTAAATGATTTTTGATAATTAATTTGATCAATATTGAAATAATAAATTATTTTTGATATTTAGATTATGTAATTTTTTAAATAAAATACAAGGATAATTAAACTTTTATCTTTCATTGGATATAGTTTATAAAAAAAATTCTATAAAAATGGATAATATGTAGATTTGCATATTTAATGTAAATACAAATATTTTATATTTATCTTATTATCATTCAAAGTCATTGGAAAAATTATAATATATTTAAAACCTATTTATTTTTAAATTATTCTAAAATTTATTATATCATGTTTAAATATATGAATTATTAATTTAAATAATTCATTCATTATTTTTCCATAAATAATTTTTTATTATAAATATATTTATTCATTAATTTTACCTATTAAACCAAAAAACAATTATCAACCCAGGACATCACTATATATTTTCATCAAAAAAATATTAATATTCTTTACGGGAAACACAAAACTTAAATGAGGTGCTATATTTTAAAATAAACGTATAATTAAAAATATATTTTATTTAGAAACTAATGTAAATAAAAATATAGTAATCAATTAAAAGTTCATACATATAGAGGACAAATGAATAATATTAACAAAAAGAATAGTTCTTTCTTAGATAAAAATTAAATGATTAGATAAATTAAATATACTATTATTAAATTATTGTGAAAATATATAAATTTATATTAATTGAATTAGAAATTGTTGTATAACAATGTCGAGAACAATTAGTGTTCATGAAGAAAAATTTTCAATGAATGCAGTTTTATTTACATTATGTAATTAACATGAAAAATTAAATTTATAAATGTAATAATATGAATTAAATAAAAATAAATTTTTTTTATTTTGGAATGTGATGATTTTTTAGTATCATCTTTTTTTTCTTCATAAAATGATTATTTTTTGCTGAATAGTATAGAATACCATTTTTACAAATACTATGGAATTTATAACATCAACATGATATAATAATAACCTAGAAATTATGAAAAATATATCATTGAAAAAAAAATGTTTTTAAGTGAAATTATTTATTTGAAAATATAATGTTTAATTCGTAAACATTTATATTGAATTTAACATCATAAGAAATATTTCTCCCATAAATAATAATAATATGATAAAATATATTTTAAAATTATTTTAGATCACCCATAGAATATGTATATAATAATATTGATATCAAATTTTGAATTTTAAGGTCCATATTATTTATTGAAAATAATATTAAATTAAGACAAAAAATTAAATAAGAAGAAAATTAATTATTGTAGTAAAATACAAAAGGATAAAATGGGTTTACCAAAGGTTTAAATGGGATAAAATGTTAAAAACATGATTATAATTTAGTTTTTTAGGTTAGAATCATTAAAATTTATCTCCACGCTATTATTCACAATTTTGGAGTCTTTGTGATAAGTGAATAATGTGTTCCCTTTATTTTAAAATTAAATATTAATGAAATTTCAAATCTCAACATTTATATAAGGGGTATCTCAATACCACATCAAGGATAATGAAAAATTTTGGGTTCCTCTTTAAAATATTACATATATATATCCAATATAATCCTCTTTCACATCCCTATTATTTTTGATATAATAGTATCACCAAAATCATATATTTTCATAGAATCATCTTATGGAAGCTCAAGGAACTCAATACAAATATTAAATTTTCCCTAACCGTATTTCATTTAATTCACTCTCATTCAAATATATTTATTACCATCCTATATGCTGAATATTTTATTTATGTTTGAATTAATCATGTTAATTTTTAAATAACCATTAACCACCATTACATTTTTTCATTGCAAAAAAACTTTGTGCACTTTGTAGACTATAGCCTCCAAAGTTAATGTCTATCATTCCTCATGAACATTGATTTTTATTTATTAAAAACTAAAAAAATAATTAATCATATTTATAATATATAAATAATATAATTATTAATTTCTAATAATGATTTTATACCAAATTAAAACACTTTTATAACCATGAACATCAATTAATTTTCTGTATTTTGATGTTTAGGTATGTTTATACACCTACATGAAAAATGATATTAAAAATAACATGAATTACAATGAGAAAAAAATTAATGATATTATATTATATCAATAAGAAAAAATTATTTCTTTATGATATGTAATTGAAACATTGACTTTAATCTCACTAAAATATAATGCCAACTTTCATTTTTTAAAAATAATTGAAACATACTCATCATGGTCATCATATGTAATGATCATAGGTGAAACTCTATAAGATCCTAACCTTTTCTGGAGTTATCTATGGTGAGAATTTAGGTATATTTTTTTATACATAAGTACCTTTGATGGGAGTTATGACTTGGGGTGTGTCTGTGTGGAGTATAAGAAAATATTAGAGAAAATGGGGTTGTTCATGGTTGGCGCATAGTTTGTACAAACCGTGCGGATGTTTAGAAGAAACTATACACTATTTGGTCTCTTGAGGCAGTAGATTTGGCACGGTTAAATAATGGTTTTGGATTCCATGCAAGGTAACCATGAGAGGCCCCACTTAATGAATTTTATAACACATAGTTAGCACATGGTTTTCTAATCCATGCATGGGTGAGCAGTGAGATCCTGAAATTGTGGATCTCACTCGTTTTTACCTTTTAGTGACATGTTTTTTCTCCCATGTGGCCCTAACTATTGATTTTACTTTCCTATGGTTTATGTAAGGTTCTCCCATCAACCATATGGGATTATAATTCCATCATACCTTTGTTATTTAATATTTAAAGCCCAAGTCAAAGATCTTATCTTCCCTCAACAAGTCTTTCTCACCCCAATGACTTTTCCATTCATTCTTCTAAATTTTCTTGATCTTTTAATGGAAGATATCCTCTATTTATTTATATCAAAATATATATAGTGAGATATAGATCTAAATTTAAAAGTTATTAGTATCTTGTTTTTGGTTTAGGGATTCATATCCGAAACTCATATCTACGTCGTTGCACTTTTCAGATTTTGAGGATTTATGTTGAGTGAACATTTGTCAGAAAAAAGAGGTCATTAGTCTAAAATCTAATTCACATAGTTATGGACTTGATATTTATATTGAAAATTGTATAATATCTAGAATCCTTTAGAAATTTATTTTCTTATACTCAGTTAATTAGGTTGATAAGTTGATTAATCTAATAATTATTGAATTAAATGATTAGATGAGGAATTAATCATGAGGATAATGGGAAGCCCTATAAGATAATTAATTTGGTAAATTGATTATGATATTTAGGTATTTTAATCTAAATAATTATTATGGGTATTTTTTATGATATATCGAATTGGTTTGGTTGAGATAATTAATTGTGAATTAATTATGTGCTTTGAGATTATGATCTAGATAATTAATTGTGGGATTAATTTTGAAGAGTTTATATTTATAATGGGATAATTCATTATATAAAATTAATTATGGGATATGAATTTTTTTTATTTTTTAATTGATTATTTAATTAATTAATGGGATTGAGGCATTTAGTTAATTATTGTGTTAACTAATGGATTCGATGCATTTAACTAATTGTCGGATTAGTAGTGGTATTTATGTGGGTAATTAACTATGAATTAATTATGTGTGATTGAATGGGAACATGGTCATTATAAATTGAGAAGTATTCATGGTAACATGTTCATTATACTTACGTGTAAAGGGAATGGGAACATGGTCATTTTATTGAGGAGTAAGCATGAAAACATGTCCATCTTACTTATGAGTAAAGAGAATGGGAACATGGTCATCTTATTTAGGAGTAAAAAATATAAGATGGTCATCTTACTTAATTTTTTGATATTGGTAACATTGGAAATGAGGACTATAAATGTGAAATAAAGAATGAAAATAATGGAACTCTGTGTTATGGCCTCACAAAAGAATATTTCGATCTCCGACATGAGTGAAATTAGGTAATGAGATATCATAGATCCTTTGAATACATAGAGCTATAGAAATATGTATGTATTATGAAAATGATATTACCTAGGGACACTTTGGGCTCTCGCACAAGATGAATCCAGTATTGGGGTATAGGTCTCCTTTGTAACCCTAGAGTTAATGTACTTAGATAATAATAAATGATAATGTAATAACTAGTTATTTATGCATTGTTCTTATTTCTCATAGAACTACATACAATACCTTTTGACTGGAATTATATTAGAAACTGTTGGAGGTGGAATAATGAGTAGTAATCACACCCTACTCGAGTTTCCTTATCAATACATGAATATATTGTATTATTACAGGATAGTATAAGTGATATTTCCTAGATATGGAATGCTTATTTGGGATGTATCTTGGATGATGGGATCGTACATGGTTTGGAGCCCGCTTGGGGAGTCATGGTGACTTCACTTATAGGATAATTATAGACACTTACACTTATATTGTTGTATCATGTTTTCCCTTTCAATTGAGTATTGTATTTCCTATTTGGATATCTTGTAACATGAGTATAGTTCTGGTTATATATGATTCTATATTTGTTTTTTTATTTCCTACAATGTTTTACTCTGATAAATGAAGGTATAATACCCCCATTAATGACTTTACAATTGATCACTACTAGTCTGCAGCCTATAGCATATGAGGAGGAACACTTGAGTTTATGTAGCAAACCAGCTTGGGGCATCACCATGTTGTTCCTAGTCTAGGATGTTACAAAGATATATCAAAGATCCATTTTTATTTCTTCTAATTTTGTATTACTATTTTTGAAAAAGTAGAAAGGATACTGGTAGTATTAGAGGCTTGGTAATAAGCTCGTGCAATGGAGTTTTAAACCCATGTATGGGGGAAATCCCATGTAGTCTAGGTGGGATTGTTGTTATTGTTATTTACTGTTATAGTTAAATATTATTTTACCGTGGGTGACGAAGTTGTGGTGTATTGTGAATTTTGTTTCTGATAATTTTTTAGTATTTATTTGGGGGCCAGAATGGAATGAGATTTGAGTCTTCATGCATCATTCTAGGCAGTCAGGGTTATTGTGACGAGTATCATTTTAGGCATGCATGGAAAAACAAGTTAAGGAGAAGTTGATAAACCTGAATTGTTTCCTTGTTTATGAAATTAAAATGAAAAATAGTTCTTAATATGAGATGATAATGGTTGTAAATATGATGTGAAATGAGAATAATTGGGTGTATCAATGAGAAAAATGATTTTGATAGTGTTTCTACCCTTGTTAACCAAAACATAAAAGTAATATGGTTAATGGTAGTTATATCACCTAGGTTTGTTGTTATGGGTATATTTGAAGGGAAATATGTGTTGTGACCTATTGTGATAATTTCCACTTACATAAATTTTATAAGTTTGTGATATGATACCTAATAATTGTTTCTGGAATAATATAGAGTATTCATCCACAAAACATGTTGAGGGTATGACCATGGGGAATGCCTAAAAATGATTTCATAGTTAGGGAACTTGAGGCACTGACCATTCTAGATGAAGATGAAGGGGAGCCGTTTCTATAAAACATCACTCACAATAAGAAATTCATGTAAAGAGACCCAATGAAAGTTATGAGAAATATATCTGAGTTTACAAGGGAGTTTCAATTTCCACACCCAACAAATTTTTCTAGAGATGGAGGTCTTTATGGGTATTAAATTTTGTTTGAGTCCATTGAGAAGAAAATTCACCATATAGAAACTCTATCTGAGAGGAGGGTCATGTTATCTGCTTATATTCTATGAGGATTAGCGAATAACTAGTGGGGCATTCATGTGTGAACTGGAAATATGGAAGTTATGTTTTATAAGGACTTCTTCTAGAGGTTTTTAGAGAAATTTTATCCAATTATGGAGAGAAAATAAAAACCTACTGAGTTCATGCATTTGGAATAGGGGAGTGTGTCGGTGATAGACTATTGTGGATGGTAATCAAATCTACAAAATTTTAATCCAACATTAGTATGGGATGATCCATCTATAGAGAAATGTTTTCATCCTGTAATTATGTTAGATATTAAGTCCCTGTTGAATATCTTCAAGATGAAGAAGTTTACGGATGTGGTGGATCAGGATCTTGTAGATGAAGGGAAAATGAGAGAGGATTCTAGTTCTAGACATGTAGTTGTTATTGGATGATCAGGAGGTGCATATTACGAGAGCCGGATCAACTGTTATGACAACTTTAGCAAAATTAGTGGAAAGTAGAGTACGTATATACAAGGTTCATTTGGATAATACCTTACATGGGTGATCTATGGTCAGTGTGGTAGGATGGGACACTATCGTCGACACTATTCCCAACAACCAGTAGAGTGTCGATCTAGCGGAAAGATAGAACATCTGTATAAGTTCTTCATGTTGAACGAACAAACTGGTACTGAAGGATCAGTTGGGAAGAGTTTTATTATGGGATGGTGATCTTATACAATATATCAGGATGGAAGTTCGAGTTCTATTTCCGATGTAGTAGAGGTAGTGTATGTGTTGCTTCTGGGAAGGAGTTCCCATATTAGTATAGTGGTGTTACTCAGGGGAGTCAGACATCTCTCATGGAAGAGGGGAAGGATAGATACATGTGATGTAGCCAACACTTCTGGAGAGTGAGGTTGGGTCATCGATAGTGAGAGGTGCTATTATAGTATTTTCAACTTTATATTGTGAATTATTTGATATTGGTTCCTCTCATTCCATTATATCAATAAATTTGGTTGATGGTTTGAGCCTGAAGGTGGAAGTTTTTAATAGGGTAATGACTGTAGATACACTTTTGGGAGTTCAGTCTAGATATATTTTTCTATGCAAGGTATGTTCAATAGATATTGGGGAATATAATTTTCTGTGGGATTTCTATGTTTTTGATATGATGGGCTTCGACCTAATTATAGGTTTATACATTCTATTCACCTAACGAGCCCACATCAATTGTTACCATAGGAGATTGACCATTGTGTCTCCTATGGTTGGCCACTATATTCATTATGGAGTGTGGGATATCTAGTCAGGTCGAGAAGGGAAAATTAATTAGCAACTATGAGAGATCACAACCTATGTTAGTAGTCTAGCATTGGATGATGGGGTTGTTAGTCAAGATTTCCTCCCACCAATAGTGGAACTATTTTAGGATGTGTTTCCTAATGAATTCTTAGGGATACCACTTTATAGGGATGTAGAATTAATTATCGAGCTCATGTTGGGTGTTGGTCTTGCCCAAATTTACCCCGGAATTTAGGGTTAAGCGGTCGGTTGTTGTTTAGCTTGGGTTGTAGAATCCTCAGAGACCTAAGAAGTAACCTAAAGACATTTACATTCAATATATTTTTGGGATATTAAGTATCTAACTTGGGTTGATATTAGATGGGTTTAAGTGAACGCTAAGATACTTAAGAGAATTCAATTTAAAAGAATGAGTTGATCCTAGGTTATCACTTGGGGTGGATTAGATGCATTCCTTTTTCAACTAATTCAATTTCTTATATTTGAGATGGGTTCATTTAATTAGATCAAAAAACATCATCACTTAATAGTTTAATACCTACAAACTTTAATACTAATCACCTATACACTTGAAGGATCAATGTTTTGATCACTTCAAGGAAAAGGTTTGTATTAGCACTTGAAGTGTGTGGCCTTAAATTCAACAAGGACGAAGGAGTTTAAAGATCTTCAAACAGGATTCTCAATTAAAATAAGTTATTATAAATTAATTTAGTGGGAAATAAAATCTAATACATTCCCTTTATACTCCCTTGGATCAACCCAGATGTGGTTTATCCCTCCGTTGATTCTATGGTTTCAATGGAAGCAGAAAGTAGACTCGTGAGGGATGAATTGGGGAAGTAAAAAAAGATAACGAAATAACGATCACTCCATTGTTGTGTGATGATTTCATAAGTTTTTGTGGGAATAAATTCACACTGTGAACCAACGTTATCAAAGTGATATTAAGAAGAAAAAAATTAGAGTAGAAGAATAAATTTTATTAAGAAACTAAGGTGAATTTAACTACTTACATGAGAATGAATAATTGAAGGAAACAAAATCGCAGCATAACATTACAATTGAACAAAGCACCAAATATGATTAAATCCTCCAACGTCAATGTCTTAAATAGGAATTTTAGGAGACTTTGGTCGAGACTCCAATATTGAAAGTCATTCCACTTGATTATGGTAGGCTTAGGGTGGTGGAATGTATGGGAGAGTGAAATTATTTATCCTTGACCTGAAGTTGCATCCATCTTTCATCCACCGAACAGAGGCGACTAGATGACCTTCTATATTGCCAAATTGGAGTGGTCCATATTATAAAAACATGAATCTCAGGATGTCTAATAAGTCTCTGTAAAATTTCATCCATAAATAATTTGTGGTTTCTGAGATATGAATAAATGTGTGGGATGTTTTTCTATGCCACGGAATCTGGCCCATAATTTAATCTTCCAATTGGCCCACCTAGAACTCCATTAAACACAGGAATTATCTATTTTCACTAGTGTATTAAATGTTCCCCTTTATTTATTCTATCTTAAGTTAAGTTTTCATAATTATTGGATTTTGATTGATGTCGTTATAGTCTTTTTATTGGGCTTCTTTCAAGTTTACTTTTCCCAGAATGTAGTTAGTTTAAGTCCAACTTTGGTGGTCTTCAATGTGAATATTCAAGTTCTACAAAAACATGAATTGTTACTTATATCATGTTATATCAAAAAATAAAATATGATAATAAAATCAATAGCATTGATTATTTTATATGTTGTTCAAAAATATACCATATAATAGTGCATTTTAAGAATTAATTACAATTATAATATGAAATAGTGTTCAAAGTATAAAATGCACTAAAAATGGTGTTTGTGATTAATAAATCACAGGAATATTATAATATCATTGATTAATGTTATCCTTTTTTAGTGTCTAATCACACCCCCCCCCCCAACTTGAGTTTTTCTAGTCCCAAGAAAAATGTATCTCAACAATATAAAATTTGAATTTCATTTTCCAAAAACATTTTAATACACATTTATCACCAAGAACCCTTATATCAAACAACTATGAAACACATAAAAATATTTTAATACAAGATATTTTCATAAGAATATCTCAATCCCATGCCCATTCCTTTTTTCAAATTCATCACCACATTTCATCTAATATCAATTATGCATGAGGATGTGTTGTGTATCACAATAGACATGAAGAGTTCATCTTTATTAAAGGGGGAAATGAAGAAAGATTTTTCTAGAATCACATTTCAATATTAAGATGAGTATTAAATTTTTTTCTACAATATTTCCATGGTAATTTAAATTGCACTCAAAAGTGTCAACCCATGTTGCGAGACTTTTCTGATGACTTGCAGGATCAAAAACCTTAGGGCCCCAAGTGAATCCCACATACTCAGGAATCATCTCGAGTTAACTTATTCAAAAACAAAGTCAAATTACCACAAATAGATATAAAATTACTATATTTGGCCCAGACAACTATGGAGTCACGATCCCCAAGTGTCAAAATCCACGTATTAGGTCATTTCATTACTCTACGCTCAAATTTATTTTTTTTTATTTAATACTCATATTAAAACTAAAATGATCACCAAACCTATGCTATTTATTTGGGGTACCCCATGAACTCAAATTAATACCCCACTATCCAGAGGACATTCTTTGTGATCTCTTTTTTTTTATTTTGATTAAAATATAAACAATGAAATTTTACATTAGATAGCCACACTTTCAAAAATCTATTCTCCTGAAATTATACATGGATTAAAATTAGAATCAGGGCATGCTAAATTATTTTATATTCAGTTTAAATGTGTGAAATGTGTATTATCATGTTGAAGATTAAATAATTTTTCCCTTCCACACATTTTTTTTATGCACACAAAATTAATTAATTTTTTATCATTATTTTAACCCCCCCCCCCCAACTTAGTATAACACTATCTATAGTGTTTAAAGAAAATAAAATTTAGAAGGGGTTAGAGGTAGTTGAGAGGAGTTACAAAATTAATTTTAAATATGAGGATCATGTAATGAAGTCACCTAGTTGTTGAAGTTGAAGTTTTTTTTATCCAATTTAGTCTTTTGATATCCATGTCACTTGTAGAGTTCCCTAGTGGAAAAAGTAAAAAAACAAAAAAAACAAACAAAAAACAATATATATAGATATATATATTTATTCATATAACAAAAAAAGTAAAATATAATTATATATACCAAAATTATAGAATAATTAAGCACTATAAGTCGTAGGTCAGTGGTAAGCATGCTTCCCTGTATCCCTTTGGTACTGGGTTCGAGTCTCACACCTTTGCCGGCTGTGATAGGGTTTTCCCCATGACCTACAATGCATCCTTTCAATTTTTTATAATTATTATTATTATTATTATTATTATTATTATTATTATTATTTTAACCTACAAACACATAAAAATAAAAATAAGTTGATGATACATTGTTTTCATTAAAAATTTATGGGTAAGGTATTACTCAAGGATCACACCATGTGGCACAGATCAATATGGTGCTCCCCTTTCATACCCATCCACACTAATAATAGAAGAACAGGTCAACAGTATATGGTACTATCATATTCATAGTTAAATATATTTTTTTAAATAAAAAATTGATTTATTAATAAAGATGATTCAAAATGATTGGAACCATGAAAACCATGGGTTGCCACCCATGCAGCGCTTTTTGTTTAACATCACTAGCTCGACTTAAACCCCCATAAATTACCCAATACCAACTTTAAACATTTCAAAGAACCCATATTTTTTCACTTATACTTTATTGATATTTATTATTTTTTTAGAATTTGTGTCATGTACAAACCTATGTTATACCATGAGTGGGAAAATCCAAGTAATATCAGAAATGGTTGATCCAGTTTCCTCTATAGTCTTTCCTAAGACATCAATGATCATTTCAACTTTTTTGGTTTCAAGATAAGAATGAATTATAATTTAAACTCTATGATTATACCCTATTAATTTATTCTTAAGTGGGGAAGTAAGTACAATAATTTTGAGCTCAGGTTGGATATGACATTCAGACACTGGTCGAGATTACGAATCCATATTAGTTTCATTTTATAAATTTCTCAAAAAAATGGTTAATTTTTAATGGAGTGTTCAACCACCAAATTGGATATATTATTTTTAGTAATGGTTATGGGGACTAAGTTTTTTATTTATCTCAATAATTCAATGATTTTTAGTTTTGAAAAATCATTAATGGAGGAATTTTCCAGACACTCAATCCAAGATGTCAAATTTCCTTTTTTGAATACAAAAAATAAGTTTCCTCTTCATTTAAACACCCATAAACTATTAATTCATGTTCTTCAGTTATCCTAGGTTCAAGATAAATTTATTTAGTATTTTAATGATATGTTTGTGTGTAATAAGATTCCTCTATAAATTATGAGGACTGCACAACCTAATTGGGAATGGGTTCCATAACTATTTCAAAGATTTGTAGTTCTACTCTTAAGGATGAAACTTCATAAGTAATTCTATCCATTTTTTGACACAATTTCTCAATTAATGGATGTGTATCAAGATGGGATATGGGTTGAGATAGATGTTCTATTCCAAGAGGATAATTAATTTGTTGGAATTTCATAGGAGGATGTTCTGATTGGCCTTGTTGGGATTGGAACTCATAATAGGTTAGAATTTTTTGTAGAGAATATGAGTTAAAAATTTGTGGCTCAATCGCTTGTTGATTATCCCACAAGTAGAAAATATGATGGTCATTGTAAATCACACTTGGTGTTGAGTGGAAAAAGTAAGGAGAGGTTCCCCATGTTTGGATTTGTTCAAAATAGTTTTCCATAGGAATGAAATTGGGTATGATATTAGAGAAGTGGGGTTAGAAAATAAAGATATTGTCTAAGATAACTTACTTAGGTCCTCGAAACAGTGCCAAAATATGGTCTCGCCAAAATTTACCCATGATTTTATTGTTAAGTGGTCGCTTGTAGTTTATCTTGGGTTGTCGAATCATCATAGACCTAAGAATTAACCTACAGACACATACATTCTATGGATTTTTTTTTGCTATGAAGCGTCCAACTTGGGTTGATATTATATGAGTTTAATTGAACACTAAAATACTTAAGTGAATTCAATTCGAAATAATGAGTTGCTCCTAGGTTATCACTTAGGGTGGATTAGATGCATTCCTTTTTCAACTATTTTAATTTCTTATATTTTAGATGGTTTCATTTAAGAAGATCAAACAACATCATCACTTACCGGTTTAATACCTACAAACATTAATAATAATCCCATATACACTTTAAGGATCAATGATTTGCTCACTTCAATGTAAAGGTTTGTATATGCACTTGAAGTGTGTGGCCTTAAATTCAACAAGGACGAAGGAGTTTAAAGATCTTCAAACAAAATTCTCAATTAAAATAAGTGATTAAAATTTAATGGAGTGAGAAATAATATCCAATCCAAACCCTTTCTACTCCCTTGGATCAAATTGTAAGTGGGTTAGCCCTCCATTGATTCTATGGTTTCAATGGAAGTATACAGTAGACTCATGAGGGAGGAATTGGGGAAGTAAAAAAAGATAATGAAATGAAGATCACTCAACCATTATGTGATAATTTCACAAGGTTTGGTGTGAATAAATTCACATATTGAACCAACGATATCAAAGTGATATGAAAAAAACAAAATAAGAGTATAAGAAGAAATTTTATTAAGAAACTAAGGTGAATTGAACAACTTATATGAGAAATAAAAACTCAAGGCAACAAAATCACATCATAACATTACAATTGAACAAAGCACCAAAGATGATTAAATCCTACAACACCACTACCTTAAATAGGCATTTTCAGAGACTTGGGTCGAGCCTCTAATTGTTAAATTCATCCCACTTGATTATGGTAGGATTAGGGTGGTGGAAAGTAAGGGAGAATGGACTTCTTTATCCTTGACCTGAAATTGAAGCCAACTTGCATCCACCGAACAGTGGCGCCTAGATGACATTCTATATTGTAAAATTGGTGTGGGACATAGAAAAGAAACATGAAGCATCGGATGTATAATAAGTCTCTGTAAACTTTCAGCCTGAAATAATTTTTTTTTTTGAGATATGATTAAATTGGTGGTATGGTTTTCTGGGCCACAGAATATGACCTAGAAATTCTTCTTCCACTTGGGCCACCTAGAACTCCATTTAAACACTCAAATTAGCTCTTGTAACTTTTGTATTAAATATTACCCTTGATTTATTCTATATTCAGTTCAATTTTCAGATTTATTGTCCTTGGATTGTGGCTGCTATAGTCTTTTTATTGGGCTGTTTTCCAGTTTACTTTTCCCAGAATGTTGTTGCTTCAAGTCCAACTTTGGTGGTCTTCAATGTGAATCTTCAAGTACTCCAAAAAAATGAATTGTTCCTTAAAGCATGGGAGACCTAAAAATAAAATCAATATCATTGGGTATTTTATATGGTGTTCAAAAATTTACCATGTAATAGTGAATTTTAAGAAGGAATTACAATTATAATATGAAATGGTGTTCAAAGTATAAAATTCCCTAAAAATAGTGTTTATGATTAATAAAGCACATGAATATTATAATAAAATAAATGAATATTAGACTCTTTTAGTGGCTAATCAAGTGCCAATATAGTATATATTCCACCATATATAATGTCACCGACTAAGCATCAAGAGATTAAGTCTTAGTTAGAGGAATTAGAGGATGAAAAATTTATCAGTCCATTAACATTTCCTTGGAGATCACCTATTTTTTTCACAAAGAAGTTTGATGGAAGTTTAAGTTTGTTTGTTGATTATCGAAATTTGGAAAAAAATGACTGTGGAGAACTGATATCCTATTCTATGTATTGATGATCTATTTGACCAATTGATGGGAGCTTGTGTGTTATCAAAGATCGATTTGAGATCAGGGTATCATTAGTTGACATTACAGACTTTTGATATACCTATGGATGCTTTCTGAAGCAGGTAAAGCCTTTATGAGATTACAGTAATGTCACTTGGGTTGAAAAATGCACCAGCAGTGTTTATGGCACTGATGAACAAGATATTCCATCCATGTCTAGATCAGTTTTTGGTGGTGTTTGTGGAAAAAATCTTGGTGTACTCCAAGGATCTTGTCATTCATGCCTGTAAAGACCCGTAAATTTCAAGGAAATTTTTTTTCTTAATTTTCTTTGGAATTTTACAAGAACGCAGTTTCTGACAGCACCTGATTCCAAGTCCTGGTGTGCCCGGAATCATTTTCCGAAGTTTGGCTCGGGTACATTCAATGAACGAACAAGAGGGTTTTTCTAACTTTTGAACCGGTGCTTGGAATCAAATTCTGAGGGCACCGATGGAATCGCAGCGCCGGTTTTTTCTTGGAAACGCCTATTCCGGAGATGCATTTTCTTGGGTGTGGTTTTTAAATTTTTGGGGTTAAGTTAAGAAATAAAATAAAGTGGTGCGACAATTTTATTTTTATTTCACTTAAAGCCACTTAAAATCCACTTAAAGCTGCTTAGGCTGAGTTGAAACGGATAGGGTGCAATTCAAAATATCCTACCCTCTTGGTAGGATATTTGTGAGGTGGGGCCCGCACGAGCCCAACCGTTTCTTTTTATCTAAGTAACGAACCCGCGAAAACTCCTCATTAATGAAAGTCAACTGGGGCGTTATCTAAAACTCTTAAACGCTCCTATTAATTGGGCGGTTAATTCGTTGAAATTAATTCTATGAATTAATTTGTTCGTTACTTATCTTTTTTCGTTTGTTGGCTTGTAATGAAATAAGACCAACACATGTCTTCTTGAGGATTGTTCGTTGAGAGGATTTGACAGAAACTTTAAGTCCTTCATCCTCCTTCGTGAAAAATGCGGAGAACGCGAAGAACGTGAAGAACGCCGGCCTTCAACGAAGGGCGACGAAGAACGCCAGACCCCCGGATATCGACGTGACGTGACGCCGATGCTTCTTCTATGACGTTCTATCCCCGCGACA
The DNA here is from genome assembly GCA_963277665.1 of Viscum album. Taxonomy (NCBI): domain Eukaryota; kingdom Viridiplantae; phylum Streptophyta; class Magnoliopsida; order Santalales; family Viscaceae; genus Viscum; species Viscum album. The sequence continues at coordinate 1,508,672,363 of OY728157.1, read as the reverse complement.
ATCTTCAATCAGTATCTTGAGGTTGGGGATTGCGGTCCTTTTAATTCTTTGTGGATTATAACATCAGCATGGATTTAATTGTTATAATTAAATCTGTATGTTCTTGATCCTCGGAGTTTGTCTACGCGACGCCGAGTACCGCGCGACAGCGACGCCCTTCCGCGACGCGACGAACCTTTTCTTCCACGACGGTCAATTCTGCGATGAACTCACGTCCGACGACGATGTTGAGGTAGGGGTCGTTTGAAAAATGATAATACCCATGTTTGTTTTCCTCCAAGGCAAGAAATCGGACCAACCATTTAACAAGTTGGTCCGCGGATTATTATTGCGGGTTGAGGTTTATCAATTGCTGGGAATTATGGTGTTGTTTCAAACCGCTAATGTGGTGGTTGCGGACAAACGAACAAGTCCGAACCCACTGCCCTTTTTGTTCTTGGTGTGCGGAACGGTGGACGACGACAAAACGGGCCGCAGAGACGATTTGTTGATTCCTCAGTGAAGAACGGGACCCAGGATGAGCTACGGCGCAGACGGAAATGAAATCGGACCACCGGAGCTACTCTGGTGGCCCGCGGACTCCACCAGCGGCACGGGTCGCCGGCGCGGCGGGGTGCGGTTCCGCGGCCGCGCGGAACTGAAGGCAGGGACGCGGCCGGCTACCACGTCCGTTGGCGAGAGGCGGCCCCAACCGGGGCCGCGGATCCTTCACGCGGGGGCAGCGCGCCCCCGCCCGCGGTTTCCCTCGCTCGGCCGCTTGGCCGAGCCGAGCCGAGCCGACCCGCCGGGCCGGGTCGCGCCCAGGCCGGGCCGGGCCGCCCTGGCCGGGCCGGGTCGCGTCCGACCAGGTCAGACCTGGGTTGGGTTGACCCGGTTCGGGCCGACCCAGGGGGGGTTGGGCCGGGTCGGGCCGGGCCCAGACCCCCCGTTTTCGGACCTTTTCGGTCTTTTGCTCATAACTTGAGCTACGGGCCTCCGAACGACGCGCTGTCAGCGGCGATACGATCCTTGGATCGAGACGGTCATTTCGGTATATCACACTCAAGGTTTCGGAATATCACACTCATGTTTTCGGAATACTTTGGGTTCGGCCGAGTTGGTTCGTACACGAAACCAACCGGGCCCTCGGAGCGGAAACGCTCATATATTGAGCTTCGGACGTCCGATTGACGTGTCGTCGACTTTGTTGAATTCCTCTAAGTGAGACGGATCTTTTTTCTTACTCCGCCTGAGATTTGGATGCAGGTGGAGTACATTCGGGTTGGTTTTTCCTTAAAAACCAACCAGGCCCCTGGGACGAAAAAGTTAATAACTCTCAGACCGGGCGTCTGATTGACGCGCCGTCTACGACGTTGAGTTTCTGTTGACGATACGAAACTTTTGGATACATCAACTCTAGACTATGTGTCAGTTGATGTATCAGCCTCTCGGCTCGTGGAGAGGACCCTCCCGAACGAGCTTGCTATGTGCGGGAACCCTAGAGCCGGTTGTGACTGCTACTGTGAGGACGACGACTGTACAGAGATCCTCAGTGGATTCGACGATGACGACTACAGCACTCAGCGATCCTTTTTGGGTCAGTGCAACTGATCTTGTGTGGGTCTGATCCTGTATGGGTCAGCGCTCAGTGGTCCTGTGTGGGCCATCGCCTATAGATCCTGTGTGGGTCTGATCCTGTGTGGGTCTTTGCGGGGGTTAGTTACCTATCGATCCTTTGTGGGTCAGATCCTTTGTGGGTCATTGCGGGGGTTAGTACCTATCGATCCTTTGTTGGTCCGACATCTTAGATGAATCAGTGGCAATATCTGGTCATCTTTATCATCATAGGAAGAAGTATACCTGTGTGAGCTGATTCCTGTTTTACTTTCCTTTGTGGATTGTGTTGTGCTATCCTGTGTGGATTTACGTTTTGTTTTCCTGTGTGGACTGGGTTGTACTTGGGCTCGGATGTTGGAGCCGAACGATAATTGATGACTTAGGTATATGTATGGGCATATACCTAAGCAGTGTCGGATGTTATTTCGTGATTGTATCTTTCCTTTGTGGATTATCCTTTGTGGATTCTGGGAGACCTTCGGGGGTCTTGGGGTCCCTACTGAGTAGCTTATACTCACCCCTGCACGGGCTATGCCCACACTACGTTGTGTTGGTTGCAGACGATGGACAGCGCTGATCGCGGTTGAGGCTTGCAGAGCAGGATGGTACCTGGAGGTGGACCACAGGGCGGGACGTACTCGGAGCGGTCGGCTGGACCCGAGGAGCAGTGGAGGCTATCTGTACCCACCCTTCAGGTGGGATTTCTAGTGGATAGCTCGACGTTGCGGCTTTACCTTTCAATTGTTGTTTTCCCTTTCCATTTGTACTTTACTTTCAGTTTGGGTTTGTATACTGGCCCACTTAGTTTTCCGCACTTACTGTTGTACCAGTTTTTACTTAGTGTTTACTTCTGCATGCTTTCTCTGTGGTGTTTGTGGTTTACGTACAAAGGTAATGCCTTCCCTTTTACCGGGATTTACGCCTTGGTTCTAGTCGCCAGCCCCTGGCCTATGGAAGGCGGGTTTGGGGTAGTCACGGCACGGGCCCCGAGGACGGGTCGTGGAAAATTGGTATCAGAGGAGTTCGGTTCTACTGCATAACTCAGGACTCTGATCTTTTTCTATGTGAAGCAATAGTGTTTAGCGTATTGGTTGTGGTTATTAGTCCAGGGAGTTCAGTGTTGGTGCGGCGGCCAACGTATCCGTACACCAGGACCCTGACTTCTGATTTCCGACTTAATGCACGAAAACATTAATTGTGTGTGTGTTTCAAATTTTCTTTGTGATTACTTTGTGTCAGCTCACCAAGTATAATGTTCTGACCGTGGCACACCTGTTTCTTTTCAGGATGACCCCACGACGGAAGCCAGCTAGGGTTCCGAGAGTTGTACGTGACGACAGCCCGCCGAGCGATGAGACCTCGGTACAGGGCCCTTTGACAGGTGAGGCATCGGTGGTACCTCTACCCGCCGAGCCACCGATGCTTCCAGCCCCAGCCGCTGACGATGCACGTCGACTCAGTGCACTGCATGAGTTCCAACGCCAACGACCGCCCAGGTTCCGCGGGGAGACGGACCCCCAGGCAGACGAGGACTGGCTGGAGGCAGTTGTGTGAGTTTTCCGGCTAGTGAGGACACCAGCAGACCTCATGGTGATCCTCGCAGTGAGCCTACTGCACGCGGCAGCGGGCCAATGGTGGAGCTTGATGCTCCAGTTTCACGATGAGTAATCTCTTCTCTATACAGACTTTGAGGGCCTCTTCCGCTCAGAGTTCTTCCCGGCCACCCTCCGTGCGGTGCGCATCCAGGAGCTTCTTCAGCTGTGGTAGGGCAGCTTGAAGGACGCCCAGTACTCGGCGATATTTACCTATCTCTCGCGTTACTCGACAGACATGGTACGGGACCCATTCTTCTGGGCCCGGACCTTTGATCAGGGATTGAGACATGAGATCAGGGCATCGCTGATCTCCCTCAGCATTCCGACTCAGGTAGGAGTATTGGAGCGAGCCCTTTTGATCGAGATCTTCCTTGCTGAGCCTTCATCAGCAGCGAGACCTACCGCGGGGTGGCACGTAGCAGAGTCTTCTGCGGCAGTCAGTCGATGGATGACTCAGGGGTCCAGGCAGACCAGACCCTCACACAGACGACCTCAGGACACTGGCTCAGCAGTGTGGGGCACACAGCGTGGAGCCAGTCTTTCGAGAGGCGGGTAGTGCTACACATGCGGCGGGCAGGGCCACATGGCTCGAGACTGCCCGACCCACCGTGTCGAGGAGCAGCAGACGGTTGAGGGGCCACCCAGGAAGAGGCAGAGGGTCGACCGTGGCGGTCCGCAGGGAGGAGGCGGACGAGGCAGAGGAGCTGGCCAAGCAGCAGGTGGTGGATGATGCTTTGAGGCTTTACCACCACCACCACCAGGAGGTCCACCCCGGCCACAGGGAGCTGGCAGGCAGAGATAGGCACAGCTCCAGGAAGCAGAGGCCAACGACCACGGCGCGCCCGAGATGATTCGAGGTACGATATGTGTCTATTCCACCCTTGCTGCAGTTCTTATAGACATAGGAGTGAGTCACTCTTTCATAGTCGCTGCCCTTGTTCGGAGCTCCGAGATTCCGACAGAGTCGTTGGTTCGATCCTTACGGCTAGAGACTCCTATGGGAGAAGACTCGACAATTACGCACTGGTGCCGGCAGTGTGAGCTTACTCTAGGAGGTGAGAGCTTCGGCTGGGATCTTCTTGTAGTGGCGTCGAGTCCTTACGACGTCATCTTGGGCATGGATTGGTTATCTACAGTCCATGCACAGATTGACTGTATTAGGCGCAAGGTGTGATGTGTACGCACTGACGGGAGCAGGTTCACCTTCACCAGCGAGAATGGAGCCTTCGCATCACAGGATGGACTTCCGTAGAGGATAGGATAGCCCATCACTCATCAGTTGGCTAGCCTCATCCTAGGAGCAGTTGATGTGCGGAGTCCTAGTTTTCCTGCAGTGGTGGATCAGTATGCGGACGTCTTTCCCGACGACGTTCCAGGACTACCTCCTCGCAGAGAGTTAGACTTTTATATTGACATGTATCTTGGGATAGCCCCGATATCGACTCCAGCATATCAGATGGCCCTCGCTGAGCTTCGATAGATACGGGTACAGTTGGAGGACTTGCAGGGCAAGGGATTCATCTGACCCAGTGTTTCACACTGGGCTTCCCCGATATTGTTTGCCAAGAAGGAGGACGGGAGCTTGCGACTTTGTGTCGACTAGCGTCGCCTGAACCAGGTGACGGTGAGGAACAAGTATCCTCTACCGAGGATTTATGACCTCTTCGATCAGCTCAAGGGAGCACGGTGGTTCTCAAAGATAGACCTCAGGTCAGGCTATCATCAGCTCAGAGTTCAGGACGAGGACGTGCAGAAGATGGCTTTCAGATGTCGGTATGGCCACTATGAGTTCTTGGTTATGCCATTCGGCATAACCAATGCTCCAGTAGTGTTCATGGGCCTCATGAACAGGATCTTTTAGCCATACCTCGATCAATTTTTCATGGTCTTCATCGACGACATTTTGATTTACTCGACGACTGAGGAGGAGCACGCCTACCACTTGCGTGTTGTACTGGAAACACTTCGAGAGCACCAGCTTTATGGAAAGCTCTCGAAGTGTCAGTTCTGGATATGTGAGGTCCACTTCTTGGGACACGTCATCTCTAAGGCGGGATTTGCAGTGGATCCTGTGAAGATTGATGCAGTTCTAGCTTGGGAGCCACCCAGGAGCGTGACGGAGGTGCGGAGTTTCTTGGGACTAGCTGGATACTATCGGAGATTTGTGCCAGACTTCTCCAGAGTTGCGGCACCACTCTCATCTTTGACGAAGAAGGGGAAACCCTTTGTTTGGTCAGACAGATGTCAGAAGAGCTTCCAGGAGCTGAGACAGAGATTGACCAGCGCACCTATCTTGAGATTTCCTGAGGAGCGAGTAGGGTACATAGTCTACTGCGATGCATCAGGGACCGGACTCGGATGTGTCCTGATGCAGGATCGGGCAGTGATCGCCTATGGATCACGTCAGTTGAGGCTGCATGAGCAGAACTACGCTACCCATGACCTGGAGTTAGCAGTAGTGGTCTTCGCTCTAAATACATGGAGACACTATCTGATGGGCGAGCGCTTTACAGTCTTTTATGACCATCAGAGTCTCAGGTACATCTTTTCTCATAAGGACCTGAACCTGAGACAGCGGCGATGGCTCAAGTTCCTCCAGGACTATGACTTTGAGATAGTCTATACTCCTGGGAAGGGGAACATAGTAGCTGATGCTCTCAGCAGGAGGACGGGCATTCAGCTACTCGAGGAGGCGACAGAGCAGTTAGCTGCTTTGCAGATATCCTTCGTGGATAGAGATGGAGCATCCTTCCTTCAGTCTCTCACAGTCACCCCTCTACTACTGCAGCGGGTCAGAGAGGCACAGCGTGGGGACGCTGACTGTGAGATGCGGCATGCGCAGATATCCTCAGGACAGGCACCTGATGGTTTCTCCTTTGGAGCAGAGCACGACATCCTTTTCAGAGGATGTACCTTGGTACCAGTTTCTTTACGGGAGGAGGTGTTGAGAGATTTTCACAATTCTCCCTTGGCGGTACATCCTGGAGTGGTGAAGATGTACCAGGATCTCAGACGACAGCACTGGTGGCCGGGCATGAATAAGGTTGTGGCAGAGTTCGTTTCTCGATGCCTCACCTGCCAGTAGGTGAAGGCGGAGCATCATGTACCAGCAGGCTTGGTACAGCCCTTGGAGGTTCCGGAGTGGAAGTGGGACGGGATATCTATGGACTTCGTGACTGGACTTCCACGCACTTCCAGAGGTCACGACTCCATTTGGGTGATTGTCGACAGACTCACCAAGTCGGCTCACTTCTTACCCATCAGAGAGCATGGCTCAGTGGAGAGCTTGGGACGTCTCTACGTTCAGGAGATTGTACGGCTTCATGGTGTGCCATCATCTATCGTCTTTGATCGAGATGATCTCTTTACTTCCCATCTTTGGAAGGGGTTGTAGGAGGCGTTCGGGACGCATCTACGTCTGAGCACCACCTTTCACCCTCAGACGGATGGTCAGACGGAGAGGATCATTCAGACTCTCGAGGACATGCTCCGCGCATGTGTCCTCGACTTTGGTCGCAGCTGGAGGACCACCTACCCTTGGTGGAGTTCGCGTACAACAACAGCTACCACTCCAGCATCAGGATGGCACCATATGAGGTGTTGTACGGCCGACCTTTCAGATCTCCTTTGTGCTGGACAGACCCTGGGGAGTCAGCACTTGTGGGACCAGAGATGGTCCGGGCCACGACAGAGAAGGTCCAGGTCATCTAGGAGCGGATGAGGACAGCTCAGAGCTGGCAGAAGTCTTATGCTGAAAGGAGGCGGAGGCCACTAGAGTTCGAGGACGGCGACCATGTCTTCTTGTGTGTCTCACCTCGACGTGGATTACGGAGATTTGGTCGAGGCGGCAAGTTGTCTCCATGCTTCATCGGACTGTTCCAGGTCCTCAGCAGGATTGGCGAGGTGGCTTATCGCCTGGCTCTACCACCTCAGTTGCACCGGGTGCACGACGTCTTCCACGTATCCCAGCTGAGGAGATACGTGCATGACCCGATTCACATCATTGATCATGAGGAGCTAGACGTTGATGATGGGGCGACTTTTGCGGAGGTTCTGGTGGAGATCGAGGATCGACAGGAGCGGGTCCTACGTGGATGGTCTATTCCTCTAGTGCGCATCAGATGGCAGTACGGGAACCTCCAGGAGAGCACTTTGGAGCGGGAGGCTCAGATGCATGCTCAGTACCCACATTTGTTTCCCTATTTTATGATGTATCTTTACGAGGACGTAAAGCCCTGAGGTGGGAGTGATGTAAAGACCCGTAAATTTCAAGGAAATTTTTTTTCTTAATTTTCTTTGGAATTTTACAAGAACGCAGTTTCTGACGGCACCTGATTCCGAGGCCCGGTGTGCCCGAAATCATTTTCCGAAGTTTGTCTCGGGTACGTTCAGTGAACGAATGAGCGGGTTTTTATAACTTTTGAACTGGTGCTCAGAATCAAATTCTGAGGGCACCGATGGAATCGCAGCGCCGGTTTTTTCTTGGAAATGCCTCTTCCGGAGTTGTGTTTGCTCAGGTGTGGTTTTTAAATTTTTGGGGGTTAAGTTAAGAAATAAAATAAAGTGGTGTGACAAATTTATTTTTATTTCACTTAAATCCACTTAAAATACACTTAAAGCTACTTAAGCCGAGTTGAAGCGGATAGGGTTCAATTCAAAATATCCTACCCTCTTGGTAGGATATTTGTGAGGTGGGGCCCGCACGATCCCCACCGTTTCTTTTCCTCTAAGTAATGCACCCGCGAAAACTCCTCATTAATGAATGTCAACTGGGGCGTTATCTAAAACTCTTAAACGTTCCTATTAATTGGGCGGTTAATTCGTTGAAATTAATTCTATGAATTAATTTGTTCGTTACTTATCTTTTTTTCGTTTTTTGGCATGTAATGAAATAAGACCAACACATGTCTTCTTGAGGATTGTTCGTTGAGAGGATTTGACAGAAGATTTAAGTCCTTCATCCTCCTTCGCAAAGAATGCGAAGAACGCGAAGAATGCGAAGAACACCGGCCTCCGATGAAGGGAGACGAAGAACGCCAGACCCTCGGAGATCGACGCGACGCGATGCCGACGCTTCTTCCATGACGTTCCATCCCCGTGACAATCTTCGATCGGCATCTTGAGGTAGGGGATTACAGTCCTTTTAATTCTTTGTGGATTATAACATCATCATGGATTTAATTGTTATAATTAAATCTGTATGTTCTTGATCCTCGGATTTTGTCTACGCGACGCCGAGTACCGTGCGACAGTGACGCCCTTCCACGACGCGATGATCCTTTTCTTCCACGACGGTCAATTCCGCGACGAACTCACGCCCGACGGCGACGTTGAGGTAGGGGTCATTTGAAAAATAATAATACCCATGTTTTTTTTCCTCTAAGGCAAGAACGCGGACCAACCATTTAACAAGTTGGTCCGCGGATTATTATTGCGGGTCGAGGTTTATCAATTACTGGGAATTATAGTGTTGTTTCAAACCGCTAACGCGGTGGGTGCGGACCAACGAACATGTCTGAACCCACCGTCCTTTTTGTTCTTGGTGTACGGAACGGCGAACGATGATAAAACAGGCCGCAGAGACGATTTGTTGATTCTGCAGTGAAGAACGGGACATGAGATGAGCTACGGCGCAGACGGAAATGAAATCGGACCACCGGAGCAACTCCGGTGGCCCGCGGACTCCACTGGCGGCACAGGGTGCCGGCGCGGCGGCGCCGGCGGCCGGACGGAGTCGCTGCGGCTCAAGCCACGGCGGCGGGGTGTGGTTCCGCGGCCGCGCGGAACCGAAGGCAGGGACACAGCCGGCTACCGCATCCGTTGGCGAGAGGCGGCCCCAACCTGGGCTGCGGATCCTACACGCGGGGGCAGCGCGCCCCCGCCCGTGGCTTCCCTCGCTCGGCCGCTCGGCCGAGCCGAGCCGAGCCGACCCGCTGGGTCGGGTCGCGCCCAACCAGGTCGAACCCGGACCCGGGTCGGGTCGACCCGGTTTGGGCCGACCCAGGGGGGTTGGGCCGGGTCGGTCCGGGCCCAGACCCCCCGTTTTCGGACTTTTTCGGTCTTTTACTCATAACTTGAGCTACGGGCCTCCGAACGACGCGCCGTCAACGGCAATATGATCCTTGGATTGAGACGGTCGTTTTAGTATATCACACTCAAGGTTTCGGAATACTTTGGGTTCGCCCAGGTTGGTTCGTACACGAAACCAGTCGGGGCCTCGGAGCGGAAACGCTCATATCTTGAGCTTCGTACGTCCGATTGAAGTGTCGTCGACTTTGTTGAATTCCTCTAAGTGAGACAGATCTTTTGTATTACTCTGTCCGAGGTTTGGATGTAGGTGGAGTACGGTCGGGTTGGTTTTTCCTTAAAAACCAACTGGGCCCCTGGGACGAAAAAGCCAATAACTCTCAGACCGGGCATCTGATTGACGCGCCGTCTGCGACGTTGAGTTCCTGTTGATGATATGGAACTTTTGGATACATCAACTCTGGACTATGTGTCAGTTGATGTATCTGCCTCTCGGCTCGTGGAGCGGACCCTCCCGAACGAGCTTGTTGTGTGCGGGAACACTAGAGCTGGCTGCGACTGCTACTGTGACGACGACGACTGTACAGAGATCCTCAGTGGATTCGACGACGACGACTACAGCACTCAACGATCCTTTGTGGTTCAGTGCTACCAATACTGTGTGGGTCTGATCCTGTGTGGGTCAGTGATCAGCGGTCCTGTGTGGGCCAGCGCCTACAGATCCTGTGTGGGTCTGATCCTGTGTGGGTCTTTGCGGGGGTTAGTTACCTATCGATCATTTGTGGGTCAGATCCTTTGTGGGTCATTGCGGGGGTTAGTACCTATCGATCCTTTGTGGGTCCGATGGATTAGATGAATCAGTGGCAATATCTGGTCATCTTTATCATCATATGAAGAAGTATACCTGTGTGATCTGATTCCTGTTTTACTTTCCTTTGTGGATTGTGTTGTGCTATCCTGTGTGGATTTACGTTTTATTTTCATGTGTGGACTGGGTTGTACTTGGGCTCGGATGTTGGAGCCGAACGATAATTGATGACTTAGGTATATGTATGGGCATATACCTAAGCAGTGTCGGATGTTACTTCGTGATTGTATCTTTCCTTTGTGGATTATCCTTTGTGGATTCTGGGAGACCTTCGGGGGTCTCGGGGTCCCTACTGAGTAGCTTATACTCACCCCTGCACGGGCTACGCCCGCACTACATTGTGTTGGTTGTAGATGACGGACAGCGCTGATCATGTTTGAGGCTTGTGGAGCAGGACGGTACCTGGAGGTGGACCACTGGGCGGGACGTACTCGGAGCGGTTGACTGGACCCGAGGAGCAGTGGAGGCTATCTGTACCCACCCTTCAGGTGGGATTTCCAGTGGATATATCTACGTTGCAGCTTTACCTTTTAGTTGTTTTTTTCCCTTTCCAGTTGTACTTTACATTCAGTTTGGGTTTGTATACTAGCCCACTTACTTTTCCGCACTTACTGTTGTACCAGTTTTTACTTAGTGTTTACTTTTGCATGCTTGCTTTGTGGTGTTTGTGGTTTACTTACAAAGGCAATGCCTTCCCTTTTACCGGGATTTACGCCTTGGTTCTAGTCGCCAGCCCCTGGCCTATGGAAGGCGGGTTTGGGGTAGTCACGGAACGGGCCCCAAGGATGGGTCGTGACAATGCCCAACATCTTGACATCATCCATAGTATATAGAGAGATGATTGGTTATACGCCAAGATAACTATGTTTCAGTTTTGGATTGAAAGTGTAAACTTCTTGGGGAATATCATCTTGTATTAAGGTGTGTTAGAGGAACTAGAGAACAATCAAGAAGTGGTTCCTTGGGTGCATCCCAATAATGTTTTTTATATTGGAAGCTTTCTGGGATTAACTAGATTTTACTAGAGATTCATCCATAACTTTTCTCATTTGGTAGCACCACTTGCAGGCTTGTCCAAAAAGGGAGTAAATTTTGAATGGTCAGAGGCTTATGATGGATCTTTTCGTGAGTTTAAAAAGTGATTAAAATCAGTACCAATTTTGATCCTACCTAATTCAGGTGTTGATTATGCAATTAATTTTGACACTTTTGGGATCTGACATGGAGCTAAGTTGATATAGGGTTGTCGAGTTGTAGCAGATGGGTCCCAGCAGGTCAGGCCTCATGAACAAAATTATCATATGCATTACCTCATGTTAAAAGCAGTAGTTTATTATTTTAAGTGTTTCTGAAACTATATTTTCAGAGAACATTTTACATTTTATAGAGATCTAAAGATCCTGATTTATATTTTTTCACAGTGTGATTTGAATCATCGACAATGGAGATGGGTTGTGTATATGCAGTCTTTCAATTTTGAACTGGAATATATGACCAGGATGGGAAATCATGTGGATGATTCCTTGAGTAGGAAAACTTAGACTCATGTGGTTTATGATTCGAGTGCAAGTGAATGACGATGACCTTGCTGTATGAAATTAATGTGTTGGTTTAGGAGAGTTAGGAGCAGATGACTCTGGTTTCAGTTGCAGTGAAGTATACACTTTTTAGACAGATAAAGGATAGACAATATGAGCATATATAATACCTATCCTTGAGGGAATACTTTGATGGTGGGAAGACATATTCGGGTAGGTTAATATATGAGGATGAGATCATATTTGTGAAGGTTTTGGTGCCTACGAGCATGTGAGAGGGGATCATGTGGGAATTTCATGCCTCGAAATGGGTGGTGCATGCATGTGTAACCAAAATGTACCATGACCTATGATGATAGTTTTAGTGGACACGAATAAAAAATGAGGTAGAATGGTTTGTGATAAGATAATTCACCTATCAGAAGGTGAAGGTAGAGCATCTTCGACCTGGAGGTTTTTAATAATCTTTTTCAATCCTGTAATTGAAGTGGGGAGAGATGACCATGGGTTTTGAGGTGGGTTTCTCAAAGACGCTTAGGAATAATTATTCTATTTGATTCATTTTGGATCGACTTACAAAGGTAGCACATTTCTTTCTTATAAGGTATACCATTACTATAGAGAAGGTGGGAGAATTGTACATTTGAGAGATAGTCTATCTACATGGAGTGCCACAGAATATAGATTCAGATCATGAATCGTGCTTTACTTAAAGCATCTAGTAGGGCTTGCATAATATCCATGGAACATAGTTTTTATTGATTATGGATTTACAGCCACAAATAGATGGGTAGTCGGAACATACAATACTAGTGCTTGAGGATATGCTATGGGAATGTGTTCTTGACTTCGGTGGATCTTTTGGAAAGAAAATTTCTTTAGTAGAGTCCTACTATAATAATAGTTATCCAAAAACTTTTCATATGGAACCATATGAAGTTCTTTATGATCTGAAATTTAGATCACCGCTATGGAGGTTAGAGGCTGGTGAGTGAGAGTTGTTGGGACATAGTTCCATGTAGGAGTCATCAGAATAAGTACAGTTGATTCTGAAACATATGGCTAGGGATCAGAGTAGACAGAAGTCATATGCTAACAGGCAGAGATAACCCCTATAGTTTATATAGGGTAATAGTTTATTCCATCAGGTGTCACCTAGGTTGGGTCACCACTGGATACATAAGTAGAGAAATTTGGCACCCTGTTTTGTTGGACCGTTTGAGAAAGTGGAGATAATCGGTTTGGTGGCATACAAATTGGATCTTCCATGGTGATACAATGCTATGTATGATGTTTTCCATGTATCGAAAATTCAGTAGTATCATCCCAACCCTTATCATGTGATTAATGTGGATGAGGTTGACCTTGAGATAGATGTCCCCTTAGAGGAGCATCTGATATGTGTGTTGCATCGTGATGAGAGAGTGTTGTGGGGAAAGACCAAACTGATAGTTCAGTTATTATGGAAACATGGACATGTAATAGAGAAAACATGGAAGGAGAATCAAACATGGGCACTCAATGGACCTATATTTTCAGCACATAATCTTATAAAGGCTTGGGAGTGCATCTTGAGGATGAGGTGTAGTGAGGGGGGGTTGTTAAATCCTGACCTTTTCTATAATTACCTAGGGAACAATTTCAGGTACTTTTTGTTTTCACCTAAGTATCCTTGATGGGATTTATGACTTGGGGTGCGTTTGGGTGGATTCTAAGGATATTTTAGAGAAAAGGGGTTTGTATACAATTTTCACATGGTTTATATAACCCGTGTGACTCTCTAGGAGAAACCGTGTGCTCTTTGGTCTTTTGACGAAGTAGATTCAGCATAGTTAAAGAATAGTTTGGGAGGACATGTGGGGAAACCAATAAATTTCCTACTTGAAGCAGATTCCAATGCCCAGTTAGCGAATTATTTTTCTAACCTTGTAAATAAACCATTCATGGGTTATCATTGAGATCCAAAAATTGTGGATCTCATTATTTTTTATTTTTTAGTGACCCGTTTCTTCTCCATTACAGCCCTAATTCATGATTCTACATTCCTAATTTTAATGGAAGGTTCTCCCATCAACCTGATGGGATTATATGGCCATAATACCTGTGTTTATTGAGATTTTAATCATGAATCTATGATCCTCTCTTCATCGGGTAAGTGGGTCTCATCCCAATGTCTTTCCCTTTCATTCTATTATCATTTCTTGATCTTTTTATGGCAGATATCCTATGTTTCTTTATATATAAACCAATTTTGTGAGATATAGATCTAATATTGTAGATCTAGATATAAATTTAACAGATATTGATATCTTTGTTTGGGTTTAGGGATTTAGATCTAGAACTCATATTTATGTCATTGTGTTGCTCGGATTTTGGGAATTTCTGTTGAGCCAATGTCTGTCAAAAAATCGAGGTAGGTGGTCTAATATCTTTTTCCCATAGTCTTGGATTTAATATATATATATATATATATATGCAAGGTAATATAATTCCTAGCATCATTTAGAAATTGATTTTCTTAAATTCAGTTAATTAGGTTGACTAATTGATTTATCAAAGAATTGTTGAATTAATTGATTATTTGAGGAATTAATCATGAGACTAAGGGGCTTCCCAATTAGAAAATAAATTTGGGAAATTGATTAAGATATTTAGGTATTTTAATATATATAATTAATCATGGGATTAATTATGAGATATTGAATTGGTTAATTTGAGATAATTAATTGTAAATTAATTATTTTCTTTGAGATTATGATCTAGATAACTAATTTTGGGATTAATTATGAAGAGATAATATTTATAATATGATAATTAATTCTAGAAAATTAATTATGGGATATGAATTGGTATATTTGTAATTACTTATTTAATTAATTAATGGGATTGATGCATTTAGTTAATTGTTGTGTTAACTAATGGATTTTATGTATTTAACTACTTGTTGGATTTATAATGGAATTGATGTAGATAATTAATTATGAATTAATTGTGTTTGAATGAATGGGAAAACTATCATTCAAAATTGATAAGTATACATGGTAACATGGCCATTATACTTATGAGTAAATTGAATGGGATTATGGTCATTATATTGAGAATTAAACATGATAACATGGTGATCTTACTTATGATTATTAATAATGAGAGCATGGTCATTATATTTAGGAGTAATAATAGTAACACAAATACCATACTTAAATCTGTGATATCAATAACTTTGGTAATGTGGCTTATAAATGTGAAATTAATGAACGTAAATAATGTAACTCTGACTTATAGCCTCACAGGAGAATATTTCAAACTCTATAATGATTTGAATATGATAATAAGATATCATACCATCTTTGAATGCTTCGAGATATGAAAAGAACCAGTTATTATAGTACGATATTACCTATGGACCACTTTTCGGTCTAGCATGAAATGAACCTAGTATTGGGGTACAGGTATCCTTGGGATTCCCATAGTGAATGTAGTTAGATAAAAATAAATGATAATGTAATTACCGGTTATTTAGACATTGTACTTTTTTCTTATAGAAATGCATACATTGCCTTTTGACTAGCCTTGTTTTAGACACCATTGTTTTTGGCCTACTGATTTGTACACATACCCTACTCGGACTGCCAGATCAGTACCCAAATAGATTATATTATTGCATAACATGATAAGGGTAAATGCCTTGGGATGGATTTTTGATTTGGGATGGATCTTGGATGAGGGGATTATACATTGTTTGGAACCTGCATGGGGATTCTTAGTGTCATTACTTTCAATTTCATTATAGATACTTGACACTTATATGGGAATAGTATGTTCTCCCTTTTAGATTTGAATTGTATTTCCAATTTTTCTATCTTGTAAAAGGAGTATTGTTCATTTTATATAGGGTTTCACATTTGTTTTTTTATTTCCACTAATGTTTTATTCTATAAAATGGGGGTATAGTATCCCTAGGAATTCCATACCAAACCCTCGCTCCTAGTCGGCAGCCTCAAGCACATACAGGGGGGTATGCTTGAGGTCACGTATCGAACCGGCATGGGGCACTATTATGTGGTTCACTGGTCAGGATGATACAAAATCCAATCACAAGAAAATATAACATTATAAATGATTATACATAAAAAATTCCAATACTTTTAGTTATCATTTAACAGTAATAGTTTGTGAAAAAATGAAGAATGTCAACAATTTTACAAAATAGGTTCAAAAATTCCAATATTACTTACACCAAATATTGATAATGTACAATAACTAACAAATATAAATGTATATATTATTTATAAATATGTTTTTAAAAGATTATATATAAAAATAAGTTTATTAAATAGTATAAAAATATACTATTTTTTTATTTTCTAGATTCAAGTAAATTAGTAGAAGTCATAAATTAATGTAAGGGTCTCTTTTTTTCATTATCATGTCCATGGGTCATGGTTGATATATTACACCATCATTTAATTTTTTGTTTTTTATTTAATAACAAATTTCATTAAATTATAATTAATATAATTCAATTCATAATATTTTTTTCCATTTCATCATATCCCAATCAAGTTAATTCAATTCATACATTACAGAAAGTAGAATATGGTTCATTCATTCAAATATAATTTCTTGAGACACATTTCAAGGCACCACAATATAATTGAAAGGGTGAAATTAATAACTAGTGGATATATGTAACAACATTCATATAATTCATGTTTAATGAAGATCCATATCATCTTTAATAATTTATTGGTTTCCAATTAAAATGATAACATAGTTGTAAGGATCTTTGATAACTGAAGTCTTTTAGTTTATATATAATGTTTCTTCCTGAACCTATTTATTTCAAGTTTTTTTATTTAACCTTAATATTATATTTCATATGTACATTATCATCTTATTATGGGGTATTACTTTTTAATTCAATGATTATACCTTGTAAAAAAATTCTTAAAATTTATATCACTATTGAGAATAATTTCAATCCCCATAAATGATAATTTGTCCTCCTTGTCCAAATTTTCTTTTCCTACTAATGTTCTCCAATATAGTAGAAAAATTAATTATGTTTCTTCACATGTGACTTTCATATTTCCCTTATTAGATTTTAAAAAGGTTGTTCTTGGTAGTTTAATTATATGAGATTTCATTTAATGTATTTCAAATCATTTTAGAAAGGGTTTTCCATCCTTTAAAAATCATATTTTTTTTAAAATCTTCTACCAATTTACATTGAAAATCATCATATTATTTCAAGGATATGTTATTGATGATTATTTTTAAAATTTTATTTTTTCTATAGATATCACATCACCTTTAAAAAGAATTTGTATTTGTAATGGTACCTATATCGATGATTCCATTTTAAAAGAAAATGTTTTAAAATTCCTACACAAAGCCTTTTTGAAACCACTATTTGTTTTTCATAGATTATTTATTGATATTTTTTTGTTATTTATTTTTATAATTCATTCATTTAAAATTCCCAAAAATGATATTTTTGAAAATGATTTTTTCAATATTGCATGAAATTTACTAACATATGAAAAAGTTAAAGCGCTATCGAAAATCTATTTTATGATTTCAATAAAATTATAATCATTATTTAAAAATGACATATCTTAATGGATGTTATGTTTGATTAAACACCCTCTAAATTAAAACATTATGCAATATTTTGGGGTGATTTAATTTTGAGTATCAACAATTTAAATTCATAAGGGAAATTTTGGTGATATCATATGGAAATGTTGTGAAACCATTTTCATTTCAAGGGTTCATTATGATTAGAAGAATTATTGATTTCAATTGGATAAAATATATAAGGATGATTGATGGATACAAACCCATGTTACCCTCCAATTCCTTGGTAGATTTTTTATTCCTCATTAGTTAAATATATTGGTCATGAACATTATGTGTATTATATTGTTTTAGAATATTAACATTGAAAAAAAAATTGATTTGCTACATTAAGAACATTTCAGGTAGACAAGATAAAAAATATATAAATTAACAAAAATTAACAAAAAAAAAATAAATGTTAGGTACAATTAAAATATTTATTATGAAAATTATATAAATTGTATATATTCAACATATTGATATTAAACATTATGTAGACTATCTTGCTTCTCAAAAATTAGAGAGAAATTGTTATAGTTAGATATGTTTAAAATTTCATCATTAAAATTTGTTTTCTAATGAATTAATTATATGTTATATGGTTATAGTATTCTTAATGAACCATGTTTATTATTTCATGTTTCAAAAAACTTTTCTCATAGTATATAGTTATTCATTTGATACTAAATTTCTTTTAATAATGACTTATGGATAAATATAGTTGCACATGTAATTTTTTATTTTTTATATCACCCTTTCCCATGTTTCATGTATTCTGTTATTCTAACCCATGATGAAATATTAATAAGTGTTTACCCATTCTAACTATCTATATTTATCACCTTATTATGTTTTCGTAACCTATTTTATAATGATGATTATAAAATTTGAAGAATATACAAGAGATTTTATGTTAGTTTGATACTGAATAAACAATAACAAGTTTATAAACTTTTTCACTTATATAAATTATCCTAAATGACACTAAACATTAATTTTTTGGTTTTTTGTTATCATTTTTTAGATGAAAAGAATAAATTATATTAATTTATCCAAATTAAGAGTTGTTTAGGAAAATTTTTTAAATTAAATTATATACTAATGTTCTTTTAGAACTAGATCTGGTAGTGCAGGTCTAGGGTTCCACAGTTTATATAAGAGAAGACTTAAGTAAATTTTTAATATTATTATAGTTTTTTGTTGAATTATTTTTTTATTAAAATATTGAATACTATTTGAATATGTATTCAAGATAATTATAAGTGTTTGATAACATCCTAGAATTTTGGTAAATATTTTAGTTAGTGGTTTTTCTAGAAATTACATCCTTTTATAAGTATTAGAATTATGATCATCCTAAAGAAGAGATGAATCTATTTATAGTCAACTTAAAATAAGATGGTTTATTATTAACATCATCTTAACTTAGTAGATGATGAGAGGGAAGAAGACTAATCACCTAGGTAGACACTCATGAATTATATACATTGGTTAATCACACACTCTCTATTAATTTACATTATGGATTCAGGAATATATTTTGTATATAGTAAGATAACCTAATATGAGATATAAAAAATAATATCCTAGATTAAATATAATAAACTCATATGTTATCATTCATATTTCATTTGTGACATATTCGTTTTAAGATAATAGTTTTCTTTTTTTTAAATATATCAAATTTTATATTCTTATATTTAAATCCCTTATTCATATAATGAACAAATTAAGTAAAAATGATGTTATAAATGAATAAGATGCAAAATATGATGTTGGAATTAATTTGAATCAATATTACATTGATGATGGTTTTTAAAATATAATGGTAATTATAAAAAACTATATTGAGTTTTGATTATCAAAATGGGTCTTTTTCGACACCTGAACACACCATGGAAGAGTTGGATGGGGTTTCATGGAAGTTCATGTGATATAGATGATAAAAAAAGATTAAATTTTTTTGGGATAATTTTATTATAAAGTACCGAAGGTAATTTTTCAAATGAATATGAAAATATTCCATGTGTGGAAGGTTTGGAAGTTGATATTTTTCTTATTTAAAAGAGATGGAGATCCAAATCAATAAAGTAAAAGTTTTTAGAGTCCAAAGTAGTTCCCCATAGCAAATCAAATAATTAAATAACATGGTATTTTAGAAATAACAAAAACCAATGCCCCAATCCATGGTTTAATAATGATTATATGTACCAACAACCTTCTAAACTAAGTGAAATAAGGATAGATTATGAATTCACAACTAATAATGTTGATCATTATAATTAAGAGACACTTATCTGCCACTATATATTTATGGATGACTTTAAGGATTCCATTCTTGTGTATATGGGATTTTATCTATGGCTATTAAATCACAATCTAAATGACATTATTATAATACAAATATTCTTATCATGTTGATTTCCAAGTTGATGTTCATGGGAATATTCCTGGGGTAAATATTATTTTCCTTCTATTGCAAGAAATTTTTGGGATTTCAAAAATGGATTGGTTCTTAGTACTTGTGAAGTATGATATTTGGACTAAATAAATAACATTTTATATCAACTAATGATTTTCTATCAATTCCTTGATGATTATAAAAACCTATTAAAATAAAATTTAATAATGGGGTTCTTGATTCCATGATTTATAGAATCCTACCTAAAATAGTTGAAGAAACACACAATAAAAGTGATAATCCAATTCCAACAAAATATATATGTTTACATATTATGTAAGGTTTATATCTATTAACGATTTTTATATTCATTCATGTCTATTCATTTTTTCCATTAGTTGTTTTTATATATGAGTAGCGATAAATTTTTTTAGGACATGATATATTTCAGGGGGAGAATATAACGAGTCAATATTTCACTATGTATTTTCATTAAATATATATTATCATAATATATAAGAATTAGCCAACCATAATGAGAAAAAATATATTAAATCTGCATTATTATATAAATTTATATTAAGAATAAATCCTCCAGTAGGTAAAAAATATAATAAATTAGTAAATTTTTATAAATTTAGAGGATAAAAAATAATATGATTAAAATGATTCTTAATTTTTAAATAACAACTCAACATGTCTATAAATTAATTAGAAATATTGAAATAATAATTATATTAATGTATAATATTTCATTATTTTAATAATAAATTGGTAAAGAATAATTTTTACAACACTTAATGTTTAAGAGGGACATTTCAACATAAAATTAATTTTCATTATATTATTTATTTTAATATTTTTTTAATACTTTAAAAATATTTTTTCATTTTATAGATTAAAAAATATCATATTTGAAAATATAATGACAAATTAAATTAGTGTTAATTTTTATATTTTTCTTTTAATGATTTATTTTTTTATTAAATATGCAACGATGATTTTTTACAAATACCATCACTTTTATTAAATCACTAGTATATATAAACACCCTAATGAAATATAAGACCAATTTCCAGAAAAAATATATATTTAATATATGTAATATCAAATATTTTTGAAATATTATGTTTATTGTACACAGATATATTTGGCATTTTAGAGCCTAAGTAATATTTTTCTCAATATATATATATTATTATAAGTTTTATAGATATGATTTTAATATTAACTTTCATCATATTTAGAATGTGACTATAATAAAATGGATGTATAATTTTGAACTGTAAGGAACATATTTTTAATATTGTATATATTATTTTTCCACATAATGAACAAATTACATAGGTAAAAAAAATTTCTCATGTGGCCCTAAAATCACATGACTTTTCACATCTTTTATTTAATATTTTAGTCATTTAATTTTTTTTTTGGATTAATTGAGCTTTTATAATTTCATATTTTAATTTATCAATCAATAAATTTTTATAATTAATTATATATTTTTAGAATTGGATATCATTAATTTAGTCTTACTTAATTTGTTGGTTCATTAAATTTCAAATTTCTTTATAAATTTTAATTCTGGTTATTCTTTTAATTTTATGTCATGATTTTTTTATAAATTAAAAAATTATTCAATTTATTCCTTTAGTTATCTAAAAATTTAGTTTTTTTGTAAAAGATATTTTTTTTGTTTTTTCAAAAATAAATTAACTTTAATTTTTAATTGAAATATTTATTTTGATTTTAACTTTTCATTTAACTCTTTTAAATTTAATATTTTATTTCAATTTATTTATTTTTTAAGCTTATTAATTTCATTTAGTTTATTATTATAGTTAATTATTTAAATTATTTTATTCTATTATTCTTATTAAATTAAATCAATTATTTTAAGAGTTTACTAATTCAATTATTAATTATAATATCATTATAATAATTTTTTTTTGTTTTTACAAGTATTTATTTTTTATTTTTTTTATTTAATTAATGTTCGATTTCTAATATTTAATTTTACATTAACTTTATATTTTTTTGTAGTTACTTATGTCACTGCTATACAAGGGAAATCATTGGTTCAAGAGTGAATCATTATCCTTTACAAAGTTCATCTCACTCACTAATGGGTTTTCCAATGGTGGATCCCTTTTCTCAGTACTATGAAATCCACAATGGTGAGTCCCAATCATTGTTTCACTTCATACCACCAGAAAAAGAAGCTCCACAACCAAGGGATGGACTCACCGCTGGATTTGAGACACCACCGGCTTTTATGAAGTTTTACATCATCGTGGCGAGGTATCGTCTCCACATTTTCTTCCTACCTGTAAAATCCTCGCAAAATTATACCACCATAAGACACCTCCTTTCACAATATTGATGAACAATATGATGACATCCCCCTTTCACTATCGATCTGAGCCATGGTCTACTTTTGTCCATTGAACCCCTCACCGCAACAACAAGGAATGGACCTGAGTCCCACTGTAGATCGACCACTGTTGGCAATAGAACTCGAAGTCAAAATGTCGTGTTGTTTGGAAGCCACTACCACCATTTTGAGGGGAATAGATTTGGTCACTGTCACTCGGAGGATGAGCAGTGGAGAAAGCTGAACCGCCGGGCAGCTTCTCTAGGAAGCTACCCTTCCCCTTTCATGGATAAGGGAAATATGTGGGAGAAAATAGAAAATATTACTTATAATAACAAAATAAAAATTAAATTAATTAATTAATCAATAATAATACTAATTTAAATTTAAATTAATTATTAAAATAACATAATAGAATAGAATAGAATAAAATAATAACATTAAAATATTAATATTAATTTATTAATAATTATTATATTTGAACTTAATTAATAAATTAATAGCATTATTGTTTTAAATATTTTATAAAATAAAGATAAATTAATCAAAATAATATAATAAATAATATAAAAACTGATAATCTATTTATAAATTTATTAAATTATTAACTTTAATAATGTTAACAATTTAATTAATAATATTAACTATTAAATCCAAAAATATAAATAATTAATCATAATTATTTATATAAGTTATAAATTAATAATATGCTTATATTTACAACAAAAAATAAAAAATTTACTCAAATTATTTATCTTACTCTATTTTTATTACAAATTTTAACCTCGATAAATAAGTCGCCCTTGTTCGTGAACTCCAACGGCAACGTTTTTAGTTGGAAGACTTTTTTTAAAGACATAATGACAACAGAAATAGAAGCCACCTAGACAGTGAAAGAGATAACATAGTGTTTAGTTGGTTAGAGGCTTTGGGTGACTAATGTATAGAGAGAGAGAGTGAAAGATTAAAATTCATAATTAGCTACAAGGGATGGATTGTCTCGTTAATTCAATCATTCAATTGATCAAAATCCAAGAGACCCAAGGAGAAGGAGTAGAGAAATGTAAACCTAGGAGTGCAGGAAAAGGGCGATAAAAAAATTGAGGGGTTATTTATTCAAATTTATCTTTAAATTTCTCTAATATGTAATATAATTGGTTTAGTATTGGTTTATAATATGTTTTTTTAACTAAACATATTATCTTGGGAATTTAAAATTCTATTGGTTCATTTCTTAAACATCTTCAGTCTACACTTCTGTGGAATCATAATCGATCGGCAATATGGATTATAATTTTCATTAAAATTGTTTACACATCCACAATTTTAAATTCAAAACATCATGATCAACTAGTGAGAATGATATTGAAGTCATTTCTTCCAAACAATAATTTAATTAATATTGGAATTTTACGTAGAGTTTTATTTAAATTCAATTTTCATTAAATTTCATCACAGTTGATGAATCTTGGATTGGAAAACTCTGAGACCTCATCTTGATATTTTTTCAATCGCATGGGGAGGGAGTTTCTCTGTAATTTTTGGATATGTGTTTTCAATAAAATATTGTGGAGAATTCATCCTTTTAACCAGTTATATTGGAATTCCTAATCATGTTTCTTGAATGTATTTCTCCAATTTTATCATCCCTTATGGACATCTTTTCTATTCTCTCAAATTTCTCTAACCTTTTATCTACTTCTTCTTTTACTAAAAACACATATTTCTCATCATTATAGATTTCATCAAAATAATAATAAAAATAAGAGAATTTCACTACCCACTGTTGAAAAGAGTGGGTTTGTATTAAAAAAAAGGTGGTTACTCAAACACTTCTTTTAATCATTTCCTTTGGTTATACCATAAAATCCATTATACCACAGTTAGTAAGAAATATAATTTTTTAAACATTGGAATAAATTTAATAAAGATTTACTCACATACATAGGTAAAATAGAAAAAGTTTAAATATGATAATTACAAGGGTAAAAGAAATTTTTTTACATAAATTGTTATAATTCAGTGTTTGAGGAATAGATCAAACATAAATTTTCTCAAGAATATTATATTAAATTTTTGAGTCCTTTTTTCAAGTAAAAATTTTTAACTCTTTATTTGAAGAGGAAATATTTAGGAAAATTCCATTCTTACCACTTAAAATATTTTCCTCCCACTCCAACATCAATACCACTAACATTAATTTTTAAACTCAAAATAATTCTCTAATTACTACCTATATAATCATCTTTAACATTATTATTCTTTTAGTCATAATTTTTTTCCCAAGTAATCCCTATCCAAGGACTCCTTTTATGGAACATAAAGTTATCAACATAAGTTTTAATTTATCCCAAACATTATTTATTTTTAATAAATCCTATTCAAATATAGTTTTCACAATATTATATGATGATTTTTGTATTTATAGTATAATTAATGTTGTTATACATTAATAATAACCATTACACACATTTACCATTTTCTAATGAAATATGAACATTACATTTATATATTGGGTAGACTACTTCCTCATGAAGTAACATTTCTCATTTTTCATTTAGTTTCATTACTATATATTAAAATTTATAAAAAGAAGATTAAAACAATAAAATTATCAATATAATATGATAATTCATATTTTAAAATGATATTACTAAATAATAATCAATATTTGTATCCATAAACTTCCATTAATTATTGTATGTTTAGATTTTGGTCAGCCTAATCACAAACATGAAAAATTATATAAAATAATATTATAGATTTATATGAGAAAGAAGATGATAATAATATATTATATAAATAATTTTATTTTATTTTATTATTTCTCATGAATGGTAACATTAATATAGATACCAACCTCTATTTCTTAGAAAACATTGAAACATGTTGAACATAGGTTTTGTTTTTACTAATTGTAACAAAAAAACCAATGAAATGAAATTATAACAATATAAATAATTAAAAGGAATATTTTACAATACTTTTTATGGTATTTTAATGATTAAAAATTTTATATAAAGAATAAAAACATTGTAATTTAAAAATTAATTTAGAGTGATCAATAGTACTCACACCGAATAATTAAAATAAAAAAATATTTTTCTAATATATATATGTATATATGTAAAATATTTATAATTTATGTTTATAATTGGATATATATAATAATATGTTTCTAAAAATGGTTATTATGATTGTCATTTCTGTTATATACGTGATCAAGGACTTTATATGAAGTTGTAAATTAAGGTAAGGTTTTCATTGTTCCATTTTAAAATCAATGAAAAATATTTGATACTATCCACCAATATTTCATTTATTTGGTGATTACAAAACTACTATTCCATAATGAGACATTAATATATATAATTTCATGATAATTTAATTTCTATTTCTAGACCTCATTATTAGGTTCTTTTTATTCAAACATTACCATTACCGTTTTGGGGTTTTTTTATAAAATTTAATTTCATGATACATATTTCATCTAATATACCATGATATTTTTAATATGGTGTGATGACATAGAACGTCCTAACAATACCATATTCATTTAATTTTTTATTGATGAATAGTCATAATATGTTATTTTATTAATGTCCCCTGATTCCAAAGATACAAATATTGTAAATATCATTGTAAACTCAAATCTCTTTATTGAGTAAGAATTCTTCTTCTGGAACTTTTTTTATTAATGTTAGTCTACATACACCCTAATATATAATTTCATGATAAGTTCTATTCCACTATAGTGAGAATTATTTTTTTCTTCATATATTAAACAATAATTAATTTATTACATAAAAAGTATACTATTATTTAGATTAATTTACATCATGTTTAATAATGATTTTCCATCCTTGTCATTATTTTCTTATCCTTGTGATTTTATCCATTATAATTGTAAACCTAATTAACTATTATTTCAGGTGATTTTTATATTTCACTTATCCTTATTTAAATAAATGTTTTGGTAACCTTTTTATAATATCTATTTTCAATGAATGTATTTCAAATTAATAAAAAAAGGTTTTTGAAACTATTAGTTCATTTATGAGGTACATAAATTGATGATTATTTTCAAGAATTAAATTATTTTAAGAAGTTTTTAATTCAAATTTGTAAAACACTATTTCTTTTTAAAGGTTTTAGTAGTGATATTTCCATTTAAATATATATATTTAACATAAATCCACTAAAATTTAACATAAAATGGGCATTCTAAAAATGTTTAGTTAAATAGACCCATAAAATCATCATATAAATCAAATTTAAGAGTATTCTAAATGTTATTAAGATTTGAAAATCATTTAAAGTTTATATCCAAATTCCATAATTTCATTGAAGTTATTTTTAATTAAAAAAATATAAAATTAATTATTAAATACTCATTTTGGTTGACTAAATTTTGAGTATTAATAGTTTATATTCCTAAGGTTAGTTTTGGTGATAATAATTGGAAAGGTTGTGTAATTTTTTATTTATATGGGTTGATTATGTTGTGTTGAATGTTTTATTTCAAGTGGAAGACAAATGTATGTCTATATAACACCACTAGTTTTTGTTACTAGTGATTTTATAGAGTTTTTTAATGGATTGTAATAGTTAGGTTTGAATTTTGGAAGGGTTTGTATGATTTTTTTATATTTTATGGAGGTTTGGGTGAGTACACGATTTGAGAATTGTAGGGGGTAACCATGTGGATTCTCAGAGATATGATACATGATTTGGAAGAGTATTCTAGGAATCTATGTAACATCCTAGGTAAATAATGAGTATGAAAATTTTCATATTTATTAATATTTTTAAATTAATTATTAATTTTACTTTAAAGTGGTTTCTATGTTCAATGGAATACCTAATACACAATAATGGGTTTCTTTGAAAACTTACGTTGCACACAATGTTGAGTTATACCGAAATATAATATTATAATATTATTAATATAATTGGTAGTTAATGCCTATTAGTTGTATTAGTGAGGATGAATATAACTAACTACAACATGATTATACATGTTTTTCAAATGAGTTTACATTTATCCAATAAAAGTTAGAGGCTTAAAATGTGAAGGAATCCAATTTTAAGCATAAATACTCTAATATTCTTTAAAAGGTCGATTTACCACCTTTTGATGGAGAATCCTTTTTAAATCTGGTTTTTTTCAATTTTATATATTCTATTTGATAAAATAAATTTTTTATTTATAATTGGAACATAAAACTTTACTTTGGATGAAATTTTGATATTTTACTGATAAAGTTCATTTTTTAATGAATAATGTGAAATACTACATTTTAATTCAAAACTACATTTTAATATAATTTATTTTTATGGTTAGATTATCTTTTTAATTGGTTTAAAAGTTTAATTATATTATATTTTTACCATTTTATCCAATTTTTGTCATTGTAAGTAATTTATCTTTGAAATTGGACATAAACAAGTGTCACTTTTTTAATAGTTGTTATTTCTTAAAAACGCATTTTTTGTTTTGACAATGGGAATTAATTTTAAATTAATTTATTCCACTTTTTTTTGAATTTGAAAAAATGTATTTTATACTTGTAATCATGGGATCCAAATTGTGTAAGTAGGTAACTTTTATTTTAAGACATTATGAATATTTACTTCAGTAATTATTTTATTTACCATGGTTAAATGGTAAATCTGGTAAATAAGGGTTACAAAATAATATTATAATAATATTAAATTACCTTAACACATGTCATAATACTATTGGATGATACATTAATGACCATGGGAATCCTTAGGTCTATTTTTGGACCCCATGCAGCCACTTGGGAGTGATAATTACACTTTATATTAGTTAATTTAAAGTGAAGGCAAAAATGACATAAACATATATCTTTTAGTAAATAAATTTTTACATGGGGTTATATAAGTTATATATTCAACTATAAATATTAATTATAAATATAAAAATATTTCCTAAATTATGGTAGTTTTTTAATAATTTTTAGATTTCAAATAAATAAAATTATTTATGACACAATAATGATGTAGTGTTTACCTCATTAATGAATGATTTAAATAAATAAGGTTATAAAAATTAAAACAATATCCAATTATTATCCAATTATTATTGGATGATTTAATTTTGAAAAATAGTCATCTTATCTTTGACTTTAATAAGTTGTTTACCTTTAGAAACCTAAAATCATTATATAATAAAATAATATTTTCTAACTTTCCTAAAGATCCCCTCCTCCCCCTTATAAAAAGACACCACTTATAACCTGTTCCTTACACTTATCAAGCCTCTATTCTCATAAAAAAATATGCCCAATTAATCTCCCTATATCAATATCTTCCTATTAGAATCATTACCCTAGGAAGAAGGCAATTCAAGTAAACCTTTTGGTTTAAACCAAAGGGAGTTACCCGATTTAAAGGTAACATATTCTCATAAGTTCTTTTCTTTTATTTTACTTCTCCAACACCCTAAACTCTCTTTATTCATTTATTTTATAGAAACACCAGTATCAAAAATATACTAGTTTTTTTTCATGAGAACTATTATATCTACACTTACACACACCTCCATTTAATGTACTTATAACATACTGTTTCTGTGGACGACGAACTACTGCCTCACGAAACGGTGATTGTTCAATATTATACTACCACCTCTTATGGAGGAAATTATGATGGAACTATAATTATATATGATATTTATGATATTTATTTTATCTATATTATTATTTATCTTTCATTTACATCATACCTTTATGTTTTTCATGATGCATAAATATGATAATTTCATATGAGGAAGTGCGGACTACCGCCCCCTCAAAGTGATATGACTCGTTCATGTTGTACATGGAACCTATAGAGGAAGGAATTTATGAACTTATGTAACATATATAAAATATATATTATACTATAATTATAATATACCTATGTATCATTTAGTTTTAATTCCTTTAAAAATGAAAAAATAAATGAAAGTAGTGTTCATGCATACGTACGGCTTACCATCTCCATGAGCAGTGCATTTCATTTCTTATGTACAAATGTTATGAACCATTCTAAATACATATATACTAGATATAATATATATATATATTATATCTAAATCATTAATATCATTATGGAGATAATTTAATCTTTACAACATGGATAATTTGTAATTATAACAAGTTAATTTTTTTTACTCAAGTTCCGAACATCGACAAAATGTCCGATATGAACTCAAATAATTAATAATTGTTATAGCAATGTAATAAGTGATAAAAAAGGAATAATAAAATTTTAAGTGGTTCTGAATCATGTATAAATTAACTTGTTTTTAATATTCACGAATAACTAGTAACAAAATGAGTCAAGTCGAACACGAGGTAAGGGGTTTATTTTCTCACTTTTAATTTAGTGAGATTTCCATTGTTCGCCACTTATTTCGTGCATGTGGTGTATTTTTTACTACCATTTGATATATATTATCATGATTCTATTTATATTCATGATATTCTGTGATTAATTTGGTGGTTATTAACTTTTTTTCATACAACTCGATTGATTACAATAAGGTAAGGGGTTTTCATATCACTTTTTATTCACATGAGATTCATGCTTTATTTGCTACTATTTTCTTTTTTTTTGTGTATGTACTAACATGATTGTATTATTTTTGTAATATAATTTAATTTATGGGTATTTACATCTTCATTATATGATCCTTCTTTCTTGTGGTGAATGTTTCGTAAGTTGCCAAATTGGTAAGGGAACCGTTCACCCTCCTCTTTTTAAAAGACTTCTTTTAATTATGTATTTTAATTTACATCTTCTTATGTCGGGATATGTTCTTATATATCCTTATTCCTATAAATTTTATGTTCAAGTGATTATATACACTTTTTTTCTCTCATCAACTCATTTTTGGAATTTTTAATTGACGTCGTTAGGCTGCTGAATTTTTATAAGGAAAATTCTTAAGCGAAATTTCTATTATTTGGGTTAATATTATACTTCTTTATTAGGTCATGATATGATTATGTGTGGAATAAATATTTATTTATTTATGTATTAATATCCAATATTCTTCATGTGGATATAATTTTGATACACATAATCACTCCATTGATAATTTCTCAAGTCATTGATATGAACTTGATAAGGGTAATCTTTACTCAATTTCCATTAATTGAGTTAAAAATCCAAGTCATTGGTTTTGTTTTTAAAATAACATATTTTAATGTCCTTGGATTTATTTACACTGACTATCCAATCATAATGAGTGTATTATATTTGATACACAATATTATGTAATTCATTTATCCTTCGTCTAAGAATACCGTCTTTATAAGAGATTTCGTCCCAATTTACATTCCATTAAGACTTCATTGTTGTTATGCACAAATTCACTTTTATATAGTGTATATATTGTCTTTTGTCATATTATATCATTAATCCATTTCTTCTCATGATATTATAAAGTTTTTATTAAATTTTATTCTTCAATTATTTGTATCCAATCATCTCTCATTTGGTTAAGAACTCCTTAACTAAAATATTATTTTTAAATATTTATTCTTAAAAATATTTATCATTAATGTCCATCTTTTTAAAATGTTTTAAATGATTTCATTATATGGACATTAATTTTTTAAAATTTTAATACCATTAAAATTTTTAAAAGTGGTATGGGACACTTTGATTCAAAAATCTCTTTATTAATTATTTTAAATGGTTTTGAAAATGGATTTAGAAAAGTGTTGATTACGTCAATATCTTGAAATGATGTATTGTGATTTAAATGTGGAAATGTTATCTTTCATTCATTATTGTTTTATTTTTTATGATTTATAATGGTAAATGGATAGTTGACTGGTGATTATGTGATAAACCAAAAGATGGGTGGTGCCATGATAAACCAGGGCGGGTGGTTACGTTATAACCTCCAATGCATTGGGTATGAAAGTCATCCATGTGGCTATTCCATTTTGTGATATGTGTGGAAGTTGACCGTATGGTTATTCCATCAAAGTATTTTTATGTCCCAAGTTACTTTTATATGTTATGTGTTCTTTTTATGGGTTCTAGGGTAATATTTTGGTTACAAAAGGGTAAGCATTGATCTTTTATTCAGTAAAGAGTATTTACTATGTCATAAAGGTGAAAAGTATTAGTTATGTTAAAATATTAATGTTTTACTTATTGTTTTAAAAAACTAATAGTTTTCCTTCTTTTTGTATCCCTTACTGAACTATTTTTCTCATCCCAAGTTTTTGAAATGTTTTTTACATGACATAATGTGTAATAGGGTCAAGGATGGGATCAAGGAAAATTCATGTTGTCTAAAACATGTAAGTAAATATGTTTCTTTTTAAGAGATTTTTATTTTATGAAAAAAAGGATAATGAGTATTAGTGTCTACATGTAATATTCAAGTTGTTATGTAATAGTTATGGCCTAATTATTTAAAACTATAAACATGAAAAGATCCTCAATGTGAATTCTTGATTTAATTTAAGATTATGTAATGTTTAAGATCGAGTTCTTTTAGTTGGTATCAGAGTTAGGTTTAGAATACTTTAGGGATTATGAGTTTTTGATAAACACATGGTTAGTCCCTATGTCTATTATTTCAGTTAAATCCTTGTTTTATAACTTTTTCAGATCAAGGAAAGTCAGTTGAAAATTGGAGGAAGAGGATCTCAAAAGAAATTCATATCTCTTCCCGATGACTTGCTTGCAATAATTATTGCAAAGTCATGTTTAGATGATTGTGAAACTTTTTATAACATACGACACACTTGCAAGAAGTTGTTTGAGATATCAAACACCTTTACTATACCACGATATCATCATGGATCATGGGTTGTATTTAATCAAATCCTATTTTCTCAATATCCTCATATTTTCAAGAAAGGTAAATATTATCAAGGAATTTTCAAATATTTTACCATATCACAAGATTTTGAAGCATATTATGATTTTGAAAAATGTGATGAAGAAGGAGACCCTTTCACAATTTATTTATATTTGATTTTACAATATAGTCTCTCAGCATATACTAATGGTATTTTAAAAGGACCATTGATTGAAAGTTTCAACTCAAAATCGGTCTGATTATTTTATAAAAATCATGTTTTATCAGATGTTTTGAAATTATATGTCATAAATGATTAGTTTCGGAAACTGTTTTTCTGTGAACACCCATATGACCCAAGTTGTACAAGGTGTATTTGAATGAAGGAAGCAGATAATTTTTAAGGATCTCTAAATCATTGTTGCAATGCATGGACCTTCTACCTATGTGAACAAGATGATGATGAAACCATATGGACACCATGATCAAGGTATGATGTTATTTATATTGGGAATAGGTTTATTTTATCATATATAGGATAAAAAAATGACAACATATAATATGTGGAGGTCCTAATGTGTTGGTATGAAAATGAATGTTATAAGGAAACATTTGAGGTTAAAACATGTTATGGTTATTTTTGAGTTTTATAAAAAGGAAAACCTGTAATATGGGTGACAACCCATCATGTCCGGAAAGGCCGCATTAATTGAACCAACAAACGAAGGTCGAAAATGGTGCATCGCTTTCTACTAGCCTACGTAAATTCCCTGGTTAGTATGACTTATTCTTTTTAGTTAAATGATTTTATGGATCATAAATAAGTTGATTTTTGGAACTTATGTTTTTTCAAATGGATATCCTTAATATAGGAAAATGATTTGGTGATTAAGTGATAAAAGTTATTTTGTAATATGTTCTCTATTTTGGGGAAACACTATATGCCTATGGAAAATAGAATACTTTGGGATTTCAATTGAGGAGTAATGTTGGAATATTATTTTGGAACAATCTAAATTTTCATTGTGGAATTATAAGTATTTTGGATTATTTAAGGAAATGATTAACCTATAATAGATAATATGTTATTTGGTTAATTACTTTTCAGTATGAGACTTTAAGAGTAGTCGATGTTATTTGAAGATAAATTTTAAGATTTACTATGGAAGACTGTGTGATTAAATCCTTCTGAGTTGTGGGTTTCAATCATAGTTTGGATTATATTAAAGGATTATAAGGAAAATTGTATATTGAATGGTCTTTGTTGAGATTTTGGTATTGTTTGTTCAATTTTGGAGATTAAGAGTAGTATTTATTTTTATAAATTATTATACTTTTGGGGGATTATCTGATCTTCAACTAACCTTTTTGGTTCTGGTTTATGTCTAAATATGGGGGAAATATATATTTCATCTTTTTTAGATTATTTGATATTATAGAATTTGATTCTAGCACATCAAGTGTGACCAAGTCATCTATAATACTCATTGTTTGGAGAATAGATGAGTTTGTGGTTAGAATTTTGTAAAGGATGAAATTCTACATGACAAGTAAGTATATTTCCTTATATTTTTAGTTAATATCATAAATAAATTCCTCAAATTTATTAAAATATACATAAAAAATTGTCCATTAACTTTTCCTATTGGGGAATCAAAGACCGTTTAACCCATCCCAAGTTTGTGATTTTATTGTGGTTAACTTTCTCTTAATTATGTTTTTTATCACTATCCATCAGAACATGACACTTATTTTCTCTTCTATATCCATGTTTTCATGGAATCTTAGTATGGGTTATCTCGGGTGACATTTGTACCTATCTTCCTTTCTTTTAAAGTGATATTTTTATTTACTCTTTTTCTGATGTGGGACATTCAATGATGTTTTTATTCCCAATTTTAAAATTGTGAGGACGCAATTTCCAAAGGGGGGAAGGATGTAACATCACATATAAATAAAGAATATTTCATTTTTCATATTTATTAATTTTTTTATATTAAATATTAATTTTTCTTTAAAGGGGATGCTATGTTTGATGGTGTACTTGATACACAACAATGGGTTTCTTAGAAAACTTATATTGCACACAATTTTGAGTTATACTAAAAAATAATATAATAATATTATTAATTTACATGTTAGTTAAATCCTATCCATTGTATTGGTGGGGATGAATAGAACTTACTGCAATATGATTATACATGTTTTTTAAATGTCTGTACATTTTTTCAACCAAAGTTATAGGCTTAAAATGTGAATGAATCTAATTTTAAGAATAAATACTCTAATATTATTTAAAAGGTAGATTTACCACCTTTTCATGGAGAAACGGTTTTGAATATAGTTTTTTCAATTTTATATGTTCTATTTGAAAAAATAAAATTATTATTTAGAAATGGGGCATCAAAATTTACTTTTGATGAAATTTTGGTATTTTTCTAATAAAGTTTGTTTTAATGAATAGTGCAAAATACTGCATTTTAATTCAAAACTAACATTCAATATAATTTATTTATATGATTAGATTATCTTTTTAATTGATTATAAAGTTAAATTATATTATATTTTTACCATTTAATCTAATTTTTTTCATTGTAAGTAATTTCACTTTGAAATTGGACATAAACAAGTGTCAATCTTTTGATATTTATTATTTCTTAAAAACATGTTTTTTGTTTTGACAATGGGAATTAATTTTAAATTAATTTCTTCCACTTCATTGTTTTGAATTTGGAAAAATGGATTCCATATTTATAATCAGGGGATCCAAATTGTGTAAGTAGGTAACTTTTATTTTTATGCATTATGTATATTTACTTCAGTAAATATTTTATTTACCATGGTTAAAATGTAAATCTGGTAAATAAGGGTAATAAAATAATATTATAATAATATTAAATTACCCTAACACATGTACTAATCCAATAGGCCAATACATGTCTGACCATGGGAATCCTTGGGTCAATTTTGGGACTCCATTGAGCCTCTTGGGAGTGATAATGACACTTTATATTAATTAATTTAAAGTAAAGGCAAGAATGACATAAACATATATCTTTTAGTGAACTAATTTTTGCATGAGGTAATATAAGTTCTCTATTCAAATATAAATATTAATTATAAATCTTAAAAATATTTTCTACATCATGGAGTTTTTTTATAATTTTTATACGTCAAATAAATAAAATTATTTATGACACAATAATGATGTAGTGTTTACCTCATTAATGAAAGATTTAAATAAATAATATTATAAAAATTAAAATAATATCCAAATTCTATCCAATTATTATTGGATGATTTTATATAGAACAAAAGTCATCTTATATTATACTTTAATATGTTTTTAATCTTTAGAAACCGAAAATAATTATATAATAAAACAATATTTTCAATCTTTTCTAAAGAGAACCTCCTCCCCCTAATAAAAAGACACCACTTCTAACCCATTCCTAAAACTTCTCAAGCCCCTAGTCTCATCCAAACTCTAACCAATTAAGCTACCTACATCCCTCTCTTCCTCCTAGAATCTTTACCCTAGGCAAAAGGCAATTTAGGTAAACCTTTTGTTTCAAACCAAAGAGAGTTACCCGATTTAAAGGTAACATCTTCTATTAAGTTATTTTCTTTTATTTTAATTCTACAACACCCTAAACTTTTTTTATTCATTTATTTTATAAAAACACAAATATCATCAATATCATGGGTTTTTCTAATAATAAGGATTCAAAATACACTTGCACACACCTCCATTTAATGGACTTAGAACATACTGTTTCTGTGGACGATGAACTGCTGCCTCACAAAACAATGATTGTTCAATATTCTCCTACCGCATATTATTGTGGCCATTATGATGGAACTGTAATTATATATGATATTTATGATATTTAATTTATCTCTATTATTCTGTATTCTTCATTAAAAACATACCTTTAGGTTTTCCATAACACATAAATATGATAATTTCATTTGAGAAAGTGCGGACTACCGCCCCCTCAAAGTGATATGACTCGTTAATGCTATACATGGAACATATAGAAGATGGAATTTATGAACATATTTAACATATATAAAATATATATTATACTGTAATTATAATATACATATTTTTCATTTATTTTTTA
The DNA here is from genome assembly GCA_963277665.1 of Viscum album. Classification (NCBI taxonomy): domain Eukaryota; kingdom Viridiplantae; phylum Streptophyta; class Magnoliopsida; order Santalales; family Viscaceae; genus Viscum; species Viscum album. The sequence continues at coordinate 1,508,636,380 of OY728157.1, read as the reverse complement.
TTCCTTTAAAATGTAAAAATAAATGAAAGTAGCATTCATGCGTACGTACGGCTTACCCTCTCCATGAGTATTGCATTTCATTTATTATGTCCAAATGTTATGGACTATTATAAATACATATATACTAGATATATATGATTTATATTATATCTAAATCATTAATATCATTCTGGAGATAATGTAACTTTGACAACATGGATAATTTTTAATTATAACAAGTTCATTTTTTTACTCAAGTTCTGAACATCGACAAACTATCTGATATGAACAAAAATATTTAATAACTGTTATATAAAGGTAATAAGTGATATATAAGGAATAATAAACTTTTAAATGGTTCTAAATCAAGTAAAAATTTACTTATGTTTTTTATTCATTAAGAACAAGGAATAAAATGAGTCATGTCAGACACGAGGTGAGGGTTTTCGTATCTCACTTTTAATTCCGTGAGATTTCTATTATTTTCCACTTATTTCTTGCATGTGATGTATTTTTTACTAAAATTTGATATATATTATCATTATTCTCTTTATATTAATGGTATTTTGTGATTCATTTGTTTGTTATTAACTTTTGGTCATACGTATAGATTGATTATAATGAGGTAAGGGGTTTTCATCTCACTTTTTATTCTCGTGATACTCATGCTATATTTGACACTATTTCATATTGTGTGGTGTATGTACTTCCATGATTGTATTATTTTTGTAATATAATTTAATTTATGAGTATTTAAATCTTCATTGTATGATCCTTCTTTCATGTGGTGAATTTTTCATAAGTTACCAAGTTGGTAAGGGAATCTTTCACCCTCCTCTTTTTGAAAGACTTCTGTTTGTTAAGTCTTTTAATTTACATATTATTATGTTGGAATATGTTCTAATATATCTTTATTCCTATAAATTTTATGTCCAAGTGATGGGATATCCTTCTTTCCCTCATAATCACATTTTCTAAATTTTTAATTGACAATGTTAGGCTATATAATTTTCATAATGGAACTTCTTAACCCAAATTTTTATTCTTTGGGTTAATATTGTACTTCTTGAATAGGTAATGATATGATTGTGTGTGGAATCACTATTTATTTATTTATGTAGTAATTTCCACTCCTCTTTATGTGGATATACTTTTGATACACATAATCACTCCTTTGATAATCTCTCAAGTCATTGATATGAACTTGATAAGGGTAATCTTAAATCAATTTTCATTCACTGAGTTAAACATCCAAGTCAATTGTTTTGTTTTTAAAATAACATGTGTGAATGTCCTCTGATTTATTTACACTAAATATAAAATTATATTGATTGTATTTATATTTGACACACATAATTATGTAATTGATTTATACTTAATCTAAGGATGTCGTCTTTATAAGGGATTTCATCTCAATTTACATTCCATTGAGACTTCACTATTTTTATGCACCTATTCACTTTTTTATGGTGTATATACTAGCCTTTGGCATATTAAATCATGAATCCCTTTATTCTTATGATATTATAATGTTTTTATTAAATTTTATTCCCCAATTATTTGTATTCAAGAATCTCTCATTTGGTTAAGAACTGCTTAACTAAAATAAGGTTTTTAAAGATTTATTCTTATAGATATTTCTCATTAATTTCCATCTTTTAAAAATGGTTTCAAGGATTTATTTATATGGAAATTAATTTTTTAAAATTTTAATTCCTTTAAAAGTTTCAAATTAGTGTGGGACACTTTGATTCCAAAATCTCTTTATTAAATGTTTTAAAAGGTTTTGAAAATGGATTTAGTAAATCATTGATTATGTCAATATCTTAAAATGATATATTGTGATTGAAATTTATAAATATTAAATTTCCTTCATGATTATTTTATGTGTTATGATTTATAATGGTACTTGGACATTTTATGAGCGGTCACGTGATAAACCAAATGACGGGTGGTGCTGTTATAAACCAGGACGGGTGGGTACGTTATAACCTTTAATGCATTGGGTATGGAAGGTGGACATATAGATATTCCATTTAGTAATATGTGTGGAAGTCTATTGTATGGTTATTCCATCTAAGTATGTTTATGTCCCAAGTTAACTTTATATCTTACGTGTTCTTTCTATGGTTTTTATTGTAATCTTTTGTTTATAAAAGGGTAAGAAGTGATCTTTTATTCAGTGAAGAGTATTTACTACTTCATAAAGGTGAAAAGTATTACTTATGATAAAGTATTAATGGTTTACTTTTTGTTTTAAAAAACTAATAGTTTTCCTTATCTGGATTCAATGGGGCTCAGCTTCTACTGCATCACTGGCTTTGGCCTCTGACCTTCCCAATATTCTGACGCATTGGTGCTCCTATCTCTCCCCGGCTGATGTTGGTTCACTTTGCACTCTGGACTGGATTATTTGGGTCTGGAACAACGACGCTGTTTTTCATCATGCCCACAGACCCCCCAAATTCTGTATTGATTTAGCTACCTCTTGGATTAATGGTTGGGAAGGCTACAGCGGATACTCTATGCCAGGTGTCTCCCCCTCTCCTCCTATTCCCTGGAATCCCCCAGTGGAAGGGATTCTCAAGATCAATGTGGATGTGTCACTTCCAAAAGCTAGGCTTGTTTCCCTCGGCCTCCTTGCCCGAAATCATCTGGGGCAAATCCTTGCTACTAAGTATGAACCACATCAGACATTCTGGGAACCATCAGTCGCTAAAGCCAAGGCCATCCTTGCTGGTATGATGCTCGCTATTGAATGTGGATGGGGTGACATCATCATTGAGTCTGACTGCCTTTCCGTTATCGACGCTATCAATCACAACGACGGAGGACTCTAGTCGTTTGGTACCATTGTCAGAAGAATTATCTCACTCCGCCAACATTTCTCATTGTGCACATTCTCATTCACCAAAAGGGAAGGAAACAACATGGCCCATCAGCTGGCATCCTCGGGCCCATTTGGCACTAACCAGCTCTGGCTGGACAACTTCCCTTCATGGATTCGTGCATGTACTTTTGCTGATCCTTGTCATTAATGTTATATGATTTTATCAAAAAAAAGTAATTTTTAAGGTTGGGTCCTCATAATCTATATGTGTTGTGAATGGTGTGGAAAAACTGTGTGCCCTTGAAATATTTTTTATAGAGTTGATTCACATAGATACTGCATACTTTTCCAAACTCTACATAATAAAAATGAAATTGGAGAAAAATAATCATGTAATTCATTTAGTTAATTAAAACGTTCCCAAAAACCATCAATCTTCATCCTCTAACCTATACTCTCAAACCTTTTCCCATATGAATAAATTTTGGAATATCTTTATCATTAGTGAACTCCATTTCAATGTATCAAAGTGAATTACATCTCTGATATTGAATGTAATACGTATATCCTTTCGTCACTACTCTCATCGTTAATCATCATCCAATTTCATATAGAATGGAATAGTAAAGAAGTGATATTATGGAAGAAACTATTTATTCACTCATGTTTTGATAATTATAAATCTAAATTTATTTTTGTAATGGTTCATAATTAATGTATCTATGAGATAAAATATGTTTTCATTGTGTTCATTGATATTTTTTCTAATATAGGTGTCTTATCACTATTCTACCCACTACAAGAAAATCGCTAAGCACCAAAGGTTATTTTTTGAGTTGGATACGGTTTAAACCACCATAGAATAGTTATGTGATGGTTTCAAAAAACCACCCCTAATGTTGGTGTTAGAATCTAATACATGGTGGTTATACCCATTTAGCTACAGTTTCTAGTAAGTTTCATAGAAATCATATTTAGCGGTGGTTTTCTGAAGAAGAAAAAATTAATGATGACGTAGTGGATGTTAAAATGGATGTTATATCCTAATGATTTTTAACTAGAAACCCACTGCTAAAACTTAGGATACCACCATCAAATAATAGTTTTTAATATTTAGCGATGGTTCTAACCACCACCGATAAAAAACGGTTACCATATAGTGGTGGTTTAAACCACTACTAAACAAATATCCCCTATTTAGAGGTAGTTTAAACATATATTATATATTGGGTTAAAAAAAGATAGATGAAGATTGTGCATACCCATAACTACATGAAAAAATATATATTTAAAGACTGACTTCACTGCCTATCATAAGAAAACAAAATTATAAACATGAAATAATAAATGTGGAATGAATCCAACCACATAGCTCACCAATTTTAATTACCTATACTACCAAAGAAATCTCATTCTGAGATAAAGAGGCTCAAACTAATCTTATATAACTCGCTATAATTTTCATACACCATATTCATCTACACAGTCCCCTAAAATACGAACAACTATGAGTAATCATATATAAATAATTATATTAATTTACACGAAATAGAAACTGTTTTAGTATCTTTAAACATGGTAAATCATAAAAATTTCATGTGAAAACATTGTTTCACAATTGATACATGAAAAAACCCTCTCTTTCTATATTATTCCAAGTAATCAAAAAGACCACTAATAACTACCTGATGATGAACTCTTCTTGTCACACTCTCCATATGTGTCTCTATTTTCTACTACTGTCACTTGTAAGGAAATTATATTGAAAATTAAATAATGTTTTATATTTATATCTATAAATTAAAACCAATTAAATTTTGTGAACTAAATTTTTTTGAATTTGTGTGATTTACCTACTCAAAATGAGTCATCAATGCAATATCAACAGGGAAAGATTCGGTCACATTATGATATAAACAAACTTAATCTTTTTTCCAAGCAGATATCTATTCCCTTGTTCCTAAATTGTTATTTGCATAGAAAAAAACTCTATGTGATAATCTTAGGGTAGAGAGTGACTACAACTAGGAGTAGATCCAGTTGCAATCCCAAATGTCCCGCTAAAGACCTCAAATGGTAATGGTCTCAAACCCATCCCACGCACATGACCAAGATTCTTCTTCCCAAGTTGATTACCAATTGGGATATCCTATGTGACTGAGTAGAACTGTACTGGGTTTTGGGTTACATAGTTATTCAATTTTTACATATAAATCAAATATCATTCATATTTTAAAAAATATATATTATCATAGAGAGAACTTATAATAAGTTATTATAATGAATAATTAATTCATACTGCAACTTCTTTGGTAGGTTCATTAACATAACTCCCATCAGATTTTTTATGAACATTCAACCACGGTTCTATCTGGGAAGCTTTGTACCCTAAATTCTTTGACTATATTAAAAAAAGATAAATTTTCAATTTAATATATGTAATATATTATATTTTATTATAAATAATTAATTAATAAAAAGATTACAAGATTTGATTAGCATCTAGAAAAACTCATTGACCCTGAAATGTGAGGGGTGATTCTCTTAGCTAGGCTCGATGCATTCTTAATTGAAACATCATGAAATAAATAAAATTTAATGTAACACTAATTTATGCAACTTTATCTTATTTTCATATGAATTTAGAAAATATAAAATAAGAATAATATAACAATATATATTTAAATACCATTTTCTTCTCATCATGATGGATGTCAATAAAAAATCAATTTCCTTATAGGTAACCCATTGGGTACATTATCATACAGTTCCTAGGTTCTCAATGAAGTACTGTTGAATTCATTCAATAATATTCATTTAAAATATTTCCATTTCTTGCCAAATTTTTCTATGTCCACTTTCATAATAAAAGATCAGCAATGTAAAAGTGGAAAACACCTATACAAAGAGATTCATTTTGAAAATATTAGAATTTAATAATATTATGACATTCAAGTACACAATAATTTATTAAAATTACCATTATTTGTGACTAAAAAACATAATTTTTCAAGGTTGAATCCATACACCTCCAATCATCATACATAATTGAAAGGGTAACCAGATCTTCCACAAGTTCTCTAAGAAACTGACCAAATAGTCCCATGACGTCATCCGTAGGGACCCCATAATAGACAAAATGGAAAACTATCTTTAGTCCATTCAGATTCTAGACATACAAACTTTTCATTTTTTTCTCTGTAGTAACATTTTTTTCCACATTTCATGATAAAAAAGACAGTAGTATAAAAAAATTTCAATAACCTTATTCATATTAAAATTTATACCTATAATAGTCACCCTACAAAATCCCCATGAATAACCTAGAGTGGAGACCTAATCACATAATGCTAAGGTCGATGAATGGGGAGGCTTCAGTTGATCTACTAATGGAATGTTGGAGAAGGGTGTGATAGATTATGTATGGGGAAACCAGATGGTGTCTCATATACTATAGGGGGGGAAACAGATGGATCATCATCTATCAGTATGGTCGAGGGAACATCAATTGAGAGTCGACTAGAATTAGTATAACACTACCTAATTGGAATTTCTACCTTACAATCAAATAAAATTAACTTGAGGACATATATATTGAAAAATTCATGCAGAAAAAATTCAAAATTATAACAGATTCACAATATTGACAAGAAACATATACATAATAATGATAATTAATTACTGATCAAATGACATAAGTGGTTGATAAATTAATGTATGACTTCCCATACATTAATTTTCTCATTCAATCATGTTGTTTTAGGGGTCTATCATTTCATCATCTATTTTATCCACCCTTGCAAGAATATTATTTTCAATATCATGATGGAAAAATAATTTTTCTTCTTGTGTTGATGAGATTAAATATAAGAGATCAAATATTTCACTTCATTGCCCAAATCATAAAAGTATATTTGTTTTAGGAGATAAACTACACTTCACCCTCCATCTATAATAACTTCCACATAATAAACCATTTTATCTTATAATGATATTATATACTGATCAGGTAATTCACAGTCACCAACATCCATCAAGCGAGAAAAGTTTATTGAAGTAAATTTAATTTAATTTCTTTTAAAACCCATGATAATATTGACCCAATTGTATTTGAATAAAAAAATGAAAAATTCATGGGTTACTTTAATTCTATAATATTAGTCAGCATTCCATAGTATACCACTTTGGTAAATGTAAATATGCCACTATTATATTTTTTCAAACCCTCTTCCCGATCATCTGTACATAATTTAAATCCATTCACATTGTAATTTTCAAACATTCAATCCTGTTTTGGAAGATTTCGAGGAATAATATTCTGATATTTTAACAAATTGGCATGAGTATTTGTACTCAGGGACTAAATAAGTAATATACATTACTATATTTACAAAATATATGTGTCAAACTAATATCCATATTGATTGAAATATTTATGAATATACACATCATGAAAACCATTCTACATTCTCTTTTCTAATATCTATTGTTATATCATTCTAGTTTAATGTTCAACCTCTCATTAGTCTCTTTGTTTTTATCCTTAACTATTCAATAAATGGATCGGAAATTTCACTATTCTACAACGCATATCTATATTCCTGTAATAATTACATTTTTGTCAGTGTATCATTTGAGATCCTCCCAACTTATCATCCAATATCATGAATGATATTTGATTTCCCTTGTAGTTGATATTGAGTTGATGTGTCATGAAAACATCCAAATCAATTGAATATTGTCTCAATATAATCTATTTATATAGAAAAGAAGTTAATACAGTCCTCTTCCAAATAGACTTCATTAATAGATCCTTCGGGTTGAGTTTAATTTTTTATGTATGATTTAAAATTCTCAATATATCTATGAAATAAAATAAAAAAGACATAATTGTGTATTCAATGAAGTTCAATGAATTGTTTACTATGAAAAAATAATAAATAAAGTACCTCATAATTTGATACATCCATCGATAATGTATGGGGCCTCCTTATTAATATTCCTCAACCAAATGAATAGTCAAATACACCATTACAGTAAAAAACAACGGAGGAAAGATCATCTCCATTTCAAAAATTGTTAATACCAAACCCTCTATAAGGTTATCAAGCTCAAATGGTTTTAAATTTTTCTCAAATAGCTATCTAAATAATGTGAAAATTTATAGTACAGTAACAATAACCTTTTCAATTAATAATATATGAAAGGCTAATGGTAGTAAATGCTATTAAAAAAATTTGAATCATAAACTTTCAACCCATGTAACATATGATGACTTAAGTCAAAAAACCTTGAGATGTTACTTTAATATCCATGAGATACCTTCACATGTTTTAAAATTCAAAGAAATGTTTATTTATACCTATTTTTCAATGAAAAATTTTCGGGATCATACTTTCCATTCTTATCTAGATAGATATCACCCTTTATTTTCATCATTTGTAAGTATTTCTAAGAATTGATACGATCCTTAGATTTTACATGCTTATTAAGTATGTGAAGATCAAATTTTCAAAAAATTATTTTCAATATCTATAAAATCAATATTATTTCGCATAAAACTAAATTCCCAATATGAATGTATGAAGAATATACTTTATTATTCTATCATTGCATGTCGATTTTACTTGACGATGCACTTCAAGCTCATTTACCACGATCATTAAAATTATTCTCCTTCCAAAAAAAATCAACATTCCAAAGTTGTTTCAATATTTTATAACTTTTTAAAAACTTTTTATGTGGTCAATGATCAGTGGAACCATTGAATTTGCACTTGCTCAATAAAAATCTATGATATACATCAAGAAATATTTGATGACACCGTAAGTACCATTTACTACTGTGAGGTATTCATTTTGGCTAAAAATCAATGTGACAAACATGATAATACAAACATAAGTAAGAGTTCCAACTAGCTAAATTCTCATGTTAATGGAAGTCACTAATCATCAACATTAAAGCATCTTGCATTATGAACATTTATCTAGAAGATGTATTCTATTTCTCAACACCGTTGCTCCATATCTCCAAGTATTATTCAATTAAAAGATGAAAGTATACATCAATATCATTTCTAATCATTTTTTTTTCATGGAATAATAATTGAAATGATAAAATACATTTTTTTCATACACATCCACATTGGTAGATTATAAGGGATCAAAACAACTAATAAAATGTTATAATTGGTTCACAAAGTACCAAATGGGTTGAATTGATCCACACCCAATGTAACACCCCAAGATTTCATAGTAAGTTATTTTCTTTAAAGTAATTCAATAGCTTGCGTTATACGCAACACCGAGTTCGAGAACACCACGACTTACCAAACAATCCATTAAAAGAGAAGTTATGAATATTATTAACTAAATTTTTAATTTTATATACTCCATGGAATTTTAGAATCCATATTATGTTTTTCTTAAACATAATATAAGAACAAATTCATTGTTTTCAAATAAAAGAAGTATTTTTCAAAAATAAAATTTTACCACCTTTTAATGTAGAACCCTTTTTAAAAACAATATTCAACACTTTTATATATTCAATTTAATTAAATTAAATTCTTATTTAGAATAGGTACATAAAAAATTATTTTGGATAAATATTTTGCACTTTTCTGATAACATTCATATTTTGATGAAAAGTGAAAAATACTAAATTTAAATTGAAAACAAACTTTTTTATTAAAAATAATTTATAGTGTTAAATTATGAATTTGAATGGTTTGGAAGTATAATAAGAGTATATTTTTATCATTTAATACAATTTAGGTCATTATATGTAATTTCACATTTAAATTTGACATAAACACATATCAATCTTTTCATAGTTTTAACTTCTTAAAAAACTGCCTTTTGGTTTTAAAAACGGGAATTAGTTTTAATTTAATTAATATTACTTATATGTTTTTAATTTGGTAAAATAAAATTCATTTTTGAATTTGGAATATCAAAATTACTGTAGGGTGAATTTTTGGTATTTTTCTAAAAACTTTCAATTTTTGATGAATAATGAAAAACACTGTGTTTGTGATTAAAACCCGGCTTTGTATTTAAATAATTATTTATTTTAATTATTTAATTCAATATAGATACATAATACCTGTATTAGTTCAATGTGATTCATTGAAGTCATTTTTATAAAAAAAATTATATGTATAAAATTTTATTGAACTTTTTACCGTCTTCTACCCACCTTATAGGAGCATTTTAAAATTTACATAAAATGTAATTTTACCACTTCTATTAGTTGAATTTCAAAAATCCTAGAGACATGGTTGACATCATTAAGTAAAATTTGGTTCAATAAGATAAAAATAATTTATGGTGAATAGTAATTTTTGACTTTTATTTACCACGGTTAAAAGTAAATAGGGTAATTAAAAGTAAAAATGATATTATAATTACCCTAACACATATCCTAATCCTTTTGGATAAGTGTAATTCGACCAAAAATAACCTTAGGAATAAAATATGATCCTTTTGGTCCAGTTGGATTAGATTAGGACATTTATTATTATTTTATTTAAAGAAGAGTTAAAATTGTTAAATTCAAAGTTTAATAACAATACTATTTTTAATATAGAGTTATACATAAGATAAATTCGACTGTAAATATTAATTAGAAATAAAAAACTATTTCCTACATAATATTATTTTATTTATAATTTTTAGATGTTAAATAATTAAATTTATTTATGACATAGTGATGATGCAGTAAATACCTTATTAATGTAAGATTAAAATAATTGATATTATAAATATCCAAATAAATATAATTTGAAACTTTTGATGAATTCCACTAATTTTCTAGGTTAATATGATAGTTTATGGTTTATTAAATAACTTTTTTTGAAGTAATCATGATATTATGATTTTCACAAAAAAAATACTAAATAGTGTCAAAATTGACCTAAATGAGTTTTTAAAACAAATACTACATTATTGGTTGATATAATATTTCTAAAAATCGAAGGTTCAGCCAAAGGGCTTAAATAATATTATATATTTCATTAATGAACCACTTGAGGTTCTCTTGGAAGTTTAGATTAAGTTTATTAACCATATAGTGTAAGAATACAAGAAGCCACATTAAAAGTTAAACTATTTAACTAATAGCTAAATCTAAAAGATATGGTTAATATGGTGACCAAAACTTGTATAAAGCTTAATGGTTGAGATTATTTCTACCCATACCCACCTTATCTTTGAAATAAATTAATTTGGATCCATTAGAAACTGAAAATGATTTATAATAAAATAATATTTCAAGGTTTTCCTAAAGTGACCCTGATGCACCCGATTTGTGTATACATTTCCACATACTTTAATGAAAATAAGAACAAGTTTTCAGAAATTTCTTACTAATAAGGGAAAAAATACTTTGATTTTGGTGAACTTGTTTATTTTTGGGAGATTTATGGCCAAATACACAAAATGTGGGAGACTGAGAAAAATCTACAAACTACACGGCATGTAACTATATACATGTTGTGTACTTCCAGACTCAGAAATGGATTGACCAGGAAAAGTACATGCCCAAGTAATCAGAATCCAGTACACACCATGTGCACACTTTACACACCGTGTACACCCTTCTAAAAGAAGTTGGCGGATGGGAAGAAGTCTACAGGCCCATGTGGTCGGCTGAAGGTAACACGCTATGTTTAACGTATACACGTCGTGTAGGACTTTCTAGAAGCAGTTGGTGGCCGAAAAATGAGACTACACGCCCTGTATGGAGGTGCTACATGTTTTTTATTGCTACCTACTAGGAGGAGCCATGTTCCAAGTAAAAGAATGTGTGTTAGTCCACCTACCATTGGAGAAAACAATGTCAAAAATGTGTTGACAAAAGTACACACCGTGCACTGTTGCCACACGCCATGTGGATATTTTTTCTATAAAAGGAGGCCTTTGCCTCCAATTTGAGAGTGGTGTGTGAAGAGAAAGTGTGGAGAAAAGGTTAAAGGTCCGAATGATAGAAGTTATGCCACTGTACTACGACCATTCTACCATCTACCCTAGAATCATTCCCTCCTCGAAGTACCAAGCATGATCACATCACGTATCAAGAGCTTTGTGTTTATTATTTTCTATATGTGTAACTAAATACCCAGTGTGTTGGGGTTGTGTAAGCTGATGATTTGTAATTTAAATTAGTTTTTATTAATATGTTCGTTCCTTTTAACCTTTTTTAATTCTTATTAAATCACTTCATTTTATCATTGAAAATTGTGTACCAGACCAAGGGCAGAATTTTTAGGGATTCAAAAGATGATTAACGACAAACAATTTCGTGACCATTTGAAGTATTTGTCGACACAAAATGGACTAAGCCAAATAAAGAACTATGAAACACTAATTACCAGACTTGGGAGTTAATTTCTTCATCTCTAATTATTAGTTTACCAGACCAAGAAAACTTTATTACAAATTGAAACCCAAAGTGTTGGGTTATTATGAACAACACAACCTGATAAGCAATTTTATTTACTAAATAACTTCTCATTGATCTATAACCCCAACTCATGTCTCTCTTTATCAATATAAAAATTAATTTTCCCATATTTACTTGTATTTTTTTAAGTAATTTGTTAAAAGAAACTTAAAACCAATCATTCCTTTTATCTAAACAACAAAAATTGACTTTAAATTCAGAAAACATCATTAAACAAATATACAAACTATGTTAAACAAGATAAAAATAACTTCTTTTTCCCTGTGGATCGACCCCTTACCGGTACTATACATGTTAGGGTAAACATAATTTGGGACACTGAGAATATACCTTCGGTGAAACGACTTGCCAAATTTTGGAACCGTCACTGGGGAGAAGAAAAGTTACTTTTATTCTTGTTATAATTAAGTTTGTATCAAATTTTATTGAAAATAAAAATCAACAATTTACAAAAATCACTTTCCTAATATTATTTCTGTATATATTTCTTTTTCCTCATTTACGCTTGGTTTGATTTGTGTTGTGCAGGACATTGGGTGTATGAGCGGGTACCTCACATGTTCCAAGAACGATGAGTCGTCAGGGTTTTTCCCAAATAACATAGAGATCTAATGGATGATTCTGAGGCTCCAACGAGCAATAATTGCTAAACACAACCACAACAACCCCATGGCACAGAACGAGGAAAAAATTCCAGCTGTTTTCCAAGGAGTCGGACAATAGTCAAGATCAGAAGACAACCAAACTCAGCAAGCTCCACTTACTTTAGGATATGGCCCACAGTAGCTCTAACAATTCTAACCGGAGCAGATGCCATTTTTCAACCAAGGTCAGGATTCGTACTATGCCCCTCAAGAACAACAATACATGTCGATTCCACTCCCTCAGTAGCCACCTCCACTTCGTACTCTCATTGAGTACGACCTTCCGTCTATCCATAGATCTGACACGAGCATCATATGTCCACCAATGCAGGCACAACACTTTGAGATCAAGCCTGCTATCATGCAGCTGATCCAGAACACCATTCAATTCATCGGTCTTCCCATCTAGGATCCCAGTGCCCATCTCTCCAATTTTCCGGAGGTCTGCGACATGTTCTACTACCACAGAGTATCCACAGACATTGTTTGTCTTCTCCTATTACCCTTATCTCTAAGGCATAAGTAGAATGATTGGATTAAAGGTTTTCCACAACGATCTATCCTCACCTGGGAGTAGATAGCCCAAGAATTCCTATCTAAATACTTCCCACCCTCAAAGATGGTGACTCTATGAAACAAAATCCACAACTTCCAGCAGTATAACACTAAGTCACTATACAAATCATGGGATAAATTCAAGGAGATGTTGTGAAAATTCCCACACCACAGACTCCCACTTTGGATTCAGGTCCAAACCTTCTATGGAGGGTTGACAAAGAATATAATTTTTGTGGAGGACGCTGCTGCTGGAGGTATAGTAATGAGGAAATCTCCCAAAGATCTTTTCTAACTACTGGAAAACATGTCTTCCAATATCTTCTAGTGGAATTTTGAGCGAGGAACCAAGAAATGAGGTATGCATAACATTGATGCAACTACTATGATTGTTGCTCAGTTAGACTTTATGTCCAAAAAGATCAATGCACTCAATATGAAGGGAACGCCTCAAGTATATGTGGAAAACCATCTGGTGTGTAGTGAATGTGGTGATAACCACATCATGGGAGAATTCATGGGTTCTGCTAGAGGCCCTTCAACAAGTGGGGTAAGTTATGTTGCCCAAAACCGAGGGCCAAACCAGTTCCAGCAGCACCAGAACCCGGCATGATGTGATCAATAGAACACAGGCTGGGGACAACAACAGTAGAATATTCCGCCCTAGCGACTACCTAGCTACAAACAACCTCCATATCAGAACTAGTATCAGAGGAAGAAACAGCCCCAACATGGCTCTTATCAACAGCAAGGGTATCAGAACCCCTGCCCGCAATAGTTGCGGCAGCCACCACCTCCACCAGCTCAACAACCACCTCCGCAAGAGAACACCTCTAGGTTAGAGGATCTCATGACCAAATTTATATCTAATGTTGGTACTAGGTTCAAAAATTAGTAGTCTTCAATTTGAGTCCTGGAAAACCAAATTGGCCAGTTGGAAAACCAACTCTTGGGAAGGCAACCTTGTACACTACCAGGTAACACTGAGAAGAACCCGAGGGAGGAGGCTCATGCCGTTATGCTATGGGGTGTAAAGGAGCTCCAACAGCACCAATTAGCATATCCAGGTGTATCCACACCCCTTATTGATAAAGAGGGTATAGATACAGACCCCTCCTCATCCAAAATCCTACAGAAGGAGGCTTCGCAGAATAAAGGAAAAGAGGTTGTCAAACACTTTGAGCCTGCCTTACCCTTCCTAGAAAGATTGAAGCAGGGAAAGCTGGACCACCAGTATAGAAAATTCGTGGATTTGTTTAAGAAGATTCAAATAAATAATACCTTTTGTAGAGGCACTGATGAAAATGTCCCCTTATTCCAAATTCATGAATGAAATACTCTCCAACAGAAGAAAGATGGAGGATTTGGGCACCATTGCCCTAACCAAAGAGTGTTCTGCAGTCATCCAGCATTTGATTCCTCCCGAACTCTAGGATCCAGGTAGCTTTACTATTCTATGTACTATTGGACCATGTGATTTTGCGAAGGCCCTATGTGACTTAGGGGCTAGTGTGAACCTAATGCCACTCGGAGCTTTCAAAAAGCTAGTGCTCAATGATTTGAAGCCTACCCGAGTAGCCCTTCAACTTACTGAACGATCCATAAAACATTTGATGTGGATACTGGAGGACATGTTGTTCAAGGTAGGAAGGCTAATTCTCCCTACATATTTCAGCATCCTTGACATGGAAGACGACCAGGAGGAACCTATCATTTTGGGAAGGCATTTCTTGGCAATTGGGAAGGCACTCATCAACATGAACTAGGGGGAGCTAATTTTTCATTTAGGAGAAGAGAGAGTATCCTACAATGTCCTCAAGGCCATAAAGCATGAATCATTGTCTGATCAGGAAGGATATTATGTGATAAATACCGTGGATGATCTCTTAGTGGATTATTTGGTATGTTCTTTTATTTCTGATAACTTTATCATTCTAGACATTCCAATTGAAGAAGATCCGGAGGACCTACAATTCCTAAAAGGCTAGGGTGAAATAGTGGGAATGTTTTCTACCATACACATCAGGTAAAATAAGGTAAGTAGTTCAATCCAACGACCTAAAACAAAGGTGCTTCCTGGGAGGCAACCTAGTGAATACACTTGGTGTACCAAAACCACACAGTGTGTACATTTTTTCCTTTTCATTTATTTTCTAACTAATATAAATATATAGTTTTACTAATAAATAAATAGGGATGATGTCGGTGTCGATGGTAAGGTCACTGGAGTTTATCCGAGCCTTCACCGGTTCGAATCCTCCCGACCTACCTTCGTCACAGGGTTCCTCCTTTTTCTCTTCATGTTTTCTTACACGGATTGTGTAGTTTTTTTCATATATATATATATTCTTATAAGAAAACCCATGGTGGGGATGGATCGGTTGGCCAAGATCGTAACCCGGCTCCAAAAGTCCTGGGTTCGATTCCTGACAACCGCCCCATTTCCATCATTTGTCCTTTTAATAAAACCACACGGCATGTATTTTGATATACGTCTTGTTTACCATATTTTTCTTTTAAAACTGAAATGATTTTTTGCATAAGGTAATTCATCCAGGTGAAGTTAGTAGATTGGCAGAGTCTCAGCCCTGGATATAAAAGACCCGGGTTCGAACTTGGCTAATCTCCCTACTTCATCACTTTTTGTACAATTTAAAACCACACATCATGTGTTTCCTTCTTCATGTGTAGTATAGGCCATATATATTAAATATATATAAATAATAAATACAATCATCATTACATCCTTTGCTCCAGTGGTTGAGGGCTTCCATTCAGAACGGCCGATCACCGGTTCAAAACTCGCCCCAAGCATCGGACCAAAGGTTGTACTTCTCTTTTTCTAATTTTAAAAAACATGACGTGTATTTTATGATACATTACATGTATAGTTTTATTTTTAAAATTATGTATATACATATATATATTTTATTATTTATATTTATATTATATTAATTATTATATAGTTTACTATAATAGTTATATATTTATTTATTTATTTATTTTTTAAAAAAATGGAATACACGACATGTAGTCTATGGTAAACACTGTGTACCTTGGATATATAATCCACAGAACACCAGGCTTCTGCCCATGTCGTGCATCCCTCCCCTTATTCCTGTTTCTTCCCTTATACGACACGCGGACCCCCTTTGCTCAAATTTTTTGATTTTGGGCGTTTCTTCTTCTGATTTCTACTGCATTTTGATCCCCGATCCAGGTACACCCTTATACACCCTCTATTTCAAGTTATTATAAGTTTTTAGGGTGACTTATGGATCATCTGACCATTTGGATTCTCTAATACATGGCCATGATATGAAGAACACACACCGTAAACTTTTGTACATGGCCACACATTGGATGCTTCATGATTTGAAAATACACGTTGTTTATGTTCGGTACACACCATGTAACAACCCCCATCATGTCTGGGTATCTTTTACAGATGGCCTCACACACCATTTTCGTGAACACGGTGTGTCTGTTCGGTACACACAGTGTAGACCTTTTCTTTTAGCCATCCCGTGTGTAGCACTTCACAAGACCATTTACACTTTTTTCTTTCACACGTCGTGTGGTACTCACACACGGCGTGTCCTGTGTTGTTATAACTACTTAAAGAGTGGTTGTGTCTTTTCCAATACATGACTAGGACCCCTTTACATGAACATGGCATATATGTTTGGTACATGCTATGTATCCTTCCCTGGTCTATCCCATGGTCCCTCGGGGTGTCTATCCAAAGAAAACGGGATGGTAACCGGCTTTAACTGCACGCCATGTACTTTGGAACTACACGCCGTGTACTTTTTATTTTTCCATTTTTCTCACATTTTATTCTTTTCCATTTTCTTTTCTTTTTCTTTTGTTTGGTTTTTATATTCTCTTTCAGGGTATGGATGATATAGATCCTTCCCATGGGAAGTGGCCCGCCTCCGCCAATGATGGTGAGAGGCCCATTTATCGTCGGATTCGACTTTTTCCTGCGACACTACTAGATCCAGACTCTCCAGTCTTTCAACTCCCTTTTTTGTCCAGGATTCCACCACTCACTCCCTTAGCTGATGCTGGTCCTAGTAGCACCGCACCTCCACCATCTCGCACTGAGCCTCCGATCACCATCATTCCTTCCCCACCAGCTACCACTCCACCTGAGATCTCCTCATCCGCAGTTGGTCCCGCATCGACCGCCCCATCCAGTGAGCCTTCGTCTACTCCAGCCGATCCACCTCTAGAGCCATCTCCCACTACAGCACCTCCACCTAGGCCAGGACCTGCAGGTGTTCCCTACCCTTGAATGGTGTTATTGGTCACTGATTCGGCGCATGATAGGGTCTGGAGCTTCTCTCTCCACTCGATTCCATTGAGAAACCGCTATCTGGATAGCAGCGTCCTATAGCATCTGGACATCTAGGGAGAGTTATAGGATCTTCTCGGGTACACTCCCTTGCTCTCAATCTTCCAGGTCAGCACTCTTATTTTTTGGATTTATTTTTGGTGTTTTCTGGTTCATTCGAGTTTGACGGGGCTGAGTACTAGGAGACGCCCAGTGATGTAGTACCAGTGGTCGGGTTCTGACTAGGAGGTCATCACTTTTCTCTTACCATTACCGAGTTCAGCCAAGGGTGTGGTTTCTATCCTCATCCTGTCACCCCACCCCATGTCTCCTCTATGACCTGACCCGAGCGCTCTGACCTCATTTCCATGTGGTGGGAGATTTTTGGGCATGACCACCACTATACCCCTACCTCCAAGAAGAGTACCCTTATAGATAACCCTATCCTTCGCTTCACCCACTAGTGCTTCAGTCCCATTATTTTTCCCCGTCATGAGAATATGGGGGTCATGATTGGTAATGACATGGATCTCTATACCTGTGTCATCCGGGAGGACTACCCGGACCTACCTTACCTTGTTGCCTCCAATTTTTATGCCATGTTTACCAACTGTTAGGGAAACCCGAACGGTGTATTTTATGCAACCCACCTTGCCCATTATCTCAGTGTTTTTGAGACTTCTCTTCCTCATGACCTGTTGGGTCCCCCCCCCCCCCTCGTGGATGGACCATCTCATGCTTATTCACTTGGGATTGGTCCAAAAGTAGGGGGTGCCTACGTCCTTGCCCAGGCACGACCCCACCCACCTACTTCCCTCATGTCCCTGTTGATTCACCTACTCCTCCTTCCCTACCCCCTCCAGCTTCCCCACCCCATCCCCATACTTCTGAACTTCTTTCTTCTATTCCTCCTACTACCCCTACCCCTTCTCCCTCGGTAGATCTCACATGTTCCCTCCACCTATCTGAGATAGAGAATCACTTGGTCCGTCTCGATCGTCATTAGGATTGACTGGAGCATATGTCGGGGCTTCTTCTTTAGCATCATGGTATTATACTGTCCCCACTACCTGCCCCTACTTTGACTCCTGGTCCTTCATCTACAGCTCCACCACCCTTTACTGTGCTGGCCAGGGATTCAGTTCTCCTGTCCACTGTGGTCCCAGATACTACTACCACTACTTCCACTACTACTACCAGTCCAGGGAGTGATTCCGAGCATCCTCTTCTATGTCCAGCTCAGGCTGCTTCTACTTTTACGGCTTCTCTTCCAGGTTCAGATTCTGAGCCTCCAGTTTCCAGGGTTCCTGAGCCATCTCTACCAGCTGATTCTATACCAGATGATGTCTTTTCTAAGGCGACCCCCTGACTAGTTTTGGGACACATGTTTTTCATTTTATATATATTTTTGTGATATCTGTTTCCTATGTATGTTGTGTATGGTTTCATTGTTTTCTCTCCACCTCCATCACAGGTACTCTGGCACGTTTTGGGCTACACTTTTCCACCACCTCTCATCTTTATTCACCTAGATATGAGGGAAGTACTGTTTTTCACTTTTTTTCTATTATTTTTTTCTTTTTATTTCTTATTTTCCTTCTTTTCTTTCTCCCCCTTATTCTGGTCCACTATTGTGTCCCTACATTCCCTTCTTTACTTTCAGGTACTTGGTGGACCAAGTGTGGTATTATGTATGGGGGAGCATATCTCAACCACCTTAGTCTTTGCCCTTATCATCATTCTAGAAGACATCATTATTATAAGATATATTTTAAAATGTGAAGGCATTTTGGTTAACCATATTTTTAAATAATAAAGCTGAAAGTGGGAAATTTTTAAAAATTTGCATGCTTATTTTGATTCTTATGTATTTTAAAATGATTTCTTATATATTTTAAATTAAAACTTAAAATCTATGGATAATTACATCGATTAGACTAATAAGTTATATGCAAGTCACGACTTGATTGTATTTTTATTTGTTTTCTCACTCTTGAAAGGTATTCTAAACCCTTTCTCATATTCTTCTTAATACCCCCTTTCTTGATAGATTCTTAGGATATACATAACTAATAGAATTTTCAAGTTTTCTTTTTGAAACATGAGGAATTTTTGAATTACATTAAAATGATTGAGGTATTAGATTGTTTTAATCCCTTTATCTTAAGATCTACCCTACATCTTATCTTCATGAAGCCCCTAAGAACCATGAATAGCCTTTATAGGAATCCATATTACAAGAATATTTCCCTTCCTACCCTAATTATTTTATTATTTTACATGATTATTCATTTGAGCTCAAAAGAAGGTATTGGAAACACATGGCATAATTTTGTGAATTGTCAAGAAATTAATTATGGGGGAGTTTCTCTTGATCATATGGGGTGAGAAAGGTTCCAAACCTCTATTTGTGGAAATTCTTAAAGGTTCCCTTTTTTCTTTAAAAAAATGATATAGAAAAATAGACATTATACTCACTTGTTGGTTTGAAAACCCTATATACCCAACTAATAGAGATGGTGGTTATGACATTATTTGATAAATCTTGTTGAAAAATCTTTTACATTGAGCTTAAATTTGAATATCATGCACTATTATTTAAAGAATTTAGCCTCCCTTTTCAAGCCTCGGAGTTATTTTTCACATCTTTACCTACCAACCTTTAGCCAGAGAAACATCTGATCCTTATTAAAAAGCCCTCATTATTTCTGTAAGTCAATTTTCTAAAGTAGAGAACTAGATTTCTTTCAAACCTATGGATAGAGTGTATATATCTTTGATTGGAAAAATTTTTATTTAAAATTTCTTGAGTGTTGACAGTATTATTGGTGAGGTAGATCATCAAGTGGGTTGTTTGTTTTTGAAAGGTTGAAACATGTGTTAAAAGAGGATGAAGGTAGTTAATTGAATTATATATGTGGCATGATTAGAATATCTCCTGAATTTAAACTATTTTTTATCTTTTTGTAATTTTCTCCAGTATCTTATTATTTACTTTTATTATTAACTGAAGTCCCTCCTTTTAAAATGTAGACTCTGTTAATTAGTTGTTGGGATTTTCTTGAGGGTAAGAAAATGACTAAGTATGGTGGAGTTTGATGCACCCGATTTTTGTATACATTTTCACATACTTTATTGAAAATAAGAACAAGTTTTCCGAAATTACCTACTGTTTAGGGAAAAAATACTTTGATTTATTTGAACTTGTTCATTTTTAGAAGACTTATGGCTAAATACCCAAAATGGGGGAGACTGAGCAAAATTTACAAACTAAATAGTGTGTACCTATATACACATTGTGTACATCTAGTCTCAGACACGAATTGACTAGGAAATGTACATGACCAAGTAATTAGAATTCGGTACATGCCGTGTTCACACTTTACATGCCATGTACACCCTTCTAGAAGTAGTTGGCAGATGAGAAGAAGTCTACATGACCATGTGGTCGGCTGAAGGGAACATTCTTTGTTTAACGTATACATTCCATGTAGGACTTTATAGAAGCAATTGGTGGATAAAAAATGAGACTACATGCCTTGTATGGTGGTGCTACATGCTATTTATAGCTACCTACCAGGCGGTGCTATGTTCAAAGTCAAAGATGGTGTGTTAGGCCACCTACCGGTGGATAAAACAATGTCAAAAGAATGTTGAAAAAATTAAACGTCGTGTATTGTTGCCATATTCCGGGTGGATATTTTTTCTATAAAAGGAGGCATTGGCCTCCGGTTTGAGAGTGGTGTGTGGATAGAAAGTGTGGTGAAAAGTTTTAAGTTCTACAAGATAGAAGCTTTATCACCATACTACCGTCATTCTATCGTCTACCTGAGAATCATTCCCTCCTCAAAGTTCCAAGCATGATCACATCAGGTATCAAGAGATTTGTGTTTATTATTTTTTATATGTGTAACTAAATACCCAGTGTGTTGGGGTTGTGGAAGATGATGAGTTGTAATTTAAATTAGTTGTTATTAATGTGTTTTTTCCTTTTAACATCTTCTTATTCTTCTTAAATCACTTCATTTTATCACTGAATATTCTATACCAAACCAAGGACATAATTTTTAGGGATTCGAAAGAAGAATAACAAAGAACAATTTCATGACCATTAGAAGTATTTGTCGATTAAAAATGGACTAAACCAAATAAAGAATGGTGAAAAACTAACTACTAGACCAAGGAGTTAATTTCTTCAGCTCTAAATATAAGTTTACCAGGCTAGGGAAACATTATTTCAAATTGAAACCCAAAGTGTTGGGTTATTATGAACAACAAATCCACATAAGAAATTTGATTTACTAAAAAAATTATCATTGATTCATAACCACAACGCACATCTCTCTTTATATATATCAAAATCAATTTTCCTATATTTACTTGTATTCCATTAAGTAATTTGTTAAAAGAAACTTAAAACTAGTCATTATTTTTATCCAAACAAAAAAATTGACTTTAAATTCAGCCAAATTCATTAAAACAAAAATACATACTATGTTAATAAAGATAAAAATAACTTCTTTTTTCCCAGTGGATCAACCCCTTACTAGTACTATACTTGTTAGGGTAAAAATAATTTGGGACACCAAGAATATACCTTCGGTGAAACGGCTCACCAAACCCTCACCTCTCTTATAAAAGGGTACTTCCCCTTCTCTTAATTTTACACCTCCAAAGCCATTTGGCTCGGCCAAACCCTGACCAAATATCCTCCCAAGTACTGTCACTAAATCCTACAGCCCTTTCTTTGATCAGAAATCTAACCTAAGTAGCCCTTTTGAACAAATCAAAAGGAAGCACCTGAAGAAGATGTAATAATTTCTCCACCCTCTTTCAAGTTCTTTTCTTCTTCCACTTCCTCTTTATTTTTTGATTCCATGCCAGAATAATAGCTCTAGTACCTCTTAGATAATGTGATGTCATTATAAATATGGTACAACCATATTTTATATTATATCCATCCTATAAATGACAAATTCACCATACGTGCGTATGTACGGCTTACTGTCTCTACGTCGTGGTGTAGTTTGTTTTTCAAAAACTTCATTATTTGGATGGGTAAAATAATGAGTATAAATGATGAAAATAATAAATATAACATGTTAATGATTCTTTCTATATGATTTTCCATCCAATTATATACTATTTCACCATCAAAATAATGATATTGTCGCTTGTGCGTACGTACAGCTTACCGTCTCCACCACGCAATGAGATGTCATTCACCATCATAACCATTCAAGACTAATTTTCATTTGATGAATAAAAATATTGTTTAAATAATTGATATCATTTTGTATATGAATAAAATACATACTATCCATAATAAACATGACTTACTTAATAAAACATATAAAGGAAAATGAATCAGTTAACACCCGAAACAATGATACTACTAAAATATTATTAATAAATAAATATTAAGAAGATCATATATGATATCATAATTATGTATGTGGTTATTATATAATTTAATAACACTTATTTAACTATTATACATGAGGTTAATGTAACCTTGACTAAGTAAAAGTACAAGTTAAGGGGTTTTCATCTCACTTTTATTTCTGTGAGATTCATGCTATATTTTCCACTGTTACCTTTTATGTTGTGTATTCACTGCCCATTATTGTATTTTTTGCGTAATATAATTTAATTTATGGGTATTTACATAATAATTGGATGATAATCCTTTCATGGTGTGTATGTTTTGTAAGTTACCAAATCGGTAAGGGAATTTCAAATTTCAATTTCCACTCATTCGGTTTTACGCAAACTTCATTGATTACATTACTCCAAGATTATGTGTGAAATCACTATTTATTTTCTTATATAGTAATTTCAACTCCCGTTTGTGTCGGTATACTTTTGATACAAATAATCACTCCATTTATAAATTATCAAGTCATTGATATAAACTTGATGAGAGTAATTTTAACTCAATTTCTATTCATTGAGTTGAACATCCAAGTCATTGGTGTTGTTTTTACTAGAATATGTGTGAATGTACTATGATTGATTTACACTAGAAATATAATAATATTGAGTGAATTTATATTTTTCAAAAATAATTATGTCATTAATTTATCCTTAACATAAGGATATGGTCTTTATGAAATAATTCATCTCAAATTACATTCCATTGAGACTTCTTTGTTGTTATGCACCAATTCACTTTTATTTGGTGTATATACTATACTTTGACATAGTATATCATGAATCCATTTATTCTCATGATATTATAAAGTTTTTATTACCTCAATTATTTTTATTCAAGCATCTCTCATTTGGTTAGGAACTATTACTAAAATATTATTTTAAATGTTTTAAAATTTTATTCTTCTAAATATTTCTCGTTAATGTCCATGTTTTAAAAATGGTTTTAAGGATTTATTTATATAAACATTAATGTTTTAAAATTAAAATTCCTTTTAAAAGTTTCAAAGTGGCATGGGCCACTTTGATTCAAATATCTATTTTAAATAGCTTCTTTATAAATTGTGAGCCTTTTAAATGTTTTTAAGAAAAAGGGGGATAATTATCTCAAATAGTTTTGATGATTATTTTCATCTATGTTAATATCCTTTATTATTATATATTGAGGTAAATATATTATAATAAAATATTCTATATTGTATTGAATGAGTTATTTTTGACTGTGGTTGTGCTATTTTTATACCATTCATTGTTTGTGGTTAAAATATTGACATTTCATATGCTGGTTTTAATAAGAATGTTTAGATTATGTTTCAAAATTTTCATATCAGGAATGAATTGGACTTTGTAAGGGATGGTTGGAGCCTACTATAGCTCTTTGATGCAACGGTAGGTCTCATGATACAAACTAGTGTCTTGGAATAAGGCCTTGACAAAATATTATTTGTAGTCTTGTCCCTAGTCCTTGACTATGTGGTTATGATGTCTGACATTATGCATTCCATCATTATGAAATTAGATATTGATATTACATGTGATTATTCAACTATTATAATATCCATGTGAATAAGTAAATGGCATTATTTTATTTATCATTTCTGTATTATGATGAAGATTGTGTTTAAAAGTATTGTGTTCTAGTCTTATACATTTCCTTAAATGTTTATTCTTATTTATGATAGTTTCTTCTATATTTTTATCCTTACTGAGCATATGAGATCACCCCTCTATTATGTTTTATTTTTCCTAGGATTCAAAGAAGTATATTATGATTAACCTGTAGGAATATTCTAAGGGATATAAGATTTTTCAAAGGGGACACAATGTTGTTTTTTTTATTTCATGATATAATGTAAAACTTATGTATGTATCTAGTACATCCAAGGCTACTAAACTAATTGGTCTTTCGGGACATGATTCTTTTTATCATGCCAATGTTATATAATAATGAACTGATTCTGGGTAATCAATGTCAGGGCATTATAGTAGGTATGAGAGGAAGTTTAGTACAAACATTGGAAGCTAGATTTAGAAAAACTCTGATTAGAAAACACTACCCTAATATAGACATTGAGGATTAGTATAGAAGAACATCCAAAAAAATTGTTAATGTAAATATTATGTGGGTTTTCCAAGAAATATATATCTATCTAGATATGAAAAGGTAGAGTCGGCTCTGGCACAGATGTACCTAGGAGTGAAAACTCCAATAAGGAGTTTCGGGCTTGACCTGGGGTATCTTGGTATACAACAATGGGCCTTGCTGCACTCTTAGTTATGACACTCTTAGGGGATATGCTTAAGATAATTCAAATTTTATTTAAAAACTGATTTGAAGGATTTTAATATAAGATGAGGATAAATAAACTTGGTTAATACTAATTTGTTTTAGATTGAAAATAAAGTGTCATGATATTCTCTAAATAATTTTATGACTCACACTATGCTTTCTTGTGTTATTCAATGGTCGGATTCCAACGAATTCATAGTAACATTGAAGATGATGTACAAGGTGGTAACGGTGGTGTAAATGAGCAAAGAAATAGAATGTTGATAGTTATAAAAGATATCATGTTCATGCTGAATCATTTTTCCAAAAATATGATCAACAATATATATATTAACCAACTTTCGAACACAACAAAAAATAAAAAGACGGTCAATGATAAGATCTCCAGTAGTGGAGACCATAGAGAAAAGAACGATCGACTTCCATCATGCAGGAAATGTGGGAGGAGACACCTTGGGAAGTGTCTCAATGGAACAAAAAAATTCTTTATGTGTGATAAAGATGGACTTAAAGTAAAGAATTTCTGAGGAAAAATGAAGAGTACTATAGAAGAAAATAAAAATGATCCTAAGAATCCAATTATAGTCATTTTATTTAAATTTAAGAGACCTTGGAATTACCTGATTCAATGCACTATTCTATTGGATAACCTCTAAGTCAAGGAAGAACCTATTTGGAAATAAATGGATAGAGAAATGCTTAAAAGTATGGGATTACTTTGGAAGACTATTCTCTTGTGTGTGTAACCATGTAGTTTGTTATGTGAAAATTCTATTTGTGGAAGAATTATCTTTTCTTCTTTGGATATATTTATAAAGAACCATTTGGGATTATATGATTCTTGAATTTGAGGAAATTATAGGTTATTAATTTTTGGGATGAAAAATGCGAGGTATGAGATAACATTTGTGGTTAAATTATGTTATAGTTATTTTGAGGAATTTATATCATTTTGGGAATTTTATAAAATATAGTTTTTGAAAAAGGACTACATGTAGACCATGTGACAAACCATCGTGTTACATAAAGCTATGGGAATCGGACCCACAACCAGAGTGTGATTGGGATTTATCTCCTACCACTGGACTACGTGAAGTCCCTAGTTAGTGTGACTAATTATTTTTAGTTAAATGATTTTATTGATCAATAATAATTTTATTTTGGATATTATGTATTATCAAATGTATATCCTTATTATTGGAAAATGATTTGGTGATTAAGTGATAAATGTTGTTTTTGAAGATTTTCACTCTGTTGGAAACACTATATGCCTAAATAAAATAGAATACTGCAGGATTTCATTTGATGAGTAATGGTGGATTTTTATCTATTTTTTTATTGTGTATTTATAACAATTTGGGTTATTTATGGAAATGATTAACCTATCATAGAAAATATTTTATTAGGGTAATTAGTTTTAAGTATGTGACTTTAAGAGTTGTCGATGTTATTTTGAGATACAATTTAATTTATAAGACTACTTAATCAGATTCTTCTAAGTTTTGGGTTTCAATATTAGTATGGATTATATTAAAGGATTTTAAGGATAATTGTTTATTGAATGGTATTTATTGAACTTTGGGTATTTTTTGTTTAATTTTAGAAATTAAGATTAGTATTTCTTCTCTAAAGGATTATACTTTTTGGGGATCGTCTGATCTTGTACTAACCATTTTGTTTTTTGTTAATCTCTAAAGATAATGAAAACATATAGTTTATTGTTTGTGGATCATGTGATTCTCTTGAAGTTGATTCTAGCACTTTAGGTATGACCAAGTCATCTTGAATACTCATCGTTTGAAAAAAAAATATAAGTTAGTGGTAGGAATTTATTAAATAATGAAATTGTACTTAAAAAGTAATTATATCTCTTTATATTCTTAGTCAATCTCATAAATAAATTCCTCAAATTTATGAAATGGAACTTAAAACAAAAAATGTTGTCTGTTTACTTTTCCTACTGAGAAAATAATGAGCATTTATCCCATCACAAGTTTGTGGTTTTATTGTTGTTAACTTTCTCTTGATCATGTTTTCTATCACTCTCCATCATAACTTGACACTTATTTTATCTTCCATATCCATTTTTTCTTACATGTAATCCTAGTATGGGTTATCTCGGGTGACCTTTGTACTTATCTTTCTTTCTATTAAAGTGATAGTTCCATTTACTCTTTTTATGATGTAGTACATTCAATGAAGTTCCCAAGCCCAATTTTAAAATTGAGAGAATGAAATTTCCAAAAGGGGGGAAGAATGTAACACCCCAATATTTCATATTAAGTTATTTTCTTTAAAGTAATTCAATTTCTTACGCTAAACGCAACACCGAGTTCGAGTGCACCATGACTTACCAAACTAGCCTTTCAAAAAAACGGTTATGAATAGTATTAACAAAATTTTGAATTTTATATACTCCATATAATTTTGGAATCCATATTATGTGTTTCTTAGACATAATATAAGATCAAATTAAATTTTTTAGATAAAAGAAGTATTTTTAAAGATGAAATTTTACTACCTTTTAATGGAGAACCCTTTTTAAAACCTATATTTGACACTTTTATATATTCAATTAAATTTTTATTTAGAATTGGGACATAAAACTTTATTTTGGATAAATTTTTGGTACTTTTCTAAAAACATTCATATTTTGATGAATAGTGAAAAATACTAAATTTTAATTGAAAACAACTTTTTTAATCGAAGTAATTTGTAGTGTTAAATTAAGAATTTGAATGGTTTGGAAGCATAATCAGATTATATTTTTATCATTTAATACAATGTAGGTCATTATAATTAATTTCACATTTAAATTTGACATAAACACATATCAATATTTTGATAGTTTTTACTTCTTAAATACCCACCTTTTGGTTTTGACAAGGGGAATTTGTTTTAAATTAATTAATTATACTTATATGTTTTTAATTTGGTAAAATATAATTAATTTTGGAATTTTGAATATCAAAAATTATCTTAGGGTGAATTTTTGGTATTTTTCTAAAAACTTTCTATTTTTGTTGAATAGTGAAAAACACTGCATTATTGATTAAAAATAAAAAAAATTAAATAATAATTTATTTTATTTATTTAAGTAAATATAGATACATAATACCTATATTAGTTTAATTTTATTCATTGGGTTCATTTTTATAATAAAATGTGATGTATAAAAGTTTATTAAACTTTTTACCGTCTTTTACCCACCTTCTAAGAGCATTTGCTAATTTGTATAAAACTTAATTTTACCACATTTGTGAGTTGAATTTACAAAATCTGAGAGACACAGTTGACATCAGTAAGTAAAATGTGGTTCAATAAGATTAAAAAAAATTGAATAGTAAATTTTGACTTTTATTTATCATGGTTAAAAGTGAATAGGGTAATTTAAGGTAAAAATGATATTATAATTACCCTAACACATGTCCTATTTATATTGGATAAGTTTAATTTGACCGAAAACAACCTTAGGAATAAAATATGATCCTTTTGGTCCACTTGGATTAGATTAGTACATTTATTATTATTTTATTTAAAGAAGAGTTAAAAGTGTAAAATTCAAAGTTTAATAACAAACCTATTTTTAATATAGAGTTATACATAATATATATTCGACTACAAATATTTATTAGAAATATAAAAATATTTCCTACATAAGGGTATTTTATTTATAATTTTCAGACATTAAATAATTAAATTTATTTATGACACAATGATGATGCAATAATTACCTTATTAATGAACAATTAAAATAATTAATATTATAAATATCCAAATAAATGGAATTTGAAACTTTTGATGAATTACACTAATTTTTTAGGTTAATATGACATGTTAGGGTTTATTATTTTTTTTGAATTAATCATGATTTTATGATTTTCACAAAAACCAAATACTAAATACTGTCAAAATTGACCTAAAATAGTTTTTAATACAAATACTATATTATTGGTTGATATAATATTCCTAAAAATATAAGGTTTGGCCAAAGGGATTAAATAATATTATATATGTTATTAATGAACCACTTGGGGTTCTCTTGGAATTTTAGAGTCTGTTTATTAACCATATAGTCTAAGAATACATGAAGACACGGTAAACGTTAAACTATTTAACTAATAGTTTAATCTAAAAGATATGGTTAATATGGTGACCTAAACTTTTCTAAAATCAATTGGTTGAGATTATTTCGACCCATACCCACCTTATATTATAAATTAATCAAATTTTATCCATTATAAACCGAAAATTATTTACAATAAAATAATATTTCAAGGTTTTCCTAAAGTGACCCTCACTCTCATATAAAAGAGTACTTCCCCTTCTTTTAATTTCACAACTCGAAATCCATTTGGATCAGCCAACCACTTACCAAATATCCTCCCAAATACTATCACTACATCCTATATTCCTTCCTTTGATCATAAAGCTATCCTAAAGAGCCCTTTTGATCAAATCGAAAGGAAGCACCTGAAGAAGAGGTAATAATTTCACCACCCTCTTTCATGTACTTTTCTTCTTCCACTTCCTCTTTCTTTTTTAATTATATACCAAAATAATAACACCAGTAAATCTTAGATAATTTTATGTCATTATAAATATGGTAAATTCATATTCGTTATTCTATCCTTCCTATAAATGTCAAAGTCACCATACGTGCATACGTACGGCTTACCGTCTCCACGTCGCGGTGTGGTTTGTTATTCAAAAACTTCATTATTTGAATGGGTATAATAATGAGTATGACTGATTTAAATAATAAATATAACATTTTAATGATTATTTATATATGATATACCATCCAATTATATACTATTTCACCATCAAAACAATGATAGTGTCGCTTGTGCATACGTACAGTTTACCGTCTCCACAACGCGATGAGAAGTCATTCCCCATCATAACCATTCAAGAATAATTTTCATTTGATGATTAAAAATAATGTTTAAAAACTTTATATCATTATAATTATGAATAAAATAAATCTTATCCATAACAAACATGACTTGCGTAACAAAATATATAAAGGAAAATGAATCAGTTAACACCCGAAACAATGATACTACTAAAATATCATTAACAAAGATATATTAGAAGATCATATATGATATCATATTTATTTATGTGGTTCTTGTATAATTTAATAACAATTATTTAACTATTATACAATAGTTTAAGGTACCCTCATCTAAGGAAAATTACATGGTAAAGGGTTTTCATCTCACTTTTATTTCCGTGAGATTCATGCTATATTTTCCACAATTACCGTTTGTGTGGTGTATGTACTACCCATGATTGTATTTTTTGCATAATATTATTTAATTTATGGGTATTTAAATCATCATTTTATGATCCTTCTTTCATGGGGTGTATGTTTTGTAAGTTACAATTCGGTAAGGTAATTTAAAATTTTAATTTCCACTCATTCAGTTTTACGCAAACTTTATTGATTACTTTACTTCAAGATTATGTGTGAAATCACTATTTATTTACTTATGTAGTAATTTACACTCCCATTTTTTTGGATATACTTTTTATACACATAATCAATCCATTGATTAATTCTCAATTCATTGATATAAACTTGATAAGAGTAATTTTAACTCAATTTCTATACATTGAGTTAAACATCCATGTCATTGGTGTTTTTTTACAAGAATATGTGTGAATATCCTCTGATTGATTTAAAATGAATATCTAATCATATTGAGTGTATTTATATTTGTCACACATAATTATTTCATTAATTTATCCTTAACCTAAGGATACAATCTTTATAAATGAATTCATCTCAACTTACATTCCATTGAGACTTATTTGTGGTTATGCGCCAATTCACTTTTATTTGTAGTATATACTGTACTTTGACATAGTATATCATGAATTCCTTTATTATCATGATGTTATAAATTTTTAATTACCTAAATTATTTTTATTCAAGCATCTCTCATTTTTTTAGGAACTCTAACTAAAATATCATTTTAAATGTTTTAAAATTTTATTCTTCTAAATCATTTTTCATTAATGTCCACGTTTTAAAAATAGTTTTAAGGATTTATTTATAGGGACATTAATGTTTTAAAATTGAAATTATTTTTAAAATTTTCAAAGTGGTATGGGATAGTTTGATTCAAAAATCTATTTTAAAGGGATTTCTGATAAATTGTGAGACTTTTATATGTTTTCAAGAAGAAGGGGGATATTTCTCTCAAATAGTTTTGATGATTATTTTCATCTATGTCAATATCTTTCATTATTCTCAATTGTGTTTAATTTATTATAATATAATCTTCCATATTTTTTTTAATGAATTATTTTTGACTATGGATGTGTTATTTTTATACCATTCATGGTTTTTGGTTAAAATATTGGCATTTCATATGCTAGTTTTAATACGAATGTTTAGATTATGGTTCAACCTTTTCATATAAGGAATTAATTGGACTTAGTAAGTGACGGGTGTATCCTGTTATAGCTCCTCAATGCATCGGTAGGCCTCATGAGAAAAATTAGTGTTTTGGCGCAATGCCTTGACAAAATCTTATTTGTAGTCTTCGCACGAGGCTTTGACTATGTGGTTATGATGTCCGAATTTATGAATTCTATCATTATGAAATTGACTATTGATATTACATGTAATTATTCGACTAGAATAATATACATGTGAATAATTAAATGGCATTATTTGATCTATATTTTCTATATTATGCTGATGTTTAAGTTTAAAAGTCTTGTGTTCTAGTCTTATAAATTTCTTTAAATGTTTATTCTTATTTATGATAGTTTTCACTATATTGTTATCCTTACTGAGAATCTGAGCTCACCCCTTTCTTATGTTTTATTTTTTCCAGGATGCAAAGAAGTATATTACGATTAACCTGCAGGAATAGGCTATGGGATATAAGAGTGTTCAAAGGGGACACAATTTTGTTTTTTTATTTTAGGATATAATGTAAAACTTATGTATGTATCTAATACTTCTAAGGCTACTAAACTGATCGGTCTTTTGGATATGATTCCTTGTATCATGCCAATGTTATGTAATAATGCACTAATTCTGGGTAACCAGTGTTGGGGTGTTACACCCAATCCCAATCAAACATTACTAGTATGTTAATAGAAATATAGATGTAATGAAACAAATTTATTCAATGATTTTGAATCTCTTGGATGTATCATTAACCCATCATTTTTATTATCTATAGAATACCAATTAATGTGTTTAGCTATTTTTTATGACATGAATAATCTTTACAGTTAAAGATTTAATGAAAATTAACACAAAACCATTTTAGGTGTGTTCATTTTCATCTTTTTCATAGTTTTGTGTTGATTCATACTTCTAAAATCACCCATTAACTTCCATTTATAACAAAAAAAAGTTTTTGAAATCTTACTACTTTAATCCTCTCCTCAATAAAACATACAATCATTGGGAAAGACTTCTATTTTTTGAATAATTCATCTTTTCTTGTTAAAAACTTTTTTTCATATCATAAAATTACATATGGATATTTTCTTAAACAAATGCATCACACAACAATTAAATTATCCTGGAAACCACATAATTGTAATTCCACATAGGAATTTGATATGATACTAATTCGTTAGAAAATAATGTTTGGAATATTTAAAACATCCACTATAAAAATAATGATTTCCATCATCAAATAATCCATTAAACTCGTATGTATAATCAATAAATCTTTATATTACATTAATTTCCATAAAATAAAGAGTATGATTTAATTATATGTTACAATCTTCACCTGGTTGTCTTATAGTCTCAAAAACATCACATGTCAAGTTGTTATTTGTATCACTCTCAACTGGTTGTTATAAAATGTTATAATGTTTATATTGGTGTCATGAAGTACCAAGTAAATCAGTTTTAAGGTTTTCATTTCATTTTTTATTTTTGACGAAGTTGGGAGCTCATTATGTTGATTGACATCACTCCTCAAACTTTCTGTAACATTTGAATCTCCGTGCCAAATCAAAAAAAATAAGTAGGGAATTTAGTTAATATAAAATGCTGATAAACTTCATCTATCTTCAAAAATATTGTAAATTTACATTAAGGAGATGGGATTCTTATTTTTCCATCAACTAATCGATGGGAAATTGAAAAATCTAAAAATGCATCGAAACTGTTAGCATACAAAAGGTTGTTCCTTAATAATTTGATCAAGATTTTTTCTGTATCACAATGTTCCTACACATTATTATAAAAAATTAAAACAAATATGTATTACTAAGTAGTAAAAGATATATATGGAAGTGCAAAAAAAAAACCAAGTAGTTATAAGAAGAGTCAAATAAGTACTAAAATTTTCAAAGTAAAAAAAGGAAATCAATCATGTATAGTATTATGTAGAAAAGAAAGAAAAATAAAAATCACACATTCATTAATTTAAAACAAGAATCATGGGAGAAACACCCTATTATCACACTTTCTAGGTGAACCTAGTAATTCTCTATCACTATAGTCGTGGATTTAGTGTTCTATCATAGCTCTACATAGAGGGGGTGTCACATAATGCTTTTTTGGAATTTCTAATTCTGATATAAGAGATTCTATTTATGTATGTTAGATTATATTTTTCTTTATTTACAAATGGTACATCTCAAAAAAACTATACTGGTTTTAATATTGCCAAAAAAATCTACAATAGTCCAAGAGAGAATATTTGATGATTTTTTATTTGGAATGAATAATTTTATATTCCCTGTGGAATTTTATGTTTTTGTTATAGAGGAGGATATGAACTTTTCTTACTCACCTATAATCTTGGAAAAAACTTTCCACAAAGTATAAAATTCAATCATTAATGTCTATTAATGTATTGTAATAATGGAATTTGGTTAAAATATTTTCCACTTTAATATTTTTGATTCCATCATGTTCTCATAATAAGAGAACTCAGTTTTTTATATTGTTACATTCTCATGAGTATAATACATGTGAAAAAAGTTTTTATATATAATAAATTTTTCATTTGGGAAAAATAAAGATCTAAAATTTTTATAAAAATAATTGGGGAGAACAAAAATATTATATAAAATCATTTAAATATGAAAAAAAAATTATTTATTTTATGGATTTTACTAATTATTCAATGAAAAAGTGTTTTATACTTCATCACATTCATATGAAGTGTAAAAAATTGAGTTAAGAAACCCAAATATATTTTTATCTTTAGTAAAAAATATTGATCTAAAATTTAAACCATTACCTACTAATTTGACATATGTATTTCTAATTGAGACAAAAAAGACACTAATAATAATTTCAAGAAAATGTTCACATAATAAAGAAAAAAAATTGATAGATATTTTCAAATAAAATTTCCAAGTTATAGGATGGAATTAAAAAGAAAATCCTATAAAGTAGTGTAAATGTTACTAATATAAGTGTAACAACAAAGAAACTAGACTTATACGTTGTTTGTTATTATTTTATAGAATTAATATCTAAACAATCCAGTTATCTTGTTAACTACATTCCTTATAATTATTTAACATCCACTACAAATATAATTTTTTTGAACTAAGTAACAAAATAATACTTAGACTATGACTCCATAAAACATTATTTGTAACAACCAATTAGAAAATGATGGTATAAATACAATGGATTGAGAAATAAAGATATAATAAATTTATTTCCATATTTTTAGTGTGAAATAAAATATTAGAGGTTCATGAATAAATTTCAACATGACCTTATCATAAGTAGGAATTACTCACACACATAACCAAGTCGTTGGAAAGGGTACATATCTATTGGGGACATATAGATGATAATAAATTGAAATAAATATATGAACATGAAAATCTACATGATCATAATAAAAAATATCCATAAAGTATATAATGTTCATGAATGTAGGAAATTACCACTTATACACATGTTAGTTAAACCAAACACATGCTAAGTACCAAAAATTATGTCTAATGAGTGAGAAATATTTAATGAAAACTTGTGGAAACCCCCTTAATGTCTTATCAATTCATAAATTAAATTGTACAAATTATAATACTAATTTTCTAGACTCCAAATGGAACTAAATATTTTTCATTGATTCATTACCCTTATCTAGATCATGTACAAGAAGTTCTACATGTGTCCTAAGTGAGACACATGTATGGTGTGAGCATGACATACTACCTATGTGATCACCTCCCCATCCCCAATATCATTTAATAAACCAGTTTTTATGAAAAAATAATACATATATAGAGGAATAAGAAATATAAAAAACTATATACTTTAATAAATACATTTAACTTTGATTTCAATGATAATGACAAACCCACTATATCGAGAGGGTCCATACTTGATATTACTAATTCATAACTAACTCAGGATATGATATAACTAATATAAAATAATTAAAGTGAAAAACTCATCCAATTTAAGGGAAAAATAATCATATATATTATTGTTAGTTAAATATTTTGTCCCATGCATTCAGGAATAAGGTAAGGGAAATATTAGTGTGGAGTCATAGTGATCTAATTTTATACAATAAATATACCCATCGATAATGAGTGTACTTAAAAAACATTTTATATATAATCATATAATATCTAATTCTATAGTGATTCATACTTTACTAATGTCAAATTTAAAAACAATTATAACTTGTCTTACAATTTAGAGCATTCTAGTGATGCAATAATAAAGATCATAACACATTTTATAACCAGAAAAGGGTTCCATAATGACAAAGAGAATACATAAATTCCATTTTTTATCGAGATTAATAACATATTTAACGTGAAATGAAAATAAAAAAACAAATTAAAATTCAAAATATTTGAAATCTAGTCTATCAACATGATATATATAAACCAGGGTGTGTAAAAAAACTTACAAACATTGTAAAACAAATTGTAAAAAATATAAGAAGAAAGGTTAGAGAAATACAAAACCCTTACCTTTCAGATGGAGAACTGACAGTGATGGTTCATGGGAGATAGGTCCCATAATATTAGGCTCAGGCTTGTTAAGGGTGTGAAGGGGGCCTACTGTGATAGATAAGGGGGACGACGATGATGCAGTAGGGGCATGAAGGGGGTCGATGATTATGAAGAAGGTTGAAGGTAGTGAGGGTGGTAGGGAGCCGACGGGAGGAGGCTAGTTTTTTATGGTGTTTGGGGAAAAGGGGGAGGGGTGTCAGGTGAGGTGGGTATGAAGCATCATGAGTTAAAATGTATTAGTGTTGACTTTTTAAAAACCCCTATAATCAATTGATAATTTATTTAGTGACAGTTTCTTAAACCGCCTCTAATTACTGTTTTTGGTGTAGTGACCCTTATTGCAGAACCTGTTGGCTTATCATTTATTAAATATTTATTCTTTTAAATAAAAATGATACCCATATATATTTTTGGAACCCCCTTTTCACAATGACATATAAATCATGTAATGATCGTTTTTTTTATATTTTTACTTAATGTTTCAAATTATAAATTTGAGTTCATGTAGGTAATGTGTTTGATTAAATGATATAAATAAATTTTTTTCTTTAGAAATGATTTTTTTTATAATTTGTCATTTTTTGAATTTTTTTGACCCTTTTAAATATATATGTCTTTTTTATAAATTATTGTCCCATCATGACATATCAGAGTCACCAAGATGAGGAATTGTTCATACGAACATAGTGCGAGTTATCGAACATGAGGCATTGAGTGTATAGTTATCTAATTTTGACTTGGTGGATCAATGTGTAAATGAAAATATGTATAATTTATTCAAATATCCCAAGTGGATTGTGTGTGTGTGTGAATATGAGGATATGGTTTTATTTTCAAAGTATAATTAATGGATAAATTTTTTCTACTTTTAATTAAATATTTTATTGGTGATCTCTGTTTATATTCCTCTATTTTATTTAAAATTAAATTTGGTTCATGAAAAAACATGTTCCTTCCATGGTTTCATAAGTTGGGATGTATTAGTGTGGAAATATTACTTTATATTAATAATCATCCAATGCATATATATTTTGGTGTGCATGAAAATTTTTATCTTCCTTACATATATAGTGTAAAGTTATCATATTTTTCTTATGGAGAATCATGATTGTACAATCTCAGAATGGTTATTGGAGTTTGGTGTTATCTTATGGTGTGGATGGAGGGATGAGACTTTGATGATTCTATGTCTATATTTCCTTTAGTTTTATTGGGTCTCTTTGTTCTGCCATTTTGTTGTTATTCAATTATTGTTAGTTTTGTTATTTCATTTTTGAAATATTTTTTATAAAACATGAATCATATAGTTCGAGGTGGATTATTTTGTAATGTTTCATTTTATATAAGTATTTGGTATATAAAAAGGTTCTAAAAAATATTTTCTAAAATATTATAAGAAAATTACAAGAACTTTTTTATTCATTAAAATATATAATGACCCTACTATAAGTGGACCACAGGTAAAAAATTTCTAAAAAATGGAACCTAATATATTATTTGAATATGTTTGTTTATTAAAATGTTTTTTTTATCACATTCATGTTGTTTAATTGTGTTTTTGATAGATTTTTATAAAATTAATTTCTAACAGTATTAATATTACTTGGATTTTATAATGGAATTTTTTTTGAATTATTTTTTTTAATTATAAAATATCATATTCTATGAAAAAATTGTTATAGTTTTTGGAAACGGATAACATTTTAGGTTGTTCCTTTAGAATTTTTTTCTGGGGTGAATTGGTGGATGGAATGGGCATGGTGTGATTGAATTAGATGTAAAAATATAAAATACCAATAAAAGGTGTTATTGATGTTTCCTTATAAAATTATTTTATTAGTGGTGGTCTTTCTTCTCTTATATTGGTGGTTTTTTCTTGTTTTTCCCCATAATGTGTTTTCCTTCAAATATTTCTTACCAACTTCTTTTACTTGTTCCTTAGGTGTTTATTTCATGTTATAACCATTTTCTTACTTTATATTATTGAAATGGACCTAAATTTAGTATCCCATAGAAAGTGCCTTAATTTATTAATTGGCATAAGATACAAGAAATGACATCCAAAAGGACCGAATAGTTTATTAATATTGGTAAACTAGATAAATATGTTAAAAATAAATTACATTTTTTAACATTAAATTTAAATTGTATTTTCATTAAGGGAACCATTATATCCTTTAACATAACCCTTCATATAATTCATAACAAACCCATTGTAAACCCGATGGAAAACAAAACATATGAAAGGGGTGAGCTTAAATTTTTAGTAAGGGATATGTAAATTGGAAGCTATCATAAATCAATTAAGGAATATCATCATGGAAAGGTAAATAATTGAACCCAAATTCTATGTCGTCAATATATGGATATTGAAATTAATCCATATATTTTATCAAAATGAAAATCTCCTAGATAATAATGAAATAATTTTGAATGAAGGTAATTCTTAATTTATAAACATCATGTATCTGGAACATGAACCAATATACCATCAAAAATTATACTCAACAAATTTTAGATCTTGGGTTGAAACACATATGATTACTCATAGAACCAATGGTAAAGGGATTTTTACCAACATATTTTTCTCATGAGACATATCGATGCATCAAGTGTATATATAATTTTGGGCCCCACCCATCACTGCAGGTCCAAAGAATTCATCGAATTGAATAAACAATTTAAAAAGATTTTTTAAATAAATTTTTCCCATCCAAATTTGAAAACTTTGTGTACCATGATGAAAATGAGATTCATAATATTATATATTAAAGGATATATATATACACATCAAAAAATAACATGGGCGTATAACATCAAAATATGCCACAATGAATGGAGACCAAGACAAAATCCCTTTGGAATGAAATAATTATTTTTATCCACTTTAAATCAACATAAAACATGTGTAATTAATAAATTATATAATCATAGGTCATTCTATATATATCCTTATAATTACGTGATCAATTAAATAATAGTTGAACCTAATGAATGAAAATTCATATAAAGAATATTTTACCACTTATAATCAATTGAATCACATTCCCCCAAAAAGTAATAATTATAAACATAAACATTTAATACAATGAATATAGTGAGTATAATTTTATTATATATATAAGTGAATTATATATACACCACAAGAAAGAAATAATTCAAGAATAATAAATATATCTCTAAGAAGTAATTGTGAGATTAGAAAATTTTTACCTCACACTTCTTTTTAGTAGTGCATTCATTAACCTCGTGTATAATGGTAAAGATAATGTTATTAAATCATTCATGAAGAATATTTATATTTATAATATCTTATGTGATGATTTTATAACATATTATGTCCTATAAATTAATAATATATTATTATTTCCATGGTTTTTGGTGAATCCATTTCTTAGATTTATTTTCTGTTCATTTGTGTATAATTATGGATGTTCTTGTAAAATGATTTTAAAACTACAAAAGTGGAATCAAATAGTATTTATTAAGTTTCATAATTATAAATGTTCTCATTTAACATTTTTCCTTATTTTATGAGGATGATTAATTTGATAAAATGTTAAGGTTAAATGTTTAGTTTATTTCGGCTATTTTTTCAAACACCATGAACTAGTTTCGTTTTACAAATTATTATGAGTATATATTAGTTATGGAACATTAAATAGGTAATTGTATGACTATTAAAACTTTATTTAACTAGTATAAATGTTTTATGACCATCCATTAAATAATTATATGAAAAGGAACAAAAAAAGTATTCATGAAGTTGATTAAAATAAAAAATCTGGATAACCGTTTCATTTTATTGAATAAGAAAAGGTAATAAAAGAATTTTATATAAAATATTAATTTTATTTATATAATTAAATTATTTTTATGATTATGTAATTATTATTCTTTTATTGATGAAATATGTGGGAAAATTTTAGAAAAATAATTGAAAATAAGGGAGGTATTTTGAGAAAATTACTTATTGAATATCACCTCATTGGAGGACCCCTTGGGGACTTCAGATTTGGTATTTTTGTGACACCGTAAGAACTTGTAATTTGGGAGAGTGAGTAAGAGATATTTATTCAGATATTTTTTAAATTTATGTGTTTTGAGATGAACTGTAGTGGTTATGGTTGGTATGTATACTTGATTGGTGGGTTTAAGTGATTAAAATAATAATAATTTAATATTCAAAGCTAACTACAATACGATGGAATTAATTTCAATGAATTTTTATGGAAATTTATATTTTAGGGAACTTTTAGGTTTTATAAATACCTCAAAAATCCATTAAATTTTTTAGTTTTTATGAATTTTAATCCTTTATCTTTTAATATTAACCTATTTCATTATTGTTTCTTATAAAATAGTAAATATTTATTTTACCGTGGAAAATCTTTTATCTCCAAAAATAAAAATGATCATAAAACATAATTTAAAAATTATAATTCCAAATATTGAATCCATTTTACTAAAATTAATTGACATAATTTTTAATAATAATAATTCAAAATAATCTTATAGATTCATTGAAAAAAGATAGTTTTTAAAGTGAAAAGTTTAATTGTTTGGAATATATTTATATCCAATTTCAAAATAAAATTGATTAAAATGACCTAAATTAAATTTATATATGTATGATTGAACTAATTATATTTTATAACCAATTTATAATATAATTTATATATATTAATTAAATTTTATTGAAATTCTTTATTTAATTAAGATTAATTATTTCCACTATTTTCCAGAAAATGTAAATTGCCCAAAAATAAAAAACAAATTACCCTATGATAATTTTTATAGTATGATTTTAAAATTTTAATTAAATTTTTAAAAAAATATATATTAAAGTGTTAAAATTTAGATTTCAAAAAGGTAATCCATGAAAATATGGCATTATATCCTTTAGAAATATATAGATTTTATGCTTAAAATTGGATTTATTCTTATTTTATGGTTATAAAACATAATAGATGATGTTAAAAACATTTTATTGAATATATAAAATATAATTAAAATTAAAATGTCTCATTAATAGTTATTAATTTATTTTATCATGATAAAATACCATTGTGAGAAATAATTTGTTTTATCAAAAACCAACCTTTCGGTTAAATTGGATTTAATTTTTATTTCTAATATTTTGTAACCAATTAATTAATTTTATAAAAATATTTATACTATATATAAATAATATAGTTAATATAATTCATTTCATTCATTCTAATGGCTAGGTAACACCTATAACAAATAAATAATAATATTTAATCTATCGATTATGCTCGGTGTTCTTTGTAACATAAGTTATCGAATGAATTTATATGTTACGAATAGAGACACCATAAAATCATGGTGTGATAAATTATATCATCCTTAAATAAATTATTTCCTCTCATGTGGAAATTTTACATGGAAATTCTATGTTGACACTTGAAAATTACATTATGGGAAACCCATGTCGTAAATAGGGTTAAGAAAACATCCCCTTAATAAGAGTTAAAGAGTGTTTATAATGTCACATAAAAAATATATTTTAAAATAGGATATCATTAGTGGGAATTTAAAACCATGACATGGAATATAAACACAATGACCATGTTGTTATGGAGAGTGACATAGAAAATGGTCATCCAAAAGTATACAATAACAAAATATCAAATATATGATGGGTTAATGAGGCCATTTATTTCATGGTACAAAACATAAATGAAAATATTTATTTTATTATTCCATTCATATAGTATAGACCTTATTTTAATATCTTGATAATAAAATGAGAAAAAAATCACTTCAATTCCTTCCATTTCATAATCATAATGTTATCCTCTAGTTGTGCTTCAATCTATTTTCACGTCATCTCTTACATAAGGAAATGTATATTAATGTTAAATTTTCTATTCATGATGAATATTAATGAATCATAATATCCATAATTAATTCTTTCATATATTAAATATTTACTAAAATAAAAATGGTTATAAAATTTTATCAACAAATAATAATATCAAAAGTTCAACATAATACATTCTATATATATTTAATGTTACAATTCATCCAAATTATGTCTGATAAAATTCAAACACCAAACATTTAGAAGTAATGTCACTAAAGTTTTAAAATAAATATAAAATTATATTCTAAAAATGACATAATATAATGAAAACATGCATACTTATAGTAATAAAATATCAAGTATATTTTATAAATATAAACATGTAGTATTCCGAGTAAAGATAACATAAAGCATTAAATAACTAAGCACTTTTATAGTAACCAATATTTTACCATAAGAACCTATTTTTTATTGTTATTTCAACATCAAACATTTATTAAGGTTTATCATACCAAGAAAATGTGTTTTCCAAATGACTAAACTTGAAATAGAAAACATACCATGGTACTACTTATCACATACTTCCAAATACTTAAGAAGTAGTACTATAGTAAAATCCTTATATATTTAATAAAACTTATGATTACAATATCATAAGTAGAATACCTTAATAAAATATTTTATGGGTCTATATATACAATCATATTAATCACTCAATTTTTATTTTTTTAGTAGAAAAAATATTGATAATGATATTTTAGTTAATTCTAAGGTATATCTCTTCAATGCTTGGGGAATTTATTTTAGTAGTTTCCCATTTCACTATAACTGAAAGACTGAATATTATTCTTTTCATTCCTCCACTTTCATTATTTTTCTTATTGACCCTTTTTTATTCATGTATAAAAATCTTCCAATCCTTTCAATAATTTCCTAGGGTTATTCTTTCCACCATTCTCACGTGCGGGATAATCCACGTTTCCATTTGTCCCTTTATAAAGTATTTTATTTTCCCCCCTATTAGCCTCTTTCTTCCCATTGAATCCATAATATATAGATAATTATTTCTCTATCATGATT
Source organism: Viscum album (assembly GCA_963277665.1). NCBI lineage: Eukaryota > Viridiplantae > Streptophyta > Magnoliopsida > Santalales > Viscaceae > Viscum > Viscum album. The sequence continues at coordinate 1,508,592,946 of OY728157.1, read as the reverse complement.
GCAAATAAAATTATTTAATTATATAATGATTTTTTTTAGAAGTAAATTCCCTTCAGAGACATGTATTATGACCTTTAATAAAATAGTTATTATTCCATTAGTTTTTTCATAAGTAATAAATATCATACAATTATAAACATGTAAAGGTAGTTTCATACACATAAACTCTTTCTTTCACATTTTCTTTTAACTAAGTAACTTTTTCTTCATGTTAGTTTTTTTCTCAGGTAGGAAATATTTATGAACTAATACATCCTTGAAATAATTTCATTCCTTATGTTTTACTTCATCTTCCTCCAAAGTATTATAGATAAATAACCAACTTTGATCATCATCACTATTTATACAATAAATTACTTGTTTAATAATTTCATTTTTCATCACATCCTTATTCATGAAATATCATTTCGAAGGACTTGATCCATTTTTAGTTCCTACTGGATTAGTAGTCCCACTAAAATAAGGATGAATATTCTACAATTAATGATCCATAATAGGCATATCATGGTTATTCATCATGTCCTGATTAATTTGACCTAATATTCTTATAAATTTCTCAGTTCCTATACCAGCTATATTGTCTTCCTCAATTGTGAAATCTCTATATTTGTCATGATTTTTGATACCCTTATTCCTTCCCTATTCAATATTTAAAAAATGGAATATACTATATTAGATCTTAAAATTAATAAAATTATATAATTTGAAAGATATATTAATATAAATTCAAGAATTTATGAATAGATAATTTCATAATAAAAAAAAGGTTTATTTGGGATGTCCATCTATACTTATCCTTAAATTCTATCTTATTTTTATGTTTGAAAATATAGGTTTTCCCAAATCAGGATCTCAAAGTTTATATTAAATTTTTATCAGTACCAACTCTAATGACCCCGACTCCAATAAAAAAATTATTTCCTTACTTTATTACTTTGGAATAATATACATGAAATCACATCTCAATGGGTATAATAGTTTAGTATTCTTGGTAAAATAGATAAATATTTGAAATTACAATTAAATTTTTGAACATAAAATTGAAAAAAAAAATCTTTGATAACACCATTATTCCCATAATATAAACCCTATATATAAATCTGAATAAATATCATGTAAACTATGTGGATAATGAAACATAAGAAAGGGGTGATCTCAAATTCTCAGTAAGGTTTTAGTTCCACAGAAGAAACCATTAATCAATAAATTATGGCCATCATGGAATGGTAAATAACTAAACACACATTACATGTAATCAATAAACTAATAATAAAATTCATAAATAGATTATTTAATTGTGAAAATGTCTTGGATAAAAATAATTTTATGTTAAATGAAGGCAATTAATAATTATTTGATGTCATGTATCTCTCACATGAACCAATAAATTATCAAGAACTATTCTCAAGAAAAAATTTGTTTATGGGTAGAAACCTATATGATTGTTCATGGAATGAAATTAAAAGGGATTTTCACCAACTAGGTTGTCTCATGATACCTACCAATTCATCAAGGGGATATATAATGCATGGCCCACCCATCACTTAAAGTCCAAATCATTCATCATATATCAAATTAATGATTTAAGAATATATTTTTAAATAAATTTATCTTATACCACTATGAAACAATTTAATACCCTTATGAAAATGAGATAAATTATATGATATATCAAGGGGTTTGTATATAAACCTCATAAAATAATGTGGGTGTATAACATCAAAATATGACTCAATGAAAGGAAATTCTGAAAATAAAACTAAAAATTGAATACATTATGTGTATTTAGTATAAAACCATTTAAAAATGTGTAAATAATACATGATATAATCAAAATTACTTATATAAATAATATTAGGATTACATAATTAATGAAATATAATATTAACCCAATGAATAAAACTTTATTTAAGTAATTTCCTACCCATTGAAATCAGTCAAATCGTACATCCCATTAAAGTAATAATTATAAAATGAATCATTGATTAACATGAAGATAATAATATTTATAATATTATATATAACACATGTGTAAAAATATACCACAAAAAATAAATAAGTGGTTATTAGGGCATATATTTCACATAAGTAATAGTGAAATGAGAAAATCCATAACTCACGCTTCCCTTTAGTGGTGAATACTTTAACCTCTAGTATAATAGTTTATAGAATTATATTAACTATATAAAAATTATATTCATATTTATAATACATTATGTGATTATTATATTACATCTTATGGCCCATACATTAATAAAAAATTATTACTTTCACGGTTTCGGGTGTGTGTGTTTCATTGTTACATGATCGGTTCATTTGTGTATAATTAAGGATGTTATTATAAAATGGTTTAAAAACACCAAAAATGAAATGAAATAGAAATAATTAAATTATAAAAGCATAATTGTTCCTATATTTTTTATTTATTTCTTTAATGAGTATGATTCATTTGATAAAATAACAAGGATAAATGTTTCGTTTATTTTTACAGTATTTCCCACCATAAAAACTAGATTCGTTTTATTTACTATTATGAGCATATATTATCTCTATAACATTAAATATGACATAATATACCAATTAAAATCTTATTTAACATGGAAAACATTATTATGAAAATCCATGAATATGGGAATGGAGAAAGAACAAAAATATTTTTCACGGAGGTGATTTACCATCATAAATTGGAAAATAGTTTCATTTTTTTAATTACAGGAGGTAATAAAAGTGATGTATATAAGAAATTACATTATAAAAATAAAAATAAATTAATTAAATTAATATATAATTATTATTCATTTATGAATAAAATTGATGAGGAGAATGTAGAATGACAAATAAAACAAGAGAGGCTTTTTGATAAAATTACCTCTTAAATATCGCCTCCATGAAGGACTCCTTGAGAACTATGGATTTTTTATTTTTTGTTATACTAGAATAAAATGTAAATGGGAAGAGTGAGGGGGATATTTTTTGTCATTTAATTTATGATATTTAAGTATTTTGATCCGAAATGGGGTGGTGAGGGGAGTTATTTATACTTCAGGAGAGGAGAGATTTAAGTGATTGAAATAATGATTATTTTATATTTAAAGCTAACCACATTGAGGTGGAATTGATTTACATGACATTGGATGATAATTAATATTTTATAGGATGGTTAGGGTCTATAAATACCCCACAAAAACAATAAATGAGTTTTATTTATGGTATTTAAAGCATTTACATTTTACTTTCAACTGTTTCATTAGTTTATTAATAATGTTGTAAATTTGTTTACCATGATATCAATTTTACATATAAAAACAAAAATGACCTTAATACCAAATATTTAACCTATTATTCATAAATTTTAATCCATATAATTGTGAAAATTTTAATTAGAAATAATCTTGCAGACACAAACGAAAAAACCAGGGATTTGAAAATAAATGTTCAAAAGATTGAAAAAAAATTATATAAAATCTCAATGTGAAATTGATTTAAATAACATAAATTTGTTTCATTAATATATAATGGAACTAATTATAACTTAAAAAATTTTAAAATAAATTTTAAATAGTTAAATAAATTAGAATAAAATGATGATTTATTAAAATTTGGTAATTTTCACTATTCGTCAAAAAATGAAACTTCTCTAAGAAATTAAGAAATTTTATCACAACATAAATTTGGTATAAAAATTTAAAAAATAAACTTTATATTATCAAGTAAAACTTATAAAATTTTTAAAATTTATTTAAAATAATTTCACCATCAAAAGGTGGGAAATTTGCCTTTAGAAATATATATCCTTTTATGCTTAAAATTGGATTTATTCTTATCTTATGATTATCAAACTTATTTGATGAATTTAAAAAAATATTAATGAATATATAAAATATAAATTTCCTTATAATAATTTTGTAACTATGATTAATTTAATTTATTACGATAAAATACCATTGTCAGCATAAACATTGTTTTTTTGTAATAACCCAACCTTTAAGTTCAATTGATTTTCATGGTTATTTACAATTAATTGGTACCAAAACAATAAATTTTATAAATATGTTTATTCTATGTTATTATAATATATTTAATCTAATTAATTCCTTTTATTCCAAAAGTTATATGATAATGATCAGAATTAAATAATAATATTTAATCATTCGTTTAAAATCACTGTTTTTTATGATGTAAGCTATCGAAGAAATTGAATTTATATAATAATAGATAGATAATAAAATATATTTGTTATAAAATATATTTTAAAACATTATGAATATAATTTATAAATATAAAATAATAGTTTCATCTATATATAATTCATTCTTAAAAGAGGATCAATGTGTCTTATGGGTAGTGGGAAAAACAAGAATCTAAAATGGTCATCATGTTCAATGAAATTAGACTTGATATTAAATAGGTATAATATATTATATTTATAGTTTAATTATGGTATTTTAGACTATAAAATAGTTCATTGCATTTAATTAAATATTAATTAGTTTGATATCTAGGTTACACTAGTACCTTCTGAAAGATATGTTAAAAATTACATCAAGCTCAGTACATTATGGATGAATGATTAGCTAAACCAGTTCAGGAACTATCTGTCGTGTTTTATTATCTATTCCTAGTGTAATGTTTGGATTTTATATGGTTCACTGATAATAGTTTGTGGTTGATAATTTCTTTTGGTGTATTCTATTTTATGGGTTTGTGTATATGTTTATACCTAGATATTAAAACAAGTGAGTTGTTTACTTGGTCATTTTGAGGAATCCAAAGTTTTGTACTATGTTGGTTGTTTTATAGTTTTTTATTAGTGACTCTATTTATTATATTTATGAATTTGGATTATTCTTTGAATTATTTCTGGATTTTTGCACTAAGTCAGTGTGGGAATTTGAGTCCAAAATTTCCTCGATGTGGTGATATTAAAAATGTCAATTATTGTATCAATTGTATGTAGTTATATAGTTAATGTGGAATAACTAAAAATTAATGTTTGAAATCTAAAATATGATACCAAAGTTGAGTCTGAAATATGGTGATTACCCTAGGCATGACATAATTATTATTAGGGTCGGGTGGATAGTCAGAGATGACCATTGGAGGGGAAATGAGTGATGAGGTTATTAATTAAAAAAAATAACTAATAACATAATATAAATTCCCAAACCACTTGGTTTACATCTGATTCATATTGTAAATGGAGGAGGAGATCCCACGTTAATCATATGATCTAGGTATAAGAGGATCCACTGACCCTCTATGTCAGTGGTGATCAATCTCGGATCATGGTGGAGTGGCTTCAGATCATGGATCTTCACACTACTACAAATATGGCCTTTATAAGCACAATAAAAGAGCATTAATAATGCTTGAAAAGTGCTTTTAATTGAGGAAAAGATAAGGGGGTCCCTTTTATCAGCACTTAGAAAATAACTGATAAAGACCCTTTTATGAGTGCTAAAAAACCACAGATAAAATTTTATTTTAATCAGCACTTAAAAAAAGTGATGATTAAAAGGTCGTTTATCAGGGTTTTTTTAGCACTGATAAAAGACCCCTTTTATCATCACTTTTTTAAGCACTGATAAAAGTAAAAAAAATTTTAAAAAAAGTTAAAAATATATATTAATGAGGGGGGATATTTTAACAGTGCTTGACCTCTACTTTTATCAGCGATAGGAGGAGCCCCCTCCCTCTCATTGCATGTTGTACTTGCCCACGAAACCCCCTCCCACTTGCCTACTTGCCCCTTGATTCCACCAGAACTTGAACTTGAGACCTCTAACCTTGTTCTCCTGCACCTTTACCACTAATCAATTTAGTTTTTTTTCTCTATTTAATGATATATCTATTTATTTATATATATAGATATAGTTATATTTATTCGTATATTAATATAGATTCTAATTAATATAAATATATTTATTTATATTAATACATATATTTTTATTCTTATATTAATATATATATTTATTTGTTCTTATATTAATATATATTTAAATCTTTTTATATATATTTTTTTAGTTATAATTTTTTATCTGTAGATTTATTTTTATATTAATATATATTTATAAGATTAGTTTTAAATACATTTATAAAATATGTTTTTTATGTGTGTGTAAATAAATAAATACATATATACATACATATATACAACACACACACACACAGATATATATATATATACACATATATAAATATAAATATATATTTATAAATAAATACATATATATGTGTATCTGAAAAACCATAGAATGTTAAGAAGACCATAAATTCTAATCTAGAAGTATTTTTCAACTCCACAACTTGTCAAATCGAATAAAATGAAACAATCTTAGATATGATATGTGGTACAGACCCAGCGGACATTCTTATCATAAGTTATAGTTGTTTGAATATTAAAAAATTGGGGTATCCCGAATAAAAACTCAGTTTTAGAGGACTTCTAAGCCCTTTTGGCCTCAAAATATGTGACAGAATATTCCCTTGGGTTACTAGCATGTATAACTTGTCACAGCCTTTGATTTGATATCCTTCATAGCTCAAATGGGCATTCATATAAAAAGTTATGGTTGTTTGAAGTTTGAGTTACATTTTCAACTTATTTTACATCTTTTATTAATTTTTTTTGTTTTTTGTGTCTTTAAATTGTTATTAAATGATCATTAATCGATGATAATTACCAAATTATTAATTAATAATATTTTTTAAAATATATTAAATCTATTTTCACTAAATTTATTATTTATTAAATTTAATAGTATATTTATAATTATCTAAAACATGTTTAAAAAATATATATTATATTCATATCAATATAAATATACTTATATATCAATATATTATTTTTCATGAATTTTTTTTTAAATATAAACTTTATCAGCTCTAGGAAAAAGTGCTAATAAATCCCCCCTTTATCAGCGCTACTAAAATAAGCGCTGATAAAGGGGTCCCCTTTAATAGTTCTAAAAATAGCGTTGATAAAGGGGGTTCCTTTATCTGCACAAAAAAAGCACTGATAATGGGTCACTTTTAATAGGTTTTTTTTGTAGAGCTGTTAAAAGTGCCCTTTATGAGTGCTTTTTTTAGCAATGATAAAGGCACCCCATATATCAGCACTTTTTTAGCACTAATAAAGGGTGGAGCTACGGAAACCCAGTTTTGTGGTAGTGTCACCTAATGATTCTGTGATTTCAACATGGTATTAAGAATTATTAGATTTACAGACTAATTAAATTTATTTTTTAGGGTTCAATTTACCTATTATGGCCCCTGAAGATCTTCTTGTTATCAATCTATGGGTTTTGGTTGAAACTGGTGTTTTCGAGTGGAATAAAGGGTATTCTCATTCATAATTTCCAATCACATTCCATGTAATGTAGGGTCACAATCCTTGTGGTATTACCTTTTATAGAATATGAAATTTTTGGCACTACACACCATGTATTAGTGTTACACACCATGAAGTGATCCAAGGACATGTGGTCATGGAACATGGGTAGACATATCATGTCAAGGTAAATGGTCTCTATATATACATGGCTAGATAAATATACACGATATCCCTTAAAGAGATATGGGATGAGGACATGACCAAGTCTCTCACTATCTAAGACATTATGCACACTAATGTTATAAGTTCTGTGGTTCAATATGTCTATTAGGCCATGTGTGGGTGAGGAAACTCCCATGGCTTCAGCCAAGGATACATTCCATGTGAACTAATGCACACACCAGGAATGCCTCTTTATACACATCGATTCCCAAATAGGGGATGAAAAAAGTAGAATGTTTTTCATAGAAAAATCATGAAATATGGGTACATACTATTTAATCCTCATGTATACTTATCCATTGAAAATATTCTATTTTAGGACTTGGATGGTTGCCTTAAAGTAGCTTATTATGTGTCATTTTCCATGATGGATGTGATGGTGTACTAGGTTTTGGTATTAAAGATGTGACATGAAATAATGTTTCTAGGTCACTTCCATCGAAGACGTATATACTAGAATCTGTTGATTGTGTTCCATTTTTCTATCCTTATGACTGTATAGTGGGGTATTATGCCCTCATATCATGATTGTGAATCCCTCTACAAGATTATCTCAAATATATTTGGTGTATCCATCCTAGAGGCCTAGGGGAGATACTCTATTATATCATTTTTCTTAGATTTGGTTCATGGTATATTCCTGATTATCATATAAACAGAGGTGATACCCTATCAATAAGGCTATCACAGTAGGATTTGTGGACTCAATGGTTATTTGATCCCTTACCTTTAATGTGGTTTCAGTAGGGTTTATGGTCTCATTTAGAGAAAGATCCCATACTTGTTGTTGGATCCACATTTGGGATTACAGTATATCCCAATTTTCATGGGTATGATCCTTGATATGTGTATCATTGAATTGAGACATAGTATAGTCTTGGTAATACCATAGTATTCATTGGTGTGATTAGGTATTAGATCAATATGATCTCTATGAAATCAGATTGAGATTGTGGTGTCCCCCATTGGCTATGGGAGTGATCTCATCTCTAGGTGAGATCTTATGGGTTTCTATACAAGTTTCATGGTGTCTTCATGTGGTATAGGGTGTAATTATCTATCTGTGGGATGAGATGATACCTTCAATTTTTCCAAAATTATTTAAGGAGTCCCCCTTTAGGGTTCAGGAAAATCCTCTATATGAATATCGAGATCTGTTGGGTTCAAGCGTGACTTTTTTTGATGCATGACCTGATAATAGTGTTCTCTTTGGTGTACACCATGTGGGATGTCAGTGATGCTCCATCATCTTATCAATACCAAGTGGAGCATGATCTCACAGATAGTTCATCAATTATTTCATGTTTCATTTAGTGTGTACTCCATGAAAATCATTAGTATTCATCGTATAGAATAATCCTTTGGTTGGTTGTGATATTGGGAACTCATGAGACATGGATTCAGATATGAGTATATCTCGACACCTCTAGGAGTCCATTCAGGTTTTCACTTATCTTATTAGACGAACCATGTTTATTGAGATGAGAAATAATGTATAGACAAGGAGTTTATAAGATTGAGTTTCTTGTTTTCTCTCGGTTTTGTTCCCTCTAACTTGGGTCGAGAAAAATATTTCCTTTCTATTGATCTATTTTATTTCAGGTTCTTTGGGGACCTATTTGTATTTTTTACTCAACCATGTATGGGAACTATCTATAAATTTATTTTCTTTTGTATATTATAGGAATTTTGATGGAGTCCCCATAGGACATACAGCAGGTAGAACGTAGTGATCTTGATATAATGAGGTGTATAACAGTGTTAGACTAAGGTGTGATCCAATGGTGGATTTTGATATAATTCCAATACTTTTATAAATGTTGTACTCTTTTTTAGTTTATTTCGAGATTTTATTTTTCCCTTTTTAAATTTTTGGTGCTTTTTATATATTCTGATTGTGGATATATGTAAAAATTCATTTTTTTAATTTCAATTATTATTATATCATCATTTTTTCAAGGAGATAGATGTGAATGTTTTAACACATTTACCATAGGATAATTCATCTCAAGTGTTCAAAATAATTATATAGAAATGGTAATAATCACTTGGATAATTGGAATTTGGTTTGGGGAAGTTGTTTCTTTGGCCTTGATGGGCCGGTTCATGATTGAGTGGTGACATAGGAGGTCCGTTAGTTAGAATAGAGTCTGTGAGGTTAGTTTGGGACTTTTGGAGATAGTGTTAAAGTGTCTTCAGTTTGGAAATTAGGATAAGGTTCCCAGTTTTATTGAATTGTCCAATATAACCATTCACCATGAATTTTAAAACCTTCATATTGATTAGAAATATTTGTTCACCAATTATGTGGAATAATTTAAGACAGGATTTTGGGTTCCATGAACTTGTCGAGTCAACTAATCGTATTTAATCATTGAGCATGATGAGCCTTGATAATATTTATGGATTTCTCTATGATGAATTCCAGATAGGATTCCTTCGTGGAATTTTTCTAATGATTCCCCAATGATGAGGCTTTAGTGAAGGGCACTTCACAATATATGGTACCTTAGGGTGGTCAATCAATCATTCCACCACCCATTGAGTAGTATGATGTTCTAGCAGTCCATTATGAGGATTCACTAGTTGAGGGTGATGAATGAGTTCCATATTAAGTAAACTCTAATGCATGATGGTGATCTAGACACCTAGAATAGTGATGACTCGCTTGAGGCAATCATTCATGTTTCCCACCTTATGAGGACACCTCCTAATCTAATGGTGGTCCATGAAGAGAGTCTTATACCAAGCTTAACTGATAGATAGTGAAGTCTGATAATGCACACCCATGATGATATGAAACTAACATAGGCCATGTTTTAGAGGCTCATCAAGGAAGTGTTTTATCCACACATTCTTTCAACAGTTCATATCATGGATGTTTTGTAGCTTCAAAAAGATTGCATGATCTTGGAAGAGTATGCAGTGATGGTCCTAGAACATGAAAGATAGTCCATAGGAATTTTTCTATAGTATTTTATTATATAAAATAATTTCAAGAAGGGAATATATGTATATATCAAGGATACAGTGATATAGATGTGCATTTCCACTTAATCTAAAGTTATTAAGAGAAACTTTATAGCAGAGTGCTTTCTGGACGAGTATACCTCGACTGTTGGTTTTGGTAATATAAGAAATGGGACCTAGGATATTGGTTTCAAATTAAAATTCTAAGGATTTGGGAATTTGAGAATATTCAACAGATGATCCTAGGATATAGGGAATGATACTCATGTCTCTCATTATGGTTCCATCCATTCGTGTGAGAGGTGGTGTTTCATGTTTGATGGACGTGGACATCTCACATGATATTTTTCAACTTGACATTATTTTGAGAAGTAAATGATGAATGGACCACCCATGATGAGATAAAAACATGATCATAGTCTTCCTCTTGATGTAGGATTTCTAATATGAGAAATGAGACTATCATGATATTGAAGAAGGATCAATATGTTTCTACCACCACCCCTAGGAATGACGCACCAAGTTTAGGGAGCTAGAGGGTGGGGAGATGATAATTGTAGGCCATATATTATTATGTGTAGGATATAAATTCTTCTTCAAGGACCATACATCACAATATTTTCCTCTTTCAATCTCTACCTCATGGATTTGTTCTTCAGCAGGGATCACTGCCCACCATGGTGGTTCACTAACATCCCCATTCTAAAAAGGACTTGTTATGGGAGGGGGTGAATGAGGCTTATATTTCAATTCCAACACTGATCCAGTATTTGATGTTGGATAGGGCCCCTGAACCTAGCAACCTTGACCCGTAGAGTTGCACTCATTCATTTGGGATTCTAACAACCCCAACACATTCCCTATGATTCAAAGGGTTTACTACCCTCTCTGATACCAATTATAGGATCTGCATTGGGGATGTAGGACCCTACATCATAATATATTCAACTTTAGGTCACTACCTCATAGGTATTTTCTTTAGTAGGGCTAAATCACACTAGAGTGGGTCACTGCAACCACCTTATGAAAAGGCCTTGTGATGGGTGGGGGATGGCTGAGTCATATATATCATGCCAAAGAACCCTCTTGTCTCTAATATGTCAATATTTTCATCTAAAGTGATATAAATCTTTCCCTAGTTATTAGGAACCTGTTAAACCTTCCAGATGAAAATGTGAAAAAAAACTCTCATTTAAAGATACAATACATCAATTTTACTTGGTTCACCACTAATAGATAGTCCACAAAAAAATGCAAATAGTGTATTGGTCATACCAAAATCCAATAATTTTCACGACTCATGGGAAACATATGTTCATACATTATCACTATATTTAAAGAACACTTCATTTTCAATAATTTATGGATAGATCACTACATCCCTCATAACACTTCCGTCGACTCCCCCTCTCTTTGGGTTAGGTCTGACACATATTATTGACATGAAGCTATCTTCAGTAGATTGGAATTAATTTATTTTTCCCTGCCTATAATGAGACTCTTATTCCACCAAAAACCTAAGTTGATTCACTTTAAAAACTATTTTAAATTAAATATATTGTTTAGTATGACTGTTCACAGAGTTCCTATTCAAATATCAAAACCATTCTAAAAAAACCTCCTTTGTAGAAAAAACTTATTTTCCAAAGCTCACTGAGTCAACATAAAAATTTCATTCATTTTGAATCACCCATTACTAAAAATAATGGGCAACATCACATACCTAACTATTATTCCCATGATGCTCAAGATCATATAGAAGTCATGATTCGTGGATCTCCCTATCGTCATGAAATCTCAGTGATTCTGAATTTTCTACTGTAATATTCATGTTAAATGTATTATGGGTAGCCACATATATATAGGCTAGACACTTCTCAAAGATCCCATGAATCCGTAACATTTTTCATTAGCCTTCAAAAACATCTTCAAGAGTCTCGTCAATTCGTGAATTAATGATGAGATTTTTTTTATTCACGTAGATTATAGTAAACACATTGTGCATTTGTGATTATCTACATCTCATATACAAGAAGAACACCATAAACTCATCGTATATTCTATATGATCCCATTCATGAAACATAGTATTTTTTAAACCTATTCATTTATTGTTTTTTTAAAGAGTTGATTCTAGAAAAATACCTTTTGCGATGCTAGCCTCTTCCTCCATATTTTGAGCACAAAAATTTGGATAACATTGAGAAACGATGCGACCTTATATAATTTAATCTTCTTGTAGTATAATTTAACTTTCCATGAAAACTCCCTGATAATCCCAATGTGGATTTATATAAAACACAAAATAGAATCTATTTCTAGCAAAGAAAATCTTTGGTTCTAACAATCTACCCATTTGAGATTGTTGGAAATTTTCAAATATATTCAATAAAGTACCAAAAACTTATCAAAACCTAAAACGAGAGAGATAATTATTCCATTACTCAAATTATATGTTATCAATGAATGGTGTTGAAAAAAATAGGGGAGGAATGTTTTGGGTTTTTGTGTTTTGGAATTCTTTATGATGCCCAAGCTAAGGTCTGACTATTTCCCCATCACACTGAATTTTCATCATGTCACACAAGAATTTCATGGTTTTTCAAAAAAATAAAAACTATTAAACCATAAAAGTGTTTAATTTCACATTAACCTAGTTTTAATTTTTGAATTTATCCATTGTCCATCTTCAGAAATAAACCCATTGAACTTTTTTTTTACTTTTAGTGTTCAAAAACACACTCCCCTTGGATTGTATCTCCCCCATAAATTTGCATCACATCCACAAATATATTAAAAAAGTTAACACAAATGGGGAGAGGGGAATATCTGAAATCTTCTTATAAATAGGGAGGTGAATAAACATCTAGGTTCAACCAATGTTTCTCAAAGACATGAGCATCTAAAAGATTCATCAGAATGTCAGCCACTTGGTTACCAGTTCCAACATGCCCAATTTTAATCATGGCATATTCAATATTTTCATTGATGAAGTGATATTCAATCTCAATATTTTTGGTACAAGACTACTGAATTTTATTCTTCAAATAATCAATAGTGATATTTTTGTCATATTGAATCACCATTAATAGTTTCACTTCATCACAAATATCTGTTCGTTTTTTGTTCATCCACAATAGCTGATTGCAAGACTTTGTAGATGAAATATACTCTATTTCAGCCATACTAGGAGAAGTAATTTCTTATTTATTTCTTAACAACCCCACACATTTTATTTGTATAAATAATTATCCACCACTTATTGACTTTCTATCCACCACATCTCTATCCCAGTCAGCATAAAAATGATGATAATTCATTACCTATTACTTAAAAATGTATAATCCAAAATTTAGTTCACCATGAATATACCTCCTGATTCATTTAACTATTGGAAAATTATCTTCTATTTGATAAATTTGGAAGTGGAACACTAATAATGTTACAATGAAAATATGTGTCTATGTTTATGTGATGTATAATAGGATGATAATGATTCTTTTATACATGGTGGGATCCAATTAAGTCCCATACTCATGCTTTCCATGTTTTTTTCTAACACCAATTAGAGATTACATTGGTTTGGAGTCATAAATATTGATTTTTTTCTGAAAATATATTTCATAATTTTCTTATGAAATGAAACTATAATCCATCATTTGAATCACTTAAAACTTTAAGAAATTTTTTAGTTCACCAATCATAGAAATTTCACATTATTATTTCATGTGACTGGAAAATTCAGCCACCAATATCTTCCCTCTTCCACCAAAAATAATATCATCCTTGTACACTAACACCACAAATTATGCTTCACATGAATTTTTCACATAGAGATTATGGTTGAAACCTACCCTTTTAAATTAAAGCTTCATAAAATGTAAATCAAGATGAGAATACCATTCTATTGGTGCTTGATTTAGATGATAGAGGGCCTTATTTAATCAAAAAGCCTTTGACCCATTATTTCCAATCATAAATACTACTAGTTTTTTAATATAGACATATTCATTAAGAACTCCATTCATGAAAGATATTTTAACATCTATCTGGTGAAATTTGTATCCTCTTTTAACTTACATAGAAAGGAAAATCCTAATCGAATCTAGTCTTACTTCTAGAGAAAAGTTTTCTTCATAATCAACACCTTTATTCAATAAATAGCCTTTACTCACAAAGAACGTCTTATTTATTTCCATGTTTTCATTCTCATCAAAATTGTTTTTAATTATTCACTTTGTTCCAATAACATTGTGATCTTCATTTTTCTTAACTAGATCCCATGTTTGGTTATTTTCAATCTAATACAATTCATTATTCATGTCCTTATCTCATGATTCATCCTTCATAGATACTTTAAATGAGGTGTGTTCTACAATTTATTAGAAGGAAGATTGTTTTTTACTCATTGTTATTTTTTTCTATGTTGGTTTTTTTCAATCTCCAATAATGTTTGATTATTCAATTTCCTCTCATCAATTTCTATTGTGATTTTTAGAATAATTTGTATCATCTATGGATTCCTCTTCCTATTATTCTTCTGAATCATAATCATTTTGTGATCACTGAATTTTGTTCATTCCATCATCTTCTTCTAGATTTTCATCTATTCAATGTCAAATTTCTTTGTCATCTTCTATCATATCTTCATAATAATTAATCTAGGAACTTTTGGTTTTATCTTTAAGGATCACAACATTTATACATTCCATAATTCTTCTATGTTCATTATTGAAACATTTTTAGGATTTAATCAATATTTAATATCCATTTTATATTACATCTTCAATAGCATCAACATACTTCTTTTGATTTAATTATTTATTTTATATGAAACATTTACCCATAAAAACATGAAAATAATTCAAAGTGTGCTTCCTTCAAGGCCACAACTCAAATGGTATCTTGGTTTCTCCCATATAAATCCTTTTTCATTTTTTAGTATACACCACTACATGAACAAACTAATTATAGTAATGATGAGAGATACAAATCTCAATCATCATAGTTCTAGATAAATTGTTCACCTGTCAGTTTCTATGCTCAAAAACTCCATTTTTTGTTGAGTTCTCACTACATCCACTTCATATATTAGTCCATTTTTCTATAATTATTTTTTAAACTAATGGATGTATGTTACCATCTATTTTCAAATTATAGAACATTGATTGGGTGGACAGTATCGTTATCATCTATTCGATGTTAACATTTCATACAATTAAGCACTTTCCATAACCTATGTATACTCATAATGTAATACATTATTCTATAATAATAAATAATATGAACTATGTACCTCTCTCTATATGTTCTTGACACACTTATCGAACCATATAAATTTGTTTGGATGAGATCAAGAATATTTGATGCCCTTTTATTATTTTTCCTAGATAAACTGGGGAGTAAATTTTATCATATTAAATTATTACTAGTCTTTACCTGATCATTCTTAATATTGGGGATATACATGAATATATTCATGTTAGATATATATTTTTAGCCTTTTAGATTAATATTACCTAAACTCTAGCACAACAAGTTGATTTTTTCTTCAATTTTCATGTATAAAATGTTCTCTCTACTATCAACCTAATATAATTTTACATCTATTTTACATCATTTAGTGAAAAAATTCCCTATATATACTTTTATTGAGAAACACTTTTGATTAAATTTCCTTATTAGTCCTGAGTCGAAGAGTTTACTCACACTTGTAAGATTATGATACAGACCTTCAAAAAAGGTAACTTCAGTATTCATTAGATCTTTATTTTCTATTTTTTTTCTTACACTTCCTTTAATATTTAAATAACCATCACTCATAAATTATAGTGTTCCATAAACCCTTTTCTTAACATTAATCAACAAATCTGCATTCCTCGTCATATGGGATAAGCTCTTATGTTAAGAATAAAGGTGCTACTATTATTCAAATATTTTACAGTTATTTTTTCAAGGTTGGATTTCATGATTTTCTTATTTTCCATCCATCAAATATTTGATTGTATAGAGGACAATGATATAATTTATTATCTCTTTTCTGGTTGCATTGGTTCTTTATAATCATATTGTTCTTATATAGTAGAATACCTATTTTCATGTGCAACTCCATATGGTTTGTGGGTATTGTCTTTACATTCAGTTCTATAAGTAATACTCAGGAATTTGCTCTATCTAAAATCAATAGATTTATGGCCATAGTTTGAGCTTTGAAAAAATTAACCATAAAATATAATTATTATATATAATATATGATATGAGTTAATTATTCTATATTGAAATTCTAGTGATTAAAAATTAAAATATATCCCTAACTCTTCATAGTAAGCCATGGTATGGCCTAGATAGCCAAAAAATTGATCTTTTTTATAAGAGGAAATATCTTCTGACATACATTCCTATGATGTCCCCTTCCTTAGGAAAAGATTTTGACTAATGATCATTTCTGGGTATATGTGAATATTTTTCAGTTCTACTTTCAGTTTTACATGAGGATTTATTTTTTAGGAATTTAAGAGACATTGTGATATGTCCAATATTTAGCTTCCACTTATTTTGAACCATTTTATATCTGGAATTTAATGATTCTACATCACAAAAAATTCTATTATTTATCATTCATGTGGATTATTGATCATTTAAAATCTTCTCTAATCCTTCAATACCACACATATCATCCTATAACATCTATAAATCTGATAACCATCCAAATTTTATTCTATTATTTATTTCCCATGATTTGAAATCATTTTTTAGTTTACTCCTCAGACTAAAAACATCTTATTCAAGACCCTCAAATGTCTTGGACTTCTCTTCCAGTATAGATGCTAGTTCATTGATGAAATTTTATTCTTAATAAATCTTAATCTTTTATTATACTAAATATTATGATTTTTCAATAGTATTTAATTTCCTATTACAAATTCTGGTAGTTGGTAAATTTTAGCTCATGTCGGTCAACATATTCTGAGGACACATTTTGAACTTATATCCAATTTTTGTTTCTGTTTCTTTGATTTTTAGTCTTGCTAAGAGAATATTCAAGTTCCATCTTAAGATCAGTATAAGTAATAAACTAATTATCTTTATCTTTATCATTTTGTGGCTCTACATTTTCAACTATATCCATCATAGAATCATAGGATTTACATTTAAACTCATGTTTATCATTCCCAAAAAAATAATAATATTAAACATATTATTTACATATAAAACTCATTCTATGCAATTTATTTTTATATTTAAAGTATTTATTTTGGGGAAAACATTTTTGAGGCTTCTATATGTTTTCAGTTTTAATTTCTTCATCATTGAACTTCCTTGTTCACCGAGTGGAAATATTCTAAACTCTACCACAATGAAAACATGCTATAGTTATCTGTCAATCAAATATCTATTTTTCACTATTCAATTTATTAGAAAAGAGATAAAGAAGTTCATATTCATCAATATTTTCCTCAATACTAAACCTCAATTTTTTTATGAAATTGAGTTCATTTTTTTTTGAAAACTCATGTTATTAAATTGTCTGTTTTGACTCTCATTTTATAATCCATCAGATTTCTCATAAGATCATCATAATACTATTTAGACAGACCGCTTTCATCAACTTCTAAAACTTTTGAATTGTATAGAGTTGTAATCCTCATCAAAATTTTCTTTATAATGTTAGTATTTTTTATTTATTTATAAACTTCATGTATTTCTCTAACATCATTAGTAATTTGAATAAAAAAAATTATCTTCATTTTCATTAGGATGCATTTTTAAATCATTGAACATATTATGAAAAACATAGTTTTCTTCCTCCGTCACTTTGTGGTCACCTTTATATATATATTCTAGTTTTTACCAAAAAGATAGATAATTTTAAACTAATCACCTTCAAATAGATTTGATGATATATAGTTGGGGTAAGAGAATTTTTTTTCTTTAGCATTTGAATCAAGATTTTTTATATCAGTTTCAGTCATAGACTGTCATGTTTCATCAGTGACATGTATCAAGTATACAGTGGATAAATTTACTTCCATTATAAGAGATATTAGATGATATATCATCCCATTCTTCCAAATATGAATGATTATCCCATAAAAGTGATTAATTCCCATTACATTAAATGAATTCTTCATGATATGAATTGAGGATAAATTTAACTCTAGAAACTTGTATTCTCTAATACCACTTGAAAAATACCAGAAAACCCTAAGATGGGAGAGATGAATCTGGATGTCAAATTTATCTTCTAATGTGAGGTAACCTATTCCCACATTTTTAGTATTCTATTAATCATGTTTGATGGAAATTAGTAAAAAATCAAATAGTCACATGAAAATAGACAACAAAACAATGTTACCTGGGTCACCACTAAGTTATAATCTAAGGATCATGCACTAATAGTGTGTCAGTAGTGCCTAAGTCAACTAATAAAAACTAGTCATGAAAAAAACGTTTATAATCATTCACTCTATTCCAGACACACTACCTTTAAAATACATTAGGGATAAAATATTATATACCTTAGAAAACATCCATCGACTTCCCATAACTCACTACCTTGGGTGAGGTGTTAATCAATTTATCAACATGAAGATCACTTTAGTAGATTGGAATTAATTACATTTTCCTTCAATAATTTGATACTTTGGTAACACCATATAGTTGAGTTTATGATCATTAAAACACTATTTACTTAAACATGATGTTCTGAACTATTGTTCATGGGGAACCTTCATGAATCTCACACCCTTCATGAAGAAAAATGTCATTGAAGAAAATAATCATTCTATAATATCACTCATTCACCACATAATTTTCAGTCATCATGAAACATGCATTACTTATAAGTAATGGAATAATTCCATGCTTAATGAGTCTTTTTACGATTCTCAATCATTCATAGAATGTTAGTTTCATGGAGCTACCAAAATTCAAGAAAACAGATCGATTCAGAATATTCTCTAATTATTTACATGTAAAATGATGTGGGTATAGCCTCATTTATATAGAATAATTCCCTCATGAATATCCCATGCCACTATTACATCTTCAATTAACCTTAAAATCATCTTCATGAAGAACCTCCATTCACTAATTTCTAGTAATATTTTTCATATTCACAAAGTTTACTATCATTGCATCATGTATTCATGATTCTCCACTTATCATAGTTGCATATAACACCATAAACTAACCATTCATTCACCTATACACCCTTCATGAAACCTAGTCTTCATGAAAGATATTACATTACTATTTTTATGAATTTTTTATTCAATAAAATATCCTTACATGATTCTAGCCTAATCCACCAGATTTTGAGCCCAAAAATTTGGAAAAAAGTAGAAAATGATTCCACATTCAAAAATTAAGTCATCTTGTACTATAATTTAACATTTTATTCAAAATCTGTAATCATCAATGTGTGGATTGGCAATAAACAAAAATCATACTCCATTTCTAGAAAAAAATGTCTTTTCCCCCACACTATGACTTGAAGGCTTTGAGGATGATCGTGGGTATGCTCTGTATCCTTTTTAATTTTTATATTACTATTTTAAGACAATATTGTGAGATAATATATTTTTAACCTTCTTCTATGAGGATTATAAAGTTTGAAACGGGTTCCATTAGACATCTATGTCATGGTGATATTTTATATAGATTTGGAATCACATGGAATAGGGGAACATGCACCACAGAGATGTATTATTGTAATGTGATACAAAACCATGCACATGATTTAGTGTCCCTTGTAGATGATAGTGTCACGATGTGGTGGAATAGTTCCTTAGACTATTTTTTTGTGAGGATTTATGGATTGTAGGTGTTAGAGTAGGAATTGGTGATAATGGTAGATATTTTATGTAGGATCCTTATTATGGAGGAACCTACATAGTGGATAAATGTGTACACGTTTCTGTAAAAAATATTAAAAGTATCTTGGATGAGAGATACTCACATAGAACCTATTCATAGTGTGAGACAAATGTCTTATGATGCTTTCCTTAGTGTGGAAGGGTTACCCACCATCCATGTTGAGTTGGGTTTCACCAGTGGGTGTGAAAATATTATTGGATTTTGGGATGGATTTTATCCTTTATAGAAGGGTGATCCCAAACTATGTAGGGAGAGATAATGTATGGTTATATATAGATTAATTTTATTGGATTCCTAGTATTACCCTTAGAGATGTGTTTTATGATCTTTTCATTCATAATATAGGGGTGAAGTTGAGGAAATATACCTATGTAAATACCATATTTTTCTCTAAAATGATCATTGCCTTATGCATAGACTAGAACCCATGGACTATCTAGATATTTTCAACAATATATTGTATGACTCCCATAGATCTTCATGAGTCATGGTGTAGTTGGAGGTTTATAGATGGAGGTTCTCATTAGACCGAATGTGTCACTTATCCAACGCTATGTTTTTCATTAGTACCCTCTTATTATCATCACTAGTGTTATACATGATAAACATTAGGATGGTGGATGATATCTCTATTTGTTAGAGGTTTTCCCTATTCTTATATAGTGATTTATGGAGGCACCACTAATATATTCTATTCCTGGGATCCCACATGGCCATATATCCACATAACATGTTGTTTATGGGTTTTACAAAGGTAAGGAGTACATCATCATTTAGATGGATGATGATGATGATAGAAACTTTTCATGATTAGATTATTATTAGTTTGATTTCCCTTAGTAGTATACCTAATATAGTGGTGGTTGTGCTAACTATAATGACCTTTTATGTTTTGGGAGCCATGATTTGGGTAGGCATGTTGGCGTGGTGCATTTGTCTCTCTACCATCGGTGTAGAACTATTGAGGAAAAACTATGGTGTCCTTGTGAGTTATTAGTGTACTGGTTTGATCCATTAGGATACATAATTTATAGTACTATGTTGGGTGCTAACAATAGATGTTGAGGGTGAAATCCATCTGAGGGAAGATGAGGATGGCCAGGTTATATTTGAATATTTTCTAGATTAGAGAGGTGGTGTAACTATTGACTCTATGATCATAGTTAAACTAGATTCCTTGTTTTTACACCTATCATATCTATGGAAACATGTTCCTTCTTTGTTTCAAGATATTTTCTTCATTTTCGTTGGACATTGTGAATATATTACCTTATTGGTTCCCTTGAGTGTGAGTTTTTTGATAGCATGGGAAGACTCTAGTGAGCTCACTCGCATGGGAGATCTAGTGGAGAAATCAATATTATCCCTTCAATATAGTATATCTCTTTTCAAGATAAAAAACCATATTTTCGGTGAGTTTAATGTAACTATTTCACTTATTTAAGACATTGGAATATTTTCAAGAATATATTCCAAAGGAAGGAACTGAGTTGGAATAGGAATTCTATGCCCAGAGGGCCTCGATGAGTTTTTGTTAAAAATATTTAATATGTTATCATTCATGTTAAATTTTTTAATGTATAATGTGGATTAACTCTTGTTTGTAGACTTGGATCGAAAATATGAGATTGAATTTGATGCCATAATGTGGTGTTTACCCTAATCACATAATATATTTTTTTAGTGTTGGGTGGTCAGTCATTGGTGATTGATGTTTTGGCATTGAGTGATCAGGTTATTAATTAAATAATATTTAATTAATAACCTAATATATTCCCCAACCTCTATTAGTATCTTTTTCACCTGTAGAGGAATGAAAAAGGGATCTTCCTGGTCCAGTGGATGAACTGAGGGTAGTAGGTGATGTCAATCTTCGATCTTGACTATGATCACTCTTGGATTGTGATATAGTTACTTCATATCATTTATATTTACTTAAATGTTCTTCATTTCACCATGAGTTTGGAATATTTTTATATTTATATTATGATCTATATTTATTCATTTCTTATGGTTTTATTTCCCAATTAAAATTGATAGTCATCCCTTGGGTGTTGATCTGTGAGATTTGGTGGATACTCGGGTGTTTCGGATGTCTTGGAGGGGATTCCCATTTGGAATTCCCGATCACATAGCATTAAGCACAACCTATCATTATGTGTGTTCCTCGCATGCATGGAATATGAAATTATAGGGATTATAATTTATTTATTTTGGGTATACTCCATGTAGTGATCCATGGATTTGTTGTTGAAGAACATGGGAATGCATGTGTGGTTAAGGTGAATGACATTGTGTATGTACACATCACGGAACACAGACAAAAGGTGTGCTTTAAAATCATGGGATGAGGAATTGTCCATGTAGCCAGATAGTGATGAAAAACCATGTACTATGGTTACACATCATGTGGGTCAACATGTCTAGTAGACTTTGTGTAGGCGCAGACATGAACAAGGCTTCATCTGAGGTTACATGTTGTGTGACCTTGGGTACATGTTGTGTATAACCCTTTATACATGTCTAGTTCAAATAGGGGACATGGCAAGGAGAAAATGTACATATACATTTATTTTAGTCTTTTTACCCACCATGTATTACCTTGGTACATTTCTCTCTCACACAACACCACCTTCTGAATTCTGATAGAGGCCCTTGAGTAGCCAGTCCTAATTATTTTGGGCATTGGACACGATAGTGGCCATGGTTTTGGGGATATTGATATGATGTGAAGTGATGTTTATGGGTCACTTGTTTTACTGATGTATGGAATAGTATCAGTTGAGTTAATTTTCTTTTTCTATCCATTTGAGGGTATATTGTGTAATTATATCCTTAGTATATGATTGTGACCCCTTTTTAGGATTAGATTGACTAAAGTTAGTTTATCCCTCCAATAGGATAGGGTGGGATCCTCTATCATATTTTTTCCTTAGACGAGGTTTGTGGTATGATATTTACACTCACACATAAGGAAAATATAAAGTATATAAGATTTTATCACCATAGGTTTTGTGGAATCATTGAATATATGATCCACTACATTGTCACGAACCAAATCAGGCCGCCATCAACTCGATGCCCGACTAGGCCCGCAGCAAGGCCCGAAGGGCGTTCCCGATCCCCACGGGCTGGCACAAGTGCCCAGGTATCAAATTGAAATCTTGGGAACAATTTAACTGCATAAACAAACAAGAATAACCACAAGTAAGAAAACAACGTTGCAACCACAAGTCTTTAAACAACAAAAGTGAGCCTCAAAAACATCCACAACCCAACCACAACTAACTCCAAAAAGGGGTGACCAAAAACCAAGTCAGCAACCATCACCTGATAGAGGGATACCACCGTCCAGCCTTCACCACCAACGCCAAGTCAGAAGAAGCAGCTAACAGCTCGAACCACCGCTCTCAAAGCCTTTGCCTTTCCCAGCATCAGAAATAATCAGATCGACTTACACCCAAGGGTGTAAGTAGGGTGTGATCAATCGCTCAATAGGTTGTAACCATAGAAAATATTTCGAATGTAAAGGTTAGGTGACCAAAACAGTTTGTAGGTTTAAATTATAGAAAATAAATAAATGCACTAACAATTTAATGAGAAAATTTTTTTAAAGAAAAGACAGTTTTAAATAGGGAACGGGGTTTTTTGGTACTAAAAGAAAATGAAAACATTCTTACCTTATTACACCACAGAAGTCACACAATCAACCAGTGATGAGTATATAATCACACAGGAGGAACAAAAGTGGGAGAGTCCTAAAGGAACTAAAGTTGTGTGGGGCCCAAGAAACTCACGTCTCGGAGTACCAAAGAATCTATAGCATATGTTCCCATGCACGAACCACTAGTACAGAAACACCTCCATAACCTGTTGGTCTCCAGTAATCATTCAATGTTTAGTTAGTGTTGTGAGCATCAATCCAGCTAAGTGAAACTGGGCCAGAGCCACTCCCGTAAGACTAGCACGCTAGTCTAGTCCGCCCACCTAGTACCCAGTCTTCCCCTTTTGTGCTTAACATTCAAATTTCACCCTACTCATCAAGGTCAAGACACAACACACATGGATGTCAACTAAGTCAAACACCATATGCCTAGGATGTCAACTAAGTCAACCATCACACTTACACATTCAATATAAATTAATAAACAAATAACCATCAAAGGTATTACCCGTAACAGAGATCTTCAGAAACAGAATACAAAGTGAAAGAACTACACAGTCTAATAAACTACACAATTCCAGGAACCAAACTAAAATTTATCAAAAATTTGAAAATTTGGTTTAGTAGTTTTACAGAAAATAAATCAACACAATCATCAGTGCTAAAACTCACTCGACCGCACAGTAAGACTGTAACATGAAACATATTTCAACTGTTGCATTTGTTCAAAAACCAAAGGCACAACACAGTAAAAACCAGACAACCTAAACATGCCACTAATAAAAATATAACACAAAATTATACAAACCAAAACCAACAACTCATAGTAGCAATTAAATAAAATACACATTAATTTAATTAAAACATCAGACTAATTGATCAGATAACCTAAGCATGTGAAACCACCTACCTCAAAGTAGGTACGAAAAAGTGATACAGTGCAACACTCCCGCTGCACAACGGTCGCACCGCACGGATCCATCAAAAAGGTCCTAAAACAGTAGACCAAGTAACCTCAATTCCAACTCGGTCAAACATCAGCGGTCCATAAAAAAATAAACTTCAGTAATTAAATAACTTTTTTAACCATTAAACAAGTTCAATAATAATCAAATAAATTAATTAAAAATTAAACAAAAACAATTAAAAAAAATTATTAACAACTAAACAATTTTAATTAATTAATTAACAGATAAAAAAATTCAATAATAATTAAATAAATTAATTAACCATTAAACAAAATCAATTAAATAAATTGATTAACAACTAAAAAAAATTTACTAAATTAATTAATTATTAAACAAATTAAAATAATTAAATAAATTAAAATCAAATCCCCGACCACAGAAATCATCATAATGACAACCGAGGGGCGGTACGGTGGCTGTCTGGTGAGTGGAGGGGGTTGCGGCGGCTGTTCGGTGAGTGGAGGGGGTTGCAGAGCTACTGTCGGGCGAGTAGAGGGGGTTGTAGAGCTGCCATCCGTCGATTGGATGGAGTTGAGGTGGCCGTCCGGTGAGAGGAGGGGGTTGCGGAACTACTATCTGGAAAGAGAAAGTAGGGGCGCTGACTGGTCGGTCCGGCTAGGAGAGGGGAAGGGTGGAGAGGCCGAGTGGGGAGGATAGGAATGGGGGCACGGCGGATGAGGGAGGAGGAGAAGGGGAGGCCGTGGGAGGAAGGAGAAGGGTAAATGGGAGAGGCGTGAGCGACTGGGGGGAAGATAGAGAGAAAGGGATAAAGGGGAGGGAAATATGGGGGGTGGAGGAAGAGAAGAGAAGGGAGGGAGAGAAGGAGAAGAAGAAGTAGAAGAAGAAGTAAAGGAGGGGAAAAGGGAGGCATGGCCGAGTGGGGAAGAGAGGAGGGGAAGAGGGAGGTTGCGGGTAAGGGAAGGGAATAGGGGAGGTGGGGTGCAGCGGGGAAGAGAGAAGAAAGGATGGAGAGAAGAAGAAGGAAAAATGGGGGTGGAGGCTAGGGTAGGAATTAGGAGGGGAGATAAAAAAAAGAGAAAAAAAAGAAAATGAGATAAAATAAAATAAAATAAAATAAAATAAAATAGATAGGAATGGGGGAAGAAATGAGGGAGAGAAAATAATAAAACAAACTAAAATAAAATAAAATAACTAAATTTAAATAAATAAAAACTGGTTTTGAATGGTAATAGTAAAGAGGTCCCCTTGTGCATTGGGAGGGCTGCGTGGCTTTGCTCGCGCCCTGCCCACATGTCGAGCGTTTCCAAACAAAGGTTCGCTGACCAGCACAAGAAGTGCACCACACATCAGGATCGACGCGCTTTCTAACTAAATAATTATAAAAAGGGAAGATGAACGTATGAAATTAAAATTGAAATTGAAATCATACCATATGTGAAGTCTGGGTGCGACAATTCTCCCCACCATGAAAAAATTTCACCCTCGGAAAGTCATCTCGAAGCCTGATCAGAGAATAGAAAAGGGTACTCCTGCTCAACCCAAGACTTGCGCTCCCAAGTCTTGTTCTCATCATTCCTGTGCTGCCAGAGAATACGAACCAATGTAATGGACTTCCCATGAAGAACCTTCTCCTAATAATCCATTATCCACACTGGTCGCTCAAACACTGATAAGTATGGCTCAATCTCCAACTCCTCCCAATTCAACACATGCGACGGATCGGGATTACACTTTTTCAGTTGGGAGAAATGAAATACGTCGTCAATTTATGTCAACTATGAAGGAAAAGCTAACCTATAAGCCACCTTTCCAATTCACTCAGTAATATTGAAAGTCCCAATGTACCTCAGTGTCAGCTTCCCCAGCTTCCCCAAATAGAGGTGACCTAAGCGAGGGGACACCTTCAAGAACACTCTGTCCCCCACTGAAAACTCAAGATCCCGATGCCTCTGGTCTGTATAAGATTTGTGGAGACTCTGAGCTATTAACAACCACTGCCTAATCAGCTTGACCTTCTCAGATGTTTCCTGAACAAGGCTCAGTCCCAAGAGTAAGGTATCGCCTACTTCAGCCCAACACAAAAGAGACCGACAAGGCCAACCATAGAGTACCTCAAAGGGTGCCATTCTGATAGAATATTGGTAACTGTTATTATAAGAAAACTCAACCAATCCCAAATGGCTATCCCATGAGCCTCGAAAATCTAACACACAGGCTTGGAGCATGTCTTCCAGAATCTGATTCGCCTGCTCCATCTGGCCATCCATCTGAGGGTGGTATGTTGTGCTCATCTTAATCTGTGACCCCAAAGCCTTCTGAAGACCTCCCCAAAACTGAGATGTAAGGCAGAGGACCTTATCAGAAACAACTGTTGATGGCACACCGTGAAGTCTGACCACCTACGGAACATACAAGCGGCCCAACTCATCTACCTTCATTGTATCTCTGATCGGGATAAAGTGAGATGACTTGTTCAAATGATCAATCACTACCCAAATATCATTCCTCCCCTGAGGGGTCTAAGTCAATCCACTGATGAAGTCTATGGAAACCTCGTCCCACTTCCAGGTAGGAATGGGTAGTGGCTGAAGCAACCCAGATGTCCTCTGATGCTTTGCTTTTACCTTCTGACAAGTGTAGCATCTCGATATAAAGTCGTCTATGTCCCATCTCATACCTGTACACCAGAACTGATGAAGAACATCGTAATACATCTTGGTGGTACCAAGATGGATGGCCCACTGAGACTGGTGGCTATCCTGCATCACCACCTTCTGTAGAGACAATATCACCACAACACGGCCCTTGAAGCACAAGATCCCCTCAGGAGATAAAGACCAATCTAAAGGAGTCTCCCCACCATGAAGAAACTGCATATATTGCTGACACAACTCATCTCTGGGTTTTTTCTGCTGAATCAACTCCAGAAGAGTGGGAGTCAACTGAATGCTAGCCAAAAAGGTACCTTCTTTATGCTCCCTGCTCTCCAAGTGCATCTGGGAGAAGAGCCCCATCAAAGCATCGCTAGACTTCCTCAATGACTGCACTGGTACCTTCCTACTCAAAGCATCGGCCACCACATTACCCTTGCCTAGGGTATAGACAATATCAATGTCCAAACCCTGTAGGTACTCGATCCAGCGGCGCTGCCTCAGATTGAGATCCTTCTGAGAGAAAATGTAGGCTAGGATCTTATGGTCATAATATACCACAAATTTCTCCCCAAAGAGGTAGTGACGCCACATCTTCAGAGCATGCATCACCACTGCCAACTCCAAGTCATGAGTCGGATAATTCTTCTCATACGTTCAGAGCTGGAGAGAACCATAAGCCACCACATGGTCATCCTGCAAGAGAACACACCCAAGGCCCATACCTGAAGTATCACAATAAACCACATAGCCCTTTCCAGATTTCGGTAAGGTCAACACAGGTGCAGTGGTCAACCACCGCTTCAAATCTTCAAAGGATGTTTGACACTGTGGGCTCCACCCCAACTTCACCCCTTTCCAGGTGAGTGCAGTCATGGGGGAGGCGAGCCACGAGAAGTCTTGAACAAAATGCCTGTAATATCCTATCAGGCCTAGAAAACTCCTGATCTCAAACACATTCCCTGGCAGCTCCCACGAAATAATTTCCCTGATCTTCTTAGGATCCACTGAAACCCCTTGTTCTGAGATGACATATCCCAGAAACTTCACTTCCCTAATCTAGAATGTGCAATTAAAGAGTTTGGCATATTGGCGATGGTCCCTCAAAAGTGCCCAAAACAATCTGCAGTTGATGCTCATGCTCTTCCTCAGATCCCGAATAAACCGGGATGTCATCCACATATACCACGACAAATGAGTCGATATATTGGTGGAACACCCTATTCATGAGTTCCATAAAAAACTGCAGGATCATTTTCAATCCAAACGGAATAACTAGATACTCGAAGTGACCATACCTACTTCATAAAGCCGTCTTTGGAATATCTGCTTCTCTCACCCTGAGCTGGTGGTATCCCGAACGCAAATCAATTTTGGAGAACCACTTTTCCCCATTCAGCTGGTAAAACAAATCATCAATCCGAGGCAAAGGGTATTTATTCTTGATGGTCACCTTATTCAATTTCCGGTAATCAATTCACAACGAGAGGGTTCCATCGGCCTTCCTCATGAATAAAACTGGGGTGGCCCAAGGAGAGACACTCGGGTGAATGAATCCTTTGGATTCCAAATAATCCTGGTGTATCTTTAGTTCCCTCAATTCGGTGGGGTCCATGCGATATGAGGGAAGAGATATAGGTTGTGTTCCCAGGGCTAAGTCAATCGAGAACTCCACATACTGCCCTAGGGTTAAGCCTAAAAAATCATCTGGGAAGACCTATGGAAACTCATCCACTACATGAGGTAACCCTCCCTGAGAAACACCACCATCGTCCTCTAGTGCGAGCAACGACAACTGATAAGAATGATTCCCCAACTCAGGGAGTGGAGGTCCCATGTGACCCGGCCGAGGATCCCATTATCCATGAAATAACTGAGGACTCCCATCTGGTACCATAAAGCTGACTTGACGCTGATAGTAGTCAATATGAGCTTGAAAGCGCACCAACTAGTCCATGTCGAGGATCACATCAAACAGGTCCATATCAAGGACCAAGAAATCCCAATCCATCTCGACTCCTGACATAGAGAGTGTGCATGATGATCACCTAAGACCCTGCTCCTTTTTCTTACCCAGCGGTGTTACCAACTCCATGGAAAACGATAACAGTTCGGTTGGTAGGTCCAGCAAATTCACAAGACGAGAAGATACAAAAGAAACTGAAGCACCAGTATCAAATAAAACTGCAGCTATAGAATATGCCATCAGAATGGTACCTATAACAGTCGAAGGTCCTGCATTAGATCCCGCTGGTGCCTGATCCACAGCATGCAAATGTCGGGTCCCTTCCTGAGAACGACTGCTCGCCTGAGGCTCTGCCCTGATCTGGCTCTGCCCTGAAGACGATATGGTCCTACCACCAGGACCACTGAACCGATATCCCGGCATCCTAATCTTCTCTGACTGCATTGATACTCCCCCAGAAGCCACAGATCCATTCCCACTCTGGCGAGGGAGTATAGTCCCACAGAAACATTGTAGGTGTCCCATAACTCCACACCCATAGCAAGGTCTGGGGTGATTGGGACATGCAGGTCGAATGTTCCCTGCCTTTCTACACTGATGGCACACAACGGACCTCATACCAGATGCCCCAAACAAAGTTTGCCCGGAGGGATGGCCTGAGCTGCCACCACTCTTCTTCCACTGCTCATCACGCTTCCTCTTCTTCTCCGAAGAACTGTAACTGCCAAAACCTGACACTGATCCAGAAAACCCCTACTTTCCTCTCTGGTCAATCTCGACCCTGAAATCATGATCGACCACCTCGGAATAAGTCCCCAGCTTTAATAAGAAAACCTGAGAGTGGATTTCTAGTCGAAGGCCCTTATCAAACTTTCGATCTTTCAGGTATTCACTTGAAACAATCTCAGGTGTGTACCGCACTAGCTCTGCGAAGCGGTTCACATACTCCATCACTGTCTGATTCCCTTGTGAAAGATCCATGAACTCTTGGGATCTAGCGTAGGCCAGAAACTCTGGACAGTACTACTCGTTGAAGATAAATTTGAAATCTTTCCAACTCATATGCTCATGTTTCCTAGCCTGTATCACTGATTCCCACCATTTGTGACTGGAACCCTCTAGCTGGAAAGTGGCACACTTTACCCTGACTTCCTCGAGTGTGTCAAGGAATTTGAACATGCGTTCTATCTTTTCAAGCCATTCCTCTTCCTCCTAAGGTTCAGAACCACCTCAGAAAGAAAGAGGATTATTCTTCAGAAACTCCTGAGCTCTATCCTTCTTGGAGCCAGATTGATCCCCTCTAGTTGGAATAGGGGCAGGGGTAGGAGTCGCCCCTTGTCCTAAAGCCTGAACAGCTCGGACTATGGCCTCTACCAATCTCTAATCAAGTGGTGCAGGAGAACTCTCTCTAGCTTCCTCTCGTGGGTGGATGGGAGCTCTCCGGGGAGGCATCTTGCTTCAAGGATCAACAGTCATAAAAGAATACCATCAATATCTCATATCACAAGAGAAAACAATTTTTCAGCAAGATACATAATCATCAGTAAACCAAACATGAAAAAATAACATTGTGTCAAAACTCTACCTTTTTTCCTGGAATCCATGCACAGTCTGCATCCAGTACATCCCACCTGGAAAAGAAGTCAAACAAGCATCCTGAAATCCCATGGTGACTCAGTGTCTATCATGAGGCGTGTTGGCCAGGCACCCTACTCGCAACCAGAATTCCGATCCCCGATGGTTTTAACTCATGTATATCCAGACTCATCCCAAATAACATAAACAAAGATCTAAACCTCCCTATGATACCATTTTGTCATGAACCGAATCGAGTTGTCATCAACCCGACGCCTGACCCAGCCCACGGAAAGGCCCGAAGGGCATTCCCGATCCCCACGGGCTGGCACAAGTTCCCAGGTATTAAATTGAAATCTTGGGAACGATTTACCTGCATAAACAACCAGGAATAACCACAAGTAAGAAAATAATGTTGCAACCACAATTCTTTAAACAACAAAAGTGAGCCTCAAAAACAACTTCAACCCAACCACAACTAACTCCAAAAAGGGGTGACAAAAAACCAAGTCAGAAACCGTCACCTGATGGAGGGATACCACCGTCCGGCCTTCACCACCAATTCCATGTTAGAAAAAGTAGCTAACAGCTCAGACCACCACTCTCAAAACCTTTGACTTTCCCTGCATCAGACATAATCATATCTACTTACACCCAAGGGTGTAAGTAGGGTGTGAGCAATCACCCAATAGGTTGGCACTAGAGAAAATATTATGCATGTAAAGGTTAGGTGACCAAAACATTTTGTAGGTTTAAATTATAGAAAATAAATAAATGCACTAACAATTTAATGAGAACAGTTTTTTAAAGAAAAGACAGTTTTAAATAGGGAACGGGATTTTTTGGTACTAAAAGAAAATTAAAACATTATTGCCTTTTTACACCATAGAAGTCACACAATCAACCAGTGATGAGTATATAATCACACAGAAGCAAAACAAGTGGGAGAGGCCTAAAGGGATTAAAGTTGTGTGGGGCCCTAGAACCTCACGTCTTGGTGTTCCAAATAATTCATAGCATACATTCCAGTGCACGATCCATTACTAGGGAAACACCTCCATAACCTAGTGGTCTCCAGTCATTATCTAATGTTTAGTTAGTGTTGTAATTGTCAATCCAGCTAAGTGAAACTGGTTCGGAGCCACTCCCATATCACTAGCATGCTAGTCTAGTCCACCCACCTAGTACCCAGGCTTCCCCTTTTGTACTCAACATTCAAAGTTCACTCTACTCATGAAGGTCAAGACACAACACACCTGGATGTCAACTAAGTCAAACACCATACACCTAGGATTTCAACTAAGTCAACCATCACACTTACACATTTAATATAAATGAATAAACCAATAACAATCAAAGGTATTACCCATAACAGAGATCCTCAGAAACATAATACAAAGTGAAAGAACTACACATTCCAATAAACTACAAAATTCTAGGAACTAAACTAAAATTTATCAAACATTTGAAAAATTGGTTTAGTAGTTTTACAGAAAATAAATCAACACAATCATCAGTGCTAAAACTCACTCGAACACACACTAAGACTGTAATAGGAAACATATTTTAATTGCTGTATTCGTTCAAAAACCAAAGGCACAACACAGTAAAAACCGGACAACCTAAACATGCCACTAATAAAAATATGACACCAAATTCTACCAACCAAAACCAAAAACTCATAGCATCAACTAAATAAAATACATATTAATTTAATTAAAACAGCAGACTAATTGATCAGATAACCTAATCATGAGAAACCACCTACCTCAAAGTAGGTATGAAAAGGAGATACAGCGCAACACTCCCGTTGCGCGATGGTTGCACCGCACAGATCCGTCAAAAAGGTCCTAAAACAGTAGAGCATGTAACCCCAATGCCAAATCAGTCAAACAGCAGCGTTCTATAAAAAATAAACATCAAAAATTAAATAACTTTGTTAACCGTTAAACAAGTATAATAATAATTAAATTAATTAATTAACAATTAAACAAAAACAATTAACCAATTCGATTAACAACTAAAAAATTTTAATTAATTAATTAATAGATAAAAAATTCAAAAATAATTAAATAAATTAATTAACACTTAAACAAAATCAATTAAATAAATTGATTTACAACTAAAACAAATTTACTAAATTAATTAACAATTAAACAAATCAAAATAATTAAATAAATTAAAATCAAACCCCTGACCATGGAAATCGTCGGAATGACAACTGAGGGGCGGCGCGACGACTGAGGGAGGAGGAGAAGGGAAGGCCACTGGAGGAAGGAGAAGGGGAAATGGGAGAGGCACGCATGGCTGGGGGGAAGAGAGGGAGAAAGGGAGAAAAGGGAGGGAAAGATAGGGGCACAGAGGAAGAGAATAGAATGGAGGTAGATAAGGAGAAGAAGGAGGATAAGAATAAAGAGAGGAGGGGAAGAGGGAGGCGCAGCCGAGCAAGGAAGAGAGGAGGGGAAGCGGGAGGCCGCAGGGGAAGGGAAGGGAAAAGGGGAGGTGGGGTGCAGTAGGGAAGAGAGAATAAAGGAGGGAGAGAAGAAGAAGAAAAGGGGGGGTGGCGGCTAGGGTAGGAATTAGGAGGGGAGATAAAAAAAGAAAAAAAAAGAAAATGAGATAAAATAAAAAGGAAATAAAGATAAAATAAAATAGAATAGGAAAGAAATAAAAAAATAAAATAGAATAAAATAGAATAGATAGGAATGGGGGAAGAAATGAGGGAGAGAAAATAATAAAACAAACTAAAATAAAATAAAATAACTAAATTTAAATAAAAAAACTGGCTTTAAATGGTAATAGTAAAGAGGTTCGCTCGCGCATCGGTCAGGCTGCGCGGCTTTGCCCGTGCCCTACCCACATGTCGAGCGTTTCCAAACAAAGGTTCACTGACCAGCGCAAGAAGCGCACCACGTGTCAAGCTCGATGCGATTTCCAACTAAATAATTATAAAAAGGTCATATGAACTTATAAAATTAAAATTAAAATTGAAATCATACAGTACGCGAATTCCGGGTGTGATATACATTGTGGGTAGTTTCAGTAGGGTTTTTGGTATCCTTGATAGAAAAATCCACTATATGAAGGTTATATATAGATTTTGATATTTGGTATCTACAAATGGTCTTGGGTATGATACCCTATATTTTTATCATGTATTTTAGACTATGAAGGGGTTTTAGTGTCACCTAGTTGTCTTGGGGGTGATCCCATATTTGTGAGATATGATCTTTGTGAAATAATATTGGAATTATGGAATCCCCTAACTCACTTGGGAGTGATCTCCAATATTATTTAGATCTTTCAGGTTTCCAGATTGGGTTTTTTGTGTCCCCTATCCTTCCTATGTTTGATCCACTATTTTGAGATGAGATGATACCTTTATTGTTTCTAGTAGGGTTTGTGGAGTAACCCATTGGGGATTCATGGGATCCATAATTTGATTATTCACATACATTGGTTTCTATCATGAATTTATTTGTTATAACACCCAATGATCATGTTATATCGAGTGCATTCCTCATGGGATAGAATGTACATTCCATTAACCAAAATATACCTAATGTAATTTTTTCTTTTGGATGTTTTATATAGTATGAAATGGCTTGTGGAGTACATCCTTCTGGAAGCGTGTTAACTTTGATCCTTGAGTAGATTCATGTAGATTTATATGAAGGTGGTACCTCATGAGACTTGGATTCTGATATGAGTATATCTTGGTTATTATAGGAGTCCTTGCGGTGTTCAAACAAATATTGGTCGATACACTATGTGGACTGAGCTGAAAAGTCTTGTGTAGTCGTGGAGTGGTGAAGAAGGAGTTTAATATTCTCTCTCTCTCTTGGGTTCCCTCTATCATTTTTCGATTGGAATATTGTATATAATTTTCTACCATTTATTTTTGGTTTTTAGGGTTCCTACTGGGTATTTTTATACTCACCGCAGCATGGGAACTTTTTGAACATGTTTTGTCTTAGGTAGAAGATAGGTTATTCTATATATTCTTAGTAGGACTCATAGTAGGTAGAGAATAGGGATCTAGATATATGGAGGTGTATACTAGTTCTTGACCAAAGTGTGTTCCAGTGGTTCCATTAGAAATAAGTTTCAAACTATTGATTAGGTTGGAATCTTTTATAATTTTTTATGTGAATATATTTTGACCATTGTATGCTTTAAATAATTTTATTGTTATCTAATTTTTTATATATTTATGCATTAATCCATTTTATTAACTAATAATTATCTCTACACAGTTTCATGGAGATGGAAGTGGGTGAGTTCATATATCTACCATAGGGTATGGTCTCCCATTTGTGTGATATGCCTATAAGAAGCTAGTCACCAACCCATAGACTTTTTAAGGATGGATTGGGGTAGTCGCTGCATGGGCCATAGTGGTTTGGGTTGTTATATTGTTGTCATTTCATCTCATATCATGTCTTTAAAAATTATTATATGAAAATTTCTCATAATTATTGATCATGTGGGGGTGGATGTACAGTAATTTAATTATATGGGGGTGGGATGGAAAACATGTGATCATAGATAATTTGTGGGTACTATAACTAACATGAACATAAGTTTTACTAATAAAGATGATGTCATGATTTTATATCACAAATAATTCATTCAATACAAGGGTGAACAAGTCCACTTTTTTTCTAATGACATAGACTAGATTATCCTATAGAAAGTGTCTGCATTATTACATTTCAATAAGATACCAAGAATCTCATCCTGAAGGACCATATAGTTTTTTATTATTGATAAAATAGATATATACATGATTCCCATATAACATTTTGATACACAAATTATAGCTTAAAATTTTCTCTCTTGATAATTTGAATATCCACTCTAGCATATCATTAAATTCCATTCTTTGTACACCTCTATAATTCCTAGTATAGGAAACAAAATTATGGAGAGATAAAATTTTCAGTAGTATTTATTTAAAGGAAAATATCTAATTAATAAATAATCAATAATAAATAATGAATTAGAAATATGGGAAGGTAAATATATTTACACGCATTCCATTTAATCAATAATGTGATAGCATGATTTGATAAGGCATACTTAATATAAAAATGTAAAGTGATGAAATCACATGAAATATAATCATTAAACTGAGAATGAAAAGAATCCATGACAATATCATTGTAAAAATATCATGGATAGTTATAACAAAATTATTAATGAAGTAAATACTTAATTATTTAACATCGTGATCTTAGGAATCATGATACCTCTATATTCAAGACCTTTAAAAAGATAGTTTAAAACTTCTAGGTAGGTAAACACTAAAAACCCATTTAACCGATGATAGCCAAATGATTCATCACATGGAACCACCAATGCCTAAAGGGGTTATATATAACTAGACCACAATGGTATTTGTATGTCTAACACATTAATCATATTTAAAATTAATGATTAAAATCATGAACAATTTTTTGTATCAATTAAGGATTGAGGATTGATAATTAGTTATATAGTAAATCATATTTCTTTGAATATAAAATACCATAGGATGAAATATTGTATGAATTATTTAAAAAGTATATAATTGAAAAATTATTGATGATATTTTAAATAAATTAAATTTCTAATGATAAAAACATATATGTATTTAAAGTTAATGTAAATGATTATAAAAATTATTCAAGAAGTTTTTCTTTAATAAATTTTCAATTCAAACTAATCGTAAACCATATAGAGAAATAATTTGGACTACATAAATACAATATATCCCAACTGGATCAAAATTATAATTATGTTATGATGTATTTGATGAATATAAATACAATAAAAATGTCACTTCAACTTTTCTTTTGAAAATATCATTTACCATTGAAAGAACTTTTTAAAACTAAACGTTTATAAAAACATTTTAAGGGTATAATTCTTTAAAAATAACCTTTTCAACTTATAAAGAATTTCTTATAATAGAGTGGTAATAAAGGTTGGATACTACGTACATACCATAAACGTAAAAAAATTATTCTTTTCACATTTTTGAAAAATCCAAATGGGATTTTTTTGGAAAATGACATGAAGACTCGTTTCAATTTTTTTTTAAACATTGGTTAAATTTTCATTAATAATGAATTTATAGAATTTAGAAGTCAATTTTTTAAAACTTTTTTAGAAAAACCTATCTTGGAAGAAATTTTATTTTCAAGTGAAGGGATAAATAATCTCTGATATTCATAAAAACAATATCTCAAAAAATTTAAGTACAAAATAGTGGAAAAGTTACAATTATTTGTAATTTTAATGAATAATAATGAAAGAATATAATTAAACGGTTTTATTATAAAATGATAAAATAATTTATTTCAATGTAAAATAAAGCATGATAAATACTAGATAAAATTATAATGTGAAAGAAACACTTGAAAAGATCATAAATTACAAAAATTTCCATATAAGTCCAAATACAATGAACAAGTAAAATAACACAATGAAAATAATTTGAGTTATAAAATTTTTAATAGTTTTTAATTTTCATGTAAAATAACCATTGATTAAATAAATCTAATTAAAACATGAAATAAATTTATGTAAATGAAATAATGTTATTAAAATGAAAAATTTTATCATATACACAATATAAATTAAATTAGTAGTATAACATTACTATATTCCTCAATGACCGAGAAATTGAGATGAAATCCTTTACCTCGTACTTCATTTTGTTTGAACATATATTATACTACATTAAAATTGTCTTAAGTATCTTATTATTTTTTATGAACCCATTTTAAAATTTATTATCTCATATGTTATCCTCTTATAACAATTTAGTACCCATTTGTTAAGAATATTTCATTGTGTTTATTATTTTGGGTGTTGATTTCCATGTCTTCCCATGCATATTTTCTCATGATCATTTTTATTATTTGGAATATTATATGTTGTATGTATTTAAAGAATAATAATAATGATTTAAATATCATATTTACCAATTAAATACCTTTTTTGAATCATTCTTCATGGTTGAACATGAATAATTAATCACATCACTTCATGAAGATAGTACATCATACATACACACAGCTGATGATATCATTGCATTAATGAGTTAAAGGGTAAGTAATTTGGTTATATATTAATTTTAAATAATATACATAAGTTAATATATAACACATATATTCATTAAATTTATCTTTCATTCTTTTAATATAGATAAAAATTTTAAAAAGAATCACATTCCTTCATAAGGCGGCAATCTTTCGTACAGATGAGAGATGTTAAAAAAATTATATGGAATGGAACATAAGAAGTAATATATGATATTAAAATTAAATAATTATAATAATATCACAAATATCATTTTAATTTTCTATATCTACCCTCTAAATTTTGTGATGTTAAATATATTACATCATTTCATGAGGCGGAAGTCCTCCGTACACATGATTGACGGTTTCATTTATCATTTGATGGAAAAGGATATAGATAATGATAACTATATTAACATAACAAAATATTATTATTTTAATTATTCATAGGTTAATATATAATTATGGTTTGAGATATTTTATGGATTTGGAAGAAGAAACAATATAAAAAATCATTTAATAACATTAACTCTTGTTCAGAAAACTTCCATAGGTTTACAGTGATAGTCTTTCTAGGTAGACATTATAATAAACCAAAACAGATATATAATGTTCTAATGGTATTAATAAATTCATTTTTATAGGTCATGGATAATATAAATTAATTTGGAATTGTGAATAAGAGAAGATATTGTGTTTCCTTTTAAAAGTCTCAAAGAAGACACACATGTTTTTTTTAAATAATCAATTAAAATATTGTATTTATCATTTAAAAGCCTTAAAATTGGTAATTTATAATAAAAATATTTAATATTTTACAAATATTTCCATAAAATAGGTTTTGGTTTGTTTTAGTTAATTTTCATCTCTTATCTTGTAAGTTTAACATGTGACCTACTCGTTTTTACCTTACTCATGGTAATTAATAGTTATTGTGCTATCTATTCATTATGGTCAAAAATTATATTGAATATATTAGATAATATAAATTATTCTAATTCCAAATATGTAATCATTTTTTATAAATTAAATTTAAATATTAGGTAGAATCCAATATAAAACTATACCCATAGACATGACGATAAAGTTGGTTTCAAAATAGAAAATACTTAATTTTGTAAAATGTTTTAATATCAAAATTAAATAATTAATTAGGTATAATTTCCTAAATTAGATAAAAATAATTTAATTTATCTAATTACATTTAAAAAATATTGAAAATATATATTATACAGGTAAATAATTTAAATTAAAATGATTGTTTTAATAAAATTGGTATTTTTTTAAAAAATTATGAAAAATATTATCTTTTTTCAGGAAATTTTCTAAAATTTACCAAAAGCTAATTTTGACACATATAATTGAAAAATTATATTTATTTTATTAATTAAATTTTCTAAAAGTGTAAATAATTAATTTGAAATTATTTTCTCAAAGTTAGACTAAACAACCTTTTAGAAAAACTCTATTGTTTCATAAAAAATTTGGTTTTTCTTTAGAATGTTTATTAATTTAATTTTTAAAGAATTTGTAAGAAATGATCATGTGTAAACCAAAAATATTTATAAAATATTTTTTCATATT
Source organism: Viscum album (assembly GCA_963277665.1). Classification (NCBI taxonomy): domain Eukaryota; kingdom Viridiplantae; phylum Streptophyta; class Magnoliopsida; order Santalales; family Viscaceae; genus Viscum; species Viscum album. Next base: position 1,508,553,104 of record OY728157.1, on the reverse strand, counting down.
CATAACCTCTAATTTATTTTCTATGTTATGACTGTATACAATAATATGATTCATTTAGACTCAAGGTTGTGTATACCAAAATCTATTGAAGAGATCATTATTTTAAAAAAATTAAATATATCTTATATCTAAGTGTGTTACATTCTATTATAATATTTTTGTGTCATGTCATTTAATCTATTAAACATGATTCAACTATTTTAAAATTATGGGGTGTAACATTATTACCACCTTCAACAAATTTACCCCTAACAATTTTAATTTTCACTTGAAAATCACGGGTTTCAAATTTAAAAATTCCATTTTCAAAACCCACATCATAAAAGGATTAACAAATCCTCCTCTTAAAAGTGGAAAAGTGAAATATGAAGTTTAGTCTTAAATAACACATACATAGTTTTATAGGTTGTAAAATATAGGTTTTCTGTGAATATATCTTCATTGAATAAAATTGTAATTTATTATAGAGAGTGATAGATATCAATGATCAACAGAAGTGAATTATTAATAGATAGTTAATGAACACAAAACTACCAATCTCTGGTGAGTTGAAAGACAATTGATTCATTGGAAATAAAATTAATAGGATATTTTTTTGCAAGGGCCATTCCATAATATTGAAGGATTATTTTACTGTATAAGAATATAAGGAAATATACTTAATTTATACATTTTTATTTCATAAGAACAATTTTTTCATATGGTTTTCCTTCAATCAACTTCCATATCATCTATTACTCCTAGAAATGATTATAAAAAATGAATATCATTTCCTGATGAACAAAAATTTTAATTTTAATTTATTTCATAATCTATAAATGAGTAAAAAATCATTCTTTATATTTATAAATATTTTATAATACTAATATGTTTAGAAAAAGTTGTTAATATCTTAGTATCAATAGTAATACCTTTGGTTCATCGTCATTATTTATTAATCAACATATTTAAGTAAAAATTGAAATATTAATGAAAAAATCACATAGGAAAGTGTAAGGTGATAAACCCTCATCATCTTTCAGTTGTGGGTTCATGCCCTATGTACGTCATTGTAGGGAATGGTATTTCACCCAGTAAATATGCAGCCCTTTTTTGAAAACTATAATAATATCATTCCTATAAAATTTGAAAATTGTTATAACCAAAAAATCATAAATATAAAATAAAATACTAAAAAATGGATACCAATACCACTGTACTTATGTTCAAAAAATGTAAAATAATTCTTACTCAAATTACATTTTATTATATTAAACTAATATATTTTATTCTAATAAATGATTTTTTTAAAAATATCCTTAATCATATTATATTACCAAGACACAAATTTTAAAAATATATGTTAAATACATTGATCTTATAATCAACCATAAACTCATGAACCTTGATGGTATCAAAAAATCTTTAGTAAATTAATACATATATGATTATGAAATTTTGATACAATTCTTATATGTTTTTTGACTCTTATAACATAATTACCTTATATAAAAATTCTTAATTATATTAAATTATAGAATCCATGTTCTTAAATAATAAAGAAATTTTACATTAATATAGGTCCTTACTTGGTATATGGGGTAACCTTTAGTATATAGAATTAAATTTTATAATGACATGGTTACCCACATTTAATACAAAAAACAAAATATATTTCTTATATGAAATTTATTTCCTTCCATTGTAATATTAAATTTCCCCCAACATTTGATTTTATTATGATAATGATTTCCAAAAATAAAACATGTCCCCATTCATGTGAGTCACTTTCATGGATTTATCCTTCCAAATTTCTGACATGATTGAAATAGTTCCTTCATTCAACTATGGTCTTCAAAACTCTAACTCTTAGTGAACTATATTATTCTCTTTTTTGGTTAGTCTGTATATTGGTTAAGGTATAAGTAATTTATCACATTCTAGGATATTATATTATGATGAATCTTGATATCTTACCCTTCTATCATCATCATACTATTTGTTTTATCATAGTCACCTAATTTTTTTTCATATTCAATGATAACATGGTTCCGTCATGTTTTATCCATTATTCAAAAAACTGAATAAGAATGTGTCTAAAAAAATCATAATGAGAAAACCAAATAATAAATTATTGATATCTAAATTGTGAAACATCATTTTCAATGCATGAAATATTAATATTAACTCAAGTCATTCATTTTCATCAACAATACAAATCCTTCATATTGGTTTGTAATTAAAATGATAATTTTCCAAAGAATAACCCCTAGGAGTGTAAAACTTGATTCGTTGTAGGGAATGTTTTAATGTGTCATTTAACATGTGATAAATTATTGCCTTTCATTATTTCAATATATTACCCCTATGTACTTTTTTTCCAGAACTCCATTCACATTTAGAGTCTTTATATCGATGTATTTTCGGACAAAACTACATAATATATACCTTACAAAAAATTTAGGATATTTTCTGTAAATATCCACAATTTCCATCATAGAGTTATGATCCATAATCTATGATGTCCTAAGTTTTATTGTCGTGGTTTCTAATAAAATTCCATGACACCAACTATAATGAGTTCATCCCTATTTTCTTCTAGTGGGAAACTATTTTTTTTTCATTACCATAAGATACATACAATCTTATCCTAAAGGATTTATAATAAAATAGTATTCATAAACTAGATACATACATGATTCTTAGATAACATTTGAATGAAAAAATTAAAGAAATCATTTTTTGAGAAAATCAATATTCTATCTAGAATAGCATTTTATCTAAAAAATATGGCCAAGATCAAATTATCAATAAGAGTTACATGATGTGGATGGTTACATGAATAAATAATGAATAATCAATAAAGAATAATAAATATTAATTCTTCATTATCTAAAAACTCATGAAATTTAATAAATGAGTTGACTATAATTATTAGATAAAACAATATGGGGAGGTAAATAAATAAAAAAAATGACATATAATAATTAACTGATATTGAAATGAAATCATATATAATATTATTATGAAAATATCATGGTTAATAATGACTACATTCATAATTAATGAAATTATTAATTATTAGACATCATGATATTAGGAATCATGATGCCCCTATATTCAATACCTTTCATAGGAGAGTTTAATATAGAAAGGTAGGTATAAAATAGAAACACATTAGGATAATTTTTTATATGTAATTCATCTCATGAGAATACTAATTCTTTTAGGGTATTTATATAACTAGTCAAAATATCTACATTTTTGAAGCATTCCTTATATATAGAGTGATATATTTAATTCTGGAATAATATTCCAAATTAAAAAAATCGATATCGAGTAAGGAATACATATGAACTATAATTTAACCTAAAAATAATATAACATTAAAAGTAAAATACCATATCTATATATTATATATGGTTTAAATAATAATTATATCAATGAAAAATAATAAAGATATTTTGGGGAAATTTAATTTCCAAAGAAAACAAGAAAATAAATATTTCAAGGGAAGGTTAATGATTAACAATTTAATCAATCAAGAGAATTTCAATACGTTTTGAAGTTAAATAGATTTTAAAACATCTAGAGAAATAATCAGGATAGTTTCTATACAATACAACCCTAGTGGATCATAAATATCCTAAAGGGTTGATTTTATTTATGAAGAAATGTTTTATAAAAATTTCATTAAACAATTGTTTTGAAAGTATCCTTATCACTTTGAAAATCATTTTTAAAAATAAAATTTCAAAAAATTGGTTACAATTTTTTTCCAACACATAAAATTTGAAACATTTAATATATGATTTAAACAATTTAGTGGTCATGATAGTGGGAAATTCCATAAATGTTGTTCATGTAAAACAAAAAATCGTTTCAAATTTATGGTAAAATGAAAATGAATCTTGTTTAGAAAATTATATTTCATTTATTTTAATTTTTTTAAAATAAAAACATCGATTATAATGTATTTAAATAATATTGTTTAGAATGTTATAACAATTTTTAATTTTTTTGGAAAACACTATTTTGGCTAATTTCATTCACCTCATGTTTATTTACCGAAGCCTAAGTGGTTAGCAGGTGAACTCTGGTAAAATTAATGTGTTTATTTCTAATAATTTTTCAAGGAGAAGAGATCAAGAAATTCAAGTCACTCTGGGAATAAACCAGAATCAGTTTCCTATGACATATCTTGGGGCACCTATTTCAAATTGATAGGTGAAGAAGGTATTATTTGAGGATCTTCTTAGCAAAATGACTGGGAGAATCTTGAATTGGAAAAATAGGTTTCTTTCATTTAGGGGAAGATTGAATTTGATTAACAATGTGGTCTCTTCAATTCTTATGCATGTGTTATCTATTATTACTCCTCCCAATGGGATGATTGTGGCGATGGAGAAGGTGATGAACCATTTTATTTGGGATGCTAATTTTGTGGGAAGGTCGCATTGGGTTGCTTGGTCTCGGATGGCTAAACCAGTGGAGGAGGGTGGTGTAGGCCTGAGGGACACTTCTGGTTCCTTGAAATCTATGCAATCTAGGATTGCTTGGGATATTTTGGAGGGGAGATCAATGTGGGCACATGTCATTAGCAAGAAATATGGAAACAATTGGGAGGAGTGGGAGGTCAGAAAGATTTCCAGATTGGGGAAATCTATCAGGTCCCAGCTAAAGATTCTTCAGGATTCTAGAAGGTGGGTTCTGGGACAAGGGAATTTCAACTTATGGAGGGAAAATTGGATTGGATATAGACTATATTTTCCATACTGTATAGTTCCAGACTTCTCTATGAAGGAGGCATATTCTCACCCTATTCTCATGGAAACCATTCTGAACAGGGACTAGTTACAGTCTTTCAAGGAAATTATCCTCTCGGAGGAGGAGGATAGACTTTGTTTTACGGAGGCAAAGTCAGGGCATTTTAATGAGAGAGATTTTCGCCTCCTGATCCACCAGGACAGTGTTCGGGATGATCTGGGGGCGCATTTTGGGTGCAAAGAGATTCCAAATAAGTTTGGTTTTCTAGTTTGGCATGCCAGAAATTTTGCTCTCCCTAGTGATGACAATGTCCAAAAGAAGGGGATTCAGATGTCCTCGAGATGTTACTACTATTTCTCTCCTCATGTGGAGTCAGTTTCACATCTGTTTTTTCAGAGTGAATGGGATAATGAGATCTGGTTTAGCATGGCTAGAGGGGGAGTCTCGGTTGGGACATGCAATTCTTTTCAGGAGCTCTTCTCGGTCTGGTTCTCAGGTATAGAGTCTGAACAGATGGAATCAAATATTCGGTGCATCCCTTCAATGGAAATTTTTTCGACTATTTGGGAAGCTAGGAACATGGCTTCTACAAAGAACCTCCCTTCGATTTTCCTGCTTCAGCTGAGAATGAGAAGTCTGGTCCATGATCTTGGATCCTTGTAAAAGAAAGGTTAGTAATCCCATTCACTCTAAAACTTCATCAACAGGCCGGTTTTGCCTCCAAGATCTAATGGATCCTAGATCATCTAGAAACCTCTAATGAACGGACTTAAACTCAACATGGACAGGTCCCTTCTATATGGAGTTATGCATGGAGGAGGGCTAGCTCGAGATGGGAAAGGATCTATTGTGCAGGCCTTCAGTAGCTACCAGGGGCTGGGATTCTCACTAGAATCATAGATTCATGCTCTGTTTATAAGGATAACGTTTTGTAGTAGATTTTTTATGGTTTGTGCTGAACATGAATCTAATTCGGAGGTGGTGGTTCGGGCGATCACGGCTAAGGGTGAGGTACCGTGGTCTTTGATTTATCAGATCTGTAGCTACATCTTAATGATACCCAGAGGCTGTGTGGTTTGGCATTTCCCAAGGTAAGCCAACTTTTTTGCAGATTCTCTTTCTAGAGGTGGTATACCGGAGGAACCTTTGTTGATCTATTCTCATTTTGGTTCATTACCCTAGGAATGTAATTTGTTTGTTCAAGGAGATGTCTTAGGTATTTATCACTTTAGACCTCTTTGACCATTTGGTTCCATGTAAGGTGTTTTCATTTTTTTTATAATAAAAAAGGCATTTTAAATCATAATCATAGAATGTGAAATAAAATAAATTTGTAATATAACCAAATTAAGAACAATTGAGTTATGAAATTCATTATAACTCGGTAACTTTGAAGTCAGAAACCATTGAATGAAATAATGAAAATTAAAACATAAAATACAATAAAAATACATTATTTAAATTTTTTTATGAAAATTGGATGTATATACACCATATAAATGAAATTTGGAGTATTAAATTACAATATTCCCTAATAAAGGGAATTTGAGTTCTTGTCACTTTTATAACACCTAGTTTTTGTTTAATGTGAATTAAAATCTATTATTATGATTTTCATAATGTCATTATGTTATTAAAAACACATATATATATATATATATTTATAATATCTTATATGATTTCATTATTAAATTTTACCAAATTTTTATTAATAATATTTTATTTTTTATCATTTTAGGTATTAATTACCTTGTGTTTTCCTTGGGTTTTTTCATGACAGTCATGTTATTTAAAATATTATATAGTTATATTATATAAATATCTATATAAGAGTTAAAAATATTATATTTAATCATTATATTCATTTTTATAATCATTCTTGATAGTTCGACATGGAAAATGGATCATCTTTCTTCTTGTAGAATATAGACTATACATATGCACAAGAAATGATATCATTCTATTAATGAGTGAAAATGGTATGGAATTGGGTGAAAAGTTAATTTTAAACAATAAAAATCATTACATATATCTCACATATTTTAATTAAATTTATTCATGTAACATTCCATATAAATCATAAGTGAAAAATAAAAAACATCACTTCATTAGGTGGTAGTTCGTCATACACAGAGGTGATGTTTTCTTATTTTAAGTGAAAAGAAAAATTAGAAGGAAAATGTAATATTAAAATTAAATAATTTTAATAACATAATAAATATAATATAAATGTGTCAAATCCATTATTATTTCATTCCATTAACGGTGTTGGTGTAAAATTAATTACATCTCTTTATGAGAGAGTAGTTCATTGCATGTACAATTGACTATTTTGTTTCCCATTTGATGGAATAGGAGAAGAATATTGTTCCTTAAATTATAATAATAAAATCATATTATATTTATTATAAATATTTTATTATATAAATATTATTTTGTAATATTTCAAGTAGGTGGAAGATAAAACAAAATAAAAATGCTCAGTTGATAATGTTACCAATTTTAAGAAAACTTATTTAGGTTTGTAATTGAATCCTTTAAATGATACATTTAAAATAAAACCAAATATTGTATGTTTTTGGGGGTGTTACAAATTTATTTGTATTATTATTTATCAAACAAAATGGATTTGAATGTTTGAAGATGGGGATTTAGGGGTTTCCTTATATTAGTGGGGGAGATGACACACATGGAAGTTATTGAAAGAATCAATTAAACCCATTTTTTTAGCCTAAAAATTCTTAAAAAATGGTTATCATAAAACCTTTGTATTGACATAGTTTAAATACGTCCATTAAATTAGTATTTTTTCTAATTTTAGTTTATTTATTAGTCCATATCTAATTAGTTTAACCCTTGGTTAACCCATTTTCATCTTAACCATAGTTGTTACTTTTTATTGTTTTCCCTATTCATTAGGCTAAATGATTTAGTTGAAATTATTATATATTATAAATTATTATGAATCAATTTATGTATTAATTTTCAAAATATTATATTTACAGATTTTTAAGTGTCCAGTTTAAAATTATACCAGCCTACGGGATGAAAAATATGGTTTCTATAGAAAAAATTATCATTACTGTAGTAGGATTTAAAATCATAATTCAATAAAAATGGATTACAATAACCTAAATAAGTTAAATTTTAATATATTTCAACTGATTTCACATTAATACCAATTTAATATATAATTTTTCATTGAAAATTATTTTAACTGAAATGGAATTTTAAATAAAAAAAATATTTTTCTCTAATAATTAATAAATTAATTTTTTTAAGAAGAATATAAAAAATAAAAAAAAGATAATTTTAAAATATATATTTCATATAATATATTTATTTTCACAAATAAATTTTCTATATGTGATAAAAATTAATCTTAAGTTATGTTCTCATAGAATCACTATATCACCTTATAGAAAAAATATTGTTTTTTATAAAACATTTCCTTTTTTGGAATTTTTATAGTAAATAGATAACCAAATTATATGTGAAAATAATATATTTTCATAAATTACATAGTTCTATTTATAACAACCAATTTAATACCTAGGATACTGCTGTATACTGAATTTTTTTACTTTCATGTTCATTAAGCTATCAAAGAGATCCAATTTATTAAAAATTATATGTATCATATATATTTTTGGTTGTTAAATTATATTATAATATTATATTATGTGTCATATATGATATCGTACATAATTTTTTTATTTTAAAATATTGGGTTGTTAAATTTGTTTTGTAAAATAATTATCATAGTGTTACTGTTAGATTCATTCGTAATGGTGGGAGACATTGTGTGGTAAAAATATGATAAAAATCATCTTCATTGATTCTTGGTCTAAATTTGGTTCATCCATATGTTAATATAGTGTGAAGTAAATTTTCACTCCTAATGTTGGGAAGATACAAAATTTAGTGAAAATTTAACAAAAACATGTAGTTATGAAATGACCATTACTGTTTCCTTTGAAAAAGTAGGATATTTTATCATAAACTGTATTACAAAATTTATTATAGATTTTTAAGGCATTTAAGTCTACATTGAGAGGATAATTTGGTTGATATTATTCTATCTAATTTTAATAAGAGTGTTTTTAAAGTTTAGGTTATGTGGCATGTTAACGAATTAATAACCCTATATTATATTCAAATTATCCTAGTAATCTACTAAAACCTAATAACTGTTTTTTTTATGGATATTGAATTTTACTTTGGAATAAGGTATATATACTAGTATATAACTCTATCTTCTATTAATGAGGGATTCTGGGTTGGTATTTTGATTATAGTTGTATGGTTGTGATTAACATTAATTGTTTATAAGACACTCACTTTAATAATAAGTGATTTTATAGATTACTATTTATTCCAAGGATGTTTTATATATATTGATTAAGAGTATCATACCACGATATCTATCATTATCATGTTATAATATTTTTTGATATTTTATTCTATTATTTTTAATCAAGGATCAAGTGTCCCTTGTTTATTTAGTGAGTTAAATAGTTATCACTTATTTAAATGTATAAATTTAGTTATTCAGTATGTAAAACCATTCCTAATAATAAACTATGATAGTAATGTTTTCTGTCACATTACCCTTCATTCTAACTCAATAGAATTCAAATATTCTTTTTACCACATGGTGAGTTTGTTTCCATGTATTGTTTTCTTATGATCATGTTTATATTGATCTGGTTGATCTAATCAATTATCTATATCTTTCTTACCTTGGTCTATGTGTGAAAAACTCATGTTATGCTGACATGATCCATTTGTCAATTTATAGTTATAGAATTAATTTGTTTTATAAAACACTAGGGTTGACATTATATTACACTTTAATAATTTTTTATACTTATGTATCATCACATCATACCTATAGTTTTTTAGGACAAAATACCTTATGATGAGGAGAATATAAAACTCCAAGATTAGTGTATTAGGTGTATTGTGGATTTTTTTAATCTTTTGTATGGTCGTAACTTTCCATGTGGATGTTCTGAATGTTTTTTGAGTATTTTTGAGAGGTTTTAAGATTAAATGGATCAAGAATGTTTTACAAAATCCGTGCATATTCTCCAAGAAATGTTCATTAGTTTGAGGAGGCTTCTAGTAATGTTCATGTAAAATTAGAAGTTTCTCCAATACTTATATTAAATATGTTACAATGAATGTTTCATGATAGAGTTGATTCACATCGTTTGGAAACTATTTTCCAAACTATGTGTAATAATGATGTGATATAACCAAACTAAATACCATAATTCTATAATTACCCAAAAAAATCCTAGAAACCAAAAATATTCCTCCTCTAACCCATTCTCTCAAAACAATGTTCCTTTACTAGACATTTCTAAGGATTTTATCAATATGGATCCTACTTTGAATGGAATAAAGTGTATTAGATCTATGATAGTAATAGTATTAACCCTAACCATCCTCATTCCTATCTTATGTTGATAACTTCTTGTTTCTCTTTGAATAAAGCCTTATATCAGGGATGTTAGTCCAAGATCTATTTTATTGGACATGTATTAATATATCTTGTTTGTGATTTTTTTACATATTAGTGTATAATTCTTTAATATATGATATTATTTCATTTATAAATTTTTTACTTCAGATTCATCTTATGATGGGTGGATTATCTCTATTCTCAATTTTATCTAGAATTTGAAGGTTTATTTGTTACAAAAAAAATTTTCCTTGAATTTTAAAGGTATATCCCAAAATATCTCATTGTAATCAAATTTCTCTGATGATATATAAATTTTGGATAAAATAATTTTTAGAAATATATATTTTCCATGTTCTTGTATTTGAATTTTAGGTGATTTAGGTGAGTTTATTTATTAAAAGTTTCTAAAAGAATGATTTATTTTAGAAATAAATTTATGTGAAAGTTATAATATATAGAAAAATTGTTGTTCTTCTCATTGTATTTTTCCTTGATGTACATGCATGGAAAATGTTTCCATATTTGAGGAACATGGACATCACCATGTTCGTAAAAAATTCATTTTAGGTTGTATTATAGATCCATGTAGAGAGTGGTCCCATAGTTATGACATAGTGGATTGATGAGTAACCACTCATGGGTATGGGACTCTCAACTATAATTAAAGTTTGTGCATTTGTGTAAAAGAATGTGGTTTGGGTATTCCACGAAGAATTAATGGTCATATTATTTCTTCTTTAAATATTAATAACATTAAAATAGTAAACAACTTTGACGTTAATATCATTCATCTAGAATTACATTATGAACTACTAACTAACATGATCTTATATTAGTGGCATGAGTTGGGAATAATCATGTGGAATGACTACATGATATCATTATACAACACATAAATATTCAATTTTGTGCATATAAAGATGATGTTATTCATGAAATAAGTAAAGGAATAATGTATTATTTATTTAGTGGAGAATCATTATGATATATTCTAAGACTAGTTATTGTAGAATGTTATTTTTTATGGAGTGGTTAGATTGATGTCTAATTGATGTTTATACATCATGATGTCGTCTGGTTCTCTTAAGTCTCATTACTCTACCTTTTCATTTCCTCTTTGATATTTTTTGGTATTTCATTTTATTTGTATTATTTGTATTCCAAAAAAAATACCTTGGTTGGGTTCATATTATTTTTTATTAATAGGTTGTAGTTTTAAAGTAAAGGATATCCCCTAAAATTTCATTAATAAATTGACATTAATTGAAATACTTTGGTTTCTTGTGGACATCACCTAAAGTTATTAGAACCATAGTCCATTATAAACAATTGATTATGTCCAAGATGCTATAGGATGATTGGTGGTTGGGGTCTTATATCACCCTCTAAAAAATTGTATAATGTTTTATACCTCACAATATTGGGATGTTGATCATGAAAATAATATGAACTATCTAATTTCACAATATTGACTGTGAACATAATTTGAAGTAGATATAGTAATAAATTTTTGAGTGAACGTGATGCGGATGAGCTAATGTCAAAAAATTAAGTATGATATTGATAATGATTAGATACATTGATAATATTGAGCATGAACATGATTTGAATTATCTATGTTCAAATAATTTATTTTGAATTCAATACAGATTAGCTATAACCACATGATTGAATTTGAACACTATAGAGTTATCTATGTTAAAAGAAATTTATATCTTGTTCTTATGTATAAAAATAATTATATGTTATATGACTTAATTATTATAAACATATCATGTTTAGTATCACATGTTTATGTAAAATTTTACCATAGTATGTTTAGGTTCATTTTAGATTACAAGTTCCTATGTCATGGATTATAGATAATTATTATTATTCATTGTTTTTTATTTTTTATTTCTCACCTCATCATGTTTTCTCATATGTTTATGATATCAACATTGATGACATAATACTAATATATTCCATGTATTGTGCATTTCTATCCACCACATTATTATGTTTCCATTCAATTAATTATAATGAGAAGTATGACCTATGGGAAGTTAATAATGGAGTCTAGTATGGTTCAATTTTTCAGATTAATTCATATGTTTCATAAAATATATCTATTACATGGTTTATCTTCAAAGACACTAAACCTTCCATTTGTTGTTTTAGGTGATTATTTATGATATGTAGTGATTAAATCATGGTAATTATTTAGAATAAAGACTGGTTCATCACAATTATTATCAATACAAGAGTTTAATGAATTAATTTTCACATATGATATAGAGGTGTTGGAATGGGGATCTTAATTTCATATCAGATATTGGTTTAGTTATTTTTAATAATTAGAATACTTTTTTGGGAATTAGAGTGATACAATATTACTAAAAACCCATTGGATAACTCTAATGGATATGTATAACTATATTATAACATTATAGAATAATGGTAATGTTTTGGGTGTGTTATTTTCACTTTAATTAAATCCTTTTATCGATACTGGAATTTAGATATGGCAACAAAAAAGATAAATCTTTGGGTAATTAAATATAAAGATAATATTTTAGTATTAAATTGATATTAATTTACTGATCATTTTTTTGGCCTATGACTTCACATCTGGATAAAAAATCTTGGAGGATATACATAAGTAAATAATGTTCTCTTTATGAACCATTATTAAGGATTTGGTAAAATAAAAACTCTATGTTTTGTGAACATACAAGGAGACAGACAATTAATAACATATATTGAAATGAAGAAACTAATATATTAGGGTAAATATGTCATTTACATATTATTCCTTTTATGTTATGAATTTTTTTTATTTATACATATATAAAATTATGCATTGTTATCTTTAAATACCCAATTATCATAATGATTGTAGTAAGTAGAAATGAATTTTAATATGGATATAATTTAAAATGTGGTGATAGTATTAAATATAAATAAAATTTGATTTAAGTTGTAATTAAAGTATTATATTTAAAATTGCCCGACTATCCAAAAATATTATTAACAACTTGAATATTTCTAAACACTTGAACATTAAAAATAATAAAAAGATAGAGTCCAATAGAAGTTCATGTGATTTAGGTGTTTAAGGAATGGATATTAATTTTTTCATGTTATCAATTTTTGAAGAAGAACCCAAGTGTATTTATCTATAGAATAGGAAATTATTTCATGTTTGGATGGATTGTAAATAAAGATCATGATTTTCAAAATGAGTCAATGTAGTTGACCAATATAGTTGAAAATATTTTATTACTAACTACAATATTATCCACTTTTTAATACTTCATGTACAATGACTTTTTGGAATTATGAAAATAATTTTCCCAATCCATAGTTTGACATTTATTATATGTCTAAATGAAATCCTAATGAATGGTTATAAGTGAAATAATATGAAATATCATATACTAAGGTTGATTATGATAAATAAAGAACACATATCATATACTTTATATTGGTGGAAATATTATTATATTAAATTCTAGATTATTTTTTATGTGTTCTAGGGGTATTAAATCACCGTCATAATGAAATTATTATCAATGAAAACATCTAGGTGTATTGAATCCCATTTTGATATTTATGGGAATAATTCTTGTGGTAATTTTATTATTCTTCTATTATAAGAACATAATGTGATTTTTGAAATAGTTTTTTTCATGCATGTTAGGGAAAACCTATTTTTTAAAGAGGAAATAACATTTCATATCAACTAATAGTATTTAATCAAACCGTGAATGATTATGAAGAACCATTAGTAGAAAATTATATAATGTGGGTATTGATATCATAGGATAATAAAATACTTACTCAAATGGTTTCATAAAAACAAAATTGTTGGGATATGAAAATTTAACATAAAAATATATATTTTATATCTTTAAAAGTATTATATATCTCTATAAATTATATATGTATTCATGACTTTTTTCTAGATACCATTAAATTTTATAAACAATTAGTATTCATTTAAATTATAAGGATTCAATGTAATTAATGGTGGAGAATGTAATGATCATAAATTCCACTATATATTTTCCTTAAATAAATATTTTCATTCTCTACTTGGAATATAAAACGATATTTATCAATGATATATTAGTGAAAATTTCTAAATGAAAATTTACCATAAAATAAAACTACTGCAATATAGAAATATTGTAACCCATTAAAAATTTAGTCATTTAGATGATAAATAGTTAATATCAATAAAAAACATTTTAACTTATAAAAATATATTTTATGTGTTAAAAAATTAAATCGATCATTTTTAAAATAATATTATCAAAATATATATTATTATATTCATTGAAATACAAATTATAAAAGAATCATATCATGAACTCTTAATGATTGAAAATATAATTTTTCAATAAAATTAATTCTCCTAATATTGTTTGTTTTAATTTAAAAAATATTTTTATTAATATTTTTTTAATTATAAAAAAATAATTTCAATTTTTAATTAGTAAAATAAAAAATATTTTGGTGTGATTTTTTGTTATTTTTTGAAAATACTTATTTATAGGAGAACAATGTAAAATAAAATTTTAAATAAATTATTATATTTATGACATCACTCGGATAAAATTATAGACTAAAAAATATAACACAATTTTATTAATAAAATATACTTTTATATGTAAGGATATATTTTTTAGGAATAATATGTAACATAGAAGAATATATTTAGAATTTTATAATTTAGGTAATATTTTTCTCAAAAATTTTCCTTTATTTATAAAAACAGTATTATTTTAGAAAAACAATTATTCACCTTTATAAAGTGAATAAAATAAAATTTATTTAAAATTTGTAATTATGAGCCCCATAATATATAATAATGACCATTTTATTCTTATTCATAAAGAATAAATTTCATTTGTAAGGACTATTTATCCTGGTTAAATAGAAAATCATAAAAAGGGTTTAAAAAATGTGTGAAATGGAAAAAACATTTAAAGACATGACTATAATTGAGTGGATGATTTGTGGATGTAATGGAAATTATTTCTAATAAATTATTACTAATTTTATAGTCAGTAGGAAAATTAAAACATGTTCCTTCTTTATACTAATATGAAATAATTAATAAAATCTATTCTAACTATTACTAAAAGAGGTGCCTCACCATACCTTAGAGTCCATTACAAAATTATAGTTTCATCTTAAAACTATACCCTTATTACTTAAAATATAATACTATTTCATTTTCCTAAGATTCTAAACACAATATTTTGGCCAATGTCCTTCCTTTCGATGGAATCTACTATGGGAAGCTCAAAATTCATTAAGGTGAGTACATACAGTCCCATAACATAGTTTATTTTTTATAATTCCAATTAAAATATATTTTAAAATTATATGATTAAATATATATTAAAACTCTAATTTTTTTTGTGTGAAAAAACTATTTTCCTATTTTCCCCATTTATATTAAGAAAAATGAAAACACTATTTGTTCATCGTGTGGACTATAACCTCCACAATGAAACATATCTCATTTTTTATCTATAATAATTATTATTAATTAAAAAATCCTAAAATTAGTTCATCACATTAAAAAATTATAATAATATCATTATTTTTTTGTAATTATGATATTATTCAAAAATAGAAAACATTAAAAACAATACTCTTCCATTCATTATGGTATTTTAACATTTTTTGTCTAACCACATACTTTTGAAATTATATAATGTGAAATCCGAGATGACTATGATAACTAAATTAATTTAATGATATATTATATATGTATTTAAATATTGATATAATTTTTTTTGGAATGGTAACATTCATATTAATCTCATTAATTATGATACCAATATCTATATGTTAAAAGTAACTAAAACATTCTCATCATCGATTTTATCTTTAAGGATTATAAATAAGTCCCCGTAAATTGAAATTATAACATAAAAAACAAAGGTAAATCATTATTTTTTCTATAATTTATGAATTTGGGATGATTCTTTTTTGAGAATATAGGAGAACAACACAACTATTATGAAATTAATTTTAAACAATCATGATTTATAATAGTTGATATTTAAAATTTAAGACAACTAAAAAATATATTTGTATAGAATAATTTTAAATTAACACTATCAATGTTTTTATATGGGAATATATTTTTTAATAGTTGATTAATATAGTTATTTTTGTTTTATAGGATATCCTAGTGCTTTAGTCGAATTCATAGATTATTTTAATGGTTTATTTTTCCCATTTTCATATCCATAGAACATGATTGATATTATGCAACATAATTTATTTTATGGGGACACCGGAAACCCCATTTTCTTTTATGTATAAATAATATATTTCATTACATGATTTTTAATGTATGTTTCATTGTATTTCTGTTATATTCATTATATTCTTTCATTACTATTAAATCAAGGGGTTAATTATAAAAAATTAAATTTTCTGAGACATATTTCATAATATAATACATGATAATTTTTATATGGTGTTATTATATCATAATTTAATTATTTTAATATATGTTTTATTAATAGGGTTTTATGAGTGATATTGTTCTCCTTCATTAAAAGGTTTTTGATTCAAAATAAACAATTATTGTAAGGATGCATGTCAACTCAAATATCATCATAGAGTTAGAATGATTCTACTTTAACTTCATTTATTCAGTTTTTTTGTATCCAAAATAATAGTATATGTCATTATAGTTTTAGTGTACCTTATTTTCAAATTATCCAAATTTACCATTTCAAAAAAGCTTCTAAACATGACATGTACCATAATTACATATGGAAATGTTTAAAGTTTTATCCAATAACTCTTTTAGTATTATCTTACCATTTTCAATCAGTACATACAAATGCCTTATTTTGATGGATGAAATTTTTTAAAAACAACCTAGTAAATTTTACTATAAAAAAATATTTACGGTGATTATTTTTTAGTTTCTTCAAAAAAATATTTATGAGACTTTTTAGGATACCCTATGAAAATGTTATGAAATTCATTTTTTTATTCCATGTGATCATTATCTTGTGATTAAAGATTGATTTTCTATGGTACACTTATATATTGATGATTGATGTGTGGGGTATTATATCCACCAACAATGAATTGTTTAACTATTTATGCCTCATTGTAATGTGATATGTAGGGTTAGAATGATGATAAATTTTTATATTCATAGTACTGAGTGTGAACACGGAACATATTATGACAGTTTAAAAAATTTAGTGTTAACATGATGAGGATTTGATAAATATGTAATATTGAGTTTGAATAATATTTTTATTATATAAATTAACATGATTGATCGTGAACACAATAGATATTAGTGAAGTTGATTCAGATTACCTATATTCATAATAATATATGTTAACCTGATGTAGTTATCTATGTTAACAATGTTGTAATATAATATTATTATACATGTTCCATAATTTTATGTTATATTCTTATGATATTCTCAATGGATCATGTTTAGAATTTCATTTTTCTATACTCAATTTATATTTTATAAATTTTTTCATTTCATATGACATGACCTCTGGTCGTATATTATAGAAAAATATTATTGTTTTTTATACTATTTAAATAGATATTTCTTCCATGTTCATGTTTTCTCCTATTATTATGATTTATTCTTTGATAAAATAGATATTCCTTTTTCCCAAAAAAGTTTTATATCATAAAAAATATTTTTTTTATATTACATGCGTTATAAAGATGTTTATAGTTTATTCTGAGTATATAAGATAGTCTTAGGTGGTATTATTTTGTGAAAATATTCACAAGTATCGTAAAATAAATTTCTCATATATCTAGTCCTCAAATACAACAAACCTTCAATTTCTAGGATTTAGTGTTAATTTATTATATGTGATAATAAAAAAATATAAATGATATAAAATAAATATTAAATCATTACATATTTTTTCAATGATAGTGTTTACTAAATGTATTTTTATCACCAGATCTGGAATTGAGGGTCTATGGTGCCTCAAATATAGATTTTCATACATGCATATAAAGTTTTACATGCTTGGTGTGACAATTTATTTAGTTTTATTCTATCATAAATTTGTTATTTATTGGATTATGGGATTAAAATAAGATATTACTAAATTTCTATACATTACAACTTAATGTTATATTATAATTAAGGACACTATTGTGAAAATTATCTAGGGGTGTATAATATTTGGGTTGGACTGCTCACTAGAAATATGGTAGGTTCCATTTCATGAAAATTGTGAGTTTCTTATCAATTTCTCAATTTATACTCATGGAAGGATTACTTATTCCATATTGTTATACAAACATACAAGGACAGTTTTATGTACCCTATACATAAGAAGCATTTGGATATGTTTTAATATATTTTTAATTTAATTTGATTTATAAAAAAAAGACATGATTTATATAAAGAGTTTTATATTAGTATGGTTCAAACATATTCATTTGGTTGGGGGAATATTATAATAAATTAAATATTCATGAGAATTCACAAATATATGGAATAATAGGAGATGATATGGTGTGAAAATATCCTCTTTTAATTAGTAATTGTTAGATTACATCCAAGAAAAAACTTTTTGAGAAAAAAATAATCAAACTATATAGGTTCTTCGAATCTATGATTCTAATAGATTATCTTTTAAATGTAATAAAATTAATGAGGTTTCCATAAGAGTTAGGTTTCCAAATTCAATCATTTAATTTGGGTTACACCTAGCTTGTAAAATCTAAATGTATAAAAGCTAGAGTAATGTCATTATGTTAATAAATATAGTAGATTAAAAAAGGAGTTGGCCACCCAACTATTCAAGGATCATAATTTAAATGATTTATAAGATTTTTTTCCTAAATACATATTTTTCTTAGGTTCACACATATAATGAGTAATTTACTATGGAAATAAAAATATTTTCTTACTAATTGATATGATGAAATATATATGTCATATTCATTATAGTGTGATATAATTTAACAAAATTATGTATTATTTTAATTTAAAACCTGATTCGCCTTATAGGAATGTTTATATTATTGATATGTGGATTCAATATCATTAAAAATTATTTTTTGATAAATATTTTAAAAACATGATTAATGTATAAAACTTATTAGACTGATACAAAAACCTCATAATATTCCATAGAAAAAAAATATTATATGTTTTGAGTAACATCGTCATTATTATCTGACGATATAATTTTTCCAAAAATTGAATGTATATTATTTTAAAAAGTAAAATTTAATTCAATTATGGTCTATGAAGAATTAATTTAAAGACACCTGAATGATAATTTTTCAAAATTCTTATAATAAATGTTGTGTGTGATAGTGACTTGAAGAGACTTGAGGATATAATTAATGATTTATTTAGTTATGGAATTTATTCCACAAACATCATTGGAAATGTATTACAAAATATTAATGTGTTTTAAATTAACCATAGTATTAATTAAAATATCAAAGAGATGGATGAATATATTATTTACAATTTTTACAAATAAAATTAAAATTTTAATAATTATCCCTTTGTTGTTATAAGCCTATATTTTTGGTAAATACCATTAGATCTGTTTTATGTTTATCCTATATATTCTACCACATGGAATAAAAATAATTAAAATAAGGAGATAATGTAGTATTTTAATGTTTTATCCTTAATTACTTTCTCCATTCCATGATACTTTATTCTCCCAAATGAAGAGATCTATAATATAATCAATTGTTGATTACGATGGTTGTTTATACTCACACCTAAAAAGAGTCCCACTTTATATACACTTGTTTTCATTTTATAATACATTATTCAATTTATTGTCACAATAGTGACAGTGGAATATTATGATATCTATACATACAAAGATTCATACAAGTTAAATGACATTGAATAATGTATTTGTAAGTGTTTATTTTACATCACATCTTAATAATATCACTAATCAATAAAGGGGTGTCTATGAATCCATATGATGATCTATTTCTAAAAAAATTTCAAAGACACTAGACACTAAAACATCTTTAATTATGATACTTATAACCCTAAACCAACTTTCATCTCAAGACAATATATATCTAGAACCATTTTACCAAATTTTCAATATATAACCCATTATCATGTTCTCTAATGAATAAATATTCTCTTCAAAAACTGAAAGGATTGACCCTAATAATAAGGCCATACATATAATGTTGGTCTCTAATAATTTACTATTTATTTATTTATTTTTCTTATTTTATTATAAAACTTATATAATAACTAAATGATTGATTAATTATTCTTTTAGTCATATGTATTTGATGCATAGAATATATTCTTCTCAAAAAAAATCAATGGTTCTCCTCTTTCCTGTGATCTTGAATGATGTCTTAGATAAAAAAATCCCTCACTATATATTGATACACCACTTATATCTCATTAATTTCCACTTTTTATTGCCTAAAAAATATTAATATATATATTAAATATAGAAAATCATATCAAGTGTTTTTCTTCAGTGATATCCTCTTTTATTTTTTATATAACACCATATACCTCTGAGTGATCCCATAATCCTATTATTATTTTTTCATCAACTCATAAATCATATATAATGATAGGGTTACCTTGATATTTTATCCTCATTTATCTTTCTATTTATCATGGATGAACGTCTATACACATTTCAATACTTCTAGAAGTCTTGAAATTTTCCGATCTTTTTCTCTAAAAATATCATTTAATTATGAATATCATAAGTGTTTTATCATTGTTACATTTATATAAAAATCATCATTAATTATATCTCAAATATATATTATTCTACTCATAGAATTATTTCTAACTCATCTTTTAGAATATTAATCCTATAGGACATAGTGACTTGAAACTCATATTCTATATACCCACCTTGAATAAAAAATCATTATATTTACAAAAGGTAAAATGACTATATACATCATCTTATTCATTTCCAAATTGAATAATGTATAAGTACATCTTAATTTCATAATATATTATCTTGTCCTTCATAAATAATCACTCATTCTTAGAAAAATTTAATGAATCAATTTATTATTAATTTTATATGAATTTAAATAATTATAGAATATTTCACTTATTATACATAAAAATATTTTCAAAATCACACTTTCATTGGGAATATTTTTTCCTAATCTGATGAAAAACATATAAAAATTCAACACCTTTATAAAATTCTATTATGATGTTTTAGTCTTAAATATAATCATAAGCATAATCCAAATACTCTTCCACCCGAGATATTGAATATAGAATATCACTTTTAATATAGTAACTTTTTAAAATTATAAATTATATAGATGCCCTAGGGTGATTAGTGTAATATCTATTTGAATGACCTCAATGTCATATGATTTCCCAGTATCTAGTTCCAATGATATAAAATTCATATGATATAATAAAAGATAGACAAGATTAGTAGAAATGATATGATAAGACTTGGAAGGTCATAAGACTCATTGATTCTCTATTTTTCATGAATTTATACTTTATAATAAGTCATAATTTTTAAAAACATACACAATATGAATCAGATTTTGATATTACACCCTTAATGACTTATGATATCCTAAATGTCACATACTCAACATTAGAACTATATAATAAAGACTTATTATTTTTATAAAGTCATATGTAAAACTATCATGAAATGTATTTCATTTAATAAATTCATATTATGGCCATGATGTCTTAAGATATACATAAAATTCAATAGTGATATTTCTACCAATGTATTATTCTCAGAATAATTCGTCAAATAAATATAGATTACAATAGGGCTCTTTTAATAAATCTCTAATAATTAAAAAAACTAAAATCACTACCACAAATCATCTAATAACAATGAAAATATATCAATTATACTTTTACTTTAAGAAGAATTTTATGGTTTCACAACATGTTAATATCTTCATTATTCCTTGTGGCCAACTTTTCCCGTGAATTTTGAATTTTGGTACACTTTATATTCATAGATGTACAAGATAATATGAAAATTTCAACAACAAAATCTTCAATTCATATATATTAAACTATAACTATTTAAGATATGGCATGAAAAACAACAAAAAAATTATATAAAATTAAACCATATCATAATTTTTTTTATTTCAGACATTCAATCCTAGAACATTTCTATCCAGATTATGAAAGATATCAACACCTATTTTCTTTGCATTCTATTATTTCATAATGGTACCCAACACTATTTTTCATTACCCATTAAACATGAGAATCCACTTTATCCATTTATGGGTGGATACTCTAATCAATCACATAATTTCACCAGAACCCACCAATAGACAAGACCATTTACAACCATTGACATGAAATAAAACTGAACACCTTTTTGGTAACTTCAATTTCATATTGTGTATTTATTGTCAATAGTGTTGAACTTATTTAATTCAAATAATGTCACCAATAGTTCACTTTTACTCCTACCTTTAATGAATGCTAATAAAATGAAGGAAATTTTTATTTACCTCCACATTTTTTAGATATTTTATTCTTTTGGATTACATTTTAAAGAAAATAATTTTTCCTTTTACATAACTAATTTCATGAACCATCATCCCCACAATGGCCATACATGTTCTTTAATGAAGGAAGGCACCAAATATTTCATATAAATAATTCTTTTGATAGTGATCTCTAAGTATATATGATCTATATCTATGTAGATTACATATATGATTTTTCAAAATCATCTATAAATTTTATTCAAATTTATCGATGTATTACGAACATAGAATACACTTCATTGTGGGTTGATCAATCTGATTTACAAGATGTTTCACATACCATGACTCAAATATTTAAAATGAATCTAAAACCTTAAAAAATGATTATTTATTCCCTATATTGTATGAAAATAACACTCCCTTGGTCAATATATATACTATTGTTATAATTTTGAGTTAGAGACTAGAATTCATGCCTCATCATATAATTTTTAGCCTACTATTCATGTTCTAAATTTTATATAAATATCAAAATATATAGAAACATTATATCTTTTAGAAATTAAACATCATAAGTTAATCTCTATATTATGATAATTTCAATTCACTTCATTAATATTCCTAGACTTCATGAGTTCAAATATGGTGGATCTTAAACAAGTCATTAGTTATTTCATATGGGATGATTCTTCTTATAAACCCAAGAAACTTATTCCATATTTATCTATATATTTGATAACTTTTTATGTAATTACCTTCCTATATTTTCAAAATATAATCAACTTAATATAATAATATTTTCCATTATTTTTCATTTTTTCCCTCATTAAAAAAATGGCTTTATCCCATGAGAAATTAAATCAGAATATTTTATTTTTCAAATAGAATAATATGTTTTTTTTAATTCATCATCTCATATGATCAAAATCCATTTAACCACTTTTTCAACCTTTATCATGTGTAAATAATTCATTATTTTTTATATAATTTTTTATTATTAATTTTCAACTGATTTTCCATTTTCACTTGTCATTTTATTTTGGCTATGGAACCATGTAATACAATTAATAAATATATGAAAAAAAATTATCATATCAAATTGTACTTTATTATTTATTTAATTTCAATTTCTAGGTAGCCAATCACATTATACCTTATCAATTTCATCCACTATGCTAACCATATTATGTCTTTCATTGATTAACTCCCATTTTTTCAAGATTTCCCCTTTAGATTGTTATCTTCATGTCCACATTTAAATAGTCCTTGATGAGGCCTTTTATAAAAGAAAATTTTTGTATACACTTCTTGTATGTGATATATATCTTTTTATACATCTTAAATAAATTTTTAGGAGTGTATCTATCACTTTTATTCTTTAGTTTACTCCTTAACATTGGCTTCTTTTTATCTCAATGTTTCTTAAACAATTATTTTATATTCACATTAGTATAAATTTGTGGTTTATTATTTCATATCGGAAGTTATTTATTTAGTAAAAAAAATATTTTAATATGTATAGATATTTTCAAGGATTTCAATAATTTTTATCATAGACATATTCTTTCTATTTTTGGATTTTTTTTTCAGTTAGTTTTTTAACAGATTTAACTTTAGTCCTATGTATTTTCTTCTACTACTACTTATATGAGTTTACATATGGTTTTTTTAATCAATTTCTATATACCCAAACCACTTGACACCCAAATAGTAATTGATAATATATTTTTTTTACATCAGGTGTAGGATTTATATGTTTTTTATTGCAGTACTGTACCATTTATTAGTATAATCATTAATATTTTATCCTCCTTATATAGATATTATCTTCCCAAAAATGAACACATACACATTTGAAATAGTAGTGGGTTATTTAGTATATTTTACCAACATTTTTATATACTTTTTCACCTATGAAACATTTAAATATGAACCATATTTTCTCATAATGTATTTAATAATGTAATAGTATACCGTTCTTGAAACACCCCATGATTTTAAAAGCAGGACTATATTTGATACCTAGACAACTTGAATCACTATGTTGAATTGGACCATGAAATACTATTATTTAAATTGAAACGTTATAAACAAGTATTTAAATTTACAACAATAAACATGATTAAAAATTTTATGAAATATATTCTATGTTCCTACCCAATATAAATTTATTGATAAATTTATTGTAAATAATCAATATATTATAATAAATTCATTTTATTCTTCAAAAATATATTTTTTTTTAAATGGTTTTTATTTATTTTTTGCAGAAAATAATATAATTGAATTATAGAATATTTAGATATTATATCTAATAAAAATGATATAAATTTTAAAATAACATTTTCAAGAGTATATTTGTGTGATTTTTTGGTGATTTTTCTGAAAATAATGGGTTTTCATTGAATAATGACATATACAATTTTTTAAATTGTATTTCTGATTCAATAATTTTTAAATTACCATTATTTTTAAAATTGTTTCAATGTTACATAAGTTTTAAATTATTATGATTATTATAATTTATTTCATTTAAAAGAATATAATCATTGAATTTGGTATGAATAAAATTTTATACAAAGAAAGGCATGTTACTGAGAAAAAATTTATTGTGTTTTAAATTTTAATATTAAATTAACATATTCCTATTATTTGAGTTTAATCTTGAAAATTGGATTCAGGGTTTTGAATTATGATGTCCAAATTTGGTATATATTTATATTTTATATTTATACATCAGTAATAGTAACTATGATGAATAATTATCACAAATAGTATGAGTAAATTGGTTCATTATAGTTACAAATAATATGATACAGAGTAGAAAATGATAGAGAAAAACATTATCTTGTTGTATAAGTGTATATAATTCATTTCCATCCAATTATACAAATATGATGTTATTTCCATTTTCCAAGATTTTGACCAGCATAATATTTAAGTATAATATATAGTAAAAAGGGAATTTTCTTGATTTTAAATTCAATAATATATTTTGTATAGTTAAAATACAACTTATATTAATTTATAAATTTATATTTTAATGGTGAATTATATTTTTATAAATAAAATTAACTTTTACTTTTTAGGGATGAAATATTTACCATAAATTCTTATAAAAAGATGGTAAAGTATTCATTAAATTAATAGAAAAATACAATAAATGATTTTAGAGGTGTTAAAAGTATTATATTATTAATTATTTATTGATTCCCATGAAATTATTAAATTTAAATTAAATATTATTATAGTTTTAATGGATTATATTATAATTCGGTTGGTGTTATTTTGTTTTCAATATCAAATTAAATAAATAGTGAAAAAATAAATAATATTTTCATAATTTTTTAAAATTAGAAGAAAAAAAACAATTATTATTCTACCATGGGATATATATAAATATGTGATATTAAAAAAACTATTTTCCATTTAAGGGATACTATTACATTTATAGTAATTATGTGGACCCCTATAGTGTAAAAACATTATTTTCATACTAATATTAATAAATAGTTTATGCGGGTTAAAACAAAGAGATAAAGGTATAAACCTGATATAAATATTTTAAAATTTTATAGTATGATATTATTTTCACACATATTCATCCTATTTTCTAATTATATCAGTTTAGATCATATTTCCACAAAATTCAATTTATATTAAACTATTTTTTTATGTAATTCCAAGATTTATCCTCCCCTCACCTGTAAAAGGAAACAACCGGTTATCTTTTATTAACTAAATAAATAATTTTATATCATACAATAGTTGAAAAATTTTCTTACTAATATCCATAATCATATTTGATAGGAATTTCTTTAGGTGATAAGAAATATAGTTTTTTTAAAGAATAGGGATAACTTTTAACATTATGTTTTAGATTTATTTTTTCATCTTCATCATTAAATATTTCTCCAACCATGTCTACATAATAAAAATATTATCTCACACATATTGGGATATTATTAGATAAAGTTAATATCCTATATAAATCTCATATTCTAATAAATGGGAAAAGAAACTGTAGTTTGTGTGTATGGTGGAGAACTACCTCATATGCTAATGTAATCCATTTTCCATCACCACAGCTCAAATCTAGTTATAGTGGTCAATTTAAATTATATATATATGATAATTATGACATATTAATATTTCTATATATTTATCATATCATCTAATTTCATTCATTTTCAATCATTGAAATATGATAACATCATTCATGTATACGTGTCGATTACAACCAACACAATGTGATGTCATTATTTTTTCATAACCACGTCACATGACTTATATAATGAATTTTTGTTATATTAAATGTTATGATATTAATTAATTCATTAAAAAATTAATGATAAAATAATATTTTCATTCTTTCTATAACGATCTCTGGAAAATGGAAATATTACTCATGTATACATTTGGACCGCCATCACCAATATTGCAACATAGTTCAATTTTCATAAACATCATTCATGAATTATATTAAAATTATTATTGATGTATTAGAATAATAATTATATCATTATTATTATTTTTTATATGGTTTATTATTGATCCTATTAACCATCACAATCCTACCAAAGTCATTTTGGATACCTAATTTGAATAACATAAAAAATTGAAAGGAGAAAATAAGTAATTATGCATAAAATTGTAATAAATAATATAAAAGGATTATTAAAATAGGAAAATATTATAATAAAACTAATCCTTTAACATAATTTTATAATTTAGGATGATAATGAACATACATGATAATTCAGACTCATGCTAAGGGATCCATTTTAAGTACACTTCTTTTTGGTTATGACCTTTTTTCATTAACTACCCTTGTCTTCTGAATTAATGTTATAGAAGGCTTCTAAATTTTATATATATATATATATATATATATATGTCTCTCAAATATATATATAGTATATTATTTCATTATTTTATGGGTTAATACATGCCTTATGTTCATTTCTCATATTCCTTCTTTATGAAATAACATTTTATTTTGATATGTGCCAAGATTATGCGACCCACTTCCATACATGGGAAATTTTTCTGAATATACATTATGATTGGATTTATTTTATGAAATATGTTACCATGAAAATTTTATGGATATATCACCTAGATATCACTCCATTTCATGGGTTAATGAATTTGTCTCATTATATATTATGAATGGGATTATGGAGAAAACTTAATCCTCCATGGAACATATTCCACCATGTGATGTTGTCTTTACAGTTATCCTTGAGTTAAAATTATTTCTATTTTTTTATTTATACCACATTTTTTATGATTCCATGATCTTCTGATACCACTTCCATCATGTTATTAAAAGACCTGACTACTTATGAGCATTCTCTTTTATGATATTTTTTGTACTTTGAATCACATGTTATAATCTTTTGTCATGTTTATTCACATTATATTATTTTTTAGATCTTCCCATTTTTATTTATATTCCATAGGTTATCCTATGTAGTTTTTAGAGATCAAAGGGATTCAGGAGCTCATTATTGATATTATAAAAAATTCATAATTTTCATGTTGACGTTTTATGTACCTAGTCATCCAAATATTGTAGGCCATTAAATAATTGTTTTTTATTTAATGTATAATGATCTATAAAAAGGGTTGGGTCACTATCGACTGTATTAGAGAATGGAATAGTAATCTATGGATATTATTACTAGAATAATTAAGTTATAACCGTAGGGATACATCTTTGTATTGGAAAATTATTATGGATTACTTAGAATGAAACTAAAAGACTCATAATTTAGGGTGTACTTATCATTTATAATTTATTCCATATAATTTATTCTATATAATTTATTTAGTTTACCTTTTTTATATTTTTTGTACATGTATTTTCATCTTGTTTATCTGTTTTTTTTTAGGGGGGAATGGGAGAAACCATGAAAATATCCACTATGATAGGAAATGTTACTATTTCCATAATGATCTGAATAGACTAATGGGAATGGTATATGAGAACTTCATGGAAGTGATAGCTCAACTAGATCATGTAATAAATAATAAACCAAATCATGTGGAATGGCTTTATTCTTATAATAAATAGAAATTTGTAACTGATCCTTTATCCAAAAAAGGGATCTTACCTTTAGTGGTTTTTATGATCCTATCATCGTAGAATAATGGGTAACTACATTGATAAAATATTATCTATACACCAATTCATATAAAAATTTAAATGTGTGCTTACAATTTATCAAATTATGGGGGAGACCAATCAGTGGTGGATAATAGTCATGAAAAAAATATACAAAGTGTATATTGACTCAATTGAATTAGAAAAATTAAACTAAATTATTTCCCCAAACTCTCCATCATAAAATAGAGAGGTAGTTCACTGCACATAAGTTTAATGAATATGTGTCTAATGGAGAATATGAGGACAAGTTCAGAGGGCTTGTATGGAATTCCTTCAACTTCATCATCAAAATATTTAGTGATTTGAGACTTTGACAACTATGAAAAATTTATTATTCACTCCCTTAATGATGTGATTGATATTGGATACTCTCAGTGGTCTCATGGGAAAAGATACAAAAAACATAAAATAGATGTTTCTTTTGGAGCATATGTGGACAAATCCTATGGTGAAATGAAAACATGAAATCTAATGTGACAAAAATGGGGTAAGAATATTCTTATAAATGGACTAAAAAGGTAATGAATGATGATTAAAAATTTAGAAAAGAGGGGAATTATAAAAATCAATGATTAAATGACATAAATAATCCATCTAATGAGATATAGAAAAATAAGGATCAAATTAATTATCATTTTGTGGTATAGTGTTTCAAATTTATAGAACATGAGAATTATGAAATCCAATTCCATATTACGGAATTTTTCAAAGATAATAAAAAAACAACAAACTGTAAGGCCTGGATTTAATGGAAGAGAATATTGTATCTCAAATGTTGTAGAGGATCCAGAAAATGATGTGGTAATTGATGCACTAGTAATTCAATCAAAAATAGTGAACACAATGTTTTATTCTATTCTAATTTTTCTTTAATATCTTTCCATTTTAGTATAACTATTCAAAAACCACTATAAAATAGGGGTTTGATCAATTTTTGAGAAAAAAATAGTGCAATTATTGCATCTTAGCTATATAACTCCTCAAATGTCAATGTTTGTAGACTAATACTTCAAGAAAAATTAATGTCAATTCCTTTAATGAATTTGGATACTAAATTGGGTATGGATTGGTTAGCATTATATAAATCGAACATCAATTGTCATTTGAGGGAGATCACTAATCTTATCCCAAGTCACACCCATATTTTATATAGCTATAGGGAGTATGATATTATAAATTGGAATATTCATCACAAGTTAGTATATTACTCATTTATAGGTAAACATATATTTATTAAATGATTGTTATAATACAAGGAATCAAGCCTAAATATATGCCCATTATTAGGGATTATACTGATATATTCCCTGAAGATTTTTATATTCTTTATCATAACTAATAGTTTTTAATCTTAGTTAAACTTATACATAAATATCTATCCATATCCAATACTCTATAGAGAATATCAACCATTTATTTTAATGAACTGAAAAAATGTTATAGGAGAATTTATAGCAGGGTTTTATATTCCCTAATGTTGCACAGTAGTGTGAACTGGTCCTCTTCATCGATAATAAATATGGATACATTAACCTTAATATTTATTAACATTAAATCATTATAATCCAGATAAATAAAATTTATTCCCTTCCTTGGATAGACGACTTATTCCATCAACTACCTAGGGAGTAGTAATTCTCTAAGGTGGACCTTCAGTGATGATATCACTAATAAGTGGAGATGAAAAAAGATATTATAGAAATATCTTATGATATTTCTATGGAAACTATTATTTCATAGTAAATACCTTATAACTCACTATAACTCTAGAAATATTTATTTTCATAATAAATATAGCCTTTAAGTATTTCCTAGAAAAATTTTGGTTTTATTTATAAATGATATTCTTATATACTCTACAATCGAGGAGGAGTAGAAGAATAATTTGAATACTAAGAAAAAGTATTTGTTAAAAGATAATTTATATGATAAATACATTAAAAATATGTTATAGAAGAATTAAGTATAATTTATGGGGTATATAATTTCTAAAAATGGATATTTGTCTACCCATCATAGCCATTGGATATAGGGGGTGGACTATACCAACATCAGTAATAATGGTACATATATTTCTTGGACTAGATGGGTTTACCATAAATTTTTAAGAAAATTATTGTGATTGTCAAACCCACTAACCAACCTAACTCTTTAGGTGTTAAAGTTTACGTAGATTTATGAATATGAAGAGAGATCCAAAAAAAATATTATATTATTGCTACATCCATATATACACTACCCATATATGGGGAACATTTAATGGTATATAGAGATGCATAAAATAAGTGTTTGGGATGTGTAATTATGAAAAATATAAAATTGATATCCTAAACCTCAATTAATTTCAATTTTCAGGAGAATAACTATCTAACACATGATCTAGAGTTTGTAGAAATTTTTTTTTGTTGGAAATATGATGAAATTATATCTACGTGGAGAAGTGTGAATTATATAAGGTTCCAATGATCATATGTTATATATTCAAACCAAATTAACTTTATATGCAATAGTAATGATGGTTAATGATGATCATGGAAAATGAATGGTTAATCCGCTACTATCCTGGGATATAAATCAATGTGGATAATGATCTATGTAAAAAGGATATGAAAACATTATCAAGGGTGATAATTGAGAAGGATAAAATATTTATATATTTTAAAGGGATGAATAAGGCACAAATAAAATAATAAATATCATCATTCCTTTATAAAATGTTTTCTCAACCATCCATTCTAAAGATGATAAAAGAATCTCCAAGAGTTGATGTGGCCAGGAAAAAAAAGGTGGAATCTCTTTGAGAAGGTAAATCCATGGAGTTTTAAATTTATTCAGAATGAATTTTTAGAGTTTGGTTATGGTTATGTGTACCGTAAAATTATTCTATAAAGAATGAGATG
The DNA here is from genome assembly GCA_963277665.1 of Viscum album. Classification (NCBI taxonomy): domain Eukaryota; kingdom Viridiplantae; phylum Streptophyta; class Magnoliopsida; order Santalales; family Viscaceae; genus Viscum; species Viscum album. Next base: position 1,508,521,321 of record OY728157.1, on the reverse strand, counting down.
TTAAATTATTCATATAGATCAACCTTCAACATCCACCTTGGGATCACAAAGATGTATAAATATATCTAGGATCATAAATATGAATATACTTATAAATAATTACTTCTTTATTCAAATTAAAATTGGATGTCTAAATAGATCAAAATTCAATTATATACATATGATAGGTACTTGGGATTCAATAGACACCACTCTCAATTGTATCTATGTTTGATCTATGATTTACCTCCCTATTTTGGAATAGTGTCAAATATTATCTTTTTTTTATTGTACATAAGTATAAATTATCACCCCATAAATGTTGGGTAATATAATCAGACAATCAAGAGAATGCAATACATTTTGATAGAATCCCCAATGGACATAATAGGACTATGGGATCAGGATCATCCTATGGTTGATTTTTGATACTTTAATTACTTTCACTCATGCATCAAAATGGATCCTTATAAATCCCTTTATTAGTTTTTTTGTAAAAAACCTATTTTTTGGTATGATGATGGTGGACATAAGAAGTTTTTAAATTAAATATTTTTTAAAATATTATAAACATTCAACACAATTTAGAAACACATTAGGTTTTCTCAGAGTTGACATAAGACCATTGATGGCAATTGTTGATGATGCCAGGATTTTGGGGAAAAATATTTAGTGCTTATCTATATATATCCATGGAATAGATTCAATATATTTTGATATATTGGTAATCTATGTCCTAGGTATGTCGAACCATTTTATATTATCAATCATATATGTGTTGTGACTTATCGACTGGCACTCCCACTCAATATTTCACAAGTACATGGCATACCCCACATGTCCCTCTTGAGGTTGTACATACCTAGTCACTCACATGTAAAAAATTTATAGGTGTTACGACATCAAAATTATCTCTCTTAAGATGATTGTTGGTTGAAAATATTGAACCGTATATATAGATTTCTACTTCATGAGATAACTCGCCATGTGAATGTACTGTGGAGAATCCACAAATATGAATACATAGGATTGGAACTAGAGGAAAACATGAAGTAGAAATTCTCTCACATATTTTCAGCTTAGTATGTAATATTAAATTCTAAGAGGGCACTTTTTTAAAGGAAAAACAATGTAACACCATGATATTTTAAAAATTATATTATATTTTATGTTTGATATCATATACGACACACAACACCATCCATAAACCATTCTTAAAATATTATTATTTAAATGCATATGATATAATCATGAAATTAAACTTTTATAAATTAATGGCAATAAATGATTTATGAAATATATATAAAATCATAACAAATATTAATTTATTGGTAAATTCTAAATAAATAATCACTAATTTTTTATTAATTTTTTTTATTATTCAAAAATAAGTTTTCTTTAAAAAAAATTATTGATTTAAAATAGAAAGTATTATAATTAATTTATGTAAAATTTAAGAATTTTACATTATAAAAATGTTTTATTTTTTTAACCATAATGTAAAAGTTATAACTGGGTTTTTATTTGGGAAATATCTAATTTTTTTGATAATTCATCAAATTGAGAAAAAACTGATTTGAATTGAGAACAAAACTTTTTATTCGATAATTTACAAATTAATATTAATTTTGAAATGTATACAATTTTAATTTTTTATCTATTATATTTTTATTATTATTTATATAATAGAAATAATTTTTATTTCTTGATTTGGTAAAACACATTTTTATACATAATATGAAATTTTTCGTAGAAAATAGTTTTTTGGTCATTTTTTGTTTTAATCTTAAATTAATTTTGTCCAAGAGGTAATGTGATTTATTTTTCATAACCACATCTCGAAATAACTATATATTAGTTTATTTAAATAAATAATTGTAATTTAATTATATAATTATAATTATATAATGTATAAATAATAAATATAGTGTTTTCATTATGATCATTGGAAATTTAAAATGTTACTGATGGCTATGTATGGCCTACCATCACAATGATTGCAGCATTGTTCAGTTTTCATTACCATATTTAATTGTTTTTTAAAATTATAATTAATGTATAAAAATTATAATTACATTTTGAATATTATTCTCCATGTGATGGAATAATTATCTCATTAGACATAATAAACCCACTAAATTTATTTATGAAATATGATAAAATATCACAAAAACAACTAAAGGGAACATAAGTAATTTTAATGAACATGGTAATAAATAAAAGAAAATGAAAAATAAAACAAAAAAAATATTGAGAAAATAAATAATTAACATAATTTTATTATTATATATGGTCAAGAATGCATGATTCATGTAAAACTCAATGTATGAGATCTCTCCAAACCACACTTTTTCATTGGTTTATGACTGTAGGGTCCTGAAAAATCTGCAAAGAGGAATGGGAATTCCACTTGATTTGAGAAAGGATTCTACCCAATTTCCTTCAGAGGATTGGGGAAAATATGAATAATACTCAAAAATTGACAAAGGACCGACCGACCCATGTACCAGTTCAACATCGATGGTACATGGTCGGTTCAGCGAGCCGCCCCCTCCACGGACCAGTGTCATCTGTGAAACGGAGGCGGGAACCCCTATGCGGGCGCGAAGCAGGACGGATGCCAGGAAGATCCACCACCGTGAACCGCGCCAACCTACCCATGCCCCGCACGCTGTCGTTCGTGAAATGGAGGCGGAAGCCGTATGCGACCGCAGACCTTGTCATTTTCCAAATAGAGGCGGAGTGGTGCACGGCCGCAGAGCAATTCTGTGAAACTCAGTTCCATAAATATTGGTTGACCGAGTCATACGCAGGAGAGGCTTTCTTCATGGGCTTCCTCAAAAAGCACCATGTGTCCTGTCGATACAACATCTTCATTACTCTATAAATGGACCCCGAGGGGGGTCAAAAATGCAGGGAGGAAAGGACTGGTGAAAACCCGTGGGGAGACGCTGGAGAAATTGCTCCCAAAATTAAAGTTCTGTGACCATCTGAGGAGCCCATATCATATACGGATTCACTCTTCCACATATAGGAGAAACTAAATCGTGAACCACATGCAGTCACTCTTCCACGGCCAGCACTTAGTGGCCATTTCCTTCACGGACATCCTAGGTGGCCAGCTTCAAGGTGGACCGCCTCCTCCATGGCCATCTCATCCGCGGACACCCTTCGCAGAAAGCCTCTCCACGACTGATCCTATGCGGCCAGCTCCTCCTCAGATACCATTCACGGCCATCTCCTATGTGGCCAACTCCTACGCGGCTCGCTCCTCCGCGGCCAGTCCCTCGCAGCCAGCTCTACGCGGCCAGCTCCTCCGCGGCCAGCTCTTACGCGCCCCGCCCCATGCGAAAAACCCCATGCACTCACTGGTCCAAACCGCGGGGGTTTCGTCCCCGCACCCCCGCTTGGGTTCAGTGTCGGGCTACGGCCTCGGCCCTCTGGGCTTGTCCCTTTGCTACCATTACTGACCCCCATGAAAAATGGAGAGTCGCACCATGGACTTTTCAGGGTTGGTCAAAAATATTTTCTATTTCACCCTTACGCCACCGCAACATCCGTCCTATACATGCCATGAGTCGAGCTACTCCTCATGACTCTCCTATAACCCCATTACCTAGCTCCTTTTGCTAGGTTCATCCAGAAAGGGCCACCCTTACGTAACTCCCACACCAACCACTGCTAGGTATCTCCTACCTAGTCGTCCTGACCACATGAAGTTAAACTGTATGGCCCTCATCCTATCCATATGACGTTAAAATATATGGAAATAGTCCCTACAACAAGACATTAAACTATGATGTCTTTATCCAAGCTATATGAATTTAAACTGTAGCACAACTAAACATCATATAAAATTCTGGGCATCCCTCCTGGAGTAAGCCCCACATCCATCCTCACCGGAAGCCAATGGCCCTTCCCCTCTCATCACGGAAGGTTAATTACTCTGTTGCACGACTCCTACCTTCCTCCAACATCAAGGAGAAGGAGAGTCCAGTGGTCCCGGCCTTCTCCTCCGGTAGTATTCTTCCTCCCCTTCCCTCAGTAGGGATAATGTGCGATGCTTGCCAAGTCTGTTGCATTCTCTTGTTTCTCACACCAAGAATGATTCACGTGGGCTTAGAGATTTTTGATGGTCACGGAGTCCGCACAACGACGCCCCTCAAAACAAACTACGTGGGTTTTGATCCCTATATCCTAAGCAGGGTACGTAGGAAGCCTCCCCAAGGTTCAATCCCAATTCGGGCCACTAACCATGTGTAAGTCCCAATCACGGCCCTCAAAACGAACTACGTGGGTTTTGATCCCTGTCTCCTACGAAAGGTACGTAGGAAGGCTACCCGAGGTTCAATCCCAATTTGGGCCACTAACCATGTGTAAGTCCCAATCACAGCCCTCAAAACAAACTACACAGGTTTTGATCCATGTCTCCTAACCAGGGTACGTAGGAAGACTCCCCAAGGTTCAATCCCAATTTGGGCCACTAACCATGTGTAAGTCCCAATCACGGCCCTCAAAATGAACTACGTGGGTTTTTATCCCTATCTCCTAAGCAGGTTATGTAGGAAGCCTCCCCAAGGTTCAATCCCAATTCAGGCCACTGACCATGTTTAAGTCCCAATCATGCCCCTCAAAACGAACTACGTGGGTTTTGATCCCTGTCTCCTAAGCAGGGTACGTAGGAAGCCTCCCTGAGGTTCAATCCCAATTCAGGCCACTAACCATGTGTAAGTCTCAATCATTACCCTCAAAACGAACTACGTGGGTTTTGATCCCTGTTTCCTAAACATGGTACGTAGGACACCTCACCGAGGTTCAATCCCAACAACAGGAAACTGTCACGTATAATCCCTAATCTCCTAGAACTACATGGACTTTGATACCCGACCAACTGGGATACGTAGGAAACCTCCCTGAGGTGAAATCCCTATATCTAAGTCTGATATACATCCATCACTTTCAGACCATGTCCTCATGACCCCAGAAGGACTGTATCTAGGCCCAAGAAATCGCTTCCCTTGGGTCTTCCGGGCCGCTTCGGCGTAAGTCCCGCACCAACTTTGACTGGTAATCTCTCGCCCGGGTGTCCTTCCCACAAGACATTAAACTGTACGGTTGGGTCCTTGTTGCACGACCTTAAAAGGTGATGTGTCCCGTCAAGTGACACCGAACTACGTCGATTCTGATTCCTATTACGAGGATACGTAGGAAGCTCGTATCACAGGTTTGATCCAAATGCTCAAGTCATTATCTGTCCCCCCTGGATGACAATAAACTCTAGAGCGCCCAGTTATAAGGCTTCAAAACAGTGTCGTCTCAATGAGTCCAAACTCCTCGGAGTCATTAATCCAATGAGGGATGGTAAACCTCAGACCTAAATGATTTTGAATCCCTGTGTTCAGTTGACCATTGCCAACCAGGAGTAATCTGTGGATATTATGCTTGGGTATAAACCAAATATTCACGAACATATGAATACATCTTAAATATATAAGAGAGTCCCGGAACAGGAAATAATTCCAGCCAAAAGGGTGCGATGAGCCCGACTTCCCATCCTCTCGACCAATGTGAGTTCTTAAGTGTCGCTGGCCAAATCACCTAGCGAACGCCTACCTTTGGAAAGCAGGTCCACATATCATTGGATATGGAACCGTTGGGATTTTCAAAATGAAAATGGTTCACCTGATATAAGTGATTAAGTAGAACCCAACCTTCTCTAATCAACCGCCGGGCAGCACACATTTTTTCCTCAGTCGAAACAATGACCCTTTTCCATTTAACATAATATCATTGTCTATTTAATGTTATAAAATGATTATAAATTCTATATATATTTCTCTAACATATATAACTATCTTATTGTACCTTTATTTAATGGGTTATTACATTCTATAATTTCATTTCTCAAATTCCCTCTTAATGACATTTCCTTTGATTATGATATGAGGCAAAATTATGAAATCCATTTCTTATCATGGGTAATTATTATGAATATCCCATCTGATTGATTTAATTTTGTGGAACACATAATCATGAACATGTAATTATTTGTGACACTAGATAGCACTCAAATTCATTGGGTAAACATTTTATCTCCATAGATGTTACATATGGGATAAGGGACTAAAACTAATCAACTATGTGACTCTATCCATAATGTGATGTTGTCTTTGTGGTTGTACTTGAAATATACTTATATCAGGTTATGTGTTATCTCCAAATTTTTTATGTGTCCTTGATTATATGATACCATTTTATTTATATAATACTCTCTTTTTATTACACCTAATTTATTTATTTTATAGTGTCAAATTATAATTTAAACTCAAAATTTATACTTCCTTATCATAGTTGTTCCATTATTTGGACTTTTGGATCCCCAAATTTTTTATGTATTACCTATGTTATACCAATTTTTTTTGTTGATCAATGGTATTTTGGAGATAATTATGAATATTAAAATCAATATTTTTTATTTTCATGTTTATGTTTAATGTATATAGTCTTCAATAGACACTAGGACATTCGATTATTATTTTTTTGATGGATAATTATCTGTAATAAGTCTTGGGTTTATATATTAATCTATAAGAATGAGAAAGAGTATTCTCTATATTTTCTCAAACAATATTTTACACTAGTAATAATTCCATTATAGGGAATAATTATAAAATAACCATTATTGGAAGAACATCTATTCATTGTTATTTAAAACATTTTATATTAAATTTAATCAAAATTCTTCAACATTTATCCTTACCTAATGAACATCATGTTGAGATAATACTTCATAACCTCGAATTATTTTAATCTATCTTCCCAATCCCTATTAAAAATAATAGTTTATTCTTCATGAATGTTTATATCCTAATTTAGTTATCATTCGAATATTTCAATATTTTTTTATTTGCATTCAACTAGGTATCCTTTCACTTTTATTGTGACATTATGCATATTTTATAATACATAGAAAATGTTTGTTATAAAATCATTAAAAACAACATTCTCAGTAAATATTTCATGTTATTTTTCATCAATTGGTTTCATGTAATTATTGCAATGTGATGCTATATTTTCCATATCATTCCCTTGTTTTGAGTGTGTTTTATCTTACAAAATGTTAAGACAATGCATTCTCTATGTCATAAACTTCATTATCTTGAAGTGATTTTTTATTATGTAGTCCCTTGATATAAGGTATCACACATTCCTTAACATATTTAAAAAAATTCACTAAGTTAAATTTAATTTTATAATAAATACCATGTATATATTTATAAAAAAAGCATATAATTTTTAGAATAATATTTATTCACTAAAGAAACAATAACTAATATATTAAATAATACACAATCCACTATTAATTAAATTAGCTAATGGGTGATCATTTTAATAATTAAAATTTTTATATTTATAATTTCCCATGTTCACTTAATATTTAATAAGTAATTAAATGAGACTATGAAATATTTTTTTATCGGGAAGGTTTTAGGATTTTATATCTAAGGAACTCCATCAATCATAACAAATCTTCACTTAATCTACTTCAGATAAAAATATATTTGAATTTAATATAATATCCAACTAGAGAGAACCTTATTATTATAATAATTACATGACCCCTTAATATGGGTAAAAACACTTGAGGGATGAAGTAAAAAAAATTGGTTTTTTCTCACCAAATACAAATTATTTTTATTATCTTTAACCCCTTTTGGTTATTAAACTCTTTTTCCTGTTAAGTATGATTGATTGATTTTTTTAAACCGAAAAAAATATAGCATAATAAATGAAATTAAGGAATATAAAGGGATATTTTGGTTATTTAATTCTTATGACTTCAAGACTCATTCCCTTTTTAAACCCAAAAACATATTTTTAATTAATATTATGCTTAATATCTATATTAACATGTAACATCAATATTTATGAGAAATGTGATGTAAAATAGTAATAATAATAATTAATTGTGACTTTTATTGACTATCTATTAATTTGGAATGATTGAATATAAATAACTAGATAATGAAAAATATTTATTAATTTCATTAATCATGTAATTTTTTATTTATTTGAAATAAATAAGAAATAATTTTTTTTTTGAAAGTGTTCTTATGTTTAAAAAATATGTTTTCATTTATAATGATTTTTTACATTATTTTTCTATGAAATAATTGAAAATTTAAATCATGTTGTTTTTTTAAGGTGTTTATTATTGTTTTTTAAATCATTATGTAAATATTAGATTCAATTGAATTCATGGTATTTTTTTAAAAAAATATTTTTATTGAATAGTAAACATATCATTTTTTATAGAATATTCATTTTATTTCATTAAATAATGTAATTTAAAAGATAAATTTTTTTTAATTTTATATTAATGTATAATAATTTTTATTAAATAAAAAATAATCAAATTAATTAAATATTAATCAAAATTGTACTTTATTTTTTGTAATTTCATTTTTGGGAAAAATAACACAGTTTTTATAAAAATATTTTTTTTTTGCACACAAAGTAATTATCTTTATAAATGAAATTATTTGCTATTTTTTATATTTTCTAATTGAAAGAATATATTTTATATTAAATAAAATATTTTAACATTTAATTAATGATTTTTACAATTCATGGAATACTCATAAATCTAATTTATTTCTCTAAAATGCATTAAAAAGGTTCCCAGTTTCTTTTCCGCATATATTTTAAGTGAATTTCATGAATGTTTTTCAATTTAATATTTTAAAATTAATTAAATATTTTTAATCATCCAAATATATATAAATTAATATGGGTAAAATAATTTATTGTTATAATTAGCAATATAAATACTAAATTGTTTTCCATGGTTACGTGCAAAACATGTTTAACTGGTGTAAATTAAGAGATAAGAGTAATAGTTCCATATAAAAATATAAAATTATTATCTTATTAAGATATTTGTGCTTATATAATCATATATTTAAGTAATTTTACATCATTATCAACTTTATCATGAAGATGGACTTATATTATTAAAATCTTTTAAGTAATTCCATGTGTGTCCCTCACCTCACATATAATAATGCACTTATTATCCTCTATTATTTAGTTATTTTGAGCCATATAGATTGAAATATAACTACCCCAAAACATTCCTAGATTCCATCCCTTCATCCTTTATCCACTTTTATTCTTCTATGATCATTATTTCATGGATTATGGTGTCATTCAAAGGGGGCCTCTTGATGAAGAGGTATAAATCGTTACTGAGCTCAACCATTTTTATATCTTCTTCCAAAATCTATTGAAAATTTTTATCCCTAATATAATGATTAATATATTATAATAAATATAAATAAATATTATAACTATAATTGAACAACCATTTTCCAGTTCCTTTTAATATAATTATAAATGAAAGTACTGTTTACGCATTCATGTGGACTAATGTATTCACATAGTGATATGTTTCATTTTCAATCACCATATTACATGATAGGCAATTATTATATAATTACTATTTAGATATGATATTTAGGAAATAGTTATTATTCATGAATTATATGATATCTTCTACATTCATACCAAACCATCAGTAGGAACATGATAAGGTCAGTCATGTGTATATATGTATTACCACCTTCATAAAGATATGTGATCTATTCTTCATTTCTTTGTTACATGTTTTGTAATAAATTCATATTTAATTTATATATATGATATAGGTTATATGAAAATTTCTTTTTAAATGTAAATTAATATTTTTCATTAATTTTATTAATCCATCAGAAAGTGGAAACATCAATTTCTCTTAAATACAGATAACCATCTCCATGATGTGATGTAATTAATTTTCCATCATATATTATTTTTTCAATATTAAAAAAGTGTATATATTTATTAATATATATAATCATTACTTGATTATGATTCTTTATATTATGGAACCAAGCCCAATATTCAATCAATACAACTATTGAATCTAAACATTCATGCTAAATGAAATGATCTTAACAAAAAATGAGCATTTTAGTAAAAAAATATTAATAAAAATGTTGTGAAAAGTTATAAGTGAAACATACATGATATTATAATTTCGTGAATGGTTATTTTATATAAATAAAATAATTTTACAATATTCATTTTTTATTTAATATTTCCTAGAAATCATGTTGTACATAAGGTAGTGGTCCTTCAACTCAATATTGTTAAATTTTAACAAATTTAATATTAAGCATTTATTTATATTTTTTATATTTATATAATATTAATTTTATAATTATTTTTAAGAAATATCATAATTTTATTGGTATTTAATTTCTCATTTTATAAGTTTTCATTCATGGAAATTACATATGAAATTTTATCATACCCATATTGTTTAATGTTATAATACAATTTTACTGGGATTATTTATGATTAAATTTACAATGATGAAATTATATGAAAAATACATTAAAAAATTTCTATTTTCAATTATATGGTTATTTACATAAATTATAGTCCTTATTTTAATTTTCCTCAATTTTATGTACATAAATTCTTAGATGAATGTTATTATAGGAAAATGACTTTACTTATTTAATTCATAAATTAATATATTTAATACATGTATATTTTTTATAAAATATTTTCAATAAATATTTTTTTACTCTAAAATATTTATAATGTATATTTTCAACCATGTTATACATTCCCTTCAATTTATTAAATGGAATAATATTGGTGTTCCAAAATTGAGTTACATTTTAAAAATTTTGTGAAAAAATATATTTTCAGTAATGTTTATAGTATGAATGAAATTTATATCCACCATGATCATTCAATGATTTGAATATTACCTAAATATTTTCCATGGATCATTTCAAAGAATATATTTTCCATTATATTTTGGAATTTCTTTAAAAAATGTGTAATATCAAAATAAAAATGTCATTTCCACTTGAAATGTTCAAATGATATTTGAAATTTATTTTCAACAATAATAACATATTTTGATGTTTCATATTATTTATTGTAGATATGATCCAATGAAACCATATTTATTTGTTTCTATAAATGATATAAGATTATGATAATGAAATATTGATGAAAATGTTTTTATTTTCTACATGTTAATCTATGATGAAACGAAAAAAAAAATTATAATCTTATGGAATAAATTTGAATGCAATATAGTTTTTTATGGTTTGGTATCTTATATAAATATAAGGAATAAGGGAATTATTAATGCTTTATGTGCTCAAATGGAATACATAAGGTTATCGTAAACCCAAAATTTTTTACACTAATGGTTATATCAATCCCAACATGGGTATAGTGGTGGTAATACCTATCCCAATGCAAGTACACCAGAGGTTATTCCAATACAATATTACCATTAATGTTGGTGGTGGAATTTAACATCATATTTATATGAATATGATTATTCTACATAGTATGATACTATTTTATCACATGATCATATTCCAATATTATAATCTCACATCATGTTCAAATATTCCAATATGATTCATGTCTTTTCAACATCCAATAATTATGTCATGAAACAATATTATGACATTGTAATAAATGGGTATGATTTTCAATAGTTTATATCATGTACTCATACCCTTTTGATCCTGATATTCATGAAATGATAACTAACTGATATCACTCATTTTTAACCGTATTAAGAATATGAAATAAACCTTAATAATATTTTATTTTCCTATGTATAGGAATAATTTTTTTATTAATATGTTATCTATGGGTGCCTGCAGTGAATAAATTAGTGGGAAGTTAAATATATTTTTTATATCATTTTTATATATCTATGTTTCAAAAAACACTAAATCATTATGGTTATGTATTTTATCATTATGATATGTAAGGAAAATTTATCTAATAAGATCTAATAATTTCATATATAACTCATGGATCATCTAAATTTCTATTAATATAGGTTTTAGTTATTTTTGGAAACATGGATGAGGAAACGTTAGTGATGACCATTAGATAGTATTATGTCTAATAGATAATCATATCTTATGTCAATGAATAGAGTGAAGTTTTAAAAATAAATAATCTTCTATATTGATACATGATTTTTGATATAGCTTTAGAACATATGTATTTAGAGTTATCAACATTTAAAGTAGTGGTTTTGTTATTAACTAAATGGTAACCAATGAATGATTAGTGTGCCTAATATTTTACTACAAACTAGAAACACACATGGAATATGACTAGATAAATTCAAATTTGTATTGTAATAATATATGATAGATTTAAATAAGGTATGATTATGGATAACCATGTTTTAGCCTATGGCAGCATAAATTGAAAACATGGTGTTTGGATTCACACATCCTAAAACTATTTTAATTAATATATTATTTGTCACTATAATTAACGTTTCTCACATTATGCATTTTGTTTTAAATTTATATCTGGAACATGAAGGAACCATGTTAATAATGGACACTATAATCATTATTTGAATGAGAATTTAATCACAAATTTGACTAGGATATAAGTTGGTGTGAAAAAACTTATGGTTACACCTAACTAGTGATCTCTATTTTCTATTAACAATAAAAACCTGTGATAGGTTCCTAAAATAACTAATAAGTTAAATGTAGAATTTTAGAAATGTTCATGGGATAATGTCCATAGAGGATGGTAGATTTAATTTTCAGTATATCAAAAATTTGGAATAAATCACTCAAGTGAATTTTTCAAATGAATATGAAAAAAATTATGTGGAAAAAAATAAAAAAAAAGTGGTAAATTAGTGAGGAAAAATAATAATATTTCATATTACTATTGATGTGAATAATATCTCCCCATAGGTATCATCAATGGTATTTTTTAAATATTGAATGTATGTGAATTATAAAAATTGATATCTAAGATGGAATTCTCATGATAGGGACCAATATGTTAGTATGCGTAATTTTTTTAGAGTTGATGATGAAGGGATAAATAATTTAATAGGAATGTTATGATTTATTTTTTTAGTATTAATTATTTTAAAAGTAATAAACATGATTAAATTTAAATAGATGAATCCTGATTCAGGATTCATATTTTATTTTTTAAGAAGGAAGTATTAATGAATAAAATTTAGAAGCGTGGTTAATGGTTTAATAAGGAAGTAGAATAATTAAAGTGGTTATGTATTGGTTTTTATAATTATGGAATATAATTGTTAAATTAATTATATTATTATTATAAGAATCATGACACATATAATGATATTTTTCAGTAGTTTTTATTTAAATACATTCAATAATATGTTTCATGTTACCGACATCATTGAAATTTTATTTGGTGGTATGTCGACAATTTTAGAAAACAAAATATTGATGGATAGATAACCCTTAATATATTCATGATTTTGAGATAATAATATTTAGTTAAGATAAATATAATATTGTTATTTGTAATGTAAATTGGATAATATCGGTGACAATAAAATTATTAGTGATTTAATAATAGATAGATTAATTTAATCATTGGTGAAGTTAATTGAATTTTTGGACTTTTGGATAATATTAGAATGATTATGTAGAGTGAATTTTGAGAAGAATTTTTGTTTTTGTCACTTTAGTTAATTTAGGTAGGGGCATGTATGATTAAATATAATATGTGATCATGGTGTGAACAAGTTTTTAGTATGACATTATGTGGTACATTATGTTGTTTGGGGATAAATGTTAGTGGTTATCTTGATATAAAATATAATAAAATAATTCATTTTCATTTTTTGTTTCTATCATAGCTAGACATATTTTAGAGGACTGTTAATGTAAATTATTTTGGGAATGGCATAAAATAGACATTGGTTGTTATTTTTTAGGGTTAAGGATTATTTTATTACTTCATTATTTGAAAATTTATCAATATTGAATAATGTTGCAAAACTATTTTGGTTTTGTATATATTTAGTGGTAGAAATAATGGATTTTAAATTTTATGGATCTTCTGAAATATTAAAAGAAAATTTTAGTTCTCTATGTAAGATAATATGTACTGATCATTTATTACTGCAACATAAAATACAAAGTGGTGGAAACTAATTGACTCACAAAATTGAATGATGATATTATATTTGTAGATATAATGAAATCAAGTACATATATTTAGTTTTATTATATTGAAAATCAATCGAAAGATATATGAAAAGTAAATGAAAATACTTTTGTTTCATTTTACAATTATTTCTGAAAAATTGATTGTCTTTTTCACCCATCAATTATTTATTGTTATTTTTTCATTAAATTTATTTTGAAAAAATTATATATCATTGTCTTTAATAATTTTTTACCATAAAATTGTATCTCATGATCATATTATCACTTCTTGATAATTTTATCCTTATTTAGGAAACCAATTATGTGTTTTTTAGGTAAACATTCTATATAAAATTTACCCTTTTCAAAATATGTTTAATCATTCATTTATAAGATATGGGTTTCTAAAAAAGGTATTTTAAAATAAGAAACCTTTTATTAAAAAGATAAATATTACGAGGAAGAAATTTATTTAACAGTGATAATTTTCCACCCAATAAATTTAGTTTCAAAAAATACTATTGTCTATATATTTCTTAACACACAATACCCAACTTCGAGCAAAAAAATATATACAATTTTAAATAATAATATTAAAATTAGACCATTATAACCTAACTATTAAACCAATAGTGTGAATAGTAATAACCACACTATATAATATATATATATAGATTTCAAATCATTCATATTTATATTTTAATGCATAATAAATATGTACTTAAATATTGGTAAAGTCAATTTATTGTTTAAAAATATATTTTCCTCAAAAAAGTGTTTTTTACTTGATGTGAGAGTAAAATTTAATCAATTTATAAAACTTTTATAATTTATATTTGAATTTATTAATATAAATTTTACAAATAATCATGTTACCATTATCTTATGGTGAATTTATTGGATTATTATAAAAAGTCATATTTTTCAGTGAATAGTGAAAAATGCGACTTTTTTTTAAATATTCATTTATTTTTAGTAAATCAATTAAATTGAATTTAGCATTATGTTTTGAATTTTATAATTTGTTAAAATTTAATCATTTTCTTATAAATAATCTAATTTATTAAATATGAATTAATATTAGATATTAATTTGGAATAAGTTCATTTTTAATCAAGAAACACAATTTTTCTTAAAACAGCTTTTATGCACGCAATGTGCATTTATATTAATTGGTTATATTTTCTTATATTTATTAATTTTATTTGATAAAAAATTATATATTTTAAAAAATAATTCAATTTTTTTACGGGTATATAATTTTAATAGATTCATTTTACTTTACTGGAAAATGAATTACTAAAAAACTATTTTCGATTCATTTTACCTACTTATTTAAAATTGAATTAATGCCATTAATCCAAATTTATTCCCTAAAATTGATTCCATTTTTTAATAATATTAATTTATATACTTTAATATATTTAACATCATTTTCTTATAATTAATATTGAAAAATGTAAAATTTTATTACTATAGATAAGGCAAACATTCCTTAAATGGGGAGGGGTATTACCGTAAGAGATAAGGGTATTAATTCCATAAAATATTATATAATTCATCTTATTTGAAAATATTTAAACATCATTTTACGTTTTATTTTATGTTTTGACATTTCCTTGACACATTCAAATGAAATGGAACTAATATTGTTAATATATTTGAAGTAATTCCATGTGTGTCCCTCCCCCCACTTATAAAAGGGAACTTATTCTCTTTCATTATTTATGACTGAGGATTTTGTGTGTCCATATTGGATAAATGATTTTTTCCTTCATGGGTGAGAATAAAAATAATGTCAAGTAGTATTTTATCATACATATAAGGATACATCTGATTACTCGTCAATTGGCCAGAAATTCCCTTAGATTGGTAGATAATATTGTATTTCTGCTTCCTATAGTGGTAGAGGGGTATGATAATGAGTTTCCTATGGTTTTTCTAGGATTACCTCCCCATTGAATGATATACTGATGAATTTAATTACATACATGTACTACACTGATTTATACACCAGCATATTAGATATATCTAGTAGGGATTTTTGAGATGAAGGTATAAGGATGAATTTCCAAGGAAGGGATTTATCAGACCCAGTGTATCACCCTTGTCATTACCAGTGTTGTTATCCAAGAAGGGGGAGAGAAATTGGGGTTGTGTTAGGATTATAATCACTTTAATCATGTGACCATTAAGAATATGATTCCAATAATGTGTAATAATGACATATTTGATCTATTTAGAGGGGTGATATAGTTCTTGAATATAGCCATCTGATCTGGTTATAACAATATCTGAGTATCTTATATTGATGTACTGATGATAAATTTCCAAAGTCTCATCATCATTATGTTTACATGGTGAGAAATATTGACATGATGAATACTCTGTTAGTGTTCATGTGATTCTTTAACCAGATCATCAAGAGTTTCATAGATAGGTCTGTTGGGGTATTCATCAATGACATTATACTGTACATAGCATCTAAGAAGGAGCATGCTAGAAACTAGAGAATGGGCTTTGAAAATTTTTGAGGGAACCATATTTATATATTTCAATAAAATTGATAGTTATGAATTATAGATGTACAATTTCTAGAACTAGGAATCTCAAAATAGATTGTATAAGTATACCTAACAAAGGATGAGAAATTATTAACCTCGAAGCCCCTAAAAATTTTGATTGATGTATAGAGATTCCCTATACAAGCAGGCCACTACAGGATGTTCATTACATGTTTCTCTATGATATCATCATCCTTGAATGATTTGATTCAGAATGGGAATATTTTTGTGTTAACAAAATTATTCCATCAATGTTTTCAGGATTAGAAGAAGAGGTTGATGAGAATCCCCATTTAAAGATTTCTAGAGGAGGGAGTTGAGTATATATTGTTCATAGATGTCTTAGGGACCAGAAATCATTGTGTTCTAATCAATAGGTATGTTTTTGTTTCTTATGGATCAATAAATTTGATACCACACAAGCACAAAAATGTGAAAAAAGATATAGATATCATATAGGTTGTCTTCGCAAAGAAGATGTGTTGATATTAACTTATGGGTGATTGATTTATCATATACACTATCCAACAGTCTCTAAAGTATGATTCTCATTGAAATATATTAAATTGATATAACGTTTATGGCTAGATTTTGTCATGTATTTTGACTTTGAGATGGTCTATACACATAGTAACGGAAAGGTGGCTGAATATTCCATTATTAGAAGATATTGTTTTCTATTTCTAGGTGAGGCTTCAGAGCAGTTAGGCTCATTATAATCATCCATTGTGGATAAAGATTTTAGATCTTAGCTACAGTATATGGTTTTTACCATACATATTCTACAAAGTTTTTGGGAGGCACATAATGGATATGTCGACTATAATACATTGTCTACTCAAAATTCCACAAGACAAAATCTTGGTGAATTTTATGATTATGGGGAGAACATCATCCCTTTCAGAGGATGTTAAATGGTATGAGTGATTTTGCATGATAAGTATCTTATTACATTTCACACATCCCCATTGGTGATAAAACTATGTGTGAAAAAGAATTATCAAGACCCTCAGCATCAATTCAGGGGGTTATGATTGAATAATTGTGTAGAAGATTTTGTCTCTCAATGTCTTACTTTCAAGAAATTTATGGTATGAAACTATGTTATATTAGGGTTAGATTAACCCAATTAGGTGATGGTGTTGAAGTGGGATTGTAAAGATATATACTATTTCAGGGGGAACAAATTAATTTTTATAGTAAAGAACTCAATTATGATGATTTTAGATCAACTCGCCAAGTAAGACCACATAATAGCTACTTGATAAAAGAGTTCAGTCGATAGAATGGGCCACCATTACATGAATAATTTAGTATTTATTCTTTTATTTATATCAATTACCATTTAATACCAATAATCATTATTCAAATAATTATTATGTAGAGTATTTTATGATGCCTTTGAGACAAATTAGCTTTTTAGCATTGTATTTCCCCCAATACTGATGTCAAGAGTAAGTAAAAAATTCATGTTCTTTAGGATATAATGTAAAACGTCATGTGGGACATCCAAAAATGGTAACTAGATCGCCAAACCTTGTTGTAGTTTTTATACAATAATAACTACCATTCCACCATCAGCATTGCACCATTCAATGACTTGAATAGGATTCCATATAGGGCAATACTATATTAGACTGATCCATGTGAGTTAGCACTAATGGTCTCAATGTTTATATGATCTATGATAGAGAAGGTTAAGATCATATAATAGATGATTAAGGCAACATAGTTTAGTTATAAATCATATAAAGAATGATCATGGAGGACTTTGGAGTTCAAATAGAGAAACAATGTGTTCCTAAAGGTCACTCCACAATATAGATTCTAGAAATTTGACAAGGGTGATAGCATATATATGAGTTTCATTATACCTTTATAGATATTGTGTAGTGTTAGTGAGGTGGTGCACCACATGGAATTTCTACCACAATTATGCTAGGTACATTATTTACTTCACATATCACAGTTATATGGTATGTGCATGAACAAAAAAAAGATATTGGTTTGGGAGAGATGGAAATTATGGGTGCAGTTCCATTTTTTGATTACTAGTTAGAGACTATGGATTGAAATTAGAATATATTTTGTGGTTGAGGGATTTCATTTTTGTCTGCCCAGTGGTAGGGAGATATTATACAGGAGAGCACATGGGAGTAAGACACCATATGCGAGCCTAATACCATATTATTTTTTATTATAATTTTTTATTTTTATATGAAAATACATATGATGGGGATAATACAACGTCCTCATTTTTTCCTAGTAAAATTTTAGAATAAAATATAAAATATTTTCTTATCAATGAACTATGAAGATATAAGATTCTGATACCCGATGGGCCTAGATTTTAATATAATAAAATTATCAAATATATTATATCACATGTGAATATTTCTCCCTAAATAATGTTGTAACTCTTAAATAGAGATTCAGATTATAAATATGAGACCATTATTGAATCTAAAATGTGGGTTTTACCTAGGGTGCAATATAACCATTATCTGTGTTAGATGTTTGGTAAACATATATCCTTGGTTGGTATGGTAAATTAAATAGTTAAAATATTTATTGATTTTCAATGACCTAAATCCATTTGTAAGTAAATGTTTATATATAAATGGGATTTTAAAACACATAACCATCAGGATTTGTGAGGAGATAGTGGATGATAGTTGGCATTTGTTGGGATCATGGATCAATGATCGGTTTATTATAGAGATCTCCACAACAAATGGAGTTCATGGATCTCACCAATAATTATAATGAAAATACATTGTACATCGATGATCTATAATAATGTGAGGCATGGAATATTTTTTATTAGATTATTTACCCATCGATTATTCCATAATGTATGTGAATCTGACCAAAATATAGATTGATACATATGTCACTTATTCTTATGGGATCAAGTTTATCTTCTAGGGTTTTGGGAATTAATTTGAATAATTTTTTTGTTTTTCAATGATCATTATAATAGAAATTAATTTATCTCAATGCAAACAATAGACAAGGTTCGCTAATCTTGTGATTTTTGTGCATTTACTCCCCCATCCATAACCTAGTTATTTTTGGTAATTCTTTAGATGGTGGTTTGACTAATACCATGTAATTAATCATTTTTTGATCATTATTCTGCATAATTGATTGGTACAAAGAATTTAGGATTGAGATTTATGATGTGATTGAGGGGAGATAATGAATACAGAGGATCATAGGTAGATCATGATCATATTATAATTCTATGGTTATATTTTAGCATGTTCTATGGGGTGTGATGAGGTGGTAACTAATTCCCAAGAGAAATGGACTACAAGAATAAATCCATTGAAAGTAGAAAGGTTGGTCAACACTAAATAAACAATTTCTAGGTGCATTGTCCAGTGGAACCAATAGTGGAAATAGTGTGGTTGAAAATCTATAATAATTTAGAATTTATGTAAAATTTCAAATAACATGATTTTTATTCCTATGAACACACGATGTGTAGTACCCTTTCTGAGGCATCAGGTTTTTCATGTAGAGATATGTATCAATTCCATGTGACACTTGTAAAATGACATGTGACCCAGTAATGGAAACATGAAATGTTCACAGGGTACATGGTCATGGACATGTCCATGAACATGGGTACAACTTGAGTACATGGGAACAGACTGGTACCTGGACATGTATAGGAACAAGATAATTCTCATTGTACTCATGAAAGAACTAAAGTACATGGCCATGACCAAATTATCACAAACAAAAGATGTCAACACAACATGTGTTTTCCCTACAACAACATTACCTGTATCCCAAGAAAATACACTATGTAAATGGATGAATATATGTCATATAAGATGGAGGGACACTGATTGATCTAAAGAATACTATAAAATTTGTGTAATCCTAGTACATTTTGTTTAGTTTTTCCAAGGTAGGTTTTGGCACTATTTCTCTTTATTTTTTACTAGTACAGGTTGAATGCATTCCCTTTTTCTATTCATATAAGGGTACAATGTTAAACTACAACCTCATCATATATTTATGATCACCTCGATGTGTTATCTTCAGATATAAATTTCATGAATCCCTCACTAATGTACAGGGTGGGATTCTCTATCATATCATATTTTCATAGTGGGGTTTGATGAATCATCCTGACCAACTTATACAGGAATACAACACCTACTTTTAAGGTTATCCCAGTTCGGGTTTGTACGGTCACCCTAAGCCTTAAGTTTGATCCCCTATTTGTGTACTGATATATTTTGAGGTATTGTTACTACTTATTTAATAACGATTTAGATGAATAACCTCTCATATGAATTTCATCAATAATTTTGTGTCTTGTAGAGTGGATTCTCTCATATGTGCATTACCAAGAATCCCTAAGATGAATCATATGTCTAAAAATATTCCTTCGATATATTTGAGACATGGAGTCTATTATGAGTTTATATATCTTATTATATTTACCTACATGTATCATATCCTAATAGATACACTTTGTGATGATGAAATGGCTACTCTCTTGAATGTTATGTTTTTTTTATTTTGGGGAGTCTAACATGGTGTTGTTATACTCACCTCTATATGGTATATTTCAACACATGTCATTTCTTAAGTATATGATAGGACATTCGATGATTTAGAGGAGGAAAAGGATAATGAAGAAAATAGCAAGGTATAATGACCATTTTTATACAAGGGGTTTTACTTGAGAACATACCCCTCATTATAAGAATGGTGGAATATTTATTGTTTTGGTTGGATTTTATCTGGAACATATAATTTAGTTCATTTTTAATACTCTTGTTGGAGGATTTAGAATTATGCACAAATTATGGTGTCTAATGTACTAATTTACCTTTTAGAAACACATTAGAATTTAGAGATGTGTGTGTGTGTACATGTACTTTAGGCTATAGACTTCCATGTCTATGATATGCCTACTCAACACTTGTCATCTTCCCCCTGGCCTATTTGAGGTTGTATTGGGGTGTCACACTTAGCTTACCAATGTATAAAAAATCCTCGGTGGGTTGGTTCATGACATGACATCTGATATTTAGGCTCATGAGTTATATAAAAAATAAAATGGTAATAGATTATGAAAAAAAGATAAGAATGAATTTATTTAGATTTTTCACATTGGTCATTGAGAATTTAGATTAAATTAAAATGATGTTACAAAGGGTTTTTATGTCATGGTGTTGATTTTAATGAAATATATCAAGCTATGATTTATCACAAATAAACTATTTATATTGAAATATTTTTTATCAAATATTATAATATAATTTTTTTTGTTAGTATGGTTTTGATATGAATAATATGGTACTGTGAATTTAATAAATTTTCCCTATCATTCATTGAACACTATAACATGATTCATAAAAGATTAATGGATGGAAATATTTTATAATGGAGAAATATGTTTTCAATGGATATAATTAAAATTTGATATATATGAACCCACTAACAGTAAATATCATATTTTAAAGAAGAAAATAATTTTTAATAAAATTTCAATACTATTTGAGATATATGTATAATTTATTATTTGATACAAATTCATTCTAAAAGTAAATCATTGTTATTTTCTAAACAAAAAAAATCATATGTATTTTATTATGATGTTATTAATAGAATATAGTCTCAAGGAGAATAATATGAGTTTTTTTGGACTTTGTGTGTTTCATATTTAAATTGTAAAAGATTATACTAGTCAAATATAAAATATCATGTCTATTTAAATCCTAAAAGGATTATGATAATAAATAGTTACACTAAATATTTCTCGAAAAACGTTTATATAAATATATTCATGAATGGAGAGGATGATGAACATTAGAAGAGTTCAAAGTGGAAAAAAGAATTATTAAGATCATAAAATTCTATTTTCTTAAGTTATAAAGTTCTAATACCATGTTCAATGATCTTAACATTATGAGTATGATTCATATATATCACTATTATATAAATTTGATTTTATCATATATGTTTCATTGAATATATCAAGTTTGAGTGTTTTATTGGATTTTAAGAAGATGATTTGGTAGGGTTTATATAGTGATTTGATGTATATAAGATTCCCTAAAAATGATACAAAAATATATAAAGTTGGGAAGTCTATCAAAACATACATTAAAAAAATGGTTTTTATGTATTTCATTTTTAAAATCACCAATATATTTTATTAATATAAGAAGCTTTTTTTAAGAAGCTTTATGTTCTGTATAAAATAACATCTATATATCATTCATTAATTTGTGATTATAATAATAACAAATAGTTATGATAATTGACCTATAAAAGTATAGGTTTATGCTATCACATTGGTATATTTTCCATAGAGTATTATAGGATGTGGCAAAATATCAATCATAGTGTGAGTTTGATTTCATAAAGATATATTTAATATACTAAAAAGGCATAAAACAGGTTTTGTGTGATGAATGTTCTATGAAAAATACCTCAAAAGGGTCGTATAGTTTCCTTTTGGTATATTAGGATGTGTGTGTTACCTATTTGGACTTCCCTATACCAAAGGATGGTGAGATACCTAAAATGATAACCTTTATACAGTTATAACATTCTTATATAATCCTTAAGGAATATCTAATTTATGGAAGATGCACATGAAGATAATAATGTCAACAATTGGAGGTTAATGAAGAATTAATTTTTCCTCATGTATGAAAAGGGTAAAGTTATATGCCTAGATTGAGATATACTAATGGATTGTATGACTATAAATTGAGAATAATATGAAGTTGTTATTTATTAGTTTAGGGGAATGTGATGTGTTCATTTATAACGGAGTAAGGCATGTGACGTATTCATTGACATAATCCCTTTATACTTAGAGATTTGTGAACACATAGTATTTAGAAATGAAATTAAAATTTCATGTCCCATGGTCAGTCAAATTTTATGAGAAATGTATAAAATAATATACATTATTGCTAATAATTCAATAAGTAAACTCATATATAGATATATATAAATATATGTTTTATGGAAATCCCACTAGATCCGTTTATAGATTTAGAGAATTGATTATTTTTCAGAGTCTCCTCATTTATTACATATATGAATTAAATAAGTAAATATTTCGATTATATAAAGAACCAAAGGATTACACCATTTTTCCCTCAATTGGGATTGGGTTTTATCTTAGAGGGATCCTATAAAAGATTTTTAGATGGCTATTTGCAAGGTATTTCATGTGATGTGCTATATTGTGATATTTGATGATAGATATCCAATCATGTTTTTGAATATATGTAGAAGGATATTTCATCATAGATTTAGAATAAATTTCATATGATACAATATAAAGGTGATATAATATTATAACTATGAATATAAATGATACGTGTGATATTGATGGAGATATTACCTAAAGATAAGTACATATGATGTGTAATTGGAAATATCAAAGGGTCTGATAACAATACATTAAATAGGTAAAACATATTCATATAATACTTTTTGATTGGATTTGTAATTGGACCTAGAGAATGGTATAAAATGATTCTTACAATACTTAATAATGGGTGATAAAAGATAAATGGTTAACATTTAGATCTACGCCTTATTGGAAATCATGAATATAATGTTCCATATAATGAAGCCCATGTGAGATACCTTAGATGTTGGTTGTAACATGTTAAAAAATGATTTTACTGGATTTTTATGTATCATTTGAGTATATTCAATGGAATACATAGGATTTACCTGAGGTACTTTTTTCGGTTTAAATCACAATGAGATGGTGCAGTTTTAACCTTCCTTCCTTCCAACCAATTCCCCCTCTACTTGAATATCTATTTCACGTCAATGAAAAATATTATGATATACAATAATGTGTTAGATGAAACGATAATACCAAAGAATTTCTTGATTTAGTTTAGCCTATGGATTTATCTTTGAGGATGTAGTCCATTAGGAGCCTATAACAATTCATTATTAAACTACCATTGTTAATAATTGTAGTATAATATGTCCGTTGAGTATAAAATGAGTTCCTCATTTCATATGTAGACATTATTTTAGTTTAATAAATGATTATTAATTTTAATGTATAAATTTTATTGAGTTTTTTTTCAAATAAAAGGTGGTTATTATCATTAAAACTCTAATAATGTGATGGTCAAGGTTGCAGTAGTTAAGCATTGGAATGAAAAAACCAAAGGGTACAAAGTTGTACACTAAATGTGTAATAAATACATTGGGGTTTTTGGATTTTCTATGCGTAAATAAATAACATTAGCAACATGTTTATTAAATCATCCAATGATGATGGATGAATACTTTTCATCAAAAGTAGAAGAAACTTCTAGAATCATTTGAAGGGTATTAGACACAACATTACGATGTGTAGTCTAGGGAGCACATGTCTCATTTATCTATCAATGTGATAATTGGTTTCATATGTATTTATAAATATTATATCGCATGTGAGTATGATTTAGACATCTATATATTTCATATCACATTGACTATGATTTTATGATTAATTGATTGACTGGCTGACAAATTGATTTTTTATTAAAAATTGTACCAAGAGATAGAGTTTAAGGCGGTCTAAAGTGATTGATGCCAAGGGAATCGCCCATCACAAAGTTACTACACTTCTTAGGAAAGGATCCCAAACAAGAAAAAATGGATAAAGTCTCCCTTGGGTTACCTCTACACGCCAAATAAACGGCAGAAAATTTTCCTTTCTCTCCACGTATGCCCCACCTTTATAGCTGGGTCCAGTAGCTTCTTGCCTTTATGTGGTATACGTCAACTCCCACGGTGGTTTGCTCTTTTATTCCATAAAGTCAATGAGAGATTTTAATTCTGATTCAACCTCTGATAAATGAATGTTATACTGCTCACACAATTGGACACTGCTGACCATAACCCTTACTTCAGCACCTAGAGAGCTTCCGGAACCATAAAACGCACTGAAACCCAACCAGACCGATCCATGAACATCCCTCACCAATCCTCCACTGCTCATAAAACCCACCGCACTGGAGCCATCCACATTAAGTTTCAGACCAGCAGAAGGCGGAAACCAGCACACCCACACACCCCTGTTCCGATTTGTGCTCGCTGGTGTAGGGCATCCCTCAGTAACAACATCTGTACAGAACTGGAACCATATCCCTGGTCTTGAAGCCCTCCCAACTCCACCACCAGCATTCGAAGGCGTACTTGTAGATATGCAGGCAATACTCGGGTACCCTCCCTCAGCTTGTTTCAGGCCTCCCATATTACCAAGGAGGTAACAGCGAATATCATACCTCTAGCCTTTGCCTCCTCACTGTTGCAGTCAATACCACAAAACCAACATTCCAAAAAAGCCGCCACTGTGTCTCCGCCTCAAGCCACACCAGTGCATCGGTAGATAATCCCACATGATATCTCAGCCTTGTCGCTCCTGTAGAATAAATGATAAATAAATTCCCAGAAATACAACCTGCAACACCAGCACCGGGATATAAGAGAGACCCCCCTTCTCTGAATATTATCATTCCTCGGAAACGCATTGTGAAGGATTCTCCATACTAGGAAATTAATCTTTGTTGGAACCCATTTTCAGCATAGGACAGGCACCCATACATCAGATCCACTCCTGACATGCAAGCTTTTCTGTAGAATAATACCACTGAAGTCCCCAGCCACTGAGGAGTCAAGGATACATCTGTCTGGTTCATCATTCAATGTAATGAGCTAAAGCATTTCCTATTGCTGATAGTCAAGCATTTCCTTATACGGATTTGGAAAGGCAACCGCCTCTTTAAAAAGAATAATTGGGTTAGGGCAGCCCAGGTAGTGGATAATGGAGCCGCACCAATTGTCCTTCCAGTACCATATCTCACCACAACCAACGACCCACCTAGTCCAGACCGCAAGCAGTCCCAGGATCTCAGTCACCACTCTAGCAATTTTGAAGGGTTCCTTATGCTACTAGCCCATTCCGCCCAATCATCCTTGTATCTATGTCTCATAAACCTAGCCCAAAGTGTCTTGCCCTCAATGATTTCCCATGCCAACTTGGTCTGCAACCCTTGAATGGTCTCAGATATGTTCCTTAAATTTACACCCCCATCATCAATGGGCTTTTCCATTCTTTTCCAACTGGCCCAATGACATCTTCCTTCATCTTTGGCATCCCAAATAAATTTCGTCAACATTTTTTCCAACCGGTCCACTTTTCCTTTGGGAGCCTTGACTATTTATAACACATGCATCGCCATGGATGATAATACACTATTTATAAGAGTAATACGGCCCCAAAAGGAAAGAAACACATTTTTCCAATTGTATATCTGAGCTGAGATACCACTAAGAATACCTTCAAACATACACATTTTGATCCTCCCATTAGAGAATGGGACCCCCAAGTATGTGAGGGGGAGATTCTTCTCTTGCATGTCTAGTTTGATCTAAATATCTCTGGATCTCCGCCCCAGACTTTTATTAGAGATGAAAACATGGATTTTCCTTAGATTGACCTTCTTCCCACATTGTATAGCATATTCCTCTATCATATTTTTCTTGCCAATCACCGACCTCCTCCTGCCATTGATGAAAAAGAGAACACTGTCAGCAAACATCAGATGAGATACCACACTACAACCCCCCCTCTATTCTTGTATGGGAAAATAGACCCCTTCGTCAAACACTACTTCGTGTTCTTTGATAAAACATCCTGAGCCAAGATGAATAAGAATGTAGATATCAGATCTCTCTGTCTAAGCCCGCGCACCATTTTGAAGAATCCAAAGTTCTTCCCCATAAACGAGATGGACAGCCAAGGAGATCCAAAACATCTAAAAAATAAATCACAGACCCATTCACTAAACCCATATCTACGCAAAATCTTGATGATGAAGCTCCACTCTAGCCTGTCATAGGCTTTCTCCATGTCCACTTTGATAATAATGTTTGAACCAACAGCTTTTTTATTCATATCCTCCGCCATCTCTTGAGCAATCCCCATTGCACCTTGAATGCCTCTTCCTTGAATAAACCCGTGATGTTCCACTGACACAAACCTGGGAATCATATGTAGGTTCCGGGAGCAGCGGAAGCGCGTTGGTGGGTTAGCCCAACTTTAATTTTAACGTTAAACAACGTTCAATCCGAGATCCGTCACGATATAAAACGCCGAATCTTCGGAATAGAACGAAGAACGAAAAGAAAAGAAGAGTCCCGGAACCCTTGAGGAGGATCATCATATGTTGATTATAATTAATTTAATTAATGCATAAGAATTACCTCGTTGGAATTCTTTCTTCGTTGATGTGTCTGGTCACGATTCGGTAATCCGTCATTGCGTCGTAAAATCCAAGTGTAGGATTTCTCTAGCGGTGATCCACATGTGTGTCACGTATCTTCGGACGTCGCCGAAAGGATCTCTGAGTGCTAGCGCCGAAGAACCTTCGCTTGCGATGTCCGTCTTCGACCGCCTTGATCCGGTGGAGGATCTTGCTCTCGTAACTTGAGGGCGTTCTTGGTGGAAAGAGAATTCTCTCTTGGCTTGAAAGTATTTCCAAATCCGTTGTGCACAACAATGGCTATATAAAATGTTGGGGTTGCGAGGATATTTATAATCAGGTTTGAGGTTAATAGAGTTATTACAATAAATAAACGCGTTACGCGTTTTATTTATTTCATTAACTCTTATTGAAAACCCCCATGTTGAATTATTAATTCCTTGGCATGCGCCCACGCTGATTATAATAAATATCATTTAATAAAACAATATTAAATCCTCAAAATCCCAACTGGAAAAACTACACGGCGTGTACTTGTTTTCCATAAAACTACACGGCGTGTATATTTAATATATACGGTGTGTACTTTTATTTTCCATTTTTCTCCACCACATTTATTAGTACTTGAGTAATGACTATTTATTTCTCAAATAAATGTAACTGCATTACTCGCTAATAAATATATTATTTCGTCCACAATATATTCTCTCGAATAACTAGTGTCAAAATAAATGCGATCAGACATCCTTAAATAATTATTAAACCACAGTCGGGAATAATATTTATTTAAATTGTTAAATTAATATTTAACTGAGATACATGGACACACTTAGTGTGTGACCCTCTAGGCCTCTTTCTCAGTGGCATTAGGCTGAACCTGCCTAAAGTCCAAGGTTAGCGTCTAGCACCACACCAAGGTACCCATAGAGAAAGAAGTTAACGCCGCAATGACGTGTCACCTCCTACGAACGCTTACCGTGTAATATAATCCATTTGTCTCAATATCTCTAATCAAGCGGGTTGCATGCTAGTGTCATCAACCCATGTGCTTGATTATTCTTTCTTTGACTTCCCGGAATTGAACTTGCTCATACCTTACCATGGTCATGGATTTATTTAGGCTATATCAATTCCATCAAAGGGTCTGAGATATCTACTTCTGTTATGGAACGGAAAGGACAAATCCTTTCTCGCATTATCTATTAATGCGGTATTACTCGTGACGCACCCAACATATCCTACCTCGCTGCAAACAGTGTGTCGTCAAAGTTTTCGTCAATACATCTAAGTGCGCGAGTTGTAATACCCATTAATAATAATCTTAAAGTCTAAAGATCAATACACACGTCCGCAGATAGGAACATCCAATGACACTATGAAATGTGGATTTCCTACTGGCGGGTCTCGTTCTCATAGTATCCTCCTGGATATTACCAAGGGCGCACACCATGAGAAGGTGCCTCAAAGTTTTATGAGTCATCACCCCTAATGACTTGTATTATTTGTGTCCCTCAAATAATATCATTCGGCCATAGAACATACATTCAAGAACAGTGTTATGGCACTTTCGGGTTCTCATCATAGCAGGGATCCGCTACGACCCTTTAATGCAACAGCTGTCCTTAGGACATTATCACATGACATGTCATGCAGAAGAACAATCAAGATGTGATAAGGTTTTTTATTTAATGAATAAAGTACAAAGTAATTGGTTCTAGACCACCAACTCCAACAGACTACCACTTGGACTAGAGTCAACTGCTAACAACCTTTAACCCGCTAGCTCTCACATGATATTCATGCTTCTGCTGAGATAGGCCTTTATCATGGGGTCCGCCACGTTCTCTTCCGTGGACACTCTGCTCACTGCAACTTCACCCCTTTGATAGAAATCCCTCAAGAGGTGATACTTCCGGAGTATGTGCTTTGTCCGTTGATGTGACCTTGGTTCTTTTGCAAGAGTCACCGCTGCAGTATTATCACAATACAATGTAATGGGATCTTTACTGCTAGGCACCACATCAAGCTCCTGGACAAAGTTTTGAATCCAGACGGCTTCCTTGGCTGCATCAGAAGCCACTATATACTCGGACTTCGCTGTAGAATCGGCGACAACTGGCTGCTTTGAACTCTTCCAGCTCACAGCTCCTCCATTGAGACAGAAAACATATCCAGATTGCGACTTCAGATCATTCTGATCTGTTTGAAAACCAGCATCAGCATACCCTCTGATGACAAGCTCCTCGTCTCCTCCATACACCAAGAACATATCCTTAGTTCTTCTCAGATACTTAAGGATAGTCTTAACAGCAGTCCAATGCCGTTCTCCTGGATCTACTTGATATTTGTCTACCACGCTCAGTGCATAGGCAACATCAAGTCTGGTACATAACATGGCATACATGATGGATCCTATAGCCGAAGCGTATGGGATCTTGTTCATCATATTTTTCTCCTGTTGTGTCTGGGGACACATTTTCTTAGAAAGATGTAAGCCATGTGACACTGGAACCAATCCCCTCTTGGATTTTTCCATACTAAATCTCTTTAGTATCTGGTCAATGTATGTACCCTGACTTAGTCCAAGCAGCCTCTTGGATCTGTCACGAATGATCTTGATCCCTAGAATGTAGGCTGCTTCTCCTAAGTCGTTCATGGAGAAACACTTGTTCAACCAGTCCTTAACTGACTGTAAGGTTGGTACGTCGTTTCCAATAAGCAATATGTCATCAACATATACCACTAGGATGACGACCGCATTCCCATTAAACCGCTTATAAACACATGGCTCACATTCGTTCTTAATGAAACCAAATTCCTTTATGGCTTCATCAAATCGAATGTTCCATGACCTGGATGCTTGCTTCAATCCATAAATGGATTTCTGCAACTTGCAAACCCGTTTGGCTTCACCTGGTGTCACAAACCCTTCTGGTTGTGTCATATAGACATCTTCCTGAAGGTTCCCGTTAAGGAATGTTGTTTTGACATTCATCTGCCAAATCTCGTGGTCATGGTAAGCTGTTATGGCAAGTATGATTCTTATGGATTTAAACATGGCAACTGGCGAGAAGGTTTCATCATAGTCAATTCCTTGACGCTGTCTGAATCCTTTAGCCACTAGCCTTGCTTTATAGGTGCTAACTTGACCTTCCATGTCCAGCTTTCTTTTGAATACCCATTTTCATCCAACAGACTTTACATCAACTGGCTCATCGACCAGAACCCAAACTTGGTTCTGATACATGGAATCCATCTCAGAATTCATAGCTTCTAGTCATCTTGCAGCTTCTGAGCTTTCTACTGTTTCCTTGTAGGAGAGAGGTTCATCATTATCCAACAATAATGATTCACCATCCTCGGTGACTAGGAAATCAAATCTCTCTAGTTCTCTTACCTCTCTTGAGCTCCTACGCAGTACTTGTGTTTCTGGAACCTCTTCCACGGGGACCTGTGGAACTTGTTCCTGTACCAACTCCTGTGTATCTTGAGCATCAACTTCGTCGAAGTCAATCTTGCTCCCACTATCCTTCTTGAGGATGTGCTCCCTCTCAAGAAAGACGGTTTGTCTGGCAACAATCACTTTCTTATCTTGAGGGTTATATAGGTAATATCCTTTCGTTTCCTTGGGATATCCTATAAAAATACACTTTGTGCCCCGGGGTGCTAGTTTGTTGCCTGAGAAGACCTTAACAAACGTCTCGCATCCCCATACACGTGTGTGCGACAAAGTGGGTTTCCTTCCATTCCATAACTCGGATGGAATTCCATTTGCCGCCTTAGTTGGTACTCGGTTTAATGTGTATGCTGCAGTTTGTAATGCATATCCCCAAAAGGATAATGGAAGATCCACATGACTCATCATCGACTTCACCATGTCCAACAAGGTGCGGTTTCTCCTTTCACTAACACCATTCCACTGTGGTGTATAAGGAGGAGTGAGCTGAGATAGAATCTCAGACTCCCGTAGAAGATCGATGAACTCTTGGTTCAGATATTCTCCACCTCGATCCGATCGAAGCTTCTTTATCTTCTTACCAAGCTGATTCTCTACTTCATTCTTGAATTCCTTAAATTTCTCTAAGAACTCTGACTTATACCTCATTAAGTAGACATAGCCATATCTACTCAAATCATCAATAAAAGTAATGAAGTAAGAATATCCACCTCTAGCTTCTACTGGAAATGGTCCACACACATCCGTGTGTACCAATCCTAGAAGCTTTGTGGCCCTTTCACCTTGTCCACCAAAAGGCGGTTTGGTCATTTTTCCTTGTAAACAAGCGTGACATCTATCAAGTGGTTTTAGCTCAGTAGAGTCTAAATAGCCATCTTGGCAGAGCTTTGTCAAACGCTTCTCGTTCACATGACCAAGGCGGTGATGCCATAACTGGGTGATGTATGAGTCATGTGAGTTTGTTTCGTTATCGATTGCCAACACTTGGTTTTCGTAATTCAATACATACAAACCATTATTTAAATGTGTCATACCATAACATACGTTGTTCTTATAAAAGAGACAACCCTTATTTCCAAACTTGAAAACAAATCCATCCATATCCAAACAAGATACAGAAATTATGTTCTTGGTAACACTAGGCACATAATAACAGTTATGTAAAACCAAAATCATCCCAGTCGGCAATGAGAGGTGGTAGTCGCCAATAGCCAACGCAGCCAGCCTTGCGCCATTGGCAGCTCGAAGATCCACCTCTCCTCTGACGATCTTTCTAAATCTACTTGGTTCCTGCATTTGAATACAGATGTGAGCCCCACAAGCTGTATCTAATACCCAATGTGTAGAAATAGAAAGATTGCACTCGATAACAAACGCACCTTTAGCGTCCCCACGCTTTTGGGTGCAGTTCCTCTTCCAGTGGTCCTGCTTGCCACATGCAAAACACACTGCTTCTCGTTCCTTGCCCTGCCTCTGGATCTTCCCCTTCTTGGAGGGACGGTGCTCAGGGGCTTCAGACCGTTTATAAGTCTTTGGCCCCTTTGCCTTGTCCTTCCTTTTCTTGTTCACCATAAGAATCACAGGTTTGTCACGCCCCATGTCCTTATCTACCTGGTGAATCAAGGTCAGAAGCTCCGATAGACTCTTCTCATTGTCGCTCATGTTATAGTTGACAATGAAGCTAGAGAAAGTCTTGGGCAGTGATGATAGGATGAGATCTGTACGCAACTCATCCGGGAATTTAATCCCTAAGATGTCCAGGCGTTCAATGTAGCCAATAAGCTTGACTACATGAGGCCTAGCTGGCGCAGACTCTCCAAGCTTCGTGGTAAACAAAGCATTGGAGATCTCATACCTCTCTTGTCTCGCCTTCTCTTGGTAGAGATCTTTTAGGTGAGACATCATGCTATACGCGTCCATGTTTTCATGTTGCTTCAAGAGCTCATTAGACATGGCCGATAGCATAAAACACTGGACATCTGTGGCATCATCCATGTGTTTCATGTAGAGAGATAATTCCTCATCACTAGCCTCTTTCCCAGGCGCAACTGGAATAGGCTCTTCCAGCACATATAATTTCCTTTCGTGGCGAAGGACGACGCGTAAACGCCTCTGCCACTCTTGGAAATTGGTGTCGGTGAGAAGGTTTTCTTTTTCAAGTATGGTGCGCAATTATATGTTTGAAGTCATTTTCTTGTCGTTTCTACAAATTAAGATGAGCAAAGGTTTAGTACTTTATTACAAAAATTGAGACAAATAAATAAATTAATATTTATTAGTCTTCCACTATTTTATCGAAATCCAATAGCCCTCACCATTGACTTCGGAATATTCTGTTACGTGAATATTCTAGTGGCAAGGATCCATATTTCCCTTTGCATTACCCCAACTAGGGTTGGTCAAGCAACTTGAAGGGTTTTAGGTAGGCATTCCAAATGTCAACTGCATTAACTCGCAGCTCCTTGATCCGCTGAGTGGACTCCCCAATCCTGAAATCCTTTTTGGATTTCATCAACCTTTGCCTCTTGGTCACACCAAGTCTTGTTGTGGCAGTCAACCCTTGATGCGAACCAAGTCAAGTCAACCCAAAACCTTGAATTAGAATTCCCCGATAATTGAAAGCACCCCAACTAAGGTTGGTCAAGCACTTTGAACTATGGTTCGATTCTAACCAAGATTATGGAAGGCTATGCCGACTTAATATTTATTTTGAGGGATTTTATCCTTATACGTAAATTGTCATTTTATTATCTTTGATTACATGCTTGTTAATATTAAGTGGGATATACTAAGTGATTAACCATGTCTAAGATAATATTTACGTATAAGCCGGTTTTATTTTAGTTTCATCTTGCATGCTCGTTTAATTCATTAATTTGTGTGATCGTGACAACACACCACAATAAATAAATCATGCAACTGACAGAAATAAAATAAATGGTATGATCATGAGCTTTTCTATTGGTTAGTTTATCTAGCGGTTGATAAACTAACCCAAGACCTAGGGGAGAAACACCTTGAACCTTTCGGGTTCGTGTTTACAGCTTTCCACCTGTCTACCTTTGTATCTTCTTAGATTGGTTTCACCTTGGCTCCTGACTTGAGCCGCCTCCACTAGCTTGGGAGCTCCATCCATTACATATGCATTTATCTCACACGCAGGTGAGGGGGAAAAGGGGTTTTTACATAAAAGAATCATTGGGCGCGCAGGCCCTACATATTAATGAGGAGATGGCTCGCAGGCCAAAAAATTTAATTTAAATAAATAAATTAAAAGAAACAATTCATATACAAAGGTCTCGGTCTAGCTCATGATCATCCATACATGCAACGATATTTACGCATAAATAAAACTAGCATTCAATTCTTTAATCCTTTTTGTTTAAGATAAATCACGCTCGAATCAATTAATTATCTTTAATTAATCAATCCTTTTATCTTAAATCCCCTTTCTGAATTTCCTTGAGATTCTCATCCATCATAATTTTAAACAAATAAATTCATTTAAAATTATCCTTGTACGTAACTTGTACCTTGGAGGTAACCCGGTGAATTCTCATTTATTACGCAGATGTTAAATTAAACACATATATATAAAACACTTATCACGTGTTGTGCCTCAGCTTTATGCCTGCACCATGGTACACGTCTCAAGGGTTTGTATAATATAATAATAAATTTTAATAAATCTGCGAAATTTGGGTGAGTACACGGCGTGTAGTTCCGACTACACGGCGTGTACTTTTCTTCACCGTCCATCCGAAGTACACGCCCGGGGATAGGGCGTGTTAATGTACTTCGGAAATTTTCGGAGTACACGGCGTGTACAGTGGGACACACGCCGTGTAGTTTCCGCGTTACACGGTTTCCAGCCGGGCAGGCCGTGTACGGAGTACACGACCCAACCCTAACCCGAAGGGACTACACGCCGTGTTCATTGGATCACACGGCGTGTATTTCGGAAACCGTGTGCCACCTGTTTCTGGTCAACACACGGTGTCTTAAATTCTTAGAAAGAATCCAATACACGGCCTGATTTGGCGGATCAGTCAATGCATTGAACCTAGACTACACGGCGTGTACTTCCGAATACACGCCGTGTATTCTGGTGTTATACGGCCAGAAACGTTTGGCTCCTCCGGATGAGTTCCTCTATTTTATTTTAATCAAAATTAAAAGAAAAATCCGTTTCTGTGAGGTGAACGAGAAACGAGGGAGGAGGAACAGATCTCGAGATTCAGATTTCCAGAACGATTAAACATGAATTGAAATAACTAAATTATTAAATGCGTAAATCACCAACGAAAAACTAAATAATTATAACCAACGATATGACCCCTCTGATACCACTTGTAGGTTTCGGGCGCAGCGGAAGCGCGTTGGTGGGTTAGCCCAACTTTAATTTTAACGTTAAACAACGTTCAGTCCAAGATCCGTCACGATATAAAACGCCGAATCTTCGGAATAGAACGAAGAACGAAAAGAAAAGAAGAGCCCTGGAACCCTTGAGGAGGATCATCATATGTTGATTATAATTAATTTAATTAATGCATAAGAATTACCTCGTTGGAATTCTTTCTTCGTTGATGTGTCTGGTCACGATTCGGTGATCCGTCGTTGCGTCGTAGAATCCAAGTGT
This sequence comes from Viscum album, assembly GCA_963277665.1. Taxonomy (NCBI): domain Eukaryota; kingdom Viridiplantae; phylum Streptophyta; class Magnoliopsida; order Santalales; family Viscaceae; genus Viscum; species Viscum album. The sequence continues at coordinate 1,508,485,373 of OY728157.1, read as the reverse complement.
AGGATTCCTCTAGCGGTGATCCACACGTGTATCACGTATCTCCGGACGTCGCCGAAGGGATCTCCGAGTGCTAGCGCCGAAGAACCTTCGCTTGCGATGTCTGCCTTCGACCGCCTTGATCCGGTGGAGGATCTTGCTCTCGTAACTTGAGGGCGTTCTTGGTGGAAAGGGAATTCTCTCTTGGCTTGAGAGTATTTCCAAATCCGTTGTGCACAACAATGGCTATATAAAATGTTGGGGTTGCGAGGATATTTATAATCAGGTTTGAGGTTAATAGAATTATTACAATAAATAAACGCGTTACGCGTTTTATTTATTTCATTAACTCTTATTGAAAACCCCCATGTCGAATTATTAATTCCTTGACATGCGCCCACGCTGATTATAATAAATATCTTTTAATAAAACAATATTAAATCCTCAAAATCCCAACTGGAAAAACTACACGGCGTGTAATAATTAATACACGGCGTGTACTTGTTTTCCATAAAACTACACGGCGTGTATATTTAATATACACGGTGTGTACTATTATTTTCCATTTTTCTCCACCACATTTATTAGACCTTGAGTAATGACTATTTATTTCTCAAATAAATGTAACTGCATTACTCGCTAATAAATATATTATTTCGTCCATAATATATTCTCTCGAATAACTAGTGTCAAAATAAATGCGATCAGACATCCTTAAATAATTATTAAACCACAGTCGGAAATAATATTTATTTAACTTGTTGAATTAATATTTAACTGAGATACATGGACACACTTAGTGTGTGACCCTCTAGGCCTCTTTCTCAGTGGCATTAGGTTGAGTCTGCCTAAAGTCCAAGATTAGCGTCTAGCAACACGCCAAGGCACCCATAGAGAAAGAAGTTAACGCCGCAATGACGTGTCACCTCTTACGAACGCTTACCGTGTAATATAATCTCTTTGTCTCGATATCTCCAATCAAGCGGGTTGCATGCTAGTGTCATCAACCCATGTGCTTGATTATTCTTTCTTTGACTTCCTGGAATTGAACTTGCTCATACCTTACCATGGCCATGGATTTATTTAGGCTATATCAATTCCATCAAAGGGCTTAAGATATCTACTTCTGTTATGGAACGGAAGGGACAAATCCTTTCTCGCATTATCTATTAATGCGGTATTACTCGTGACGCAACCAACGTATCCTACCTCGCTGCGAACAGTGTGTCGTCACAGTTTTCGTCAATACATCTAAGTGCGCGAATTGTAATACCCATTAATAATAATCTTAAAGTCTAAGGATCAATACACACGTCCGCAGATAGGAACATCCAATGACACTATGAAATGTGGATTTCCTACTGGCGGGTCTCGTTCTCATAATATCCTCCTGGATATTACCAAGGGCGCACACCATGAGAAGGTGCCTCAAAATTTTATGAGTCCTCACCCCTAATGACCTGTATTATTTGTGTCTCTCAAATAATATCATCCGGTCATAGAACATACATTCAAGAACAGTGTTATGGCACTTCCGGGTTCTCATCATAGCAGGGATCCGCTACGACTCTTTAATGCAACAGTTGTCCTTAGGACATTATCACATGACATGTCATGCAGAAGAACAATCAAGATGTGATAAGGTTTTTTATTTAATGAATAAAGTACAAAGTAGTTGGTTCTAGACCACCAACTCCAACATCATACTTTTAAGCCTCTTATCAATAATGGTAGACAAGATCTTATAGGAAAAATTGCATAAACACATTGGCCAGAGTTGGTCAATGGTTTCAGGCTGTTTGACCTTTGGAATTAGCACCACTTTGGTCGCACATGTCGCCCTTGAGAGATGCCCCCCCCTGAAGAAGTCTCGCACATCCTACCCTATTTGAAGGCCAATAATCACCCAAGAATCCATGTAAAATGAACCCGAAAAACCATTAGGACCTAGTGCACTATCGACATTCATGCCCATCACCACTTCCTTGACCTCTTACTGGGACGGAAGGGACCCCATACTGTCATTTTCCTCCCTACTAATAACACTTGGAATACAATGCATGAACCTGCAGCTACCCGTTTCCATCCTGTGCGCACTCCAACCATTCGGTCCAGCCAAGAGATTTTGAAAGTGTTCCAAAGCCATACCACCTTCCACTGCAACATCACTAGTGAAGGACCCATCTGGTAATTTAATGTTAATTTTACTGGTCACCCGTCTTTCTTTGATACATGCGTTAAAATAAGCTGAGTTCCTGTCACCCTCATTCACCCAAGTGGCTCTTGACTTTTCCCTCTGAATCCTTTCTACTTCCAACGTTTTTTACGCATATATATTCTATCTGTCATTGAGCTCCACAAAGACGTCATCATCTTAAAATTGTTGAAGCCTCTCCTCAAGTATGTCCATATCGACACACATGGCCTCAATAGGAGTAACGTCATTCCCCCTTCTTCCATTCAAATCATACAAGACACTTTTGAGCCGTTTTAAATTAGAAGCTAGGCCTACCCACGGGTTCCCTAAGACCTGTTGGCACCAAGAGGAATGAACAACATCCATAAACTCGTCATTTTTAGCCTAATTACGAGAATAGATAAAATGTTCCCAACCCTTGCCATCAATTTGATGAACCAGCACCAGGGGGAATGATCGGACAAAGCCCTAGGGAGATGTAAAAACGATGACTGGGGAAAGGTGTCTAAGTTCTGCACATTGCATAAACAATAGTTCAACCTGCTCCAAATTCTCCTGTTGCCTTTCCAGTTGCTACACCAAGTAAACCGGCTGCCAGAGAATCCTACGTCACTTAACCCCTTATTAGCCATGAAAAGCTGAAAGTCCTGCATGGCTTCTCTTGAGTATTTAGATCCAACCCTCTTTTCCCTACTGTCAGCTACGGTATTGAAATCACCAAAGATAACCCAAGAAGCATTTCTTGGGCTGAAATCCCTTAGAGACCGCCATAGTTCCTTCCTAACCACTACCTCATTGCTAGCATAAAAAAAAAAAAAAGACACGAAAACTTTCGAGCAATCAAGTTTTACATTAGTCTTAATATGCTAGGCCGAAGCATCCACCTGTTCAACTTCAACATCTCGATTCCAAAAAACCTAGATGGCACTGCATAGACTATTATATAACGAGTGGCAGAATCTCAGACGCTTTGCAAAGGAGATCATATGAGAAACCGACTGCTTTGGTTCGAGAATGGCTAAAATGGATACCTTTAGACGCCGAGTCTCATTGAAAATGTAATCGCTTTTGGCCTTCACACCCAATCCTCGGGCATTCCACAACATCATTGAAGTCATTGATGAATGTCGACCGGATCTTTGCGACCCACACCAGAACATCTCACACCAACCGCCAACTTCATACGGTCCTCCCTAGACCGGGAACGAGTCCTCATACCACCTCTACCAGATAGACCCTGAGGCGACCTGACGACTGCTACTGAACCGTCCAAATCTGGTTCAATGGGGGAAAGCATATCAAGCATAGAAAACCTATTCAGAGATACTTCCATACCTCTGATCCGATCCGGCGACTGGGACCTGTCCCGGGCCGATGAGGGCGCTTTGCCCGCCACCACCGCCTCCATGCCCCGGACCTCCGACGATGCCAACTCCCCTAAACTTTGCAGAACAATGGGTGAAGAGGTGGGGACCTCCAGTTCCGAGTTGGCCGAGCTACGTTTGGCGGAGTCTACCACCATTTTCAGACCCGATCTCAATCCAACAGCCTCGCCCAATGATCCCTCCGCCAAATTCAATGCTCCAGCGGCAAAGGGGTGAGTTGGAGCCGCAGAATACCACTGATTCTGAAGCGTGGCCTACACGACATCTGACACAGCCGATAAAAACGTTGAGAACCAATCCCGCGCGTGGGGTGTGTCGATCAAATTTGAAAGCCTCGAGGGATCAACTTTCCCGCCCATAAGACACATCGGGCCCTCCGCCGGCGAATCCTTCGCTGGAAGCTCCCGCTCCACTGCGCCAGGAGCCGCCGACCCCCCACGACAAGCATCCCCTGCTTCCACTCCCTTCCCCAGCGCTGCAGCAGCGCCCCCCGGGATCACCTGCTCATCCGAAGCTACCGCCCTCACCGCCGTCTCGCCACCCGAACCATGTGCCAAACCACGCTCCGCGACCACCGGCCGAGAACGCATACAGAAGTCTGATGAGTTGCCCTTACGTCTGCAGTGAGAAAAAAACATGGGCGGAGCCTGGTAAGGGATCCATTGCCACCACCAGACAGAATTGGAAGCTCCCCTGATGAGAATACGGCGTGGAAATTGCAGAAGGTCTATTTCTACACAGATTCGTGGAGCCACTGTCACTTGCAAACAGCGAGTATCATCATCCAAACACAAGAAACTCCCCAAAGCATTTCCCACTGATTTGAGCACGACAGGGTTTTGAAAAGGTAGGGGTAGACCTGACCAGATCCACTGACTTGAGCACGGCAGGGTTTTGAAAAGGCAGGGTTTTGAAAAGGCAGGGTAGTTATAATGATCTGTACCAGGCTGTATCCACATGGACATGAGACAAATAATGAGTGAAATTTGATGAAGTTTAACAATGGATAACTAAAAATGGTACATGGGAAAAATTAAAATATAAAGGATAGTGATGAAAAAATATTGAAATATACCAATCCTAGAGTAGTATGCAGGTGATCACATCCACATAGTGTGGATTCTAGTTGCAAGGGAAATAAAGATAAGAAAATAACCAAGTTTCCCCACATATTTGAAATGTGAAGAAAAAAACGACTACTCTATACCTCTTGCTATAATCTCAATATACACTTGATACCCTATAAATAAGACACAATTCTCATTAGGGTTTCCTTTATCTGCAACGATAGACTTTGTTTTGTTTCACCTCTACATGCCCATGGATCGATTAACTTTAAAACTTTTCATTCTCACATAAAAAAATTTTTATCACAATATTTTGAAAGCATGATTGGAACACTAGATTGTGGGATACTTTATTTCATCCATGTTATTTCCTGATTTTATCAAATTCTACTATATTATTAAATATTACCATCTCTCTTAGACTATCATCTACATTGATTAAACTTCATTTTTACCATATATAACAGGAAAATATGTATAAGGGATCTTTTTTGGTCTCCTAAAGTTGTCAATATTTTCTATATATATTGTAAATAATCACATTTTATCTCCCTATGTTTTAATTCTATTCCCTGACCTCAGATGTATTTGATAAGAATTTTATAATGACATGTGTATCAAGTTTTTTTTATTTTTTTACACGTTAATGAAAGGTATGTTTTTATGATATTTACTATTTGGTTTGGATGTGTGTTTCGGTTCAGATTCTTATTACATGTGGGTTTTTTAATTATAAAAATATGATCAAGAACAAATGACTCATTGAGACATCATGATTTGTTGGCACCTGGTGCAATGTCAAGATTGGGAATTTTTCTATATTGATTCCCCCGTAGACAGTTTTAGGGATCCATTTCATGTTATTAAAAATAGAGTATCATAATACTCAACACATTTGATTGATTTTTTGAAGATTAGAGAACCACTGTTTTTTATATGTCACATAAACATGATATTTTCTACATAACTACACTGAATTCTCAATTCCAAGACTGGTTCGCATTTGATGTTGTATAAGAACACAATTCCATATAGGGGTCTTCCTTCCAGATATATAAGAAAAGTGGAAAAAAAATCTTAGGATGGTCAAGCTATGATTAAAACATTAGCTTCTTATGATAATTATCCTTTGAAACTATATATTTGAAGTGGCATAATATCAACCTCTAATTTCAAATTTTATTGGCCACCTAATTTAATGATAAGGATGAAATTTATTTAATATGAAAACCATTGATTTATTAATTTGATCATACCCATAATACATGCTATAATAAAATAAAACCAAAATAAATTTAACTCATAATGACAAAAAAATAATTTGATCAAATATAAAATTTTCTATGAAATTCATCAGTTTCGGTCAAGTAAGAATATTAAGAGCTTAATTTTTTAAAAATTAGTAGATCCTATACATACTTTTATGATACCCAATAGAAATAAAAATGAAAAATAATTGAGAAATAGAGTATAAAATATTTTAACCTTTCCCCCAACACATGATTTATTAATTTTCATCATGTAGTAACTATGAAAAAAATTCACTCATTCTCAATAAACATTGAAGTGAGGCATATGTTGATGAAGGATAAAGTGTAACAGAGTAGTGGAATCAAAATTAAAACATCCCACATCTTCCTAAATCAGGACCTGATAGGTTTCTTATCCACTAATTAATTTTATGAATCTTTGATACATCTCATATTGAAATATTTTAATTAATATACCACTTGTTTAATTGAGTTCAATATGCACTTAACATTTCATTCCAATAATAATTTATATATTTTCAAAATTTACTTACATAAATCCATGGCATGTGTAATTGCACTTATTTTTTAGAAATACCAACCTATTACAAAACCATAACATACTTAATAAATCCTCTATGACTAATTGTAATAGTCAATGAATCGGAGTTGGGAAAGGGATGGTGGATTATAGGTTGATATTTACAATATGTAGTGGAATATCATTTTCAGACATGTATAAAGTGATATGATTTCAAAGGAAACATCATGTTAGATATCAACTTCTCATTATATTCCCTTTCAACAAAATTATCGAGTTATTGTTTATGTTGGATCCCTGATGTGTTACATAATCATATAAAGAATTCAAAATTATTATGTTAAAAAATGTGGTGGAAACATGTTTCATTATTGATTCTGTAAAATTCTATCCATTTATAATTCATTATATATGTTTTATTGATGTTTTTAGTAATTATATTGAATTTTGTTTCCAATAGCATGATGGAAATTGTTATATTTCTAGATAAATCTATCAAAGAACATATGTACACTCAATACACACCCCAAATACAATGTTTTTTCAATAAAATTGTATCTAATGAAATTGATAATTAATTGGTTGGAATAGTAAAATAATACACTCACTTGAAGATAAATTAATTCTATCTGTCTTATATGGACTTATACATTGTTTCCCCCACTTTAGTTTTCATCATATATATTTCAAAAAAAATTAAGGCATAGAAATGTTAATAAATAAAATAAAATAAAATATAAACTAAAAACTAAAAACTATATATATTTTGGGTTTCCACCTATACCATTAATGAATTTATTTACCTTCATCATTTATCTTAATTACGGTCTATCCTCATTCTGTAGGTGGGTTTGGATTCCCTATTAAGAACCAACATTACTAGGTTAGTTCTCATATACATAAACAAGTAATTTCTATGTTTTATGAAGGAGGCCCTATAATAAAAAATTCCACCCCCTATACTACATTTTTCCATGGTGTTCACCATTTCTAGTGACATGAATCAAATATTCCACAACGTTTTATTTGAGAGTGTGTGCCGCTTTTGTGGTTGTACCCAACATTTTATTTTTTTATATGAGTTCATTGAGGGTGGTTATGCGGTGGGGATTACCTCCTTCAGTTTTTTTACATAGAAAATATTCTTCGATATTATTATTTTTATTTTTCACTTCATCACCATGGATTTAATTATTCACTGTGAGCCTTATGTTTGATATAAAAAATTATGAAAATAGATATATAGGGTTATAAAAATTAATTCATGTCTTTCTTTATAGATTATCCAACCATTTCAAGGCATTTTTTTATCAAATCAAGTTTGGTAAAATGAAAGGAGATAGTATTAAAAGATAACACTGTCAATTAGAGATCATTAATTTATTCTCCCAAAACGAGTGTGATAGTGATGAATGATAAGATATTTCTAATTACTTTTTAATTTATAATTATATTTATTTTTATGTATTTTTTTTTCTTAGTTTCCAGAGAACCTCAAGAAATTAATTGTCATATATTTATAAAATATTATTAAAATTGGTTGAAATATTATACCATTCTATGAAATATTCTCCTCTAAGTGTATATGAACAGTGTATCAATTTGATCAGTGAGTACCATTTCATATCCATAAAGGAAGAATTCAAATAACAAGTTAAATCGATAGAGACATAACAAAAATTAAATAAATATATAGAGGTGAAAAGTGAATATAATGAAATGAAAGGAATGAAGGATTAAATCTACCAAATCAATTTTATCTAGTAGGAAATTATTTACGCATTGAGTTTCTATGACATGTAAGGGAAAAATGACCCAAAAAATACCAAGGTCTCCCTATTGATCATTTATGGTTAGTGAGAATCCACCACTACCTAAAAAGGATACCCTCACATGCTAGACCAAGAAAATTATAATTATGATTCAGGCCCCTGTAGTGTTTTCTTACACTCTTCATCCATATCATGTATTTTAAAATATTCTCTTAATGTTTAGATCAATCCCCTCTAATTCATTTTATTCTCTCAAAAAGTTTTGATCATTCCATATGGAATTATAATACTAAATAAGTTCAATTTATGAATATTGATTTCAAAATGTTCATTCTCTGATTTAAATTAGATATCCCATGTTCTTTAATATCTCATTCTCTTAGGGATCTTCCTCACTAGATATTCCTTTAACGCCTCAGGAAAACTGACAATTAATAGAAAAAATGATACCACCAATGTCATTATGGTGCACTATTACTTTCCACCTCCTTATATAATTGAACTTCATAGTTAAAATTAATGTTCTGATGTAGTTTTAGTATATGTTACCTCCTATGATGTTTTATAGAGTGGTTTTAAGTGAGGAAAAATTGCATTCAATGAAGTTGTGTTGGACTATGGGATGGTCATTATTCTGATTAGTAAACCAGATGAGTAATATCATGTGGTATTTTTTGTGTGTGTTGAGTTAGAAACCATGGTATTATAGTTGACCCATAGGGTCAAATGGTTTGGATCATGTTCTAAATAGGACAAGTCTTGAAAATATCAATCAGAGACCATACCCAACATATTTTGTAGTGGCACTTCCTGGGATTGATTCATGGGGCCCACAATGAGTAATTTTTGCATTAACATTGTGAAGAGTGTTATACCCATGTAATAGTGATACAGAATAGACTAAATGTTACTAAAAATGTAAAAAAATTGTGACGTTATTTTTGAGATCTTACCAAATTAGAACAATATATAATGCATGCTTGTTTTGATGTAGTATTAGGTAGGCTGATCTCCTAGGATATTTTTCATGGTGTGTGTGAGTGATGATAAAGAATAATGTAAGAACATGCGTAATCATCTTGGGATATTTATTATTATGATAAGTAAACCTATAGGGTAATAATCTATGGTATTCTAGGAATCAAACCAAGGATATAAAGTATAATAACATGGTTAGATTTCCATTTTCATAGCCTAGGGAGGTTAGGTCAGCATAAATCCTATTTCAGTCATTATCATTTTTAATTTGGAAATATATATAATGGAATATTTAGTGTCCCATATAGCTATTTTTTGAGACAAATGAAGTGGGTATAATATCAATGGATCTCCTTTGGACATATAGCTCCATCCATGAACTCCTTCTCTCGTGACAATGATTCTATAATTGAATGTTCACTGTGGGTGTGAAAAGAGTTTAATATTGATTAATGATAAATATAATATTGTTTGATGGTGAACATAATTTTAGGTCTATGCATGGGAATTTCATAAGAAATTGAAAACATGTAAGTTTTTTACATGATATTTTTTTGATTGATAGTAGATCATAAAATGAGTTATGAGGATCTATTAGATATTGAGGTAATGTGAAGAGTGGGAATTGTAACACATTCAATACCACATATAAAAAATTAATTAGTCTTTCCATGTTCTAAAAAATTCATCCAAAATATGGGGTATTTTAGAGAGACGTTTTAATATACATTACAACATGGAACTATATTGCTTGTGTGCCATACACATATACTTATCTAAGATACACTATTGGTATCTCATCACCATTTTAGGTTATTATATGAGGGTATGTTGGGTAACAATGCCTTATTAGTGAAATTTTCAATGATTCCATGGTATGGGGTTTATACTTAGTGTTACACACCTATAATTTAGGTTATATTTCTCATCACGTAGAATTACTTTGAATTCTTGTGATACATGAATTCCCGAGTCTATGTAAGCTGTAATGTTGAATAAAATAATAACCAAGCCAACAAATTGAACAAATAGATATGAGTAACCCATTTTTTTTAAAATATGTATAGTTTTATTAGATAAAGGAAAAATATAAGTAATGAATATTTAGAAAAGTTATTATATTCATAAAAAATACATTTTTCCTGAAAAGTGATTATTATATATTTTTATAGAAAAATGTAATTAATTTCTACCAATTTTTTTAAAAAAATTATATGTCAAACGGAATATAATTATATAAATTATAATGTCAAAATTATCTTATTTTGAATATTTATTAATTTTAAAAAATTATTAATTTTTTCTATGAATAATGACACATAGATATTTTTATTTAAAACTACCTTATCGATGATAAAATTTAAATAGATCCATTTTTAAAAAAGGTGTATTATGATTAACTATAATTAATTAATAATTTATTTTGGATAATTTCATTTAATTTTATGTTTGATTTTATTATTAAAAAAAATTATACATAAAAATTCATATTTTAATGAAAAACTGCATTTCATTGAGTTTTATAGGTTAATATGCCAATTATAATAATTCAACATTAATAAATTGGTACCATATTTTTAATCAATATTTAAAAATTTGTGAAATATGTCCCAATTATTTTTTAAATTCTGAATATTAATTGTGTTAAATAGATTCCAACTGAGTAAAGGTACTATGGTTTAAACATGATTATGTCAATGAAATATGTTATAAAAATTTAAAAAACATTTCTTAAATTTCATTGGATGTTTTATATTGAACCATAAAAAACAAAAATATAAATATACTAAAATTTTGTTACTTTGTCATTGATAATTAAATTAATTTTATTTTACGTAATGAAAATTCCAAAACAAAACTCACTTGACATTAATTTCTTTAAATTCATTTCATAAGTAAATAAAGGGAAACTTTTATGGTATAAATGTTATTTTAAATATCTATTAATTTTTTCATCATGAAAATTTATTCTTAATGATTAGTGATAATTAAATTACTTTAAAATATAACCACAATATGACACAATTCTTATGCATGATGTAGACAAATAATGTAAATTATTTTAAAAACATAAAAAGTATTTTTTTGTGTGTTAAAGATAATATAACATTTATTTTATGGATAATAAGGCTGTTTAATTTGTGTTAAAGTTATTTATGTTCAATTTTTATATATGTCTTTATGTTTTTAGATTCATATTAAATGAATAGTTTCAAAAATTATAGTAATGATATTTTATGTAATAAAATATTTTATTATTTTATTTAAAATCAATAAAAAATGAAAGATAATTTTTTTGATGAGAAATTCTCATAAATATCATCACTTTTTAATTTATGGTCCCCTTTTTACTATATATTTTAAATTATCTCCATTTATGGTTGAAAATTTTTTATACAGCTGTTATGGTAAAAATTATTTAATGAAGTTGATAAACATAAATAGAAAGCTTAAAATGGCACCAAAACCTGTAATAAATTAAATTAATGATGGTATTAATGATAGAAGATCATTATATTTTTATTCATTCTAATATTGAAAAATTATACATGAGAACGGCGATAATTATAGTTAAATATTTTATATAATTCCAAGTGTGTCATTTCATTCCCATATAAAAGAAAACTCGTTCAGTCTTTTGTCTAAATCACATATATCCTTCTATATCAAAGAAACCTACATAATAAGTTTAATAAGTTATATATATATATATATATATATATGTTCATTTATTTATAAAATATAATTTCTAGGGTCCTCAAGAAGGTATCTAATGGAGGTCCATCGAAGAAGAGGTAAACTTCCGACTTGATCTCTTTTAGTTCATATATTCATCCACATCCACATAAAATATGTAATTCATCATACCATAGTATAATATTTATCCTAAACATACATGAATGTTATTTTTATTACATAACATTTATTACCCACCTTCTACTCCATCAAATGAGAAGTGAGTGTATCACTAATGCGTATGTGTGGACTACCACCACCACATAGTGAGAAATTTTTTTTTCTATCACCAAAATTAAAGGATGGTTATTATGATGGGTATAAATTTTATATATTATACTTATAAAATTATTATTCCTCTAAAATTATAACAAAATATTTACCTTCTATTCTTCCTACCCATTGGAAAGATATAATGTCTCTCGGTGAAACATGTTGACTACCACATCCATAAAGCATCCTGATTTGTTGTTCATTTATGTTTTTTTGGAAGGTATTTAGGATATACCTAAGGAATATAAATGATATATATTCTATAGTAATTATTATTTAATGGTGATTTATTATTTAGATCCCTTTTATTAAATCTAACAAAAGTGAAAATAGTGTTCTTGCATATGTATAACCTAACTTCTCCCTGAATTGTGTCAAACATATTTCAATCAATAATTTTAATGGTTAAATATAAATTAAAATAGAATGCATATATAAAAAATATATACTATTTATAGAATTATTAACATTCTAGATATTATGGAATCGTGATCGATGTTCATGGACTAGAACTTCCAAACTGAATCACTCATGAAAAACAAAACATTTAACACCTAGAAACCGAAATTTTAGTAATGAATTATTTATAAATGGGTGAAAACAAATGCTAAAATAGGATTATATATATGATATTATTATTTATTTTAATAACTATTTTATGTAATTATAAAAAATTAAAATTTTGTATACAAGAGGATAAAATTCATTTGATTATATTCAAACTTGATGTAAGGGATAAATGATACAATCTCATTTTTTTCATATTTTTTTGTAATAGGTTTTTGAGGATTAAATTATATGATAAAACCCGCAAAAAAATATTGGATTTTCATATACTATGGTTATTTATATATATTAAAATATTCTGATTCATTTTTCTATTATTATATACACATGAACCCAAAATAACATTTTTAAGGAAAACTGAATTTATTTCCTTCTTCGGATGAAAATACTTTTTCATTCAAATCCAAGATTCCTAAAAATAAAAATAATAATGGTTTAATATTTATATAATATTTTTTTATATTCATTTTTATACATGATAAAAAATTAACAAAATGGTATAAAAGAAGTATTCTTTTTATTTTTGAATGTGGAACATCTGATTTAATTTTTTTAATTCAATATTGTTTTAATATAAATGATTCGAATAGAATTTAAGGAAATAATGAACACTCAATTATTTGATGATTTCATTAAAATTTTCCATGTTTCTTTAAAAATAACATGTTTTACAAAATATATTGTAAGAACCCGGTTTTTGATATAAAAGACTTTAAAATATTCTTGATGTTATTCTAGAGCAGCGCCTTCAGACGACGTGCGATTCCGAGCCCCGATGTGGCTGGAATTAAATTTTCAATGCGTTCACACTGGGCACGCCAAATAAATGGTATAACTCCTAAATGGTGATCTGGATCAGAAATCTGAGTGTACGGATGGTTCCGAAATGGGGTCTTTACCCTAAGGATGACATAAAACATGTCGGCGCGGGACGTTGGGACCCCTCGTCCGTTAGCGGAACATTAAACAGATAAATAATTAATTGATTTATTCGTTTAATGGATTAACACAAGTAACTGTTAAAGAAAAGCTCAGATTGAAAAACCGATTGCACTGTTGAGTCCGGAGCGTGCCTTTTACCCCATGAGGGGTGTAAGTTTCACGGGCGCGGGTCTTCTGTGAAAAATGCCACCAGGGGCGTTTTCGTAATTTGGCGGCCTCGGGCGTTGAGTTTAATAACTTTTGAAAGGAGCCTCGGATTGAAATTATAAGACCTTTTTTGTGCTTGGGAGGTGGTGTTTACCCTAGGGTAAGCTTAATCTTGACCACGCCGGAGGTTTTGGACGCGTGTGTTTTCAGGGGTCGAGTTTTTAATTAAAGAGTTTATTTATTTAAACTCTCCTCTCCTCCCCCATCATCATTCCTCCCCCTGGCGAAACCCCCCTCACCCTAACCTCCTCTCATCCTCCTCCTCCTCCTCCTCACTCCCAATAAAGGTGGAAGCGGCAACGGTGGGGTTTGGATCAACGGTGAAGCTCCGGGCAACGCCCAACAAGGTAGGATCGTGCGTTTCATTTCATTTTTTTCCGCACCTACTTTGAGCTCGATTAATCACATAGAATTGCTGTTTAATTTCCTAGAAAAGCCCACAGTTGTGTAGTACTTTTTCCGAGCTTCCCATCACCTATTTCGGTTCGAAAATCTGAGTCCTGAGGCGTTCTCGGTTGTCCGCCGAAGGTCAGCGATTTTTTGGGTGTTTTTCCGGCGGTTTTGGGTTCTCTGGCGAGCTGGGACGGCGGTCCGGTGAGGGTCCAGGCGGAGGCACGGGTGGCGCGGGCTAAGGCGGTGGTGGTGTGTGGCGGTCCGGCTTCGGCGGCCTCCAGCGGTGCTCCAGGCAGGCGGCATGGGGCTCCTCCGGGTGAGCTGGGGGGCTCGGAGCGGAAGGGCCGGCCGGCTGCGCCAGCCGGTTGACGAGGAGGCCGGGGTCGCGGCGCGCGACCCCGCTCGGGAGACAGAGACCCGCCAAACGCGGGTCTCCGCGTGGAACAGCGACCGACCTTGTGGCTGGTCGGTTTGGAGGACCGCGGTCCACGCGGGTGAACCGCGGGCCGGCCAGCTTGGGCCGATCCAAGGGGTGTGGACCGGCCGAACCGGTCCGGTCCACCCCCACTTGCGTCTGATGATGATTCAGCTGGCGTAACTCCTAATTCGGGTGTCGGATTCACGTGCCATCTGCGTGGACGCGATCCTTGGATCGAGGCAGACTTTTTGAGATAGTCTCGGGGATTTTTAATTCCCGAGATGAGGGGTTCGGTGGCACGACAAGACGTTAAGTGGACAGGCGCTTTTCTCAGGGGTTCTTGTTTTGAGCGGCGTAGATACATCCGATGTCCGTTTTGAGTGCCGTCAGTGGGGTTGTGACCCTGGCGTTGAGCCGAATTTTTCTAGTGTGGTTTTGGGCATTGAAACTGGAGTTGAAGAGTGGTCCCCGTGGCCCGTCTTTCGAGCTGCGAGCAGCGTTTAGCAACATTTTCATCGGACGTCCGTTCAGGATGTGCGAGCAGTCATTTTGGGGTGTTTTTTCTGAGGGCATTACAATGGTGCAATCCACCCGCTTTAATTCTGCACGATGGTGTGGGCCCCGCAAGGGCCATTTTGGGAGTTGGCGGTGATTTCCAGCTTTATCACCGGGTGTCCGTTTTGGACAAGTGAATAATTCATCTTATGTAATTTTTCGAGAGGATCGCAACGGTACGATCCGTTTGTTGTTCTTTGGGACCGTGGTGTGGGTCCCACGTAGAGCCTCTCGTGCGCGGTTTGACAAAATGTATCTTTTTCTCCTGATATTCATTCCACTCAAGTAAGCAGTCCTTTTGATGTGTCTTTACGAGGAGATCGCTATGGTGCGATGCGACCGACTGTTTTCGGGGCCAAGTCTCAGGATCATGAGACGCCGTTTGGGCGTAAAGCGGTGTTGGACGAATTTTACATCAGATATTCATTTGAGGCGAGTAATTAGTCTATATCGCGTGTTTTTCCATGAGGATTACAACGGTGTAATCTGTTCAGGCGAGCGGAGCCTCTTACATGATCTTATTAAATGTGGAAATATGTAAGGTGCTCTGGTGGTGGTTCGTCCTACTGTGTTGGTAGTGGACCCTTGGTGTGTGATCGCATGCACTCCCGTGTGAGTGAAGTAAATGTTTGAAGATATATAGTTGGTCGTGCCTGGGTTGATGAGGTGACAAGTTAGAGTTGTTACTTTTACGCCATTCACGTTGACGTTGGGTGTCATGTGCATGATATCGTTTAGGCTGGAAGTGTGGTATAATCTGGGAGTATACAGGAATGCTTGGAGGTACATGTGGTTGTTTGTACCTGAGAATGTTTGGGTGCTTTTTTGGAGTTGACTTGGGGCCACATGTCGTGTGGGCCCCATGTGCGTGCCATGTTCTGCTTTGCGTACCCTTGACCTCTCGCGACGTAGAGGGTCCCTCTGCTCTCGTTTGTTTGACCAGCCAGGTTGAGTTTTCCCCTGGTTCTGTTCTCGTTTGTTGACCAGCAGGGTTGAGTTTTTCCCTGGTTCTCTTCTCATTTGTTGACCGGTAGGGTTGAGTTCCCCTGGTTCTGTTCTTGCTGGTGGATCAGCAGGGTTGAGTTTCCCCTAGTTTTATTCTCGTTCGTTGACCAGAAGGGTTGAGTTCCCCCTGGTTCTGTTCACGATGGTTTTGACCAGTAGGGTTGAGTAGTTTTACCCAGGTTCTGTTCTCGATGGTTTGGCCGGCAGAGTTGCTTCGTGTTCCCTGGTAGAGTTCTTGTGGATTCGGTGTGACCAACACTTTACGCGGGCACCGATCCTTCACCCAGGAGGTTGTTTCCATCAGGGCTGGCCAGGAGGTTGTACCATCTAGCAGGGATGGCCAGTACAATGGTGTTTACTGAGCAGTCCCATACAGCAGGGATGTCCAGAGCGGTTCCAGGTTTACCTCCAGCGGGGCTGGAAAGTGGTCCCTGATGCTGGGTTTACCTCCAACTGGGCTGGGAAGTGGTCCCCGATAACGGTTCTGAGCCTCCCTCCAGTGGAGTACCCTTTTATTGGACTGGGCATTGGGACTCGTGGACGACTTTAGCTGGGTATCCCTCTAGTGGATTACCCTTTTATGGGACTGGGAAGTGTGGCACCCATTGACTTTTTCCGGGTCTTCCTATAGTGGGAACCCGTCGACTTCCAGGGATTACCCTCTAGCGGGGTTGGGCAGGGGGTCACCTGTTGACTTTGAGGAGACCTATCGACTGTGGGGTAGTGACGATGTGTGGTTTGACGTTCCCCCAGAACTCTCAAGTACGAGGGGAACTTTCCCCACCGAGATGCTTCCTTGCGACGCGACCTAAAACCGTGCGGGCGAGTCAGTTCCACCTAAAGCGGATAGTGTTAAGGTGCGGTGATTTGAGCCCCTTGACTTGCAGTTTGGGGCAGACGTGCGGGATGCTGGGCATTGATGGTGTTCACTTCTGGGACTATTGGCTACTCACTTTCTTGGGCTGAGCTATGGGATGAAGATCCCCTTACGATCTTGTTCGGGTTTCTTGACAGAGCATATATATATGTATATACCTTGTTCTAGTAACTTCTTATTGGGCTTGGTTACTCTCCCTCCAGGAGAGGCAAAGATGCACGGGGTTGCCACGTGCTTTCCGTGTCTAGCGTCTCGTGGTTGGACGAGTCTACTCTCCTGCTATAGGTAGCGAAGACTCAACAAGAAGTTCATCTTCTCACTGTTTCCATCTCCTTGTGTCTGGATGAGTCTAACTCCTTTCTCTTGTTGGGTTGAGATGGACTCTCTACTGTTACACTTTACTGCACTCTCGGTTGCACTCCTTTACTTTTCCCTGTTCGATCTACTACTCACCCTTAGGTACCTTCTTTATTGATCCCTCGAACCTTTGGGGTATCCTACTGAGTATTTTTATACTCACACCTGCTTGGGCTTTGCCCGTACTTGATGTGCCCTTGCAGATGACAAAAAGGTTGGTCGTGACTTCAGCAGAGCTTAAGAGTTTGGGATCTTAGACCGCGTGCGGTAGTCGTAGTCGGGTTCCAGGTGTGGGACTCTCCCAGGTGTTTGCTTTTGTTTACCTATTTCCGGGTTGTGGCACTTTTCTGGTTGGGCACGTGTTTTTCCCCTTTACTTTTTAGTTTACCGTCAGAACTTGCTTTGTACTGATTAGAGGTCGATGCACATTTGTGGTTTATTTATAGCAGTTGGTACATTTCTTTTCTTTTTTACTATGCACTTCTGCATTGAGTGGGCTACGTGTGTGTGTACAGGTACTTAGGAAAAGGCCTCCCCGAGTTGTTGTGCCTTCAGCGCTAGTCGCCAGCCCCTGGCCTATGGAGGCAGTCTTGGGGTAGTCGCGGCTCGATCCCGAGTAGGGTCGGGTCATGAAAAAGTGGTATCAGAGGTGGTTCATTCCTTGGGACATTGTTTGGACGTCCCTAAAAATGAATTGGTTGGGATTTAGGGCAACCGTGTTGACGTGTCTCAAGAGCGGCTCTCAGGCCAGGGATTCCAGTGATGGTGCAGCGACCGACATATCCATTCACCAGGACCCTGATAAACCGCTTGTTGACTCAGTATGCTGAGACACTCGTTGCAGGGAAAATTGGTTTGTGCATCACATAGGATTGAGTCTTTGATTGTCCTTCTTGAGTCAGCTCTCCATTGTTGTGACTGTTATATATATAGGACCCCGGGGCACCCTGAGAGGGTAGGGGTGAATCAGGGT
This sequence comes from Viscum album, assembly GCA_963277665.1. NCBI lineage: Eukaryota > Viridiplantae > Streptophyta > Magnoliopsida > Santalales > Viscaceae > Viscum > Viscum album. The sequence continues at coordinate 1,508,466,904 of OY728157.1, read as the reverse complement.
GACAAATTTTTCTTTTAAATAAAGGATCTTGTTCCCAAGTTGGTAGGAATTAGTTAAACCTATATGAAGAATATGATCTGTAATGAAACATTCACATGCAAAGAGATGACACAACAAATTTTACTTGGTTCACCGCTAAGGGCTACGTCCAAGGAGCATACGCCAACAAGTTGTCGGGCGTACCAAATTCTACTATTCTTCACTAGTTGTGGATTACAAAGTTTCAGGAACAGTCACTCTGTCCCAGGCTCACTGCCTTTACAATTGTTCAGGGATAGCTCACTGCATCCCTCGGGTCACTCCCGTTGACTCCCCCTGGCTCACTGCCGTTGGTGAAGTCCCACTCAGTTTATAGACATGAAGGTTTCTTCATCATTTCTCAATTAATGCATCCTCTGCATTATGTAGATGCTCTGTTGAAGTCCAACTATCACCCATGAATTGATCTACAACTTTCTTATAGCACCAAGACAACCGGCAAGCCGCAACATCACCTGGCGTGCAACTCCAAGGCGGCGCACAACTTTCAAGGACGGCATGCAAGTTATAACTGTTGCGCAAGTCCACCTTCAATACTTGCGCGATTAAGTCTTCTTTAAAGCCAAACTTTCATGACTCAAATTATTTTCAACTCAAGCTGATTTTGAAACCTAATGGAAACCTATCGCGCAACTTCAATTCTGGTGAGAAAGTCTCACCAAATCACTTGCGCGACTACTGGACGGGCAGAAAACAACTGTCATGCTCCTCCACCTTGCGCGGCCCACCAACACTTGCGTGACTTCAACACATGCATGACGGGAGCTCTGAAAATCTTGAAGTCCAAAGTTCGTGTTGAATGAGGAGGGGTGGTCCTCTATTTATAAGCATTCGGATACCCTGCGCGGCGGCGCGCAAGTCTTCCCTCGGCGTGCAAGTCTCGGCGTGCAACCCTTCTATCCTCCTAGAAACTTGCGCGACCACCTTCCAATCTTGGGCGCCCCTATTTACATTTCCATATTTTGATGATCAAAACATGATGGTGAAATGCCGCGCAACTTTCCAATCCTCTAAGGTATCGGCACGCAAGTCCTTTCACGGCGCGCAAGTCACTTGCGCGACCAAACCAATACTTGCACGAACCTCTTTCCTTTGCCATATTTTAATGTTATCATTATAAAAAAAATTAGGCACACAAGTTTCCATGCCTCCAAGGCCTCAGCGTGCAAGTCTCTTTTCCAAAAACACATTTCTCTATATTTCAAGTTTTGAGGCCCAAAAATTTGGCAAACACTGGGAAACGGCGCCATCTTCAATACTGTTGTCTGCTTGAACTGTATGATCACTTTGCTGGTACACGTTCTGAACTTCCCCTGAGGATTGACAACAAACACAAACCATACTCCAATTCATGCACAGAACATCCACGGTTCCAACAATCTCCCCCTTTGGGTTTGTTGGCAATCAGCAAATAAATTCAATAGATCCACATGCAAACCAAAAAACTCAAGAATCAACTCATCCAACACTCTAAGTCTACGTGAGCAATGCTCGGTGTAGAAAACAAGAGATGAGGCTTGAATTGGGATCCTGTGTTTTGGAATTATCAAAGACGCCCTGTTTGCTAAGTTCCTAAGTTCCTTCTCATCCTATGACTCTAAATTTATTGAAGTGGGATCCCGTGTTTTGGAATTATCAAAGACTCCATGTTCGCTAAGTTCCTAAGTTCCTTCTCATCCTCTGACTCTAAATTTATTCCTTTATCCCCCATTGGAAATAAACCCAAAGACTGGTACTAGTTCATTGTTCATCTCAAACCACACCCCCTGGATAGTATCTCCCCCACAAACCTGCATCACAGCAATAAAAAGATAAAAAACAGTTAACAAAACTGGGGAGAGGGGTATTGCGTAACCTCCTTATGCACTGGGAGGTGGCTGAACACCGAGGTTCAACTGATGATTCTCAAACACAGCAGCTGATAGTGGCTTGGTCAGGATATCCGCCACTTTCTCATTCGTTCCCACATGATCCATTCTAATCACGCCTTGCTCAACTTTCTCTTTGATAAAGTGATACCTGATTTCAATATGTTTTGTATGAGAATGCTGAACAGGATTCTTCATAAGATCAATTGCGCTTTTATTATCACAGTAAATCACCATTGGTTGCTTCACCTCATCACCAATATCTATCAATTTCTGCTTCATCCATAGCAGTTGAGTGCATGCCTTTGTAGAGGAGATATACTCAGCCTCAGCAGTACTAAGAGAAGTACTTTCTTGTTTCTTTCTCAGCCATCCAACACATTTATTCCCAATATAGAATGCACCAACACTGGTGGACTTTCTGTCCACAACATCGCCATCCCAGTCAGCATCAGAAAATGCTGATAATTCACTGTTCTTTCCCGCAGCAAAGTATAAGCCACAATTGTGAGTCCCTTGAATATATCTCATGATTCTTTTTACTGCTGCCATATGTTCCTCCTTTGGATTACTCTGAAAGCGGGCTGCAAGACATGCGGAAAAGACAATATCTGGCCATGTCGCCGTCATGTACAGTAGGCTCACAATGATCCTCTTGTACATGGTGGGATCTACAGGGGTCCTATCCTCATGTTTTCCACGTTTAGTTTCAACTACAATTGGAGTGGACATTGGTTTGGAATCTTTCATATTAAACTTCTTCAACAGCTCTCTTGCATACTTTTCCTGTGAAATGAAAGTGTAATACTTCTTTTGAGTCACCTGCAGCCCCAAGAAATATGTGAGCTCCCCAATTATAGACATTTCAAATTCTAATTTCATGTGATTGGAAAATTCATCCACTGATTTCTACTTGCTACCACTAAAAATAATGTCATCAACGTAGACTAGAACCATGAATTGATCTCTTGGAGAATTCTTCACATACAAATTGTGGTCTACTCTGCCTCTTTTGAATTCAAGTTTCTTGAGATACAAGTCTAGTCGAGAATACCATGCTTGTGGTTCCTGCTTCAAACCATATAGATCTTTCTTCAGTTTGAAAACTTTTGTTTCATCATAACCAAGAACAAAACCCACTGGTTGTTCAATATAGATTTCTTCTTCCAGTACACCATTCAAGAATGTTGTCTTGACATCCATCTAGTATACTTTATATCCTCTTTGGAGTGCCATGGCAAGGAAGAGTCTGATTGACTCCAATCTAGACACTGGAGCAAAGGTTTCTTCAAAATCAACACCTTCAATCTGAGAGTATCCTTTACATACCAGTCGTGCCTTATTTATGATAACACTTCCACGCTCATCAAACTTGTTTTTGAAGATCCACTTTTCCCCAATCACATTGTGACCTTCAGGTATCTGGACAAGATCCCATGTCTGATTCTTGTCAATCTGATCTAATTCTTCATTCATGGATTTCACCCACGATTCATCCTTTGCAACTTCTTCAAATGAGGATGGCTCCACAACATATAGAAATGCAGATTGTGTGTTATTCCGAATTCTTCTTGTTTGAGTGGGGGAACTCTTATCCCCAATTATATTAGATGGATCAATCTCATCTCTACGATTTCTCCTGTGCAGTTCAGTTGCATTCTCTCCAGCCTCAGTTTCTTCTCCAGATTCTTCTTCTGAGTCAACATCTTGATGTGACTACTGAGTGTTTTGTATAGCTTCCTCTATTTATGTATTTGTATTTTCTCCATGTTCAATTTCTTCTTCACTTTCTCTCACATTAGCATATGAAATCCTCAAAGCATTTGTGGTTTTCTCTTCAATTATTTTAACATCACTGCTTTCCACAATCCTTCCTAATATCTTGTTGAAACACTTGTAGGCTTTGCTGTTCATTGAGTATCTGAGGAAAATTCCTTCATCTTCATTGTCAACATACTTCCCTTGATTTCCTTCTTTGTTTCTGATGAAGCATTTGCTTCCAAAAACATGAAAGTATTTCAAAGAGGGCTTCCTTCCATTCCACAATTCATATGGTGTCTTCGTATCACCCATATAGAGTCCTGTTCGATTTTGAATATACACTATATCTTGAACAACCTCTTTCCAATAATGTTGTGGAATGAAACTCTCAATTAGCATAGTTCATTCCATGTTGTTCACCTGTCAATTCCTCCGTTCAACAACTCCATTTTGTTGAGGAGTTCTCATAGCAGCTACCTCATGTTGTATCCCATGCTTCTCCAGATAATTTTCAAATTCAATGGATGTGTATTACCCTCCATTGTCAGATCACAACACTTTGATTGTTCGTCCGGTATCATTCTCGGCGATTCGCCGATATGTTTTCATGCAGTCAAGGACTTGTTGTTTCTTGTGAATTACCATCACACATGCCATTCTACTGTAATCATCTATGAAAAGGAAAAAGTACCTTTCTCCATGAGTTCCAACAACATTTATTGGCCCGCATACATTTGTATGAATCAAATCAAGAAGGTGAGATGCCCTTTTCTTCTTTGGCCGATATGAATTAGAGACAAGCTTTCCACGAATGCAAGCATCACAAGATTTTTCACGTTCACACTTTAGGTTAGGAATGTCCATGACAATCCTTAATTTTGATATTTTCTCCATGTCCTGTTGATTGATGTGTCCCAGTCTCCGATGCCACAAATTGTTTTCTTCTTCAACAGTCATGTAACAAACATTTTCTTCACTGTCAACCTGATACAAGTTGCCTTCTGTTCTGCATCCCTTCATGAGTGAGTTGCATGTATTTCCATTGGTAGTGCAGCCATTCTGATTAAAAGTAACTATAAGTCCTGAGTCACAGAGTTGACTCACGCTAAGTAGATTATGATGTAGGCCATCTAAATAAAGGACTTCAGTCTTCTTTAGTGCTCTATTAGCTAATTCAGTGCTTCCACTGCCTTTGATTTTTAGAGCTCCATCATTACCGAATCGTACTATCCCATCAACCTTCCTTTTTATATCCGTTAATAGGTCAACATTACCTATCATATGAGATGAAAAAACACTATCCAGAATCCAAGTACTGTTGTTTTTTGTATCTTTGAGGGCCACCTCTACAAGGTTGGATTTATCAATTTTCTTCTGTTCTTTCCATGAGACATTGGATTGAGTATAGAGAACTGATGGCCTTTCAATTTTCTCTTCCATGTACCTAGGTTCTTCATAGTTGAAATCTTATTTGAGAGGAGAAAACCTATTTGAAAGAACAACACTGCCTTGCTGACAAGACTTGACTTGTCTCGAACTTTTATATGAGGTTTCCATGTCCCTTCTCTGCCTGCAATTAACAACCTTATGACCAAAGTTAGAACAACGAAAACAGTACCCATAGAAATTGTTTCTTCTATAAGAATTAGGATATGGATTTGTTCTCCTCTGTTGAACTCCTATATATTCTCCATTCAGATAGCTTCTTGCCTCTTCACAATACGACATGGTATGGCCCAGATACCCATAGAACTGACACTTCATGAGAGGAAATGTCTTCTCGTTTGAATTTATCCTCATACATTCTTCCTTGGGAGAGTAGTTAGACATCCTGTCATTTCTGAATGATTGAGGATAATTTTTAGTTCTTCTTTTAGTTTGGATTGAGGGTTCCTTTTTCAGCACTTTAGGCAATGTTTCAACATGTTCAACTTTCATCTTGTCTTTCTTTTGGATCTTTTCACTTCCAGCAGTTGATGTCTCAGCTTCACAGCCAATTCCACTCTTTCCCATACCAGCAGGTCTTTGATTACTTAGGATTTTTCCAACCCCATCTGAACCACACTTGGATCTCACCAGTAATTCTACATCTGAGAATCTTCCAAACCTTATTTTCTTCTTTGATTTTTTTGAACTTAGTTCAGTCTCAAGTTTACTCCTAAGAGTAACAACTTCCTCCTCAAGACCCTCAGTAGTCTTGGATTTTTCCTCTAGTCTGGAGGTGATATCATTGATGACCTTTTCCTGTTCTTCAATTCTTAGCTTCAAATCCACTAAATTATCATTTATTTCAAGGATTTTAGATTGAAATTTCACAAATTCTTCCAGTCGTTCAATTTTAGCTTCAAGAAGATCAACATATTCAGTTGATTCCACAAAAATTGATTTCCACTTACTGCAACTCTTACATTTCATCTTAAGATTTCTAACAGCATCCTTAAGTTGCAACTTAGGATTGACACTAGTTTTTAACTGATTTTCTCCACCATTATCTTCTGATTTTTCAACAGTGGCCATCATGGAAGCATGGTTTCCAGTTTTAAATTATGGTTCTTCTTCTTCACATAATTCATTATCATCATCTTCTTCTTCACAGACAAAACTCTTCTTCAGAACTTTCTTTCACAATTTGAAGTCTCCTTTCTTGAAAAACCTTTTCTGAGGCTTCTCGATGTTTTCAGCATCGCTATCATCATCATCGATCTTTCTTAAGCACTGAGAATCAATGTGCACAACTTTACCACAACGAAAGCATTCAATAGGTAACTTCCCTTTGAACTTCCCTTTTCCCTTCTGGAATTTTTTTGCAATGAGAGAAAGTATTTCTTTTTCTTCGTCATATTCACCACTAATATCTTTTGAAATCTTTAGTTTATCCATGGCCTTGAATTCCATTTCCTTGCTCACACAAGTCATAGCATCTTCTGGTTTGACTCTCATTTCATATGCTACCAAGCTGCTCAGAAGATCATCCAGATAAATTTTAGAAAGATCTCTTTCCTCAAGGGCTGACACCTTTTCATTGTATAGGGGTGGAAGTCTTCTTAGTATTTTCTTCACAATGTCAACATCTTTGATTTCTTCTCCTAGGCCTCGAATTACTCAAACCACTTCAGTAATTCGATTGAATAAGGAGTCTACATTCTCATCAGGATTCATCTTCAAATCATCGAACCTATTGTGCAGCACTTGAAGTTTCGCCTCCTTCACTTTGCTATATCCTTCATAAATGTTTTCAAGTTTATCCCACATGGATTTTTCTGAGGTTCAATTCATCAATTTTAGATAGATCTAATCATAAAGGGTTGCGGTGAGTGCATTTTGCGCTTTAGCATATGCATCAAGAATTTTCCTATCTGTGTCAGTCATAGCCATGCCTGTTGGATCAGTGACTTGTATTCCCTGCATAGTAGAAAAAATAACTTCCATTCCAAGAGATATTAGATGATATCTCATTCCGTTCTTCCAGATCTGGAAATTACTTCCATCAAAGAGAGGGACTCCTCTAACATTAGTTGTATGGTCCATAACGGTAAGTGACAGACCAAACCCCAGTAAACCTTTACCCTATGATACCACCTATAGGACCCCAGGGCACCCTGAGAGGGGAGGGGTGAATCAGGGTGACAACTTTTTCTTTTAAATAAAGGATCTTGTTCCCATGTTGGTAGGAACTAGTTAAACCTTTATGAAGAATATGATCTGTAATGAAACATTCACATGCAAAGAGATGACACAACAAATTTTACTCGGTTCACTGCTAAGGGCTACATCCAAGGAGCATACACCGACAAGTTTTCAGGCATACCAAATTCCACTATTCTTCACTATTTGTGGATTACAAATGTTCGGGCACAGTCACTCTGTCCCAGGCTCATTGCCTTTACAATTGTTCAGGTATAGCTCACTGCGTCCCTTGGGTCACTCTCGTTGACTCCACCTAGCTCACTGCCATTGGTGAAGTCCCACTCAGTTTATAGACGTGAATGTCTCTTCATCATTTCTCAATGAATGCATCCTCTGCATTATGTGGATGCTCTGTTGAAGTCCAACTATCACCCATGAACTAATCTACAACTTTCATGCAGCACCAAGACAACCGGCAAGCCTCAACAACACCTGGTATGCAACTCCAAGGCGGCATGCAACTTTCAAGGACGACGTGCAAGTTATAACTGTCGTGCAAGTCCACCTTCAATACTTGCACGATTAAGTCTTCTTTAAAGCCAAACTTACACAACTCAACTTCTTTTCAACTCAATCCGATTTTGAAACCTAATGGAAACCTGTCGCGCAACTTCAATTCTAGCATGCAAGTATCACCAAATCACTTTCTCAACTACTGGACGGGTAGCAAACAACTGCCACGCTGCTCCACCTTGCATGACCCACCAACACTTGCGCGACTTCAACACCTACGCGATGGGATCTCTGAATTTCTTCAAGTCCAAAGTTCATGTTGAATGAGGAGGGGTGGTCCTCTATTTATAGGCATTCAGATACCCTGCGTGGCAGCGTACAGGTCTTCCCTCGGCGTGCAAGTCTCGGTGCACAACCCTTCTATCCTCCTAGACACTTGTGCGACCACCTTCCAATCTTGGGCACCCCTATTTACTTTTCCATATTTTGATGATCGAAACACGATGGTCAAATAGCGCACAACTTTCCAATCCTCTAAGGTACCAGCGTGCAAGTCCTTTCACAGCGCGCAAGTCACTTGCGTGACCAAACCAATACTTGCGTGACCCTCTTTCCTTTTCCATATTTTCATGTTCTCATTCTGAAAAACATCAGGTGTGCAAGTTTCCAAGACTCCAAGTCCTCGGTGCTCAAGTCTATTTTACAAAAACACATTTCTCCATATTTCAAGTTTTGAGGCCCAAAAATTTGGCAAACACTGGGAAACAACACGATCTTCAATACTGTTGTATGCTTGAACTGTATGATCACTTTGCTGGTACATGTTCTGAACTTCCACTGAGGATTGAAAAAAAACACAAACCATACTCCAATTCATGCACAAAACATCCATGGTTCTAACAATATACATATATGCTCATCTGACCGTGACACTCCTTGATAATATTCAGGATGTTTCCATGAAGACATCCAGCCAGGATACCAGCTTTGGTTCGGGACGACGAACCTATGAGCTATGAGGCCTCAATCTAGGACCCATCATGTGAGCCCCTTTCTCCAGGTGGTCTAGTAGCAGTACCCCCACCTGGTGAGCAGAAGATAGCTCCAGCAGAGCAGACTGAACTTGAGCGTAGGTTGAGCGCGCTCCGCAAGTTCCAGCGGCAGAGACCACTGAGGTTCAGTGGTGAGCCAGACCCTCAGGCAACAGAGGTTTGGCTAGAGATAGTGGATCACCTTTTCAGGCTTGTGCAGATGCCAACATATCCTATGGTGGCTTTGGATTCCATCCTTTTCCACGGAGCATCTTGGTGTTGGTGGTGTCTGGTGACTGAATTTCTTGACGAGTCATCGCTTTCATGGGGAGACTTTCAGTTGTTGTTTCATGAAAAGTTTTTCCCCTCCTGCTTACGCTCTGTTTGGATTTAGGAGCTCATACAGTTTCAGCAGGGAGGGATGACGGTGGCCGAGTACGCGACTAGTTTCGCAGACCATGCATGCTTTTACCTGGGCTTGGTCCATGATGGGAACTTCCAAGAACGGAAGCTCGAGTAGGGTCTCTGCAGATAGATTCATGCTGCCATAGTACCCTTGTGCATCTCCCACTTATTCCATGGTTCTAGAGCAGGTGCTGGTGATATAGAGCTTCCTGTCACGCTCTATAGTTGGTGGTGGCAGCAGGCTCGACAGATCCGAGATGTCTGCCGCAGCTAGCGGGCATCGGCTGACAGAACCTCGACGCATGTGGATTTCCGATAACCGGACTCAGGGGCGTGGTCGTACACCACAGTGGTGCCAGAGGGCACCAGTGCAGCCCAGAGAGAACTGGTGCTATGCTTGTGATGGGAAATGTCACCTGGAACGGGACTTCCCGACCAGGCACGCTGAGAATATCGGGACAGGCAGCAGGTGCACCACCGCGGCAGAGGCAACGCCGTGATCAGAGTAGCGCCCAGAGAGGTGGTTCTAGCAGAGGATCGGGAGAAGCTAGAAGTGGAGGACGACCTTACGAGGTCTTCCCATCACCACCAGATGGTCCACGTTAGGCTCTGGGAGCTGACAGTTGGAACCGTGGTCAGCCACAAGCTTTGGATGTCTACGATCCTGCAGAGCATGAGGTGGTAAGAGGTACGCTCTACAACTCTTCTACTTTTTGTAGTAGAATTGTTAGACTCTGTGAGTGAAATGCTTTTCTCCCTAATCCTAGTTTAAGTTGTTACTAGGGTGGTGCGGGGCGTTGGTGTAACCCTAGGTTGCTAAGGTAAAAGGGCGTGGGACCTTTTCTTTAGTCGATGGTGTCAACTCCTTCACTCTCCGAGAGTGTAAGAGAGTCTGGGTCATGAGACAACGATTATGAAACCTTGCATGACCAGATATCCTTGGGTGTTTCACCATATGGATATTCTAAAGGAGGGAATCACCAGACCTTGTTCCAGGTGCGGGCAGTGATTCCAGTCATGACATGCGACATGGAGGTTTGATCAGGGAGGTGATCTACCCTCGAGGGCCTTCGGGCCGTTTGAGACCGTGCAAAGGGATGGCGAGGTTCCCTACCACCTTGCCCTAACCCCAAAGGCTGGTTTGGGTGCATAGCGTCTCCCACGTGACTCACTCGAGAATAAGTGAGTGTGCTCCTATGCACGTCATCGACAAGGTAATTCCTCGCGTAAACATATCAAATCATTTCATCTGTGCGCGGTGGCACAGGTCTGTTCAAGAGTTCTTCTGGGTACGGGAGATCCAGGTGTGGGCTAAGTACCCTAAGTTGTTCTCTAGTTTTGATTTTTGGGGATGAAAATCTTAAAGGAGGGAATGATTTAAGAACCCGGATTTTTCTATAAAAGACTTTGGAATATTCTTTATATTATTCCAGAGCAGAGCCTTCAGACGGCGTGCGATTCCGAGCCCCGGTGTGGCCGAAATTAAATTTTCAATACGTTCACACTGGGCATGCCAAATAAATGGTATAACTTTTAAACGGTGATCCAGATCAGAAATATGAGTGTATGGATGGTTCCGGAATGTGGTTTTTACCCTAGGTACGACATAAAACATGTCGGCATGGGACGTTGGGACCCCTCACCCTTTAGCGGAATATTAAACGGATAAATAAAAAATTAATTTATTTTTTTAAAGGTTTAACACAAGTAACTCTTAAAAGGTATCTCGTATTGGAAAACCACAGGCACTATTGAGTCCAAAGCGTTCCGTTTACCCTAGGAGGGGTGTAAGTTTCGCGGGCACGAGTCTTCTGTGAAAAATGCCGCCAGGGGCGTTTTCGTAATTTGGTGGCCTCATGCGTTGAGTTTAATAACTTTTTAATGGGGCTTCGGATTGAAATTATGAGACCGCCATTGTGCTTGGGAGATGGTGTTTAACCTAGGGGAAGATTAATCTTGACCGTGCTGGAGGTTTTGTACGCGGTTGTTTTCAGGGGTCGAGTTTTTAATTAAAGAGTTTATTTATTTAAACTCTCCCCTCCCCACCCCCATCCTCATTCCTCCCCCTAGAGAAACCCCCCTCACCCTAACCTGATCTCATCCTCCTCCTCCTCTTCCTCCCTCCCAATAAAGGTGGAAGCGGAAACGGCAGGATTCGGATCGACGACGAAGCTCCGGGCAACGCCCAACAATGTAGGATCGTGCGTTTCATTTCATTTTTTCCCGCACCTACTTTGAGCTCGATTAATCACATCGAATTGCTGTTTAATTTCTGAGAAAATCCCACGGTTGCGTAGTACTTTTTCCGAGCTTCCCATCACCTATTTTGGTTTGATAATCTGAGTCTTGAGGCGTTCTCGGTTGTCCGCCGAAGGTCAGCGGTTTTTTGGCGTTTTTTACGGCGGTTTTGGGTTCTCCGGTGAGCTGGGACGGCGGTCCGGCGAGGGTCCAGGCGGAGGTGCGGGCGGCGTGGGCTAAGGCAGTGGTGGCGTGCGGCGGTCCGACTTCGGAAGCCTCTGGCGATGCTCCAGGAAGGCAGCAAGGGGCTTTTTCGGGTGAGCTGGGGGCGCGGAGCAAAAGGGTCGGCCGGCTGCGCCGACCGGTTGAGGAGGAGGCCAGGGTCATGGCGCGCGTCCCCGCTCAGGAGACAAAGACCCGCCAACCGCGGGTCTCCACATGGAACAACGACCGGCCTCATGGCCGGTCAGTTTGGAGGACCGCGGTCCGCACAGGTGAACCATGGGCCACGGCGGCTAGGCCGGTTGAGCCGCGGGCCGACCAGCTTGGGCCGGTCCAAGGGGTGGGGAACGGCCGGACCGGTCCGGTCCACCCCCACTGCGTCCGATGACGCTTAAGCTGGTGTAACTCATAATCTGGGTGTCAGATTCATGTGCCATCTACGGCGACACGATTATTAGATCGAGGCAGACGTTTTGAGATGGTCTCGGCAATTTTTAATTCTCAAGATGTTGGCGCGACAAGACGTTAAGTGGACGAGCGCTTTTCTCAGGGGTTCTTATTTTGAGCAGCGTAGACACATCTGATGTCCGTTTTGAGCCCCGTTAGTGGCGTTGCGACCCTAGTGTTGAGCCGGAATTTTCCAGTGTGGTATTGGGAATTGAAACTGGAGTTGAGGTGTGGGCCCCGCAGCCCGTCTTTCGAGCTGCGAGCAGCCGTTAGAAACTTTTTCATCGGACGTCCGTTCGGGGCGTGCGAGCAATCGTTTTTGGGTGTTTTTCCGAGGGCATTTCAATGGAACAATCCTCCCGCTTTAATTCAGCATGATGGTGCAGGACCCGCAAGGGCCGTTTTGGGAGTTGATAGTGATTTCCAGTTTTATCATCGGGTGTTCGTTTTGGACAAGTGAATAGTCCATCTTGTGTAATTTTTAGAGAGGATCATAATGGTGTGATCCATTCATTGTTTTTCGGGACCGTGATATGGGTCCCACGTAGAACCGCTCATGTGCGGTTAGACGAAATGCATCTTTTTCTTCAGATATCCATTCCACTCAAGTGACCAGTCCTTTTGACGTGTCTTTCCGAGGTTATCGCAATGACGTGATGCGCCCGTTTGTTTTTGGGGCTGAGGCCCGGGATCATGAGACTTCGTTTGGGCGTAAAGCGGTGTTGGATGGCTTTTACGTCAGATATCTGTTGGAGGCGATTAAGTAGTCTATCTCGTGTGTTTTTCTGCGAGGATTACAACGGTGTAATCTGTTCAGGTGAGCAGGGCCTCTTACATGATCTTATTAAATGTGGAAATATGTAAGGTGCTCTGGTGGTGGTTCGGCCTACTATGTTTGTATCGGACCCTTGGCATGTGATTGCATGCACTCCCCTGTGAGTGAAGTAAATGTTTGAAGAGATGTAGTTGGTTGTGCCTGGGTCGATGAGGTGGAAAATTGGAGTTGTTACGTCTATTCCCTTCGCTTTGACGTTGGGTGCTATGTGAACGATAGCCTTTGGGATGGAAGTGTGGTATACTCTGGGAGTATATGGGAATTCTTGGAGGTACATGTGGTTGTTTTTACCTGAGAACGTTTGGGTGCTTGGTTGGAGTTGACTTGGGGCCACACGTCGTGTGGGCCCCATGTGCGTGTCATGTTATGCTTTGCGTACCCTTGACCTCTCGCAACATAGAGGGTCCCTATGCTCTCGTTTGTTTGACCAGTCAGGTTGAGTTTTCCCCTGGTTCTGTTCTCGTTTGTTGACCAGCAGGGTTGAGTTTTCCCCTGGTTCTGTTCTCATTTGTTGACCAGCAGGGTTGAGTTCCCCTGGTTTTGTTCTCCCTAGTGGACCAGCAGGGTTGAGTTTCCCCCTGGTTTTGTTCTCGTTCGTTGACCAGCAGGATTGAGTTTCCCCTTGGTCTTGTTCAAGATGGTTTCATCCAGCAGGGTTGAGTAGTTTTCCCCTAGTTCTGTTCTCGATGGTTTGTCCAGCAGAGTTGCTTCATGTTCCCTGGTAGAGTTCTTGTGGATTCGGTGTGACCAAAACTTTACACGGGCACCGATCCTCTACCCAGGAGGTTGTTTCCAGCAGGGCTGGCCAAGAGGTTGTTCCATCCAGTAGGGATGGCCAGTGTGGTACCATCCAGCAGGGATGACCAGTGGGTTACCATCCATCAGGGTTGACTAGTACAGTGGTGTTCACCGAGCAGTACCATCCAGCAGGGATGGCCAGAGCGGTTTCGGGTTTACCTCTAGCGGGGTAGGGAAGTGGTCCCCGATGCTGGGTTTACCTCTAGCTGGGCTAGGAAGTGGTCCCCGATGACGGTTCCGAGCCTCCCTCCAGTGGAGTACCCTTTTACGAGACTGAGCATTGGGACTCGTCGATGACTTTAGCCGGGTCTCCCTCCAGTGGATTACCCTTTTACAGGACTGGGTAGTGTGGCACCCATCGACTTTTTCCGGGTCTTCCTCCAGTGGGAACCCGTAGACTTCCAGGGATTACCCTCCAGCGGGGCTGGGCAGGGGGCCGCCTATCGACATTGAGGAGACCTCTCGACTGCGGGACAGTGACGAGGTGTGGTTTTACGTTCCCCTAGAACTCTCAAGTATGAGGGGCGCTTTCCCCACCGATATGCGACCTAAAACCATACGGGCGAGTCAGTGCTGTCCAAAGCAGATAGTGTCAAGGTGCAGTGATTTGAGCCCCTTGACATGCAGTTTGGGACAGACATGCGGGATGCTGGGCATCGATGGTGTTTACTTCTAGAACTGTTGGCTACTCACTTTCTTGGGATGAGCTACGGGATGGAGATCCCCTTACGATCTTGTTCGGGTTTCTTGACAGAGCATATATATATGTATATACCTTTTTCTAGTACCCACTTCTTGGGCTTGGTTACTCTACCTCCAGGAGAGCCGAAGATGCACGGGGTATGCTACGTGCTTTATATGTCCAGCTTCTTGTGATTGGACGAGTCTAATCTCCTGCTATAGGTAGCGAAGACTCGACGAGTAGTTCATCTTCTCACCGTTTCCATCTCCTTGTGTCTGGACGAGTCCTCCACCTTTCTCTTGTTGGGTTGAGATCGACTCTCTACTGTTACTCTTTACTGCACTCTTGGTTTTAATCATTTAATTTTCCCTGTTCGATCTACTTATCACCCTTCGGTACCTATTTTGTTGCTCCCTCAAGACTTCGGGGTATCCTACTGAGTATTTTTATACTCACCCCTACTTGGGCTTTTCTTGTACTTGGTGTGCCCTTACAGACGATGGACAGGTTGGTCGTGAATTCAGCGGAGCTTAGGAGTTCGGGAACTTGGACCGCATGCGGTGGTTGTAGTTGGGTTCTAGGTGTGGGACTCTCCCAGGTGTTTGCTTTTGTTTTCATATTGCCGGGTTGTGGCACTTTTCTAGTTGGGTGCGTGTTTTTCCCCTTTACTTTTTAGTTTACCTTCAACACTTACTTTGTACTGATTAGAGGTCGATGCACATTTGTGGTTTATTTAAAGCAGTTGGTACTTTGCTTTTCATTTTACTCTGCACTTTTGCATTGAGTGAGATGCATGTGTGTGTACAGGTACTTAGGCAAAGGCCTCCCCGAGTTGTTGTGCCTTCGGCGCTGGTCTCCAGCCCTTGGCCTATGGAGGCGGGCTTGGGGTAGTCGCAGCTTGAGCCCGGGTAGGGCCGGGTTGTGACATATATTATAATTTTTCATAATTTATTGATGTTATTTTAAAATGAAAGGGTTATTTTTATCATGAAATGTTCCATGTAATCATTTCAAGGAATTTTTATTCATTGATATCATCCTTTGATGTTATGTGTTCTTTACTGGTGATATGATTCAATTATACTGTCATTATTATCTATATAGATCTTTTAGGGTGATAATATGTTTATCAAACACATAAGTTATCCACATGTTATATTATGATGATGTATTGAAATATTTATAAATATTGATTCCATTTCATAATCAATGTTATGATAAATGTGTAATGATATTGTGAAATGAATATATATCATTTTCATTACATTATATGGGGTCTTGGGATTATATAGACCTCTATGAAATTTGGTAATTACTGATATTCATGATAATGTTAGGACTATAATGAAGAGTGAAATTTTTACAATAAGGTACTTCTTTCACTATGATTATCTTAGGAGTGATAGACGATGAAGGATATCATAGAGTTGAGATAAAACCCAATCCACTATGATAGTCTTGTATGCGACTTTAGACTAATGAAATGATTTTATATGGTTATGTGTGTTCCATTAACTAATTCCATATTGAAATATTATTCAATTATGTATTATGTACTTTGAATCTCTTATGAATCATATATTATGAACATATATTAGTTTCTAGGACTCATGATCTTGATCTATGATATACAAGGTATAATTTTCAAATGTAAATATCATGTAATCATAATATTATTCTAATTTTATGATTATTTGATTACTAATATCTCCCTTGTTTTACCTCATTGAGTATCTAAATGAATCCTTTATTATATTGTTATTTACATAGGTAATGAAGAAATGTTTAATGTAAGATATGTTTAATAAGGGTGTTAATTATGAATATATTAGTTGGAGATGATTTATAACTAATATGAATAAGTTATATATATATATATTAGTTTCTAAATACACTAATAAAACTTGATTCTTGCATGGGTAATAATGTAATGCATTGAATATTCATATAATTATATTTAAATTTTAAATGTGAAAAGTACAGGTCAATATAATTTTTTGTGGAGGAATTTTCACATATGTTTGGAAATGAGGAAAGAATAACTAGTGAGAAAAATTGTTTATATATTTTTATAAGATAAAATCTTAATGTTTTGGTAGAATATTGATTATGTGGTTTTCCATTATTATTATTATTGCTCACACTATGCTCTTTTTGTTTTTAGAAAATGGATTGAATTTGATGGAATTGTTTGAATGCTGAATGTGATGGAATGTACGATTTTATACTCATAATAAACCTAATGTTAAGGGAGATTGAATAAAAAATATCAATTAAAGTGTAAAACATTATTATTATTCTATTTATAATTATAATCTACCAAAATAGAAATGTTTTGAAAAACATTATGTTGAGTATTCCATGAAGAAACAACCAAAATATTTAGGTGGGTATACTGATCCACAAGTTATTGAGAAATGGATCGATAACAAAAAAAAAAATTTATTCTCAACTATCCATAACATGAAACATTTATTATCTATAGTTAAAATATAGAAGGGAAAGAATATTAATAATGTAATTTTATAAATAACAATGAGGAAATAGGATGAAATGGACTCAATGGAGTTGGTTGATTTTAAGAGTTTATTTTTTTTAATATTTTCATTACTCAGAATCTTCATAAAAAATTTATGAAGGAATTCCCTAAGATAAATCCTAATGATAATGAATCCATTATTACATATGAGAAAACTTTTTCTTACCTTTTTTGGAATAATTATTATTTTTTCTTCCAACCTAAAAGTAATATTGATCAATTTTTTATTTTCAGAAAACAAAATAATCCAAGAGAGTTATCCATTAAGTACTTAATTAGTTACAAATATATAATTAAATGATCCAATTTGGTTTAAATAAAGATTTAATTTACCCATAAATTTCATTATTTTTATTCTAATTGAATAAAATAATTTTAATGAAATCTATAATCCATGGACATAAGAATATACAATTCCATTTTTCTTGAATTATGGATGGAAACATAGTGATTTTTTATTAAGGTAACAGGAAACTGATTTATGTTTTAAAAGTAAGGTCATAAGGAAATAAAATTATGACATAATAAGGATAATAATTTAGCTAACAATTTAGAATAAATACCATATAATTCTACACACACACCCCTTTATTTAAAATTCTAGGAGTATATTCATTATTCTAAACTTGTGCTGAAATTAGAAGGTTAATGATGATGATCGATGTTAGTAACCTCTTAAGTGTAGAGGAAATGAGAATTATCATGTGGTCACTATTTTTAATGTGGGTTATAATAACTAAGTGGTTAATAGAACATTTACCTTTAACTCCAAAACTGATAATGTTATATTTTATTCTAAATATACACTATAATTTATATATTAGAAAATTGATAAGTGTATCAAAATTCCACCATATCATTCAGATGTTGAATTTCTATTGAAATCCTCTAATGGTAATATGATCATATCTCATGTATATGAATTCTTTATATATAAGCTTATAGCAATGTGATTCATTAAGATATTTTTCTTCTCCATCTAGTTAAACTTAATAATATCTTAGGAATGGAGTTGATTACAATATATAAATCCTAAATAAATTGACAAGGAAGGGAATTCACATTTAATATTCCATTCCAATATATGATATTATATTGTTAAAATGATAAATACAAAATTCTAATGGAAATTATACTCATAATATAGTTCATTATTCCTACACAAAAGTGTTGTATATATCAGATTGTTCGGAAAAAAACTCAACAATGATGATGTTTCTATTGTATAATTTTTTTTAATGTTTTTATAAATGATTTTCCAATGATATCTCTAATTTTTTATGTTGAGTTTTTAGTAGAACTCACACCGAGTGAAAAACCTATTTTGAAGACTCCATATTTAATTGACATTGTTGAGTTACATGAATTGATGAGGAAACTCCGTGAAAATTTTAAATGAAATTCAGCCATCCATGCACATCATTATGAGGTTCAATAAATCTTTTTATAAATTATAAATACGTAACAATGCGAATCCAAATTGATTATCTAGAATATAAAAGATCAAACTCATGCATAAGTGTCATTTTCATTGGATTGATTATTTTTCTAATCAATTATGATGAGAAAAATATTTCTCCAAGTTTGATCTTTGATCTCGATACTATCATTTGATGGCCAAAAGTGAATACAATCCCATGATTGCCTTATTTACAAGGTATGAAGAATATAGATTTATAGTGTTTCTATTTGGTATTACTACTTCCCCTACTATATTCAGGGATTTAATCAATACTATCTTTCTAGATTAACATGATTAGTTTGTATTAGTTTTTATAGAATATTTCATTATAAATTCAAAGAGTTATAAATAGAATGTATATCACATGATGATTATACTAAATACCATAGGGAAGGAGAATCTATATAAAAATTTTAAAAAAATCGTTTATTCTATAAAATGTTTATTTTTGGGTCATATAATCTAATCAGATTGTATATCAGGGGATACGTTAATGATTAGAGTCATTGAACATTATCCCAAAACAACAAAATTGAATGAGATCCATATTTTTCTGGGTTTGGTAAGATATTATTGACACTTTATGGGGAATTTCCCATCAAATTATATTACAAAAAAATATACCCCTCAATTGATCAAATTTTCATTGGAAAATATAATGTGAAGATAATTCAAAGGAAATTAATATTGTGTTAACTTTTGAACATGTTCTTAAACTAACCTGAATTATAAAAGAGTTTTTGATCTATGGTGAATAATAAAAAATAATGGGATGGGATGAAAAATCATGTAAAATAATGTGGTGGAATCTTATGGATCATTCTGACTAATGGATCACACAAAAAAATAATACCCAAGTAATGATTTGGAGAAATCTTTGTTAATTTATAAATTAATGATATAGAGAAATTATCATTATGGAGAACGGTATGATATAAATATATATATATATATATAATCATAAAAAAATAAATGTATATATTTACACAAAAAGTGTTGAATATCAAACAAAGAATATGGTTGGGGTTGATTAATAATTATGAAATATCAATACATTATCACCCCTATAAAGAAAACTCAGTGGAATATTTTCTCATTTGAAAGGATCATGAAATATTATCTATAATGATGTTAAAAAATGATACAATATTTTTGGATATTCAAAATATTAAACATGAAATCACGATGTAAGGAGAAAATTATTTTCTTTGTCTAATGAGTGTCAAAAAATCTCTCCATATAGAGATTAAAGATATACAAAAGAATTATGTAGAACTAAAAAATACAGAGTGAAATTTTCTCCAGTTAAACCTTGATTATTATGGAATGATAAGGTTCATAAACCTTATATTTTTCCCATAAATACCTGATAAGAATAAGTTGTTGTTGGATAATGCTCATAGTTCAACCTTCTCTGTTAATCATGGAAGTGTTAAGAAATATAAATATCATAAAAACTAATTCTAGTTGGAAAAATGAATATTTATTTTCATTAGTATATATCATTGGGGTTTGAATTTTCACTAGTTAAGGGGTAGAGACATAAGTATATGAGAATATTATAATCATTACACATATTAGAATGTAAATGGGAAACATCACCATGTATTTTATCATTGGACTCACAATAATGTATACTTTATATAATTCTATTTGAGTTATAGTTGATCTATAATGAAGTCAACATACTACAACTATATCATATAATATTTCCTTCTTCATCATATTTAAAAAATAAATATCAATGAAGTGGTGCGTTTAAATGGATTAAACATTCTATTATATCTAATAGGGTTTTGAGGATTACCTCAATATTTATTAAAAGTCTTCTATAACCTCATGATATAATTTTGAGTTTAATTAGTTTGTACCATCCTTATAAATATAGATATTATAAGAAAATATTTCAAACCCCATAGGGTTTTATGTGATCTTTTTCATTTTATTTGAATTTTTTTTAGATAAAAACATTTCTGTAGTTAGGTTTTCTAATAAATATATATTTCACTTAATAATTTAGATGGATGTTTATGAAGAAATATATGGAAATATATTTAGATGTCCAATATTTTGGGATGAAGGTAGATAATTAAATTATTTTCATACCTAAGGTTGTTGGGAAAAAATTCTGTGAAAGTTATAATCATTCAATATAATATCATGGAATCTAAATGTAAACATAAAATTCATGCAGAGATTCATAAATTAAATCTTGAATTTGATATTTTTGAGATATTATTTATGTAATTTTCTCTATGGAATAATGTTATGAGATTTGGAAATATAAAAATGATAAGACATATGTATATTATTTATCTTGTGATTATTAATCAAGTAGGGAAATCATCTTATCACATGAATCATCCTCTGAACGTCTCTCTAGTTAATGATGTGTTCCATGTATCCCCCTTGAGGATGTACATAGAATATTCTTAAAAAATACTTAACTTATATGTTTTATCACAAGATAATTGTCTTTTATGTTATGAAAAACTGATAGAAATCATTTATCATAGCCATAAAGTGACATAAAGCATGAACACTAACCTAGTAAATATTTATAAGGAATTAGATATCCAAATAAGATATATGGGAACTTGAGGACAATATAAAATAATAATATAAACATTTTTGTATGAAAGTGATTAAATTTTGAGGATCAATGTCATTTTATGAGGGTTTAATTGTAAAAACTTAATTTTTTTATTATATATTTATCTTCAAATATTTTTTTGATTGCTTATAATGCACACAACCTCTAACACTAAATGAATAAAATGTTATATACCATTATAAAAAATAAATTAATTTTTATATATAAATAATAATAACCATATTTTTTAACTAAAATACATATGAAGGTTTTAGATAATGGAAATATATTAGTACTCAATTTTTTAAAAAGTGATTATATTTTTAAAAACAAATTTTATTAATTAATGTTTTTTATTTCATTTTATGAGAAAATAATATAATTGTTTTACACATGTAGTGGGAAAAATTATTTTACTTAACCATGATCATTGAAATCAATTTTATATTTTATTTTAGCATAAAAATATTTTATAGTTCAGAAAACATTTTTCTAGAAAACTGATTTTTGTCATGTATTTCATGCATATTTTTGAAATAAATTCTACCACTTATTTTAATTTAATTATAAGAAATGGAAACTGTATTTCAAATTCAAAGGTTCAAATTTGGTAATCTAGTTCTTTTATTTTTTTCATTATAAATTGAAATTGTGTTAAACATTTTTCTCCTCAATAAGACTAAAATGGGTAAAGTAGGCTCAACCCCATAAAATAAGGTCTCCAAATTAACCAATAATTTTCTTTATATCATTATATATGATATATTCGACTATAAACATCCCAAAATATAATTTATATCAGTTTAGTGCCTTTATCTTAGGATAATGACATTCATATTATTTTAATCGAAGAAACTTCCAAAATGCAACTCTCCTGACATTAATAAATCTGTAGTGTTTATATAATGTTAAAAGGTGGATAACATAGATTTTAACTCTTTATTATTATTATTATTTTTTAAATTTTTACCATCTTATTACTTTTAATTTTAAGAAAATAATTAATTAACATAATTTATTATCCAATAATGATGCATTTTATCTGTAAATAGTAGAAAAATCATGTAAAATATTTTTAAAAAAGACAAGAAAACATATTTTGGAATCAATATGATGTATCACAAACTTTAATGTTAATAATAATGTACAATTTATGGTTAAATTAATTATATTACCATTACATATATGTCTTCATGACTTTAATGTAAAATTAAATTAATAATGTCAAAAATAGAATTGATGGTATTTTTTATTAAATAATAATTTATTAAATAAATAATAAATCATTTAAAATATTAAAGTGTACATTTTAGAAAATAAATTATTGAAAATATTATCCCAAGGCTATTTATGAACAAATTTTTTACCTTATAAGTAAAATTACAACCCTTTAAAATAATGAAGGGGTAAATCAAAATGATAAGGTTTAAAATTATACAAACAAATATAAAAAATTCATTTTATTCTTATATTTAAAACATATAATATTTTATTAATATTAATTTATATTTAGGAGAATTATACATTACAAAAACAATATATATATTAAAATATTTTATGTAATTCCATGAGTATACTTTCCCTCCCATATAAAAGGCCACCCCTTCTACATTTTCATTACAAAAAATTCACCCTATAGATTGAGTGAACCCTACCCAAGTATCTACTAAAAATCACTACTCACCAAATAATTTTTCTATACTTATTAAAATATCTTTTTAAGGGTCCTTAATAAAGGATTTAAAACCAACCTTATGAAGAATTGGTAATTTTCATAACCGATTACTTTTAATTAGTTTATTCATATACCGACACCAAATATACATTATACATTATAAAATACTAAATTAAATATCCTAAATATCATAATGCATTATTATTCATGTGGAACTCTCATTATCCACCCATGTTTCCATTATATTGGGGGGGGGGGGATGGTCGCAAGTATATACATGTGGACTACCGCCTCCTTAAAGTAAAATAATTCCTTTTCTATAACTATATTTAATTTATAGTTTTTATAATGGTTTTATTGAATATATATGATACTCATGATAAAATAATTATCTTATAATTATAATATCACATCTACCTTCTTACAGTATAATCCATTTAAAAATGATAACTTCGCTCATTCATTTTAGTGGACTTCCACCCACACAGAGTGATGTGATTCATTTTGCATTTATGACTTATATGGATGGTAATAAGGATTGATAATATGAATATATATGATATATATTATATAAAAATGATTTTTAATATTGATTTATTTTTAAAATTATTTTATTCAATCTATTAAAATGATAAAAAAACTTTCATGCATACATATGACCTGCTGTCTCCATAAACATTGTAAATCATAATTTTTATACCATTTTTTGATATTTATAAATATTTATTTAATGAATATATATATATATATGATATTTATATCGGGATTATTATTCAATATTTTATGTAATAATGAATAATGTTCAATAACCAGAACTGCCAAATAGAAACTCTCATGAAAAACAAAAATAATAAACACAAAGAAATAAAAATTTTAATAAGGAATTATTCATAAATGGGTGTTGAAATATTCTTTAAGAATCATATATGATATTATAAATATATAAATAACTTTTTTATGGAGGTATAATAAATTAAAATTTATTATACATGATGTTAAAAAAATTCATGAAATTCGTAATCGAGGGAAAGGATTTATGTTACAATCCCATTGTTTATCAGGATTTTTAAGATTACATTTTCAACAGGTAAATATTAAGAATTTCAAATCAAGAATCTCATGAATATTAATATAAACTATTTATATCAATATATTAAATGTTTTCATTTATTTTAATCTATTTTTTTACTTAACCAAAAAAATAATATTATTAAGGAAACCTGATTTTTTTATTCCTTTAAAAAAATTCATTTTATTTCATTTCATTTTTTTTTCTAAAAATAAACTGAACAAAGTTATTACTATTATCCTATTATTATTTTAAAGTCATTTTAACCCATTATTATATTTTTTAAAATTCATTTCAAGTGCATCATATTTTATTTTTTTGAACATGGTACGTTATCCTTTTTACCAAAAATGTGACCAGACTCTTTAATATAATGTACACGACATGAACTGAATTTACCACCATCATGGAAGATAAATTAATTTAATATTAAATTTCATTTCTCTATGATTCATTTCAAATAAATTATTTCCATAATAAATTTAAAAATTATCAATTCTAAATATTTGATTTAAAAATTGAAAGGGTATTGTAATCAATAAATGTTCAAAGTAATCCTTTAAAGAAAATTTTCATATTTGATGTTATCTTTTTATGTATCTTATAAATAATTGTGGGTATTATTCAATGATACAATCCTTATTATATCATTTTATGGTTTATAATGTCAATAATTTTATTACAACTATTAATATTTCACGTGTTATGTTATTATGAATTGATTCAATGTTTATGAAACCTGTTTCATTTTCATTGTGTATGATATGAGGATTTAATTATGATCTAGGGTAACACATATGTAATATTTTAATTATATTAATGGTTGTTTCAGAATTATATTTCCCTCAAATTAATTGGTTAATAATAGATATATCATGATATAATAATGATTATAACGGGTAGTGAACCTTGTTCAATATGGATATTTTTCTTATATGATTATCTTGGGAGTGAACCTCAACTATGGATATGACAGAATGTGTAGTGAACACAATCCACCTTGATAATATCAGTATTTAGCATTGACTAAATCATTAATTTTATATTATTACGTATATAGTGACCTTTGATTTTTAAACATTAAAATTACATAACTTTTGAGGAATGTTAAAAACATTACACAAACAGAATCTCAATGGTTGTACTAGTCTAGTTGATTTTGAAAAATGGAAACATAAAAAATGATACATTAGTGAGATAAATTATATCCCACAAGGTTCTTCTTGACTAGAACCCTTCTTATACACATAAATCATAATATATATCTTCATAACTTGTTGAAAGAAATATAAAAATAGGTGAGATTAAATTCTCATTAAGGGTAAACATAGAATATGTGTAAGAATAATCATGATTATAAGAGAATTAGGAAAAGATCATTAAAATATATGATCATACCAAGCATATCAGTGATCATATACATGAAACATGGAGTAAATCTTGGTAGTTCATATGAAATCAATCATAAATAAATAGATAAAAAAATCCATAAAAGCATAACATAGGAATAAAACATGGATTAATTGAAGACACATAATCATATATAATATGATTTCCATAGTATCCAAGGAATCACAACCAAGACCATCATGGTAGTATAGGTTCAACCCCGATACTATCTTGGAAGTCATGGTTCTCTCCCATGTCTATCTTAGTAGCATGAGTTCACCCCTTATACCAATTTTGGAGTCATGTTTCATTCTAATGGATATCTTTTTAGTCACAGTTCATACCCAATACCATCTTAGTATATCTCATGAGATACAAATATTTACCTGATGCATTGGAGTGATATATAGGTCACCCCCATATCATAGTGAAATCATACATACATGTTCCAAATGATCATAAATAACCATATCATAACCCATGAATGAAATGGGTATTATAAACATGTAATCACATCATAACCTATGTATTGATATAGGTTTCATAATAATTTCATCATAAACATATCTAATGAAAATAAGAGGGTTTTAAAAGAATATAACCCTTGAAATAGAAATATATTTCAACAACATCATTCCACAAAAACATAATCCATTAAAATAAATAATATGAATGTAAATAGTTAATAATTTCCCTATAAATACATGAGTAACACCAATGTATGTAATCATAAATGGGAAGTAATTTATAAATATCTCTTAAAAAAATTTATTGAGTAAAATATCCTTTCTATATCGAAAAATAATTAAAAAAACATTTTGAAAACATTTTTCTTTGAAAATAGATTTTAAAATATATAAAGGAGACACTTAAAATCACCAAAAATTTTAAAAAACTTTTTTACTTGAAAGTGGGATTAAAATTTATTATGATTGTTTTTTGAAAATATGTTTTTTGAATACAATATATTTCCAACTAAAGAGAGATAAAGAAATATTTTACTTAAAAAAAAATTCTTAAGTAACCAAGTCTATAAAAAGTATTCAAATTCATGAATATATCATGAATAAATAGAGGATAAGTAAACTCATGAGTTTTCTTGAGATATGGATCATAATATTTTGTCAATGGAATCATAAACATAAAGAATCACGAAAAAGGAATTTGACTATTTCAATAAACTCATATAATTTTGTAACTTGGGATAATACAATCCCTGTAAGAAATGGAAATTAAATGATGATTAATATATCATTAAAATGATTAAATTCATGATATAACATAAAAAATGGAAATATATAGACCTCAAAATAGTAGTTAGGTGAATAAAAAAACAAGAGTCTTAATGAAGTAAAATTGAGTCAAAACTATTTTACGTATTTGGTAACTACTAAAACATACAACCCTGACCAAAAGATCATAAAATGGATATGTGAATACACATAAATTTAATTTTAATATAAATTGAATAAAATATTGATCACTATATACACCACAAAAAATGAAAGAGTGTAGAACATAACGTGTATCTCAAGGAAATAAAAATTGAGATGAAATCCCCATACCTTGTGTCCTGACTCTCGTAAAACTCATTCATACCACAAGTATAATAAATATAAATCTAGTATGAATAGTTTTAAAAAATCACATTGCTCTATGTAATAACATATATGGTATGATTATGAACTTGTATTACCTTATTAAAATGATCATATGTTAAGGTTTCACTTCACGTAATGCTGTCTTTATTCTTCACATGTGTCTTAATTAGTTATAAATTTGGTATTTACACTTTATATAATTATTTAAATAATGTAAAAAAATTATATAAATTTCGTGTAAATACATTATATGTGTATTATAATAATCAATAGAATATATAAGTATGAAATGGAATTCACTGTTTATGGAGATGGTAGGCCGTATGTATGCACAAACGCTATTTCTGTTTATTTATTTTGTTGGAAGAAAGAATGTAAAAGGAATATGTATATATATATATATATCATTATTATAGTATATTTATTATATCATATTTGTATTATATATTAACTGAAATCATCCTTTGTACAATCCATGTACTGTTTGAATGAATCATGTGTCTTAGAGGGGTCGATAGTCCACACTTCCTGAAACGAAATTATCGTATTGGCACCAAATGGAAAGTAAAGAAGATATGTGTTGTAAAAGGAATACCAAAGCTTAATGAAATAACAAATATAAAATATAACATATATAAATATAGTTTCCATCATAATTTCCACCATGAGAGGCGATATGGAAAATTGAACAATTATCGTTTAGTGAGGTGGTAGTTCACTATACACATAAACAATATGTTCATTATCCATTAGATGGTAGTGTGTGTAAGGATATGTTAAAAAATAAAATAAAAAATCATAGTATATTTTTATAATTTTATTTATAAAATAACATAATAAACTAGTTTGAGGGGTGGAGATAGAAATCAAAGTAATGGAGCTCAAGAGAAGATGTTACCTCTTAATTAGGTAACTCCATTTGGTTTGGGAAAAAAGGATTCCTTGGAAGACTTTATACCCAAATATAGGATTTATGGATGAATGAAGGTATTTTTATAAGTTTATTTAGAAAATATTTTCTGATAATACATGGTTTTAGAAGAGTTATGAAGAGGGATAGGTGGTGGCCTTTTAGATGGAAGGAGGAGTGGCACATTTTTAAATTTTTGAAGAGAGAATTCCACCAACCATTTTCATGTTACATGTGGATCCACTATTGATCTAAATATGAGATAAGGGAAAATAGGGTGAAAATATACCCATAAAATGTAACTTGAAAAAGTGTATAGGTCTTTTTTTTGTCTCACAGTTATGTGTTATTCCCATATTAAGCTTAATTTTACCTTAATCTATGTACTTAATTTTAATCACATTCACTATTAATTTTGGTAAAAAATAAATTTAACCTTATTAGACATTATAAATTATGATGAATCCAAATATGGAATCCATTTTTCATAATTATAATCACTTAATTTATATATATTAATTAAAAATTAATCTTGTAGTCGAGCCGACAATGCGGGTTTTTAATGTAAAAATAAACAAATGTTTGCTATGTTTTTATATCCATTATTAATATGAAAATGGATATAATTAACTAAATATTATTAATTTATAAATTTATAATCTATTTAAACTTTTAAACCAAATTAAAATATAACATAATAAAATAACTAAATTAGTTTAAAAATAAGCTTTGAATTAAAATAAGGTATTTTTCACAATTCATCAAAAAATGATGTTTCCCAGAAAAATACAAAAATTTCATCCTAAGATAATTTTAACATTTTAAATTAAAAAATGAAATTTATTTTTTATAATTCAATTTCAAAATGTGTCTAAAATTAATTTTATTGTTTTTAACAAAAGGACATGAAAAGTAGATTATTTGAGAAAAGAGTTTTCTTAAACTTATAACGACTTTACAAAAAATTATATATTTTGTTATCAATAAGTTTTATTAATATAAAAACATTATATAAATTATTTTAAAGTTATTTGTTACTATTAATATTACTTTTTTTTATGGCTAGGTTATAATTCTATCAATTAAATAATTGTAATAATGAAATCGTGTTTCAAAGAAACATTGGTGTTGCGTGTAACGTATTCCAAGTTGATGTTCCATGAAACATATTCCATGTTGATGTTCCATGTAATTCATGCCATGTTGGTGTTACGTGTAACATATTCCATGTATTTGTTATGTGTTATGTATACCAAGTCTGTATCGTGTGGAAATAATGTTTGACTTATTGCATTGAAAGACATTAATGAAAAATTAATTTATTCAAAAAATGGTCAATAAAAACTTAGGGTGTAACATTCAACCACCCTTAAAATGAAATTTTCAGTCAAAATTAACCACTTAGGTAAAAAAATGAGGACAATTTTTCTTTATAATATCCTCAAGTTCCCACATATCTTCCTCTAACTACTGATTTCTACACAAAACCTTGACCAAGTGAGTGGTATTGTTTCAAAGAACTTTCTCTGATTGGTCCACAATTTCATTAGGTTGTTCCTCATAATAATGATCCTTACTCTAGTGGTAAGACCTCTTCGTTTATTAAATGTGAAAGGCTGGGTATGTAATTCCATGGATAGATACATAGAACACATCATAGACTTGAGATATATTTGGAGGAAGTTTCAAGTGATAGGATACCGTCCCGATATGATCAAGAATCTTAGAGGAATAGATATACATATGGTTTATTTTCCCATTATTTCTGAATATCATTTCCTTCTTATAGGGTGATATTCATAGAAACACCGTTTCACCAACTTCAAATTCTAGATCACTTTGATGGTTGTTAGAATAACATTTCTGTGGACTTTGAGCTTCTTTGAAATACTGATTAATGGTTAAAACTACCTCCAACATTTCTTCAAAAATATCAGGTTCTAATATACTTCTTTCACTAACCTCATACTAGTATGTTGGATCTCTACATTTCTTCCGATAGACGGATTTGTACAATGCCATATGAATTCTTGAGTAAAAGATATTATTGTAATAAAACTTATCTAGAGGAATGTGTTGATCCCATCCACCTTTGAAATCTAGAGAACAAGATCCAAAAATATCCTCTAGGGATTGAATTGTTCTTTTATAATGACCATCTATTTGGGAAAAAATGTATTGAAGAATATAAATTTTGTATCATGTGCTTGTTGAAGGCTTCCCTAGAAAATTGAGGTAAAACTCAGATCCCAATTTGATACAATATAATGTAGCACTCCATGAAACCTTATGACTTCCTTAATGTATATCATGGCATGCTGATCTAGATAAAAGTATTCTATGATATTGATGAAGTGTGATAACATATCAAGGAAACTGAATACCAGCCATATATCTTTCATGACCTGACCCATACCAGGGCTCGAGCCACAACTCCCCCAAGCCCACCTCCATAGGCCAGGGGCTGGAGACCAGCTCCATAGGCATAACAAACTCGTGGAGGCCTTTGCCTATGTACCTATACACACACACATGCGTGCAACCAACTCAATGTAAAAGTTCATAGGGAAAGGAAAAACAAATACAACACTGCTATATATAGAAACCAAAAATATGCATCAAACTCTAAACAGTACAAGTACAGAAAAGAAAAATTAAATGGAAAGGGAAAAATACATGCCCAACCAGAAAAGCGCCACAAGCCGTAATCAGGTAGAAATTTAACACAGCTAAGAGAGCCCCACCTCGGGATCCCTAGCAACACCCACCACACGTGGTCCTAAGACCCCGTATCCCTATGCTCCTCTGAAGTCATGATCAACCTATCCGTTGTCTCTAAGGGAACACCGAGTGCGGACAAAGCCCAAGAAGGGGTGAGTATAAGAATAATCAGTAGGATTTTATGAAGGCTCAACAGATTAGAAATTGAGGTACTGAAGAGGGAAGCAGTTGATAGAACAAGGTATAATAAAATATTATAGCTCAACCTAACAAAGATGTGAAGTAAGCTCTCCTAAAAATGAGGTGATAGAAATGGTGAGAAGATATAATTCTCATCAAGTATTTGCTACATATAGTAGTATATTAGAATCGTACAACCATGAGAAGCTAGACACAAAAATCACGTGTCATACCTCACGCGTCTTCACCTCTCCTAGAAGGAGAGTAAAAAAACCCAAGGAGTGGGTACTGAAAAATGATATATATATATATATACTCAACCAAAGAATCTCAAACGAGAGAGTAAGGGGATCTCTATATCACTATCTCAACAAAGAAAAGAGTCTCCAATGGTACTAGATGTAACCACCATCGATGCCCAACATCCCACACATCTACACTAAAATGCATGTCAAAGGGTCTCAATCACTACACCTTGATACAATCTACTTCGGGTGGTTCTATCTCTCCTACAATGTTTTAAGCCATGTCACAAGGAAATGTCTTCATGGGAAAAGTGCCCCTCTTTCTTGAGTGTCCAAATTCATGTCAAACACATGTACTCACTATGCTGTATAGTCAAGAGCTCATGTCACAAAGTCAGGAACCAACTACCCAGCCCCACTAGAGGGTATGCTCAAAAGAGTCATTACCATACCCACTGCCCAACCTAGTTGGATGGTAAGCCTGAAAGAGTAACTGTCAAATCCCACTACCTAGGCTTACAAGAGGGTAATCCCAAAAGAGAAAGACAAATGGAACTGCCTATCCCAGCTGGTGCGTAAGCCCAAAAGAGAATGGCGAACGCCACTGCTCAGCCCAGCTGAAGGGTGAGCCCGAAAGAGAACGGCGAATGCATCAGCCCA
Organism: Viscum album; assembly: GCA_963277665.1. NCBI lineage: Eukaryota > Viridiplantae > Streptophyta > Magnoliopsida > Santalales > Viscaceae > Viscum > Viscum album. Next base: position 1,508,435,394 of record OY728157.1, on the reverse strand, counting down.
GCCCTACTGGAGGGTAATCCCAAAAGAGAATGGCGAACTCCACTACCCAGCCCAGCTAAACGGTAAGTCGGGATTGCACTAGTGATTTTGAAAAAATCATTTCCATCACATTCATCATTGAGAGTCTCCTAAGATAGGCATCACACTCATAAAATCTCACATCATACCTTGAAAGACACTATGGAGGGAACCATTGTGTTCTATATGAAAAAACACTCATTATAGTCTACTCGCAAGGAAAAATATGTGTTCAGAAGAAAGAGATACGAGAGGTAGAATAAAGGTAGTGGTACACGGTGCATGTGGGTCCCACACAATGTGTGACCCCGCCTCATCACCTGGTCATGTACCCAACCATCTTTGGGTACCAAAAAGTGAGCAAGTACCACTTGGTAAGTCAAGGTACTCCCATAGTACACGACACATTACTCTAGAAGCTGACGAGATCATGACACTCATCATTAAGCTAAAGGGTCAGAAACATAGGTTTGTTGACACGACACCTCGAACGGTCCCAGAACATTGAACATATATTTTCATACATATTCTCCACTCTTACAAGGGTCGAAGCTGACCTAAGACATATATTCTCTTCAAACACGTCAAAAGGATCTTCAACTGATATTCCATTCATGTTTCCACATTTAATGAGATCAAGAATAAGGCTTTGCACATCCAAATGGATCACGTCATTGCGATATTTGCAGAAAAATAGGAAAGATCTACTACTTATTCATCCAAAACAGACAACTAGTGAAAAAGGTGCTTTTCACCGCAATCTCCCAAATGACGCTTAATCACTAATGATCACAAAAAGGCTTTGCACCTTTGAATAGATCACACCATTGAGATCCTTTCAGACAAACACGCAAGGTAGGATATTTATTTTCCCCAAACAGACTTATGAAGAATAAGTCATAAAAATGCAACATACGCCTGAAAGCCACCTCTTGGGGCCCACACATCGGCCCCAAATCTGGGCTGGGAGATTGTACTATTGTAATCCCCTCATAAAAACACTATGAAAAGAGTACTCAAATGACCCAAATGGATACCATATGAAAAAGTGGAATCTCACTGTAAAACGTGCGAACCAAGCCTTGTGGGGCCTACACCTTGTCTTTAGACCAACCACTTGGAGAAGTAACTCAAAAATTCTCCACAATGATCAGGGTCACACTGTCACAAATGGCGTTCTAATCAGATGTCTGGTTTGAAATATACGTTTGATACATGCTTTCTGAATAATAATAAATATTTTATTATTATTAACTTAAGCCTCTCGGGTAACCCAACTTCAGGCACGAAAATTAAAAATTTCCAAAACCTTCTCAAAAGACCAGTCTCATGGAGAGGAACCTGTGGCCATAGAAAACACATTAATCAGATGTGCCGTTTAGAAGAAAATGTTGTTCAAAGGTACGGGCCCAAACCGACCAGACTCACCTGCCTGGGCCGGCCTGCACCGGCCAGCCCAATCCAATAAAGATGGCCAGTGGCCCACCTATTGCGCGGCCTAACCCGTTGGCCTGATGCCTGCACTGACACTGACTGGCCAACCTGGCTGGTTGTCCCTTGCATGCTGTGACAAGTAAAGACCCACCATTCACGGATTCTGCTCCCGATGTCGTCGCCTTGGCCTCCTCACCTGACGCTGCTCACACCTACTAGTGCTCCCCCTCCCGATTCCATCTAGCTATGCCAGTGCCTGCACTCCCGACCTCCTCGTCATCCTCCCCTACCTATTGTGCAGCACAAAGCCCTAAACTCACCTTCCTCCGCGCGTCGCGCGCCTCCATTCGACTCCACCGTCAAGCCGAGTGCCGGCTCACTAAGCCCCCCTCGTGCTCCGACCCTACATCACACTCCATGTCTCTGTCCGACTGCACTACCTTGGTGCCACCCGATACCTCTATTCCGCTATCAGCACCCCACTATTCGCGCTGCTCCGCCATGCCTCCTAACCACTCCACCAAACTCCACCTCCCCTGGCATCTTAGCTCCGGTGGTCCCTTCGGTGGACCATCGTAGCTTGATCAGACACCTGAAAATTATTCCAAGCATATTCTCACAATCCCTGTGATGAGACCGTCACAACACCTACCTCTGATCGACAAACTATTGCAGATTTGACACACTTAATTGTAAGCACCCAAGATCCCAAAGAACATTTGAAGATCACGATGAAAAAAACAGGATTTTTTAGCATGGGTCGATGGCCGTGTTTGTGTGACCATCAACGACGTTAACCAAAACAATGAAACAATGGGAAATGATGCATTTTAAAATTAAAACTTGAATTATAACTCAAAAATAGATGAAATCCTGTCTCGATCTATCAGTTTCTCATTGCCGACACGTCCACGACTCTCCTGTATCGATCCTCCAAGGTTCTGGTGGATTTTTCTCCTTGATTCGGTGAGGAATGGTGAAGAAATCCTAGAGAGAGAGATATTATAGAGAGACATGGGATTAGTCCAACCCTAATCCCAAACTCCATTTTTTTATTTATAGAAAAACCCACTCAGCACGGAATCCAAAACCATCGCACCCTCACATTTTATATAGTGCCTAGGTAAAACACCCCATTATAAACTCAATGAAAGTCTTGGATTTCTATTCCGATCCTTATTTCTATATTTATTTGAAAATATGCTAGTGATAAAAAATCACAATGCTATTATTCCAAAATAAAGATTTTGCCCGTGGGTTGATTTTCTCGTAACAGTCCTATGACAACAAAGCGTATACCCATCCTATATTAAACAACATGCTCTGAATTGAAATTTGGCCTCAGATTTCTGATTTGAGTTACAATTTGAGAGTTATTTGGGTTTGAGCTATCAAATGAACTAATTAATAAATTGATTAATCCATTTAACGTACCACTAACGAGCGAGGGGTCCGAACGTCTCACGCCGACATACTTTATGTTGTGCCGAGGGTAAACACCACATTCTGGACCCAACTGTGACTTCAGATTTATGATCTGGTCAACCTTTTAAGATATACCCTTTTTTCGTTGTGTGAAAAATAAAAAACACTTAACATTTTTGTATAATTTATTCCAGGCACACTGGGCCTCTGAATTGAATTCCGTCTCAGTGCCTAGCTCTAGAAACATATATAGAAACATTCCAAAGGATTACAAGGAAAAACAGAGTCTCTACATCATTCCCTCCTTCATGTTTTTCGTCATCAAAAAGAAAAATTAGGAAAAACAACTCGGGATACTGAACTTGCACCTGACTCTATCTCTCTCAATAAAACCGACATGTTTCCATGCAGGCACAACACACAAACCAAAAATATGGTCCATACTCACAAGGTCTTATCTTTTTGATGACATGTGGAGGAACACACACGTATCTCATCATCTACGACACATGGAAGACATCGTGTGCACACTCTAGCTATTGGGGGGGGGGCAAGGCGGTAGGCAACCTTGCCATCTATAGCTTGATTCCGAATAGCCCGAAGAAACTTGTGGGATAATTTAATTCCTCAACCAAACCTCTAAATTCCATGTCAGGAATATAATCATAGTTTTTCCATAGAACAAGGTCTCATGATTCCCTCCTTCAGAATGTCCATCTGGTTAAACACTCAAGGATATATTGTCACACAAGATTTCACAGTATAAGAATCATAACTAAGACCCTATAATGTGGTCAAATGATTATCCACTAGAAGAGGATAATATTAATTGTTTTTAATATAATATTCATGTGATTTATTAATCATAAACACCATTTTTAGTGAATTTTACTCATTGAACTTTATTTCACATTGTGATTGTAATTCCTTCTTAAAATGCACTATTACATGGTACATTCTTGAACATATCATAAAACACAAAATGATCTTAATTTTATTTTCATATTTTATTTTTAGGTCTCCCATTATCTAAGGAACAATTCATGATTTTGGAGCACTTGAAGATTGAAATTGGAAGACCACCAAAGTGGGCCTTAAACTAACAAACATTCTAGGCGAAGTGAACTGAAAAAAATCCAAATACACGTACTATAGTGGCCATGATTCAAGACCAAAGAGTCTCAAAATTTAACTGGAGATATAAGACATCATGGGGAACATTTCATTCAACATTGGAAAGAGCTAATTTTGTGTTTTTAAGGGATTTTCATGAGGCCCAAGTTGAAGATGAAATTCTGGGCCAGATTCTGAGACCCAGAAAAACAACCCACTATTTAAATCATATCTCAAAAACCACAAAGTATTTTGGGATACAATTTTACATAATATTAGGGGACATCCGGGGACTAATTTAAGTCTTCTATGGACCACTCCAATTCGGTCTAATAGAAGGTTATTTTGGCACTTCTGTTCGGTGGATGCATGCTGGCTCCCACTTCGAGGCAAGAATTGAAAAGTCTCCTATGCATTAAATGTCCACCCAACTTGGCCCACCAAAATTAATTAAAGAGACTTGGGAAGGGGTGGATCGACCAAAGGCTTCCTTATTACCTATTTAAGTCAGTTTTGGTATAGGATTTAGGGATATTTGATGATTTGTTTCATTGTAATGTTTTGCTGTCCATTTGATGTTGTAATCGTTCTTCATTCTCATGTAAGTTGTTTGAATCACACCAGTTCTTAATAAAAGTTCTTCATTTTCTATTTTTATATTCTTATTATTATCACTTTGATACTGTTGCTTCAAGGTGTGAATTTATTCACACCAAATCTTGTGAAATTTATCACACAACGGTGGAGTGATCATTTTTGTTGTTGTTATTTTTTCTTCTTCAATTCCGCCCCTATGAGTCTACTTTCTGCTTCCTTTGAGATCATAGAATAAATGGAGGGCTAAACCCTTATGGGTTGGTCCTATGTAGTTTCATGGGGGAAGATTGGATGTTATTTTATGATCTTAATTTATGTAATCATTTCATTAATTTAAGATGTCCATTTGATGATTATTTTATTCTTCATCTTCGCCAACTTTAACAATGACACATTTCGAGTGCTAGTACGATCCAATTCCTTGGAGTGATCATTAAATTGACCCCCTAAGTGCATTATTGATTAGACTTGGAATTGTTTAAGGATTAAATTGGTGAATGATGTTGAGTAATTATATCATTTTGTGGATACATCTTGAATTAGTGAACTGAAACATTTTAAAAAAATAAATACATCCAATATAACCCTAGTAACAAATTAGGATCAACTCATATGAATTAATTGTTTTAGACTAAATAATTGTATGTTTTTTTTATTTTGTTCTTTAAATTAAATCACTAGTTATTCAAATCAATTCAATCTGAATATTTGGCCACTTCATAGCCAAATCCTTCCAAAATCAGAGTGTCTTTAGGTTCCTTCTTCGGTCCCTGTGGATTCGACCCCTAAATGTAATACAACGACCGCATAACTGTAGGGTAAATTTGGGTGAACCAAATTTTGGCTTTTTTGCCAGGGATCGAACCTAGTTCACCCGCATGATAGGCAGGAATACTTACCACTATACTACAACGACCGCATAACTGTAGGGTAAATTTGGGCGACACCAAATTTTGGCGCCGTTGTCGGGGACCCAAGTAAGTACTTTAGACACACATTTTCTTTTCTCACCCCACATTATCTACTCTCACCCCAATCTCTCTTATCTTTACCCCTTTTTGTTTGTGTGTCTTGAGAATCTAGAATCCAACTTTCTATCTTCTCCAATAGAGTATCTTTCAAATTATCATGTCACAAAATCATGCTGGAAGGAAATGAAAAATGAATATTGGGAAGACCCTAAATTAGAAAATTTCTTTGATCAGCCCTTGATTAATTACCACACACCTAATGATATGTACAATCAATGAGATGATGATTGTTTAAAGGATCAATTTCCAGCCCTATCGAGGATGATTGAAGAGATGAAAGTTAATGAAGTTCACAATTTACAAACTCCTATCCAACCTAATACTCAAAAACTCCATGAACAATTGTGTAATAAAATGGAGATAATGAGTTCTGAGGTATCATCATTGAGATTAGAACTACAATGCAATAATACTTGTGAGGAACCCATCCATATACCAACTGTACCTTCTGAAACCTTATGTGGAGTGTCTAGTTTCCCACAAAACTCTCATGAATTTATTGAAGAAACAACCTTTGGATTTGGGGTAGGGGAAGTGAATAAAGAAATTGTTGAAGGGTCTTTAAATCAGGAAGAAATTGATTTTTTAAATTCAAAAGATAATAACTTGACATCATGGATTGAGTTTCCTGAATGTGGATCCATTATTGAATTTTTAGGACCACCAATCACTGAATAATTGGGAGAAATACCAAACATTGAGCTCATACCTACTCCTAGAATTCAAATGGACACTTTTGGGGACGAATCATATTTTTACAAGGAACCAATTCATTCTAATGTATTTGGAGAAGAAACAGATTTTCATTCAAATTTCCAATCTTCTTTAGGAAATTTCAACCAACCTGAACTCAAAATCATTGTCATTCCTTCCCCACTCGAGTATCCCATCATTTGTGATAAACAAGATCTTGGGGTTTTCATTCATTCATCTCACGAAACCCAAAAATGGGGGTTTATCTTTGATTTATTAGGAAAGACTACAGAATATTAAAGATCAACCATTTCTGATACTCCTTGAATTTTCCCATTAATTTTAGAAAATAGGATTGTTCATGAATCAAATTCAAAACCTTCTTACTAACCACAAGGGAGACTCATTATCAATAAATTTAAAGTGGAGAAAGATGAGGTAATTAAAATGTTTAAAGTTGGAATTGGATAAGTTGGTGGGTTCAAGTCGAGCTACAGACTTTAAATTAAGCACTGCACGGGAGGCAACCCGTGATTTTCATGTTTCCAATCACTGTGATTAATTTTTTTTCATTTTGATTTTTTTATAAAAAAAATTAGACAATTGACCTGTTCTTCTTTTATGATTAAGGATGGGTATGAAAGGGGAGAACCGTATTCATCCGTGTCACGTGGTGTGATCCCTAAGTAATACCTTACCCATAAATTTAAAATAAGACAATGTATCATCAGTTTATTTTATTTTATTTATGTTTTTGTAGGTATTTAAAAAAATATAGACTATTGACCTATTATTCTTTTATGAGTAATAATGGGTATGAAAGGGGAGAACCGTATTCATCCGTATCACGCGGTGTGATCCCGGAGTAATACCTTACCCAAAAATTTAAAAGAAGACAATGTATCATCAGTTTGATTTAAAAAAAGGGAAAATCATAAAAATGATGATACTTGGTATTACATAAATTGTTGTGTTGTTTGTTTTTTCTGGTTTGTTCTTATTTGTATGGTTCATGGATTATTTTGGGTGATACATGTTCAATCAAAGAGGTGCCTACATCCCCCCAAGAGATCAAAGGAGTAATCCGGAGCGTCATGAAATTTAACTTCAAAAACCAGGTGAATTTGTTCCATGTTTATCATTTTCAATTTTATCTTTGAACTCCTCTCCTACCCCCCTTAAAACTTTTCTTTTTTTAAACAATGGGGACAATGTTATTCTATGTTGGGGGGGAGATAAAATAAAAATTTTGATCTTGTGTGCAAAAAAAAAATGTGTGGAAGGAAAAATTTCATTAACCTTGAACATGATAATAGACATTTCAATCTCTAAAATTGGATATCAAATAATTTTGAATACCTTGATTCTGATTTTAATGCATGTTTAAGTTCATGTGCATAGATTTTGGAAAGTGCGGTTGTCTGATGTGATTTTTCACCGTTTATATTTTCATCTATTTATTTAAAAAACACAATGCACATCCTTTAGGTTGTGGGGTATTAGTTTGAATTATTGGGACCCATAATAAATGGCATAGGGTTGGTGATCATTTTAATTTTAACATGAGTATTAAAAAAAATAAATTTGCACGTAGAGAAATGGATTGACCTAATGTGTGGCTTTCAACACTTGGGGATCGTGACTCCATAGTTGTCTGGCCCGAAGTTGGGCATTTTATCTCTATTTTTGGTAATTTGAATTTGTTTTTGATTGAGTTAACTCAAGACGATGCCCGAGTATGTGAGTTTCACTTGGTGCCCTAAGGTCTTTGAGCCTGGGAGTCATCTGCAAAGTCTTGTTACATGGGTTGACTCGATTGAGTTCAATTTCAATTACCACAGAAAAATTGAATTTTTTTGAATACTCATCTTAATATTAAAATCTCATTCCTCCTAGCGCTTCCATATTTTCTCCCTTTGAATGAAAATGAACCCCCATGTCTATTGTGATTCACAACACTTCGTCATGCTTAATTGAAATAGGATGAAATGTGGCGATGAATTTGAACAAAGGAGTGATCTTGGGCTTGGGTTATGCCTCTGGAATTAGCTTGTTTTAAATGATTTTGATGAGTTTCATAATTTTTTGGTATGTGGTCTTTGGGTGATCAATGTGTATTAAAATGTTTTTGGAAAAGGGAATTCGAATTTCATATTTTTGAGATATATTTTGCTCGGGACTAGCAAAAATCAAGTTGGGGGGTGTGATTAGCCACTAGAAGAGGCTAATATTAATTGTTTTTAATATAATATTCATGTCCTTTATCAATCATAAACACCATTTTTAGTGCATTTTACTCTTTGAACTTTATTTCACATTGTGATTGTAATTCCTTCTTAAAATGCACTATTACATGGTGCATTATTGAACATATCATAAAATAAAAAATGGTCTTAATTTTATTTTCATATTTTATTTTTAGGTCTCCCATGATCTAAGGAATAATTCATGATTTTGGAGCACTTGAAGATTCAAATTGGAAGACAACCAAAGTGGGCCTTGAACCAACAAACATTCTGGGCGACGTGAACTGGAAAGCAACCCAATAAACGTACTGTATCGGCCATGATTCAAGTCCAAAGAGTCTCAAAATTTAACTGGAGATATAAGACATAATTTTTAACATTTTATTCAACATTGGTAAGAGCTAATTCTGTGGTTTTAAAGGAGTTCCATGTGGCCCAAGTTGAAGATGCAATTCTGGGATAGATTCTGAGGCCCAGAAAAACAGACCGCGATTTAAATCATATCTCGCAAAAAAAATGTATTTTGAGATGAAATTATACATACTATTAGGAGAAATATGGGGATTAATTTAAGTCTTCTATGGCCCACTCCAATTAGGTCTTCTAGAAGGTGATTTCGGCGCTTCTGTTTGGTGGATGCATGCTGGCTCCCACTTCGAGGCAAGAATTGAAAAGTCTCCTATGCATTAAATGTCCACCCAACTTGGCCCGCCAAAATTAATTACAGAGACTTGGGAAGGGGTGTCTTGACCAAAGGCTTCATTATTGCCTATTAAAGTCAGTTTTTTTGGAGGATTTTATGGATCTTTGATGCTTTGTTTCATTGTAATGTTTTGCTGTCCATTTGATGTTGTAATCGTTCTTCATTCTCATGTAAGTTGTTTGAATCACATTAGTTCTTAATAAAATTTCTTCATTTTATTTTTTTATATTATTATTCTTATCACTTTGATACTGTTGCTTTAAGGTGTGAATTTATTCACACCAAATCTTGTGAAATTTATCACACAATGGTGGAGTGATCATTTTTGTTGTTGTTGTTTTTGCTTCTTCAATTCTTCCCCTACGAGTCTACTTTCTGCTTCCTTTGAGATCATAGAATCAATAGAGGGATAAACCCTTATGGGTTTGTCCTAGGGAGTTTCATGGGGCAGATTGGATGTTATTTTATGATCTTAATTTTTGTAATCATTTCATTAATTTAAGATTTCCATTTGATGATTATTTTATTCTTCATCTTCGCCAACTTTAACAATAACACATTTCGAGTGCTAGTACGATCCAATTCCTTAGAGTGATCATTAAATTGATCCTCTAAGTGCATTGGAGATTAGCCTTGGAATTGTGTAAGGATTAAATTGGTGAATTATGGTGAGGAATTATATCATTTTTTGGATACGTCTTGAATTAGTGAACTGAAACATTTTAGGAAAATAAATACATCCAATCTAACCCTAGTAACAACTTAGGATCAACTCATCTGCATTAATTATTTTAGACTAAATAATTGTATGTTTTTTTTATTTTTTTCTTTAAATTAAATTAGTAGTTATTCAAATAAATGAAATATGAATATTTGGCCACTTCATAGCCAAATCCTTCCAAAATCAGAGTGTCTTTAGGTTCCCTCTTCAGTCCCTCTGGATTCGACCCCTACCTATACTACAACGACCGCATACCTGTAGGGTAAATTTGGGCGCAACCATAAACCGGTGATGGATTCAACACCATCGACTGAAGAAAATTTGTTCCCTCCCACTCCAATAGGGTCATTTATAGGGAATCTAACTGCTACAAAACTTCCCACACCCAGTGAGCCTGTGATTTCCTACTATGGGAATATACTACAATGTTGCGTGTTCCCAGAGTATAGACTCTCTCGATGTCATAGTCCTGCAGGAATTTCAACCAACATTGTCTTCTGAGGTTCAAGTCTCTCTGTGGGAAGACACACCCGAGGCTCTGGTGGTCTGAACTAACCACAAATCACTCTCCGAAAAGATATCATCTCCACATTCTTAGGTTGAAGAATACCACTTCCAGCACCACATAGTGAGTCGCGTAGTTCTGTTTACGGGGTGTCTATCACCTTGACCTATAATTGACAACAGTATCAAGATTGACGTTGAGCACACAAGGTACCAATGAACATGGAAGTTGAGTGAACTCATCCAACCATAATAGGATAGACACGAAAAGAATGTGGAATACCCTTTGCGTCTTTTCCCCTCTTGGAAGGAGAGTAATCCCCAAAACAAGCAATTTTCCAAAACATACTAGTGGAACCTCATGCAAAGGGAAATCAAGAAGCACGACTCCAATGGAAATCCAAGACCTACTCTGACACTCCACTGCACAACCCCTCCATGAACACACAAGTCAGATAGATTCATCCACCACACCTCGATACTATCCACTTTGGGTTGCACTGACTATCCCTCAAAGTTTTTCTCACGTCAAAAAATGAATCTTAGTGGGGGGAAGAACCCCTCTTTCTCATGCATTCAATGATATGTTGAAAAATATCGGCATAGGGTTACACTGACACCCTGCATCATCCTTGGTAAGTCCTCGATCAAGGTGATGGAAAAAAAGAGTACCTCACACATTGTCTATCAAATTATACTATAGATGGTAGAAAAGATAGAGAGTGTACCTCCTATCATCTCACGTACTACAGGATTGTAGACATCCATAATATGAAACTACCCATGGCATCAACTGCCAGCTCCCTGAGCCTAACATGGGCTGCCTAGCAGTGGTGGAAGGACCTCACAACATCATCCACACACTATAGTTCTTCCTTATCTTCTACCAACACCACCTCCCTAGGGAACACCTTTTCCTCACCTACGAGATCTCTGATCAAGAAACTTCTTATGATATTGTGGAACATCTTCAAGCTACCTAGAAAACATAGAAAATATGTTCTAGTAATATCGTTCAACTTGACCTTGCTGGTCAAAATCAAAGCACTAGCCCTCCATGGGATTTCTTAGTGCTCTAAGTTGTCCCAGAACATGTTCCTGAGCCTTATCAAGGGTAATACTCATGCGTCAAGGGCCTTCCAACTGAAATATTCTAGCTATGGAAGACATCCCAAGTTTATTTTTCCCACTACCAAAACCTACCAATTGGTGCCCCTCTGATAGAATTCTCCTTCTCACCAGTTCCTACTCCAACACCCAGAGATAGGTGAGGATGCACAAGGGCACTACGCTGGCACAAATGTCCTCTATAGAGACCCTTCTCAAAAATTTGTGCCCAGAAGTTTCATTCATGGGACATGTACAAAGAGTACCGAGTAAGGTCCACTAAACTAGTTGTGTACTCAACCATCTTCATCCCTCCCTAATGAAGCTCCATTATCTCCTGAAACTGTATGAAGCATAAATAGGAGGTGTATTAATCCTCATGAAATAACTTCTAGAAGTCATCCCAAAAGAGTGTTGAATCATCATGAATCTGAGTATCCCAACTCTACAAATTCCAAGATGCTCCATGGAAAAATATTGGATGTCAAATCCACCATCCAAACTATTGGTGTCCGAACAAACCTGAAGAGGTGAACCACTAACTCTAGCCAACCCTTCACTGCCTGAGGGTATGGATTACTGTGGAACCTCAGTGGTGATAATAGAAGTCACAGAGCCTGCTCAGCCTATGATCATCATCAGCCTTTATTGTCACTGATCCATAGGTGGAGGTCATGAAACCTATACTCCAGGAGAAAGGTAAATCATATGATGGATCCTGAAATAAGGCCTCATCACTCATGGAATCGTTGTCACGAACCAGAGATATTATCTTGGTTTTATATCATTGCAAAGGCATCCTAAATCCGATCAAAGAGTACCACACTCAAAATGAGAATATATATATATATATATATCAACAGTGATGGGGTGCTGACTCATAAAGGAAATTAAATGACTCAATCCTATATGATTCATGTACCAATGTTCCCTGCAACCAATGTCTCAACACGCCGAGTTGACAAGTGGGTAATCAGGGTCCTAGTGAATGGCTATGTCGGATGCCACACCATCACTAGACTCCGTGGCCTGAGATCTACTCTCGAGACACATTGAAATTGTTTCCCTAAAAATCAACCAATTACTTTTTAGGGATTGTCTGAAAAACTTCCTAAGGAACAAACCACCTTTGATACAATTTTTTCATGACCCAAATCATACCAGAGCTTGATCCACAACTACCCCAAGCCCACTTCCATAGGCTAGGGGATGGCGACCAGCACAGAAGTCATAAAAAACTCAGGGAGAGATTTTTCTAAGTACCTGTACACACACACACAAAACCAAATCAATGAAAAAGTGCATAGGGAAAGGAAAAAAAGATACAATAATGCTATATCTATAAACCACAAATAAACATCGACCTCTAAATAGTACAAGTAAAAAAAAGTAAACTAAATGAGAAACAGAAAAAAATAAATGCCCAACCAGAAAAGTGTCACAACCCGCTATCAGGTGGAAAAGTAAAATAGCTGAGAGAGCCCCGATCCTGGATCCCAAGCAACGACCACCACATGGGGTCTGAACACCCAATATCCCTACGCTCATATGAAGTCACAATCAACCTATTTTTAATCTGCAAGGGAACACTGAGTGTGGGAAAATCCTAAGTAGGGTGAGTATAAGAATACTCAATAAGATTCCCTGAAGGCTAAAGGGAGTAGCAGTTGAGGTAATGAAGAGGGAAGCAGTAGATAAAATAAGATATAGTAAAAGAGTACAACTCAACCCAACAAATAAGTGAAGTATGATCGTCCAAACATGAGGAGCTTGAAATAGTGAGAAGATGGACTTATCATCCAGTCATTGCTACCCATAGTAGGAGAGTAGACTCGTCCAACCATGAGAAGATAGACATGGAAATCAAGTGGAAAACCCTACGTGTCTTAGACTCTCCGGGAATAAGAGTAACCAAAACCCAAGGAGTGGTTACTGCAAAATGATATATATATATATATATATATATATTGTAATTCCCCGACCCCAGTTACCTAGTGTCAGTGCTTTATTACATAAAATTGTCATGATCATAAGGAAATCATGTCTCGAAAGACCGACCAGTTTAGTATTATTGGAAACAATATTCATACATAAGTTCAACTTTACAACTTGAAAAGAAATAGAACACAAATATATTTCATTAGAAACATACAAGCCTCCTAGATTATGCCTGCTGGTCACTCATAACTAACTTCTTCATATCCAGGGAAAATTAAACATAAGAAAGGGGTGAGCTCAAACGCTCAGTAAGGGTAAGTAATACAGTGAAAAATGACATAAATATTAAGCATGGTAAATAACTGAAACCACATGGCTTTACCAATAATAAACATGAATAATTTTATGGCAAGAATATGAGATGAGTAAATAATGCCATAATAAAACATAATAATGGGTATTCTACTAGTATAATGACCACATGAACCATCAATATTATTTCCAAAATGAGGGAATGTATAATGCCAGACATTCTAAAACATTTTGTCAAGGCCTCATTCAAGACGTCTAAAAATGATTAAGTCCTCGGCCAAAAACATAAATCAATTTGGGAAAGGGCCTTATCCAATTCCACATATAGTTGTCTCGTGAGACCTACCGATGAATCGAGGAGCTATAGCGGGCTCCACCCATCACTTACTAAGTCCAATACATTCCTCATATGAAAACATTTAAACATATCATAAACATTCTTATTAAAACTAGCATATGAAATGTCAATACTTTAACCATAAATCATGAATGGTATAAAAATAGCACATCCACAGTAAAAAATATCAAAAAACCTTCAATACAATATGTAAGTTTTGTATCATAATAAATCAACTCCAAATAAACTTAAAATCCATCAAAGGATGTTGACATAGATGAAATCAAAACTCTTTTTAGAGAAATATCTCTTTCTATTTTGAAATCATTTAAGAGTAACATAATTATAAAATAAAAAATTTACTTTGAAAATATTCTTATAAGCTTGTAAGGGAATATTCGATGAGTTTATTATGGTAGAAAATAGCCGCACCCACCATAAAAGTTAAAAAAGACATTCTTACATTAATTTTGTCAAAAAGGTTAAAAAGGACCTTGTTTGGAAAATGACGGAAAGATTCCTTTATAAAAATCTTATAAAAAGTCAAAAAAGGGTATAAATTACTTTAACCCATATTCTTTAAAATAGTAAGAATGTTTTTAAATACATTTTTAAGAAACATGGATGTGGATGATAAAGAGGTCCTAGTAGATAATTATGTATAAACAACCTCGGATAATGAAGAGATTGTGAAATAAACCCTTACCTTGTACTTTTGCTTGGTTGAGGGTAGGTTAAACTCCTGTATAATGGTGAAATAATTGTTATTAAATTATAAAATAATCATATACATTAATATGATATCATATATGATCTTTTAACATTGCTTTGTTAATAATATCTTAGTATTATCGTCGTTTCAGGTATTAACTTACTCATTTTATTTTTTATGTTTTGTTAAATAAGACATGTTTATTATGGATAGGTTGTATCTTATTAATATCCAGAATTATATCAAGTCCTTAAACATTATTTTTAATCATAAAATGCAAATTATACTTGAATGGATATAATGGGGAATGAATCTCATCGCGTTCGTGGAGACGGTAGTCCGTACGTACGCACGAGCGACAATATCACTCTTTTGATATTAAAATAATATAATTTGGATAGTATATCATATATACAGAATCATTATCATGTTATATTTATTATTTACATGAATTACACATCATTATTATACCCATCCAAATAATAATGTATTGAATAACAATTACACCACGACGTGGAGACGGTAGGCCGTACGTACGCACGTATAGTGACATGTCATTCAAAGGGTGGATAGAATACTGAATATGGTTGTACCATATTTATAATAACATCAAATTATATATAAGATACTTGATTTATTATTTTATAATGGAAATAACAAAGAAATAAGAAGTTGAAGAAGAAAGGAACTTGAAAGAGGGTGGTGAAAACATTACCTCTTCTTTGGGTTTTTCCTTTTGATTTGATAAAAAGGGCTCCTTAGGTTGGCTTTCTAACTAAAGAAATGCCTCTAGGATGAAGGTCATATAGTTGAGAGGGTATTTTGGCAGATTTTGGCCGAACAAAAATGCTTTTAAGGTTTGAATAATTGGTTAGAAGTGGCGTCCTTTTATAAGGGGGAGGAGGGGCTCTTTAGGAAAAACATAAAGTATTAATTTATAATAAATTCATATTCGGTTTATAATGGATCCAAAGTGGATTATTAGAAGTCTAAGGTGGGTATGGGTTGAAATTATTTCATCAAATATATTTTAGACAGGTTTGGGTCACTATATTAACCTTATCATTTATATTTAACTCTTAGTTAAATAGTTCTACATTTACCATGTCACTTTGTATTTTTATAATATATGGTTAATAAAATTACTATATAATTCTAAGAGACCCCCAAGTGGTCCATTAATGATACCCCTATCATGATATAAGTCCTTTGGCCGATCCTTAGATTTTTAGGAATAGAATATCAATTAATAATATAATATTTTTTTAAGAACTCATTTATGTCAATTTTGACACTATTTAATAATTGATTTTTGTTAAAGTCTTAAAAACTTTATTAATTCGAAATAAATTAATTTAAGCAATCATAACATGTCATATTAACTAATAAAATTCGTTTATGGCATCAAAACTTTGAAATTATATTTATTTTAACATTTATAATACTAATTATTTGATTGTTTCATTAATAAGGAAAATACTGAATCATTATTGTGTCATAAATATATTTAATTATTCAATGTCTAAAAATTATAAATAAAATACCATTACATAGGAAATAGTTTTATATTTCTAATTAATATTTATAGTCAAAAAATAACATATATAACCCTATGTAAAAATTGTTTTGATAAAAGATATATGCTTATGTCATTTTTATATTTACTTAATTAATATAAAGTGTCATTATCACTTACAACTGAATCCATGGGGTCCCAAAATCGACCCAAAGATTCCCATGGTCAGACATGTATCAACCAATAGAGTTATAACACATTTTAGGGTAATTTATTATTATTATAATATTATTTCTTTACCCTTATTTACCAGATTTACCTTTTAACTATGGTAAATAAAATATTTACCGAAGTAATTATTCAAAATGTCTAAAAATAAAATTTACCTATTTACACAATTTGGACCTCTTGATTATAAAACTGGAATCCATTTTTCTAAATTCAAAACACAGAAGTGGCATAAATTAATTTAAAATTAATTCCCGCTGTCAAAACAAAAAGCGTGTTTTTAAGAAATAATAACTATCAAAAGATTGACACTTGTTTATGTCCGGTTTAAATGTGAAATTACATCCAATGATGAATATTATTGCATAAAAAGGCTCGGGTGGTTCTTCATCATATGTTCATCGGGTTCCCACATTACCTCTTCCATCTTATGGTTTGTCCATAGAACTTTTACTAGACGAGTTGTCCAGTTTCTGAGCATTTGTTCTCTTGTATCAAGAATCTTGACGGGCTCCTAGCAATAAGATAGATCAGGTTCTAGTTATAATTCCTCGTAAGTGAGTACATGCGTTGGGAAGACATGTATTTTCTCAACAGTGATACATGGAACACATCATGAACTTTGGAGAGACTTGGCGGTATTGCCAAACGGTAATCTAAAGCCCCAATTCATTCTAGAATTTCGAAAGGTCCTATGTACCTGGGACTCAATTTACCTTTCTTACCGAAACTTATAACTCCCTTCCATGGAGATACCTTTAAGAAAACATGATCTCCTACCTGAAATTACAAATCCTTCTTTCGATTATTAGCATAGATCTTCTGCCTACTTTGAGCTTCTTTGATGTGGTTTTAGATTACCTTCACCTTTTCTATCATTTCTTCAACAAGTTCTGGGCCTACAAATTTTCTTTCACCAATGTCATCCCAATAGGTTGGTGTGTGACATCTCTTTCCGTATAACACTTCATATGGTGCCATCTGAATACTTAAATGGAAGCTATTGTTATAGGAAAATCCCACCAGAGGTAAATATTGATCCCACATACCCAGAAAGTCAAGTGAGAAAGATCTCAACATGTCTCTTAAGGTTTGAATAGTCCGTTCTGATTTTCCATCTGTTTGAGGGTGGTAGGCAGTGCTCAAATGAAGTTCAGTATCCAAGGCCTTCTGAAGACTCTTCCATAATCTTTAAGTAAAACGGGGATCACGATCAGAAACAATTGATAGGGGTACTCCATGAAGCCTCACAACTTCATTAATATATAGTCTTTCTAGACATTCAAGTGGTAGATCTTCTCTTATAGCAAGAAAATGTGATGACTTGGTAAGACGATCAACAATGACCCATATTTCATCGTTCATTCTAGGAGTCTTTGGTAGTCCCATGATAAAGTCCATTATAATATTATCCCATTTCCACTCAGGTATGGGAAGAGGTTTCATGACTCCTCTAGGCTGTTGCCTTCCAACTTTCACTTGTTGAAAAACCATACATCTTGACACAAAATCAGCAATCTCCCTATTCATGTTGTCCCACCAAAAGTGTTCCTTCAAATCTCTCTATATTTTGGTGCTTCAAGGGTGTATAGAGAAATTGGAACTATGAGAATCATCCAAAAATTCTCTTTTTAGATCAGGTATATTGGGAACACAAAGTCTCTTCCCAAATTTCAAAATTCCATCTTCATACACAAAGTCACTCAATATCCCATCATTCACAACTTTAATCTTCTTTTGAAACTCTTCATCACTGGTCTGAGAACTCTTTATCCTTTCTAGTAAAGATGGTTTGACAACCATTTTAAAAAGTATTGAGGTTTCACCTTCCATGGTGATTCCCATATCCATCTTTACTAGATACATGTATATAAGATCCTTTTCAACTCTCATATTGTTCAAAACTCCATGATCCTTTCTACTCAAAGCATCTTCCACCTTATTTGCCTTCCCCGAGTGGTAGTGTATCGTACAATCATAATCCTTGAGTAGTTCAATCCATCTCCTTTGCCTCATGTTGAGTTCTTTCTGTGAGAAAATATACTTCAAACTCTTGTGATTAGTATAAATCTCACATTTTCACCATAGAGATAGTGTCTCCAAATCTTCAAAGAAAAGATTACAACATCTAACTCAAGATCATGAGTAGGATAGTTTTTCTCATGAATTTTCAGATGTCATGATGCATAGACAATAACTCTATCATTTTTCATAAGGACACAACCAAGTCCTTTCTTCTATGCATCACTATAAATAAGAAACCTGTCATTTCCAGATGGTAGAGTCAAAATAGGAGCATTGAATAATCTTCTCTTCAGTTCTACAAAACATTCTTCACACTCTTTTGTCCAAAAAAATTTAACCCCTTTATGTGTGAGCTTAGTTAATGGGTTAGCCAATCGGGAAAAGTTCTGGACGAAACACCGATAATAACCTGCTAAGCCAATAAAACTACATACCTCGGTTATAATCATCGGCGCTGGCCATTCTTAGATTGCTATTATTTTAGAAGGATCAAAAGAGATTCCATCCTTAGAGACAATATGGCCAAGAAAAGAAATCTCCTGAAGCCAGAATTCACACTTGCTAAACTTCCCATATAATTCATGTCTTCTAAGAGTCTTCAGAATACTGCGCAAGTGATTTTCATGATCCTCATAGATTTTGGAGTATAACAAGATATAATCAATAAATACCACCACAAAATTATCGAGATATTCCTTGAAAACTATATTCATTAGATCCATGAATACAGAGGGTGCATTAGTCAATCCAAAAGGTATTACTGTAAACTCGTAATGACCGTACCTGGTTCAAAATGTTGTCTTTGGAATGTATTCATTCTTTACACACAACTGATGGTATCCAGATCGAAGGTCAATCTTTGAAAAGTATTGATCTCCATGCAGTTGATCAAATAAATCATCAATGCGAGGTAGGAGATACTTGTTCTTTATTGTTATAGCATTGATTTCCCTGTAGTCAATACATAACCTCATAGATCCATCTTTCTTCTTAACAAAAAGGACAGGGGATCCCCATGAATAAACACTAGGGTGAATAAATCCCTTATTAATCAATTCCTCTAGTTTTTTTCTTTAGTTAAACTAATTACACAGTGGCCATTCTATAAGGGGTCTTCGATATAGGCCTTGAACCAGGAATTGAATCAATGAAAAACTCAATTTCTCATTCTGGAGGATGTCCAGGTAAATATTCTGGAAACACATAAACATATTTTCTCAAAATAGGTACATACTCTATTTGAACATTACTTTACTCTCCCACAGTTATTTCATTCTCTTCCTCCCTGATAATTGAATTTAGTTGAGATACTGGGGAGGATCTAGATAAGAATCAGGTGGTGAAGATTCTACTCTAAAGATAAGGTGTTCTTTATCATCATCATAAAAAATCATAACCTTCTTCTTCTTACAATAAATTTTCACATCATGGTCCGAAATCAAATCTATACCGAGGATTATATCAAATTCAGTCATGGGTATGATGATGAGATCAGCAGATAAAGAACATTTATATGCCCTAATGGGAACAGATCCACAAAACTTTGTAGCAATGATACTTCCCTTAAGAGTTTTAACTGACAACTCCCTTATTAAATCAAATTGGAAATATCTAATTTTCCTAGAAAACTGGGAAGATGTAAAACAATGCGATGATCCAGAATCAAATCAAGCATTTTCTAAACTTGAGGAAACCATTAAATTACCTGCCACCACGTCTTTTGGGGCTTCAACCTCAGTAGTAGTGATTGCATAAGATTGGCCTTGGTACCTTGGACTTTTCTAAGGTAAGTTTCCCTGACGCTTAGGACATTAATTTTCATAATTTCCCATCTCCCTGAAATTGTAGCATTGAAAATTGGTAGCATCTTTCTTTCCTTTACAATCACCAGCTAGATGGCCTTTCTGTCCACACTTATAACATACTCCTTTTCCTTTTAGACAGGCACCTGGGTGCTTCCTTATGCAATTATCACAAGGTGGAAATTCAATTCTTCCCTTCTTCCCTGTTTCCTTATTTCCTTTCCTAGAGTATTTAGAAGATATCTTCTTCTCTTGCTTTGATTTAAAGTCATAAGACTTAGATAATTCTTTTTCTATCTTGATAGCACACGAGACAATATCTTCGTATGATGAGAAGGATTGTGAGACCAATGCTCGATGGAGAAATGGTTTTAACCCATAAAATAAATGATCAATCTTACTTCTTGGGTTATGTATATAATATGCAACATACCTTTCTAACCTTGTAAAGTTATCCTTATACTTTGTGACATTCTCATCCTCCTTTTGTCTCAGACTCAGAAATTGCCTTTCCATATCTGCTCGATGGTCACGAGGAAATTATTTTTCTAAAAACAGATATTTTAACTCCCTCCATTCCATATTTGATACTTCATCATATTCCTTCATGTTTTGAATCAATGACCACCATTGATCAGTATCTCCAGTGAGGCGGTAAACTACCATGATAAATTTTTCCCTTTCACTACTCCTCAAGGCATAGAATATTTTCTCTAAGGAATTTATCCATTGCTCAGCTACTAAGGGATTTTTAATCCCATTGAACGTTGGTGGTTGTTTCCTCATGAAGAGATCTAACATTAATCCACCACACTGTGGATCTAGGTGCTCTATACGGGTAAGGTTATTATTCATAACCTAAGTGAGTTGTCCCAGTATAGTGATTAGCTGATCAGCACCAGTTGCATTAACAGCTCCATTATAATTATCTTGAGCAGGAGGGAAATCCCTATATGGAGTGCGTGAATTGATAGGGTTTCCATTTCTTCCACTAGGTGCCATTTCTAAACAATGGCATAAACTGGATCAGTTTATGAATCAAAATACATAATTCCATACTTGTAAAACACTTAACATAAATTGAACTATTTATGGATATAATCCATAATCATAAAAATGTTTTCTTTGAGGAAGTATATACTCATAAACCCTTTATAATGGTTTGTAAATAAAATGAGAATTATCCTAAGCATATCCCCCAGGAGTGTCGTAACCAAGAGTGCAACAAGGCCTATTGTCGTGCACCAGTTCCCATTCGAGTCTAGCTCAAAATGGTGTTTTCTGGTTTTACCCCTAGGTACTTCTGTTCCAGAGCCACCTCTACCTTCTCGTATCCAGACAGTAATGTATTACTCAGAAAACTCACAAAATCTCTATAATACCAAAATTCTAGGAAGTTCTTCTATACTAATCCTCAAAGTCTCTCTTATGGATATGTGCTCTAATCAGAGTTTATTTAAATCTAGTTTCCAAGGTTTGTACTAAACCTCCCTCTGATACCAACTGTAACACCCCGACCCCAGTTACTCAGAGTCAGTGCATTATTATATAACATTGGCATGATCATAAGGAAATCATGTCTCGAAAGACCAATCAGTTTAGTATTATTGGAAACAAGATTCATACATAACTTCAACTTTACAACTTGAAAATAAATACAACACAAATATATTTCATTAGAAACATCCAAGCCTCCAAGATTACACCTGGTGGTCACTCATAACTAACTTCTTCATATTATGGGAAAATGAAACATAAGAAAGGGGTGAGATCAAATGCTCAATAAGGGTAATTAATACAGTGGAAAATGACATAAATATTAAGCATGGTAAATAACTGAAACCACATGCCTTTACCAATAATAAACATGAATACTTTTATGGAAAGAATATGATCTGAGTAAATAATTCCATAATAAAACATAATTATGGGTATTCTACTAGTCTAATGATCACATGAAACATCAATATTATTTCCATAATGAGGGAATGTATAATGCTGGACATTCTGAAACATTTTGTCAAGGCCTCGGCCAAGACGTCTAAAAATGATTAAGGCCTCGGTCAAAACCATAAATCAAATTGGGAAAGGGCCTCAGCCAATTCCACATCTCTTTGTCTCATGGGACCTACCAATTCATTGAGGAGCTATAGCGGGCTCCACCCATCACTTACTAAGTCCAATACATTCCTCATATGAAAAGGTTTAAACATATCATAAACATTCGTATTAAAACTAGCATACGAAATGTCAATACTTTAACTATAAATCATGAATGGTATAAAAATAGCACATCCATAGTCAAAAATATCACAAAACCTTCAATACAATATGGAAGTTTTGTATCATAATAAATTAACTCCAAATAAACTTAAAATCCATGAAATGATGTTGACATATATGAAATCCAAACTATTTTTAGAGAAATATCTCTTTCTATTTTGAAATCATTTAAGAGTCACATAATTATAAAATAAAACATTTAATTTAAAAATATTCTTATAATATTGTAAGGGAAGCTCCGATGAGTTTATAATGGTAGAAAATAGCCGCACCCACCATATAAGTTAAAAAAGACATTCTTACCTTAATTTTGTCGAAAAGGTTAAAAAGGACCTTGTTTGGAAAACGACGGAAAGATTCCTTTATAAAAATATTATAAAAATTCAAACAAGGGTATAAATTACTTTAACCCATATCATGTAAAATAGTAAGAATGTTTTGAAATAAATTTTTAAGAAACATGGATGTGGATGATAAAGAGGCCCCAATAGATAATTATGTATAAACAACCTCAGATAATGAAGAGATTGTGAAATAAATCCTTACCTTGTAATTTTCCTTGGTTGAGGGTAGGTTAACCTCCTTTATAATGGTGAAATAATTTTTATTAAATTATACAAGAATCATATACATTAATATGATATCATATATGATCTTTTAACATTTCTTTGTTAATAATATCTTAGTATTATCGTCGTTTCAGGTGTTAACTTACTCGTTTTATTTTTTATGTTTTGTTACATAAGATGTATTTGTTATGGATAGGTTGTATCTTATTAATATCCATAATGATATCAAGTCCTTAAACATTATTTTTAATCATAAAATGAGAATTAGACTTGAATGGATACGATGGGCAATGAATCTCATCACGTTCGTGGAGACGGTAGTCCGTACGTACGCACGAGCGACAATATCACTCTTTTGATATTAAAATAATATATAATTGGATATTATATCATATATACAGAATAATTATCATGTTATATTTATTATTTACATGAATTAAACATCATTATTATACCCATCAAAATAATAATGTATTGAATAACAATTACACCACGACGTGGAGACGGTAGGCCGTACGTACGCACGTATGGTGACATGTCATTCAAAGGGTGGATAGAATAGTGAATATGGTTGTAACATATTTACAATAACATCACAGTATATATAAGATACTGGATTTATTATTTTAGAATGGAAATAACAAAGAAAGAAGAAGTTTAAGAAGATAGGAACTTGAAAGAGGGTGGTGAAAACATTACCTCTTCTTCGGGTTCTTCCTTTTAATTTGATCAAAAGGGATCCTTAGGTTAGATTTATGACTAAATTAAGGCCTCTAGGATTAAGGGAGGATATTCTATAGGGTATTTGGGAAGATGTTGGACGAACCAAAAGGATTTTAAGTTATGAATAATTGGTTAGAAGTGGTGTCCTTTTATAAGGGGGAGGAGGAGATCTTTAGAAAAAACTTAAAGTATTAATTTATAATAAATTTATATTCGGTTTCTAATGAATTCAAAGTGGATTATTAAAATTATAAGATGGGTATGGGTTGAAATCCTTTCATCCAATAGATTTTAGATAGGTTTGGGTCACTATATTAACCTTATCATTTATATTTAACTCTTAGTTAAATAGTTTGACATTTACCATGTCACTTTGTATTTTTATAATATATGGTTAATAAACTTACTATATACTTCCAGGAGACCCTCAAGTGGTCCATTAATGATACAAATATCTTTATATAAGTCCTTTGGCTTAACCTTATATTTTTAGGAATAGAATATCAATTAATAATATAATATTTGTTTAAAGAACTCATTTATGTCAATTTGGACACTATTTAATAATTTATTTTTGTTAAAGTCTTAAAAACTTTATTAATTCAAAATAAATTAATTTAATAAATCCTAACATTTCATATTAACTAATAAAATTCGTTTATGGCATCAAAACTTTCAAATTATTTTTATTTTAACATTTATAATACTAATTATTTGATTCTTTCATTAATTAGGAAAATACTGCATCATTATTATGTCATAAATATATTTAATTATTCAACATATAAAAATTATAAATAAAATACCATTATTTATGAAATCCTTTTAGATCTATAATGAATATTTATAGTTGAAAATATAACATATATAACCCTATGTAAAAATTGTTTTTCTAAAAGATATATGCTTATGTCATTTTTGTATATTACTTTAACTTAATTAATATAAAGTGTCATTATCACTTACAAGTGGATCCATGGGGTCCCAAAATTGACCCAAATATGATAATGGTAGGAAATGTATCAACCAATAGTGTTAGGATACATTTTAGGGTAATTTATTATTATTATAATATTATTTATTTACCCTTATTTTCCGGATTTACCCTTTAACCATGGTAAATAAAATATTTACCGAAGTAATTATTCAAAATGACTAAAAATAAAAGTTACCTATTTACACAATTTTGAAATCTTGATTATAAATATGGAATCTATTTTTCTAAATTCAAAACACAGAAGTGGCAGAAATTAATTTAAAATTAATTCCCGCTTTCAAAACAAAAAGCGTGTTTTAAAAAAATAATAGCTATCAAAAGATTGACACTTGTTTATGTCTGGTATAAATGTGAAATTACATCCAATGACCAAAATTTTATTAAATGGTAAAAATATATTCTAAATATACTTTAAAACCACTCAAATTCATAATTTATCACTATTAATTATTTCGATTAAAAAATTTTTTTAATTAAAATTTAGTGATTTTCACTATTCATCAAAAATTGAAAGTTTTTAGAAAAATACCAAAAAATCACCCTATTCTAATTTCGATATTATGAATCAAAAAATGAAGTCCATTTTAAAATATAAAATTTCAAAAAGTGGGTATTACTATTCATAACGGCTAGTTTGATTGGTTGTGGTGTGTGTTAGAACTCGAAGTTGCGTATAACACACACTACTGTATTATTCCAAAAGAAGCGTACCGTGGAAGCTTGGGGTATTACATACATACATACACACACACACACACACACACACACACACACACATATATATATATTAAACCAATGAAGACCAACTAAGAGTGTAATGGGATCTCCATATCACTAGCTCAACCCAGGAAAAGAGTCACCAATAGTTATATAAGTAACCACCATTTGATACCCTGCACCCCACACATCTTCCCTGAACTGAGAGTCAAGAGGCCCAATCACCGCACCTTGATACTATCCTCTTTGGGTGGTTCTGCCTCGCCTGCATAGTTTTTGGTCGCGTTACAAGGACACGTCTTGGTGGGAAAAGAGACCCTCTTTCTTTAGAGTAAAAAGTCATGTCAAACACATCTCTTCACTATGACACATAGTCGAGAGATCATGTCACAATGTCATGAACCAACTACCTAGCCCCACTAGATGGTATGCTCAGATGATTCATCGGTGAACCCACTGCCCAACCCAGCTGGAGGGTAAGCCCGAAGGAGTAACCAGGGAACACCATTTCCCAACCTCACTAAAGGGTAAGCCTGAAATAGAATGGAGAATGCCACTGCCCAGCCCAACTGGAGGGTAAGCTCGTAAGAGAAAATCGAATGCCACTTTCTAGACCAGCTAGATGGTAATCCTGAAAGAGAACATAGAATGCCACCGCCCAGCCCAATTGGAGGGTAATCTGTGATTTCTCTAGTGATTCTAAAAACATAACTTCCATAACTTTCATCACCCAGTGTCACCTCAAAATAGAATTTCACTCATAACATCTCGCATCATAACTCAAAAGACACTATAGAGGGGACCTACACATTCTATGTGAAAATACAATCATGATAGGCTACTCACAGGACTAAAATTGAGTTCAAAAGAAAGAGATATGAGAGGTAGAAGAAAACGTAGTGGTACATGACCCATTTGGGAGCCACATGAATGGTGACCCCACCTCATTGCCTGGTCATGTTCTCAACCATATTTGGGTACCAAAAAGCGAACAAGTACCACTTGGCATATCAAGGTACTCCCAGAGTACACGATACATTATTCCGGAAGCTAACGAGCTCACGACGCTCATCATTAAGCAGAAGGGTCAAAGTCATAGTTTCGCTGACATGAATCCTAAAACTATCCCAGAATATTAACTTTATCTCTTCATACAGCTTCTCCACTCTCACAAGAGTCAGAGATGACCTATGTTTTGGATTCTCTTCAAACACGTCAAAAGGATATTCCACCGATATTCCTTTCATCTTTCCACATTTAATGAGAGCATGAATAATGCTCCACACATCCAACTAGATCACATCATTTCATTCCTTGTGAAAAAACACAGAAGATTGACTACTCATTCATCTGAAACAGACAACCAGTGAAAAGGTGATTTTCACCGAAAATCCTCAAACGACGCTCAACCACTAATGATCACCAAATGGATTTGCACCTTTGAATGAATAACACCATTGAGATCCTTTCATAAAAACATGAAAGGTAGGATATTCATTTTCCCTGAATAGACTTATGAAACATAAGTCATAAAAATGCAACATACGCCTGAAAGCCACCTCATGGGGACCTTACCTTAGCCCAAAATATGGGTGGGTGGATTTAACCATTGAAATATCCTTAGAAAAACCATTTTAAAAGAGTAATTAAATGCCCCAAATGGATGCCAAATGAAAAAAGTGGCATCTCACTGTAAAACGTGCGAACCAAGCCATGTGGGGCCTGCACCTTGTCTTTAGCTCAACTATTCGAGAAGTACCTCAAAAAGTTTTCACAATTATTAGGGTCATGCTTCCACTGATAGCACATCAATCAGAAATTTGATATGAATGATATGTCTGATACATGATTTTTGAATAATAAAAAATATTTTATTATTATTAACTTAAGGGTATTGGGTCACCCACCTTCAGGCACAAAAATTTAAAATTTCCAAAACCATATCAAAGGGTCAGTCTCATGGAGAAGGACCTTTGGCTGCAGATGGCGTGTCAATCGGATGCACTGTTTAGGAGAAATGGCTATTCAAAGGTACGTTGGACTAGTTTGGGCTTGTCTGGCCCAAAAGGATTGAACCCACTTGCCTGGGCCGGCCCACACTGACCGGACCAGTCCGCTATAGCTGGCCAATGGGCCACCTACTACACGACCTTGCCTGGAATCCTCCTCCCATCCTGACAACCCGCCCCCTACACTGATACCGACCGGCTAGGCTGGCCGGTCGTCCCTCGCACACTACAACAAGCAGATACCCACGTTTTGAGGGTCCTACTCCTGAGGTTTCCACCTAAGCCTCCCCACTTGATGCCCCCATGCCTACCATCGCTCCCCCACTCGACACTGTCCAGTCACACTATTGACTCTGTTCCCATCCTCCTCATCTTTCGCCCCTTCTTGCTGCGCAACACGAAGCCCCAACCCCACCTTCCTCCGCGTGCCACACACCTACGATCGACGTCCCCATATAGCTGATCGCTCCTCGCACTCTGGCATTACAACACACTACGGGTCCCCATCTGAATATACTACCTCGGCGTCGCTTGAATCTTATGATCCACCGTCATCGCCCCACCGTACGCGCTGCTCCGCCACGACTCCTGACCGCTCAACTACGCTCCATCGTTTTCAGTGTCTTAGCTCTAGTGGTCCCTTCAGAAGGACACCACGGCTTGATTGGAGACCTGAAAATTATTCCAAAACCATTATCATGATCCCTGTGATGATACCATCGCAAATCCCGCTTCTAATCGACAACCCATTTAAGATTTGACGCGCTTAATTGTAAGTACCATAGAACCTGAAAAACGGTTGAAGATCACGATGAAAAAAACGTTATTTTTCAGCATGGGTTGAGGTCCATGTTTTTACAACCAACAAATAAATTAACCAAAACGAAGAAACAAGGGGCAATGAAGGATTTTCAAATTAAAACTTGAATCATAACTCGAAAATAGAAGAAATCCTACCTCGATCTACCCATTTGTCGTTGGTGACGCATCCACGATGCTCCCGCTTTGATCCGCCAAGGTTTTAGTGGATTTTAGTCCCTAATTCAGTGAATAAAATTGAAGAATACCTAGATAGAGAGAGATCTTATAGGGAGATAAGGTATTTGGCCAACCCTATTCCCAAACTATAGTTTTTCTATTTGTAAAAAAACACACTCATTGTGGAATCTGAAACCATCACATCCTCACATTTTATATCATACCTAGGAAAAACACCCCATTATAAACATAATAGAATTCATAGATTTCCATTCTAATACTTAGTTTGAAATTTATTTGACAATACGCCAGTGATAAAAAATCACTAAGTTATTATTCCGAAAAAATGATTTTTCCCCTGGGTGACTTTTCTCACAAAGTCCTACACCGACAAAGATTATACCCCTCCTAGGGTAAAATACATTCTCCAAACTCAACTGTGGCCTAGTATTTCAGATCTAAGTTACCATTTTAGTGTTATTTGGGTTTGATCTGTCAAATGAACGAATTAATAAATTAATTCATCCATTTAACGTACCACTAACGAGCGAGAGGTCCTAACATCCTGTGCCGACATACTTTATGTTGCACCTAGGATAAAAAATACATTACAGACCCAAAATTGGTCTCATATTTATGATCCGATCAATCATTTAAGAGATACTCTATTTTTCATGCATTAATAGTGCAAAAAAACCCTTAATATTTTTGTATAATTTATTCCGAGAACACTGGGCCTCAGAATTGCATGCCGTCTTAGTGCCAAGCCCTGGAAACATATGTAGAAATATTATAAAGTCTTAAAGGGCAAAAAATGGGTCTCTAAAATATCATTAAAACCTGTACAGGTTTTTTCTAGTACAACGTAAAAATCTATAATGATTTTCTCCCATTTTTATTGTGTCATGTGTAATAGATGGAACACCCCACTTGAATTTTTTCACTCAGCCTTATCCTATTGACATACTAATAATAAAGATACAAACTCTATGATATCTCTCTTCATTCCATCCCAAAATAAGTATTATTTCATATCTCTATACATATTCACACTACTAGGATGAATTTAGAATGAAGATATATGAGCTTCCTCTAACAGATCCTTCTTTAAATATGGTATGGAAGAAACACATACACGATTCCTGAACAGTATCATTCATACTAATCAAGTTTAAACTCAGGAACATTTCTCACATTCTTTTGTAGCTCTTCATCTTCTGTGTGCTCCTCCTTAATCTTAAAATTGACAGTGGGTTAGAAATTAACAGGAGAAAGATAATATTTTCTCCTTCCTTCATGTTTTTTAGATCCATCATTTGAAAATCCATAAATATTCGATCTTTTGTGATACTCATCATGGATAACCTATAATTATACTTCAAACTCAAAGCATCATCCACCTTCATCACATTCCCAGGGTGTTAATGTATTGAGCAATCATAATCCTTTATCATCTCTAACTATCTTCTCTTGTGCATGTTCATCTCCTTCTGTGTGAATATATATTTAGGACTTCTATGATTAGTGTATATATTACAATTTTTTCCATAAAGATAATGCCTACATATCATTTATTCAAATATTACCACTACTATATCCAAATAATGAGTTGCATAATTTTTCTCATGAATAATCAACTCTCATGAGCCATAGGTTATAAACATGTTATTCTTCAAAAGAACACATCACAATCCCTTCATTGATGCATCACTATAGATTAGAAACCCTTATCAACTACAGGGTAATGTATGCAAAAGTGAACTAAATAATCTTTTATTTGGTTCATTGAATATTTCCTCACATTCTTCTATCCAGAGTAACTTCACACCCTTCCAAGTTAACTTGGTTAGAGGATTAGAATGACATGAGAAATTTTTCTCAACCGTCGATAATATCTAGCTAAACTAAGAAATATATGGCTCACAGTCACTGTGGTTAGTCTTGGCCACTATTCAATAGCCTTTATCTTTGTTGGATCTTCTACTATAACATCTCTTTAGATTATGTGACCCAAAAAATAAACCTTTTTCATCCAAAATTCACTCTTTGTAAACATTACATATAGATTCTCCTTCCATAGTGTCTTCAGTACAATTTTCAAGTGATCTTCATGCTCTTCCTTGATTTTTGAATAGATAAGAATACAATATATAAAAACTACAACAAACTAATCAAGATAATATCTATATTCTCTACTCATAAAATTCTTGAAGATATTAGGGGAATTATTATGACCAAAAGGCATCACTATATATTCATAGTGACCATACCTTGTACAAAAGGTTGTCTTGGATATATCCTCTTTCTTATCCCATAATTGATGATATCCATAACGAAGTACATCCTTGGATGAGTATTTATATCTTCACATTTGATCAATTTAGACATCAATATGGTTAAGAGGGTGATTATTAATCATCCTGATCTTGTTAAACTATTGATAATCATTGTAGAGTCTCATTTATCCATATTTAATTTCCAAAAAAACAACTGGTGCACCCCAAGGTTACACACTTGGATGAATGAATCCATTATCAATGTTTTCTTAGATTTTATTCTCTAATTACTACAACTCAATTGGTTTCATTATGTAAGGATTCTTTGAAATCAGTATGGAACTAGGTATGAGTTCTATTGCGAACTCAACTTCATGTTTCGATGGAAGACTAGGAAACTCTTCTAGAAAGAAAACCAAAAAATCTCAAACAATAGTCATATCATAAATTAAAACTTTTTACCCAACCATTTGAGATAAGAAAACCTTTTTAATTGTAATTAAGACCCATACACTGGATATAGTCTCCACATTAAGTTCATACTTATCGTCACATTGATAGATGATCATTGGAGTGTTTGAAACATCAAATGTAACATCAATTATTTAAAAATTGGAATTGAATATATTTATATAATCCCAATCAGTGTTTATAATGACATCAAATTCAACCATTTTATGAATGACAAGATTTAGAGGAATCAAATTCCCACAAACTTCAACTGGAGAGGAATCAAATACTTTATATGCAATCATCATACCATTAAGGTTATGTACTCCTAATTAAACATCTAATTGTATTGAAGGAATCTTAACACCCTTAGAAAACTCTATATATTTTAATGAGTGGGTAGATGAAGAATAAAATATAACCTTATAATTTCTAGAGTGGATACTAAATGAACTTTTCATCACATCATTATCGAACTCCTCATTAGAAATAACGATTTCATGAGATTTTCCTCTATCCCTCATCTTAATAGGTTGTTGAAATCGATACTCATCACCATACCTTTAGTTTGGGATGTGGTTAGAATAATAACCATTCTCCTTGCACTTTTAGCACTGAATATTCTGTTTTTAATTTGGTGCCTCTTTTTTCTCATTCAAAACATTAGCTAACTTATTCCCATTAATTCAATAATCAAATTCAAGATGGACTTTCTTTACAGACATATAACATTTACTAGAAATCTAAAGGAAACTTCCAATATTTTTCTCCACACACATAGAGAATAATGGGAAGCTCATATTATTTACTTCCTAGTTTTTAGATTTTTCTTTAAACACTATTGTCATCTTCTACTCGAAAACATGAGATTGATATGTGAATCCAACCACCATTTCATTCTTTATTGAAAAATGAACAATGTCTTCATAGCTACTAATGTATCTTATAGGAAACACCTTTATAGGACTTTTATTTAATCCAATGAATAACCTATCAACTTTACATTCAGGTTGGATGATTATTCATGTAGAATACCTCTCAAGTCTCGTGAAATTATCCTCATTGGTACAAATAGATTCATTACCACTTTGCTTCAAATAAAGGAACTCTTTCTCCTTATCGGTTCAAATAATAAAAGGAAAGTAATTATTGTAAAAATAAGTTCTTGAACTCTTCCAAATCAATGGATTCAATCCTATCAAACTGCCTTATATTATCGATTAGAGTCCACCACCGATCTTCTTCTCCTTCCAACCGATAGGCATCCATAATGACATTCTCATGCTCTGAACACTGGAGAATATAGAATATCATTTTAGTAGTAATGATCCATTATTTAGTAATAAGTGGATCAAAAGACCATCTGAATGAAGGCAGACATTTCCTCATGAAATAATCAATAGAAATTTTCTCTCTCCTTTTCTCATTTGGAAGTCCACTAAGATTTATAGCTTCAGAATGTTGTGTGAGCATAGAAACAAGATTTTTCATTCTAGCTCCCATAAAATTTAATTAATTAGGAGTAAAATTGATGAATTTTACATCATAATCACTATAAATAAGGTTCCTTTTGGTTCTATCCATTGACTAAAACCAAAATTTATATATTAAGAAATAGTTATCATCGTGAGGAACCACATAATCATGCAAAGTCAATTATAGGATGTCTAAATTGTGACACCTTCATTAGTATATGGAACCTTATGATTATAATAGGCTATTCATTGGAAACTTCTATTTAAATCATTCATGAAGGTTCATGAAGAGTGTTAATTACCCAAGTATAACCCCCAGGAGTGTCAAACCATTTGTGCAGCAAGGCCCATTGTCGTGTACCAGATTACCTAGAGTCGGGCCTAAAACATATTTTTGGAGTTGTTACCCCAAGGTACATTTATACCATATCCACATTCACTTTTGAAATCCATACATGGATGTATATATAGAAAAACAATCACTATATCTTGTACCAAAATTCCAAAATATATTCTTATACTTCACCTTAGATATTTCATTTGGTTTCTAACTACGGTATTCTAATCCTAGCTTCCAAAGGATAAGTAAAACATTTCACTAATATAAAATATAGAAACCCTCAGTTTCAATACATTAACATTACACAACTGTTGTGGAATACATAAAAATTATAAAAACATATGCCCAAATACTGCACTAGACTTGTGTCGTTGGAAACATGGAAACATAAACAATGATACATAAGTGTTTCCCTCGGATTCCGGGGATGATCTCCTTTGATGGGAGGTTCAAACGTTCTGATCGGTTTCTAACGGGTTTGTTCGTAGAACTGGAAACATCTAATGATTCCACATCCATTTGGACCTACTTTCCAAAGGTAGGTGCTCATTAGTTTGTGGACTGATGAGGCTTAGGAATTTGCATTGGTCGAGAGGATGGGAGGTCAGACTCATCATACCTTTTTGAGGGGAATTATTGTCTACTCCGGGACTCTATTTATAGATTTAAGTTATGTTCGTGAATCCTTATTACATTACCAAGTATAAAATGAGCTTTCCTTCAGATTTGACAATCAATGATCGATATGTAGGAAATTTAGAGAATCTTTTATATGTATTCGAGGTTCTTCATCGATAGAGAATCATCTGTATTTATTAGAGATTCTTGGCCAATGGTACCCTTCGATACATTTATATAGAAGTCTCTTGGTCATTATGATGACCATGCTGGTTTTAAATCCACTCAGTGGGGCACTTGAAGTTTATTTTCATTCATAAGGACATGGATTATTTCAGAGTTGGGATCGAACCCGCAGATGGGCTACCTACATATCCTTTTTTCAGAAAAGGAATCAGAACCCACGTAGTTTGAGTAAGGGAGTATGATGTTTATGATTGATGGCTCAAAGAAGGATTTCATAATTACTTTTACACTCTAAGATCACGTGAGTCATGATCGGTGTGAGAAACAAGAGGTATTGGTAAGAATCAGACAATTGTGCCATGAAAGATGCAATCATAAGAAATAAGGTGAGACTTATGTATGTATAACTGCCCAGATAAATGAAGATTTGGATTTACTTCAAGGAAGAAATCTAGGAACAGGGTCCATAAAGGTATATGTGCTTCACGGAGATTTGAATACTCTAACTTGGGACTTACTTCTGAAAAGGAGGCCCAAATTAGGAGAGGACATATGATTGGTTTTTTTTTATTCCTGAGAAGGAATCCTAGATCAAAGGTAAATTAGGACTGTTTAAGAGAAATTAAGACTGGGTCTTACTCCTAAAAAGGAGGCCCAGGTTAAGAGACTTGAAAAATTAAGGGATATGTGGCTTAATCCTGAAGAGGATGCCCAAATTAGGGGACTGAGGCTTATTCCTGAAAAGGAGGCCCAGGTTAATGAGGAATTGGGGCTTACTCCTAAAGAGGATGCCCAGATTTGAGAATTATGACTAGGGATTATTCCTGAAAAGGAGGCCCAGGTTAAGAGAATTATGACTGGGGCTTACTCCTAAAAAGGAGGCCCAGGTTTAGAGAATTATGACTGGGGCTTACTCCTGAAAAGGAGGCCCAGGTTAAGAGAATTATGACTGGGGCTTACTCTTGAAAAGGAGGCCCAGGTTAGGGGATATCTCATCTTAAAGGATGAGGTTTAATGAATGAAATCTCAATCTTTAGTGACATAAATATGTGTAAATCACTAGGTTTTGAGAGATTTTCCACAGAATTCCTTTCAGATAAGGAAGTCAAATCAAGAAATTATTTCATAAATGGCTTTGAAGAGTGTCTTGAAGACTGACTCTTGAATAGGAAAGTTGGAATGGTTTAAGAGGGGTGAAATGGGCAAGAAGGGAACCCAAAAAGGCAGGGGCGCGCAAGTTCTAGCAGGCGCGTAGGTACTGCGTGGGCGTGCAAGTCATGGTCATGCAGGTATGCCTGCGCGACATACGACGGTTAACCAGCAGGGTAATACTTGAGCGACTCTTGATTAAAGCTTTTAGAATCCTCTTGAGGTTCTTCCAAAAAAGGGGCGCACAAGTTCTATTGAAGGAGTAAGGCGGCGCGCAAGTGTGGCCTTTTCCCTTAAGGGCTGGCCACTCAGGCGCGCAAGTGTTGATGAGTTTCAACACTTAGGCCTTCCTCCCCCTATTTAGATCTTCCTTTATAGGTTAGAAATTATCTTATAAGTGTTTCGAAAGCTTCGAGAAGAGACTAGGGCGCCTGGAGCTCAAATCTGAGTTTTTGGAAAAAAATCCTCCTCGAATGGGGGGCCCACAGGGTCTATTTATAGGCAGGAGAAGACCCCGGGTGGTTATCACTTAGGTCGCGCAAGTCACTTGCGCGACCATAATGAGTCGCGCAAATGGACTTGCGCTACTATGAGGGAACTTGCGCGACTTTTGGGCAATCTTCTCCTTGTTCATTCCTTTGTCGATTTTTGATATTTTCTTTAAAGGATGAATCAATTTGAGCTCAGATATTCCCCTTTTATGATCTTTAAATTCTGTGAAGAAAGGAGCGTTAAAAAAAGTCCCCCCTCAGAGTTGGATCCAGAGAGAATAGAGGATTTGAATCTAAGGAAAAGAAGAAAACCAAAGGAAAGGCGTCACGCAAGTTTGGGAGCGCAAATGAGCTTCTGGCGCGCAGAGTCCGGCGCGCAGGGGTACGACCTTTAGCCGCCCAGGGTACGATGCGTAGGGTCTTGGCCGTGTCTATAAATACGCGGTCTTTGGCCGCGCATGGAATTTGTTTCAGAATTCTCAAGCTCTCTCCATGCAAGTCATCTTCTTTCCGCTATTTCCTCGCCGTCGCGCTGCTGTTAAGGTAATAGGACTTGCGCGGTGAAAACATGCTTGACGAAAATTTGCGCGGCATATTTAACACTTGCGCAACACATCCATACTTGCGTGCCTTAATGCCTTAGCCATTTTTCCGAATTTCTTCACAATTTTTTATGAAAAATCAATCCATTTAAGAGTTAATTTATTCAACTCTTGTGCAGAATCAATGGCTCTTAGACCCGGAATAGTTAATGAACCGGCTAGCAAGCAGATAGATGATATGATGAACATCATAGTCCATGACTATTATACTGTCAATGATAGTACTCTTCCAGATTTGGATAAGTATCTGAAGAAATATCATCGTGACTTCCCACAGAGCACTTATCTGCCTTTGTATGGCCATAGTCATCTGCGAGAAGTCACCATTCCAGAAGCAAAGCACTATCTTCTATTTTCATGGTTTCAGAATTACACCAACTTTGCTTCTGCAAATATCTCAGGTGGAGGAGTATTTCTAAATGCTGGAATAGTAGAGAAGGCCTACATAATGCATCATAGCCCTTGCACACCAGATCTGAAATATCATACACCTGAGCTGCAACCACATTTTCATCCTTCAATATTCCGAAATGCTCAAATGGATCAATCCAAAGGCTGGAAGAAAAGTTGGGACTTCCGTCCTGGGGGAGGCATGAAGCCAAATTGGATGTGGGTATACTGGGTGTGACAAACCTGTGCAGAGTTTGTCGAGGTTCTGAAGGGAGCTGCAATATACGAAGCTGTCTGGGTTGGGCAAACATATTTTTACATACATGATAACTTCATGCCGGAGATACTCAGCCACTGGAGACCAGCAACTAATTCTTTCCATATGACTCATGGAGAAGTAGGAATCAGTCTGTGGGATGTCCACAAGATCTCAGGGGCTCCAATTTTGGGCGATATGTATGATGAATTCATTCCTCCCAAGGTGTCTTGGAATGATTCAGAGAAAACTCCTACTTTAGCTCTGGAATTATTTAATATCTTCCACAGGATCAAGAGTTTATAGACCTCATTAACTCATTCTAGAAAGGATATTCATCCAGAGGAATGGATGGATATATTTCTTATTGAGAAGAAAGAGAGGGAGCCAAAGGAGAAGGAGCTAAAATAAAAAGGATCCAAGAAAAAGAAATCCAAGGATAAGAGGCCCAAACGTCCTACCACCTGCCCAAAACCTAAGAAGAGGGGTGCTCCTGGCACATTCTGGCCAAGTCTAGAAGTAGGAGAGTTCGAGAATTAGGGATATGAAGTGAATCAAAGAATCCCAAAGAAGACTCGTCTGGCGGGCTTCTTGGAAATGTGGCTCAGTGTTTATCTCTTGTCAGTTAGGGATTCAAAGGGAGGCATCAGGCTGGGGACCTTCGTCATTGCGGAAAAGATGGCTGAGGGAAAAATGGTTGGGTTGGATACCCCCATTTTAGCAAAGATTCACAGGATTTTACTTCATGTCTTCATGGGTAAATCTCTTTTAAGAATAGTGGGACCATTCCAAGTTTTATGAGGATGGATCGCCACTCACTTCAGGACTTACAGTGTACAGAATGGATTACAAATTCCTGAAAGTTCTTTCAAGCCGTCAGTGCAAGCATTCTCTGGAGTTGCTTCATTAGATGTTAATTCCTATGACATGAAAGTGAAGTTGAGCATGTTTAAGGAATTTAACTTCTTTACCTATGGAAGTCCTCCAACTAGGAAGTTTGTTGATGATGGAACAACCCATTTGGATTTGAGGGCATACATGCTAGCTTGCAGGGATGGTGTGCTAGTTTCCAGGATTGACAGAGAAATCATATGCGAGGCCTATGCTCCATATAGATTTGCACGTCAATTCAAATTTCTGCAACAGATTTCTGTATCTCCTCCAGTACATGTCAGGTTAGAGAAACATCCTATGGTTGCTCGAAAACTATGGCTGCTGACGTCAAGGGAGAATACTGGGGCAGTATTTGATCTACCAGTTGAAAAAGCGGCACATAATTTGACTACGTATTATGCCGAACACTGGATAGCATCATACCCCAAAGGGATATTGAATCACCTGGTTTATCAGGTGGGGAAAAGGAAGAGGACTGTAGAGATATAAACCCTTCCTCATGAAGGTGATGCTTCCCCACCTGAAGTTGATTCGACCGAATCCTCCTCTAGAACTGATTCACCGGGTTCCCATGATGGGGATGATGAGGCACAACCAGCGGCAAAGCAGTTTCGTGCCCGATATAATCCTCCAGTCAGAATTAAAAGAACCACTGCATCAACTTCTGGTGAGTTACTTCATTGTAGTAATTTAATCACTGTTACTTTATAAAGAAATAAGTCTTACTTTCTTATTCTCTATCTGTAGTTGCAGGAGCTGGTAATAAATTGAAGTCAAAAATTGTAGGACCTTCCTCGCAGCCTTCATATCTAAGACCAGAGGTTGTCCAGCTATGGCAGAGTTTATACTGTGGTACTGAGACCGCCTGGCTGGATTTGTGTGAGGGCCTACAACTTCCTGGAATAGGGAATCTTATGGATTCTACGAATCTTCAATACGAGGATGACCCCAATGAAGTGCGGGCTTACATCAGAGATTTGGAAATGCTCATATATGCCAATGATGAGTCTGTTCCTGTCACCAGGCGGGTGAAGTAAATGATTGATCGTGGCGCCACCGTGGGGGCTAGTGGTTCTGGAGATGAGGAGTGGCATGAGTATGTGGCTCCTGAAGATGTAAGTTTTCTTTCTTTATTTACTTTACAACTTGATTTAAGTTGAAGCTTTGTTACTTAAGGAAGTTATTTTATTCATCTTGCAGCTTGTAAAGAAAGGAAATGGGGTTCCTTCGCCACATTATAGCCCTGGTGGTACTACCATCGGGGCTGCTGCTGATTCTCCTCGCGAACCAGGCAAGATATCTCCAGGCCAGCAGGCCATGAATGAGGCGCTGGACATAGTCTTCCATTCTCCAATCCAAGTGACAATAAGGGAGAATACCGATACTCCCATAAAACCAAAGAAGCAAAGGAAACGAAGGAGGAAGTCCACAGCTAAATGCTTCATTAGCAGCGGTAAGTCCTTCAAGTAATCATGAGTTTATACCCATGACCACAAGGTTACTCATATTTCTGGGTATTGCAGGGGCCTCTCCAATTTCCCCCCTGAGGGAAAGGAATGATCTTCCTTCAAAGACCACAGAGGGTGCTGTGGAACAATCATAGATCCAAGATGACTTGGATGCTCCTAGAGAAGAGCTAGCATCTATTCCCTGTATCCCTCCTGCTTCTATTGCAAGAAGAGAAGAACTTGCTTCTGGTAAGTCAACAATGCTTCATAAAATGTTGAATGAAACACCTACTGAATTCCATTCTGTGATACTTCAGGTTCAACTCCCGTATTAGAGCTTCTGGCGACTGTTGCGACTGATGCAACTAATGATGTGATTTTACCCGAAGATGTTGTCCAGGGTCAGGGGCTGCATGACGTAATTCGTCAAGAAGACACACCAAACACTCCCACTAGTGAGACTAATTAGGATTCTGAAATATCATTGGATGAAATGATGAATCATGGAATGTATTTCGAATAATTTTATGATCATGCTAAGTTATCCTGTGATTTAGAAGACCTTGGGCGTGAGTGTTATCCTTCACCCAATAAATTTTCTTATAATTTATACTTCTAATCATGACTGAAAATGATACGAAGTTCCATCCATAGAAACCGCTGAACTGCCAATGCCTGAAGAGGGTGTGAACATTGATGTCAACCATACCATTGAAGAAACATTATCTCAAGTAGATCTAAACCCAGTAAACCCTCTTGATACCCATCTTGAAGATCCCGTTGAGACTAGGAAAAATGGGGAGGAGTCTTCTCAGGTTGCTGACCCACCATCGGGTAAGGGATAACAATATTTGTGATTTTACTTAATTTTCAAGACAATCAATTCTTTTGTTATCCTTTGAAGCTAAACAAAGCTTTCAATTAATCATGCAGGGTTGTCAACTGCAGTGGCTAGGTCTGGAGGTGAGGCCTCAGCCTCTATCCCCACAGGAATTGAAAGCGAAGAAGCACAAGCCAGGGGGGAAAGAGCAGAACATGGCACTTCCTTAAGTGCATTAATCCCAGATTACCTGCCCCCCTATGATGATGATGTTGAATCAGACCCAGAGATGCTTAAAGAATTCAGCTTTTCATGACGCAAGGCATGGAAAAACATATGGAAATTTATATCTGAGGTGCCTTTAAAAGAGTTATCATCGAAAATTCCTCGATTGTCCTCCCAATTTGTCATACTAGGACTTGGCGGTTTTGGATATGAAAAGATCCATACCATAGTGAAACAGATCATCTTCATGAG
This sequence comes from Viscum album, assembly GCA_963277665.1. Taxonomy (NCBI): domain Eukaryota; kingdom Viridiplantae; phylum Streptophyta; class Magnoliopsida; order Santalales; family Viscaceae; genus Viscum; species Viscum album. The sequence goes on along the minus strand of OY728157.1, from coordinate 1,508,394,784 downwards.
GGAGTAGGAGAAAAAGTACCATGAAGATCTGACCAAGGTGAAATTGTTAGTTAACATCGGTGAATTTTAGGCTGCGGTATCCCAAGCTGAGGCTGATTATGCTGCCAAGATGAAAGAGCTGAAGAATAAAATCAAAGAAAAAGTCATCCAGCAGGTGCAGCTCCAACAATAGTTAGATACTGTTACTGGGGAACTTTATTAGCTCAATAATTCATTGGAGGGAGCTCAAATGAATGGTATGAAAGCCATTTCAGATTCCAAGAAGGCACTCTATCAAGCTGAGAAGAGTGAAGTTGATCGAGTGCACGAGCTTCAAGTAGTTTCTGATGAAGCTCGAGATGGTGTACATCAAATGAAGACTTATGTTGACAGTCTTTTGTAATCTCCTTGGAAAAGAGAAGAGACTCCAATCTATGAATGTCCCTATAACTCTTGTGCATCAATGAAAAACACTTTCACCTTCACTCATTTATACCTGCATTCTCTTTTGCTACATGCTTTAGATTTTACCTAAGCCAATGGGCCTAATAAGAATAGTTTGATTTTTAATAGGATTAATGTAAATAACCCTAAAAACTTCGAAGCTTTTAATTGCTCAATGTTACCTAAATCATAAAAAATGTATGTTTAGTGATATGGGAACTTGAATTTTATTCAGAGTTACCTTGTCTTTTGTGGGCAGTTTAAAGTCATGCACGTCGGACATAAAAAGGATAATGTTTATGGTCGAAATATCTTTGACCTAAATGGATTAGAATTGACTCAATTCCTTGAAGGTTCATCTGAAAAACATATTACCATATACAAGTATGAGGGAAAATATGTAAGCTATGACTTAAGAATATTTGAATCCGAGAAATGATATGAAAAAGATCTAAAAGGCATTAGAAGAAGTAGTTTCCAAGAATGAAGTTACCATTATTTAACAAACCCTTTAGGGGGTTGAATTATGCAGGGCCACCTAAGGGCATTGGCTGCATAGTTAAATAAAATAGTATCTTTTGGCTAACAAGTCTGTTATGTAGACTATTTATGCAAGGCCACCTATGGGCACGTACTGCATAGTCAGGAAAAAGAACTCTCAGAAATTTACTTTCCTAGTGCTAAAAGCCAGTGAAAGTTTATGGAGATTCAAATTTTCCAAAGTATATAGTTTGTTGTATGGAAAGAGGTACTTGAATATGGAGAAAATATTTCCAAACAAGATTATCGAAGAACTGGATGAATATCACTCCTACGAAGGTCTGACCCAAACGTAGGGAAGGTGAATATAAACCATAGACTTGAATACTTTTAGATCATAAAAAAGGATATGGGACAAATATGTTAAGGATGGTTATTTTTGCGGATCCCTACATACTGTCATTTAAGACAAATAAGGAAAAAAGAGGCATTCTTCCCAAGAATGAAGTTACCACTATCTGACAAACCCATTAGGGGGTTGAATTATGAAGGGACACCTAAGGGCATTGGCTGCATAGTCAAATAATAGTATCTTTTGGCTAACAATTCTGTTATGTAGACTGTTTATGCAAGGCCACCTATGGGCACGTGCTGCATAGTCAGGAAAAAGAACTCTCATAAGTTTGACATTTTTGTGACTAGAAGTCATGAAAAGGGTTATGAGGATATGAAAATATTTAAGGTTAGGATTATGACACATAAAGATGGGTATTGTTCAATGTATACAGAGATAAACAGATCAATGCTAACCATAATCATGTTGTGATTGGGTCCTGAATTGAAATATTGGACTTCAATACGTATCCCATAAGGATGAGAATCAAGCCATACGTAGTTTTTTAAACTACAGTTTAACGTCGTGTGGGACAAAAGGATTAGAGATCTTAGTTTAGGGTCATAGAGCTTGGACCATTGTAATAAATACACAGTGTGTGTTTTCATGGGTACTTTTCATCCAAAGGACTGAAAGTGGAAGTTGGGGTTAGGCCCAAAGAGTTGGGGCTGGATTCGAGGGACACTCGAACGTTCCTACGTATCCCATAAGATGGGAATCAAGCCCACATAGTTCTAGAAATACCCTTTGTACAAATTTGGCTCGTACATATGAAGGGTGAAAGGGGACTTTAGTACAATGATGGTTTAACCCAAGATAAAAGGTTTGGGAGTTGCCATGTATGCACGTAGTCTTTGAAATGAAACATTATTGAAAAATAAATGTAAATAATGGTTCCCTCTCAGGTGAGGGTATCAAAGAATATTGTAGTTTATTGTCATACTGGACAAAAGTGTTGTATAGTTTAATGTCGTATAACAAGGACGAAAGTGAACCAATGTAAAGATATTGATTCTAGGGGCAGTTTCACGAATCAACATCGTATGAGATGGAGTTGAACCGATGTGAAGAGATTGGTTTTGGGATTGAACCTTGAGAGGTTGCCTACATACCCAGCCTAGAAGGCAAGGATCAAAGTCCGTGTAGTTAAATTAAAGAATGAATTAATGATCAAGTTGTTATTGGGGACAACGATCTAAAAAATGATGTTGGGACTTACACATGGTTAGCGGCCCAAAGAGAGTGTTATGGTTGAAGTTTGATCTAATCTCACGTGAGTCATACTCGGTGTGAGAAACAAGAGGTAACAACAACCTTAACAATGCATAGTTTAATGTCATGTAGGACATATAAAGGGACTATGCAGTTTAAAGTCTTGCAGTTAGGACTATTGGTGATGCACAATTTAGTGTCATGTAGCAGAGACAAAGTACAGTTAATGTCATGTAGGGTGTAAGGGGGACTGTGCTGTTTAATGTCATGCAGTGAGGACAAAAGAGTACACCATTTAACATCATGTTGGATGCATTGGGGATTTTTTCCCACAATTTAGCGTCATGTTGGACGAAAGTGTGAGTAGTTTAAGGTCATACATGACCTTTGATGATTATGTAGTTTAACGTCTTTCCGGACGTAAGGGACTTTTATACAGTTTAGCGTCATGTAGTTAGGATGTCACAGTTTAACGTCTTGCTGGACGTAAGGGACTTGCAAATAGTTTAGGGTCATATGCATGGACCGTTGGTGATGCAGTTTAAGGTCATACAAGACCAAGTTGTAGTTTAAAGTCATACTGGACCATTGATGTAGTTTGAGGTCATACAGGACCTAGTTGCAGTTTAAGGTCATACTGGACCATTTAGGGAACTTTTTCACAGTTTAACGTCGTGTGGGAAGAAGTTGCAGTTTAAGGTCATACTGGACCATTGATGTATAGTTTAACATCATATAGCAAGGACAAAGTACAGTTTAATGTCATATAGGACGATGGAGGGACTTTGCAGTTTAATGTCATGCAGTGAGGGCAAATTAGGGAAATTTTTTTTCATAGTTTAACGTCGTGTGGGACGAAATTAATACAAATAGTTTAAGGTCATATGTATGGACCGTTTCTGTATAGTTTAACATCATATAGTAAGGATGAAGTACAATTTAATGTCATGTATGACGTATTAAAGGACTTTTGTACAGTTTAACGTCATGTAGCTAGGAAGAAAAGGACTTTTGTACAGTTTAGCGTCATGTAGCTAGGACGAAAATGACTTTTGTACAGTTTAGCGTCATGTAGCTAGGATGGAAATGACTTTTGTAAAGTTTAGCATCATGTAGCTAGGAAGAAAAGGACTTTTGTATAGTTTAGTGTCATGTAGCTAGGACGAAAAGGACTTTTGTACAGTTTAGCGTCATGTAGCTAGGACAAAAAGGACTTTTGTACAGTTTAGCGTCATGTAGCTAGGACGAAAAGGAATTTTGTACAGTTTAACGTCATGTAGCTAGGATGAAAAGGACTTTTGTATAGTTTAGTGTCATGTAGCTAGGACTAAGTACGTACTTTGCAGTTTATACAAAATACTTCTTCAAAAACCTGGCATTGGTTGGAGTAGTGATGAGTTCTCCATCCATCGAGATTAATGAATAAGCTCCATTGGAGTAGACCCTATGTATTGAATAAGGTCATTCCCATTTTGGATCAAGTTTGGAAGGTTTCTTTCCTGGTATCATTGGAGTTCTGAGAACTAATACCAATTCTCCCTGAGTGAATGAACGAAGACGAACTTTTTTGTTAAAAGATCGTGCTATTTGATTCTGATAGACTTCCAAGTGGTGAAAAGTGCACAATCTTTTCTCATCTAACCATTATAATTCATTCAATCTCTTTTGAGATTGTTCATCTGTAGATGATTGATCACAAATGGAAACTCTCAGCGAGGGTAGTTGAACTTCAATGGGAAAGATGGATTCTGTTCCATATACCAATGAATATGGAGTTGACCGAGTTGAAGTGCGGGTGGTAGTCCGATAAGCCCATAAAGCATGAAAGAGTTTATCAGGACATGAACTCTTATCTTTATCCACCATCTTTTTCAGTATATTTGAAAGAGTCTTGTTAAAGGATTCTATCTGGCCGTTGGCTGTTGCATGATACTGAGATGAATGGTTGGATTTGATGTTGTATTCTTGATACAACTTCTTCACCTCAGATGAACATAAATTGGTGCCATTATCCATCAATATGGTATGAGGGACACCAAATTTGGTAATGATGTTAGAATTGATGAAGCTAAAAATGAATTTAGAACTGACTTCCTTGAGAGTTATTTCCTCTGCCCATTTGGAAAAGAAGTCAGTAGCAGTAAGAATGTACTTAAACTGCTTGGCCGTAGACGAAGGGTAAGGTCTCACCACATCCATTCCCCATGTGGAAAATGGACATGAGTATTTAGCTGTATGAAGAAACTCTGTAGGTTGATGAATGAAGTTGGCATGTACTTGGAATGAATGAAACTTCTTTGTGAAATCGACACAATCTCATATCATTGAAGGATAAAAGTATCCAAGCCTTCGAATCTGATCAGACAGTCTATGTCCAGAATGGTGGGCACCACAGACTCTTGCATGAACTTCTTTCATGATAGCCATTGTCTCTTCACCATCAATGCATCTGAAGAGAACTCCATCAAAACCACGATTGTAGAGAATTTTATCTAGGTGATCTGGGCTATCATAAAGAGTAAAATTAATCACACGTCGCCGGATTTGTTCTTTCTCAGCTCTATCAGGTGGAAGTGTTCCATTTTGAAGGTATTCCCTGATAGGTGACATCCATCCTATAGTATGACCATACGATTTAGGAATGGGACAAATTTCATTAATTTCCTCTATTATGATTCGAACATAAGGTGAAATTGCACGACGGTGATCAATACTAATTGTTGTCTCGTCCCGATTTGGATCTGCCAGAGCTGTGGCTATATTAACCAATGCATCAGCTTGAGCATTTTGTGATCTTGGGACATAAGAAAATGTCGGTTCCAAAGGGAATTCCTCCATTAACTCTCTAACGTAATCATACAAAGGGATTAGTTCTTCTTTTTTGATGGCATAATCCCCATTGACTTGTTTGATTACCAGTTCTGAATCACCTTTCACCTTTAAGTGATTCACTTGTTCTTGAAGTGCTAATTCCAAACCTACGATGAGAGCTTGGTATTCTGCTTCATCATTGGTATCACCTTCCCACAATAAGAAGGAATAAGGTAACACTACCTTTTCTGAAGAAATGAGCACAATTCCTAAGCCAACTTTGTTGAATTTAGGATTTTCCATTTTCCTCCCTGTTGGACTTTTGGAAGAACCATCAAAATACATTTCCCATTCCTGAGGACTTTCTTGAATAGAGAAGAATTCCTCATTAGGGAGTTCAATATCTAAAGATGTGTCTTCCACTGAAGGGTGTTCAGCTAGGAAATCAGCTAGAGCTTGGCCCTTTATCGCATTTTGAGACACATACTGAATGTCGAATTGCTTCAAAATAACTACCCACCTTGCCAGACGTCCTATAAGCATTGGACGACTTAGGATAAATTTGAGCAGGTTATTGTGAGATACCAATTGGACCTCGTGATGTTGCAGGTAGTGCCTCAACTTCTGAAATGCAAAGATTAATGCCAGGCAACACTTTTCAATACTTGAATACCGGGTTTCTACTTCAAGCATGGTTCGACTGAGATAGTAGAGACTGTTTTCATTCCCAACATCATTCTTTTGAGCAAGAAAGGCACCCAATGATCTCTCTAGAGATGTCACGTAGAGGATAAGTGGTCTTCCTTCAACAGGTGGCATGAGTACCGGTGGAATCAAGATGTATTTCTTTATAATATCGAATGCTTATTGACATTCTTCAGTCCAATGGTAAGTGACTCCCTTCTTCATCAATTTGGTGAGGGGTAAACTTTTGCCTTCCAAATTGGCGATGAAACGCCGAATATAGGCTAAGTGTCCTTGAAGTCCTCTTAATTATTTCAAATTTTGAGGAGGTTACATACCAAGGATTGACTTGGTATTCTCAGGATTGACTTCAATACCATGATGGCGTACAACAAATCCGAGAAATTTTCCCGAGGTTACCCCAAAAGCACATTTTAAGGGGTTCATCTTCAAATTATGTTGTCGAAGCTTGCAGAATATGACTTCCAAATCAGCCAAATGATTAGAACGTTGTTTGGATTTAACTACCAAATCGTCTACATAGAATTCAACAAACTTACCTAAGAAGGGTTTGAAGATACGATGCATGGCACGCCGATAAGTTGCACCTACATTCTTTAAGCCGAAGGGCATTACCCGGTAGCAAAACACACCCTGAGGGGCTCTGAAGGATGTAGATTAATTGTCTTCTGGGGCCATTCAGATCTGATTATATCCGGAATATCCATCCATGAATGAAAGTGCTTCATAGCCAGATGTTGCATCAATTAGAAGTTCTATAATCGGAACTGGGAAATCATCCTTAGGACAATGCCGATTAAGATCTCTGAAATCGATGAAAACTCTAATTTGTCTGTTATTTTTCTTTACAGGGACAATATTAGCCAACCATTTGGTATATTGAACTTCTCTGACAAAGTCACATTTGATAAGCTTATCCACTTCAGCTTTAATTTTGGAAGCATAGGTTGGGTGTGTTCTTCTCACGACTTGCTTAAATCCTCGATGTTTTTCTGGTAAACCCAAATGATGAGTAGCAACATCAGGATCAAGCCCGGGAATTTCTGTATAGTTCCAAGCAAATATATCTCTATTTTGATTTAGAAAAGAAATATACATATCTTGTTCTTCAAGAGTCATGGCCGCACTGATTAAAGTGGGGCATTGATCTTCTTTTGTACCCAGATTTATTTCTCTGAGTTCATCCACTGTGGTAGAGATACCCTCTTCAAATGCTGGAGGAGCATCTCTGAGATCTTCCTCTTCTTCTTCATCATGTGTTATTTCTTCCTTTTCTACATGCATATTAGATGATAAATTATAATTCTCATGATCCGAAGGGATGTCAAAATTTTCATATCTTGAAGAAGAAGCTTCCATTTCTGACCCGATTGATGATGAAGGGTCTTCTTTGGGTAATAAAGAGGAGATGGTGGATTGAGAATCGACATCATTGTTCACCTACAATGTTGCTATAACTTCTTCTGGCCTAATTGGCGAAGCATAGACTTGTTGGATTTCAGCATATGAAATTAAGACGTCACCATTTGTGCTTTTATCACTGCTTGGTAGATTACCAATTTCTCCCATGTTGTTTGGCTTGATTACCATAATTGACATTATGGATCTTTCCATAAGAGTATTTTGATTTGGGTCTATCTTGTCAATTTGACTGATAGGCAACACATAATCTGTACTCACATGTGTAAATGGATTTACTGGATTTTTTTCCAAACCATATGGAGCATTAACTTTGGTAATCTCTTTTGTTATGGATTTCTCCCTTTAATTCATGTGATAGAATTCCGCCTCAATGTATTGAGACTCACATGTCTTAAACGGGGCCTTATCACCATACAATGTCCCAACTCTACCATCGAAACAATATTTGAGGCATTGATGGTATGATGAAGGGACAACCGCATGTTGATGTTGCCAGGGTATTCCAAGAAAGATGTTAAAGGCTGAGTCTTGATCAACAACCATGAAATATGAATTAGATACAAGATCTCCAAACTGAGTTCTGACTGTAACTTCACCCATTGGTTCTTGTTCATTTTTATCATATCCCTGTAGCATCATGGTGGAAGGAGGTAAATCAGATTCCGTGAGGCCCAATCGATGAAGTGTATGAATGGGCATGAGGTTGAATCCTGAACCATTGTCAATGAAAGCTCTTCAAAAATCCACGCCATTGACCTTGCCAGACAAGTACAATGGTCTAATATGTCCATGCACAACATCATCTTCATCTACATCAGTAAAGGATATTATTGCATGGGATTCTGAAGGATTATTCTCTATGTGATAGACTTCAGCTGCAGCAATTTCAGTTTCAAATTCCTGAGGACTTGACAAAGCCTCGATGAGTGCTTCCTGAAGATCTTTTGACAGATTCAGAGCATCCAGAATTGATAACTTGGCTGGTACTTGGGCCAAGTGTTTCAATATATCATACTTTTGATCTAGAGGTCTTCGTTTACCAATAGGAATATGTGGTTTACCAGGTACCTTGGAAACAAATGCTTTGGAAGTTGATGCATCTTGTATTGGGATAGGAGTTGGCAATATTCCTGGTTTTGGAAGATTAGACCGATTAGATCTATTTACTTGCTGAGAGGAAGAAGATGGAACCTTCAACTGGTCTTCCAAAATAACTGTGCCAGGACTGAATTTTCTATTGGTAGAAGAACTTGCTTGTTCTTGCTGAGCTCGCTGAAGGGATCTACCATGAGTTTCTGCTGCGTACACAGTTCTAGTAGGGGTAGAATTGGAATAGTGGCTTCTGAAAGATCCACGTCTTCCCCTGTATCTTGATCCCTTGTAACTTCCTCTGATTCCTCTATTTGATATAAGGAATTCAGGCTCATTCAAATCGAAACTGCGACTGACATATGGATCTGTTAATTGAATCATATTAACAGAACCAAAGATTAACTCTTCGTCTGATGAAGACTCTCCCTGATTAGCCTGTTTAGGCTATTCCGTTTGGTGGGGCAGTGCCCGTGGCTTTGAAGTAGATGGAATGAAGTCCTCCAAAGTCAAAGATAACTTAGGATTTGACACATACTCATCTTCTTCTGATTCTTTTTCTTTCTTTGAATTATGCCGTTTCTTTGAGGACTTTTCCTCTGACGAAGAGGGTTTTTCCGCAACATTCATGGCAGAAGACACAATTGGTTTCTTTAATTGTGTTCGCAAAATAGCATGAGTTCGATTGATTGTCTTTATGACCATCCAATCATCATACTTCTGTGCTTTTTTTATTTTGACTTCTTTCCATTCACCTTCCTCCTCTGGACTGTAGCAGTGACACATGCTACCTGGGCTGAGAAGCCTTTCAATGTGACTTGTCCCGAGTCGACCATCTTTTGAAGGAGGTCTTTGAAGACAAAACACTCCTGGATGGGATGCCCCAACATTTGATGAAAAGGGAAATAATTAGGATGGTCTCCATCTCCTTTCTTGTTTGGCCTCTTGGGTATTGGAAATTGAACCAAATTGTTTTCCAGAGCCAAAATGAAATAACCAGGAACTTGTTCATTTCGGAAAGAGTATGTTTTTCTCTTCAGATCCACAAATTGTTTTCATCTTTGATCTTTTTGATCGTTTGGACGAAAAGGCCTTTGTTGTTGGCGCTCAGAAGGTGGAGCCCTTCGAGAATATGAAGGTTTTGAGGTAGAAATAGGTACAAGTGATTGTTTAAGAATAACTGTAGCAGTCTCTACTTTACCCATTCTTCTTCCTGGAGCTGATGGAATTACACGAGATTTAACCTTAGCCTGTATAAGGGAATCTTCAATCTGCTGAGCGATTGAAGTAAGGTCTCGAAACCCTCATGTGTATTTCACAGGGATTAATGGCGTGCGTAATTCGTCATGCATATTTTACACACATATTGGAAACAATTCTTCTTGAGGGAGTGATAAACTCAAGGAATATGTTAATCCCTTCCATCGAGAAATGAAATTAGAGACCCTTTCATTCTCCCTTTGCTTACAGTTTGTAAGATCGAAAACTGTTGTCTTTGGAAAAGTTGAGATGAACTGAAGGAGGAATTTTTGGCGAAGATCCTACCATCCGGTTATTGACCGGGATTGCAAGCTTGTATACCAAACAAAAGCTGGTCCTTGCAAGGTTCGCACGAAGAATCTGAGTTTCACTACTTCTTGATGCTCCGGAGTTCCCATCATAGGATCATAAAAAGACACGTAATGCGTCAAATGCTGCTCAGGATCGCCTGATCCATTGAAAATAGGGAATACAGGGTTCCCAAAACTGGATGGAGGAGAAATTGAATCTACCTATTCAGGGTAAACTTTCTTTTCTGGTTGAACTTGTACACGTTTCCCTTCAATAGTTTCTAACCGAGCTGTTAATGACTCAATAGTAGTTATTAACTTTTGAGAAACATCCGGTTGAACTTGGACTTGGGTAGGTGCAATTACTGGAGCTTGGACAGATGTGGCGATTGGTGCTGCAACTGATGGTAGCACTGCCAACTGTTGTTGCACTTGACCCGTAGGATTAGACCTGTGAGGGTGTACTGATAGAGGAGGATATTCTTGATCCATCTCAGTAGCTGCAACAAATTCTTTTGGATGACTGACTCCAGCATGCTTAAGAAGAAGACTACTCTGAAGTAGTTCTGCATTCAACCTTCTTAATTCCTTCATTTCTTCCTCCTGTTGTGAAAACCTTTGCTCTAGTAAGAGTGATTGACCTTCTCCAGAGGAAGGATATGTAACCTGGTTCTTTACCTTCCCTTTGTTAGATCCTTTTCGGAGAGGGGGAAGTGGGTTACTTGAAGGATTACCTAGGTTCTGATTAATCCTTTGACTTCATGTACGCACACCTTCTTCATTTGTGTCGGTGCGTACATATTCTTGAGCAGGAACCTCTTCATCTGAGTCCCATGAGTGAGCCTCATTTGGTGTATCAGCAACAATGGAATTGATGACATTGATTGATGCATAACTCATCGTATCTCTTCTATCAGCATTTCTGTGATATTGTCTTCTTCCATGTCTTTGATAAGACATTGCCTTTTTTTGATTCGATCCCTCAGGAACTTCTTGACGAACCATAATTTGGAGAGAATCTCATGATAATTTGGCTCTTCGTTCCTCTTGAGGTTTCTTCCCCAATCGAGAAAAGACCAACTTTCTCTGAGGAGGGGATTGATGATTTGAAAAAGTCCCCAGTTCAGTGGATTGGGGCTGTTCCTGCTGTTCTCGCACAAATCCTCGAATACTATTTGTTGATTCCAAGGGTTGGTTTAAAAGAGTCCCTAGTCTGGCGAGCTGGGGTGGTTCTTGAAATGCTATGTCTGAGACTTTCTTGAAAGTCCTCCTAATCTTTCAAAACTTAGTTCGGAAATTAGCTGGATGCATTAACCTGTATCCGCTTTTATCACCCAGTTAAAAAGACCGTTGGATGATTTCTGACACTTCTGTCACTTGGTTACGTGCTTGCTCCAAACGAGAGGCCTGTTTAATATTCTAGTTTGTTTGATGCAAGAGTAATTCAACAACTTGTTCTCTGTATTCTTGATTTTGAGAGGAACTAGTTGAAGCCTGTTATTGGGAAAGATTTCGATTACAAACAAAGCCCATTGACTGTGGCTGGTCATGGGTAATAACATTGCATGAGACCATTTTCGGTGGGCTTTGCTGACTGGAGAGAACCATGAAATGCAGTGCTCCATGAACACCCCATCCTCTGACACGAATACCAGATGGGGCATTGGAAATTAACTGACGCAATCTTCTTAGTGCGCCAAGGCATGAACGTTGAAGGGCTTTCTGCTGCTTTTCAGCCTTCGGATATCGAGATACTGATAGAGACGCGAAATCAATCTGATGTTGTAACCCTTCTATTATCTTAAGATGATTTTCATATTCATCATAAGATAATAATTTCTTTTTTAACTGACAAAGAGTTTTCCATATGTTGAGATGAATATCATGAATTTCACCTTCTGTCAACATTTCTGGAATATTATACTGAGAGAGAGTCAGCCAAAGGCCAAAACATGACTGACACTTTACCTTTCTCCAGTTGTTTTATCATGTTCAGCATTTCCTATTTGTCATTTGATGAATATTCTTCTACCTGATTTGACCAGAGTTGGTGTTTCCTTGTTGCTTCATTGGATTCAATAGGATTGGTAGAGAAATCATTGATCAAACTAGAAGATGCATGACTTAGGGGTGGTTCAGAGAATGACCTACACCCTGGGATATCTTCTGATTGAGAAAGTATTTCACCTGCTAGCGATAAAGCTTCAGACATGACTGGTTTCGCATTTTCAAGTGCCTCAAGATAAGAGGGCTTTCTCAGCACTACATTGTCCACTGGAGCATTTTTCGGGCAATGGGCATCACTACTGCGGAGAGGACTTTCGCAGCAAAATTCATCATCATGGGGAGGACCACCATAATGGGTTACAACAAAAGATGAGATCTCTTGCTCCTTGGTCTTCTGACCACACAGAGGGTTCCTGTGGCTCTAATCTGAAGATGAAACTTCGAGATCGACCGAATTGTCATGAAGCAAGCCTTCATGAGGAAGTGTCTGTTGAAGACCTTCGGAATTAATGTTACCACTATTGGGAAATGAGGGAGTAGAATCTTTAATTTCAACAGATAATTGTCTGAGGGCTTCAATAACTCCAGCATCGAGCAAGGCCTTGTTACTGATTGGCTCTTGATCTCCTGACTGTGTTGGGCGGGTCTTTTTCTTAGATGCCTTATTACTCACCTTGGAAACCACTTGTTGATGAAAGTGGTTTCTTTGAGTAGGTGTATATGCCTGATCAGGAAAGATGTCCAGGTTATGCTGATGATCTCCACTCAAATCAGGTGTATGTGCCTGACTTGGTTGTCCGTATGATATGGGGGAGTATTCCCCACAACCCTCTTGGACTGGAACATATATGTGTGTCTATTCTGGAGTGAATTGTTGATGTGTCACTCTATTGGTAGGAAAAGATTTATGTGTCTTTCCCTAAGATGCCGCTGAAGTTGTTATAATATCCTGGCAGGCCTCCAGAATATGAGCAGGTATTTGCTTCTGCTCTTTCACCATTGATAGAATATGCTTGGTGACTTCAGCTACTGGAATGGGAATATACATCCATTCTGGGCTTGGAGCAGGTGTATGTGCCTGCTCCTGTCCTCCTTTTCCTGCCAGTGAATCCTGACAGTACTCAAGTGTGGGGGAAGAGAGTTGAGTCTGCCTCCTATTTTTTGTCGGGGATTTCTGACTAACTTCTCCGAATGCTACCAAGCGAGACTGTTGGTAGGCTTGATTAATACCAGCAGATGTATGTGCCTGCTGATTTCACTTCGCCAAACGTGGTTGACGAGATCCATCATATGTAGTCAGACGAGCCTGCTAACTAGCTGATTATGTATAAACATGTGTATGTTCCTGCCTATAGTACTCCGCCGGAATTTTCTGGCGGGATTAGTGTGATGCTGCCAGACGAGTCTGCTGGACAACGGAATTAAAATGGGCAGGTGTATGTTCCTGCTCGTTTCTTGCCACCAAGTTAGGTTGGTGGAGTTCTCCGGAGATGGCAGAGATGATAACCTGCTCACTGTTGACCGGATTCCGCCTCTGGTGGTTCGTCTTGCTTGCTCGGGTTCGAGGAACCTGAGCCGAATGCTTGGAGTCAGTACCCTCATCATGTTGAGGGCGCACTGCCGCACGAGTCTGGCGGTGATTTTTGGTGGGAGCCCTCAGGAAGGACTCTTGTTTGTTTGAATTAAGGTTCTGAGGGACCTTCTCATTCACCTCCCCGAAATAAGGGAGCGAATGGTGATTGCATTCCGGGGATAATGACCCAAAACGGTTGGAGACGGTAGTCAGCACCGCCTTCTTCTTGATCACTGGTCGTCGTTGTCCGGACGACCGATGTGAGTTATTTACTTGGAGGGCTTGTCGGGCAGCCTCCAGAGTTGGGATGGTACCGTGTTGACGGTACTCCTTAACCAGTACATTTGATACCCAGCGTTGAAGACACTGAGTAGGTGATATCGTCCTTAGAGCAGACGACGATCCAGCAGGAGTAGCAACAGTGGCATTTGTAGCAGCAGTATTCACAGGTGTGAACTTGAGAGCAGCCATTCTAGAAATGCAGAAGATCTTGGAAAAGAGTGCCTATTTCCAATAACATACGTAATCAAGATAAATTCATCCACTACATATTTTGGATGAGCACATATGTCAATGATTGTTTTTTTTGGCCCTCTCATTGAGTTTTAAATAGGGGCCTAACAAAATAGGTAAAACATTATTTTAAATTGGTTAAGGATTCACGTCGGGTTCACCATTTTTTTCCCTCAGATTCCGGGGATGATCTCCTTTGATGGGAGGTTCAAACGTTCCGATCGGTTTCTAACAGGTTTTTTCATAGAACCGGAAACATCAAATGATTCTACATCCATTCAGACCTACTTTCCAAAGGTAGGTTCTCATTAGTTTGTGGACTGATGAGGCGTAGGAATTTGCATTGGTCGAGAGGATGGGAGGTCAGACTCATCACACCTTTTTGAGGGGAATTATTGTCTACTCCGGGACTCTCTTTATAGATTTAAGTTATGTCCATGAATCCTTATTACATTACCAAGTATAAAATGATCTTTCCTTCAGATTTGACAATCAATGATCGATATGTAGGAAATTTAAAGAATATTTTATATGTATTCGAGGTTCTTCATCGATAGAGAATCATCTGTATTTATTAGAGATTCTTGGCCAATGGTACCCTTCAACACATTTATATAGAAGTATCTTGGTCATTATGATGACCATGCTAGTTTTAAAGCCACTCAGTGGGGCACTTGAAGTTTATTGTCATTCAAAAGGACATGGATTATTTCAGAGTTGGGATTGAACCCGCAGATGGGCTACCTACGTATCCTTTGTTCAGAAAAGGAATCAGAACCCATGTAGTTTGAGTAAGGGAGTATGATTTTTATGATTGATGGCTCAAATAAGGATTTCATAATTACTTTTACACTCTAAGCTCACGTGAGTCATGCTCGGTGTGAGAAACAAGAGGTATTGGTAAGAATCAGACAATTATTCCATGAAAGATGAAATCATAAGAAATAAGGTGGGACTTATGTATGTATGACTGCCCAGATAAATGAATATTTGGATTTACTTCAGGGAAGAAATCTAGGAACATGGTCCATAAAGGTATGTGTGCTTCACAGAGATTTGAATACTCTAACTTGGGACTTACTTCTGAAAAGGAGGCCCAAATTAGGAGAGGACTTATGATTGGTTTTTTTATTCCTGAGAAGGAATCCCAGATCAAAGGTAAATTAGGACTGGTTAAGAGGAATTAATATTGGGTCTTACTATTGAAAAGGAGGCCCAGGTTAAGAGACTTGAAAAATTAAGGGATTTGGGGCTTACTCCTGAAGAGGATTCCCAAATTAGGGGGCTGGGGCTTATTCCTGAAAAGGAGGCCCAGGTTAATGAGGACTTGGGGCTTACTCCTAAGGAGGATGCCCAGATTTGAGAGTTATGACTGGGCATTATTCCTGAAAAGGAGGCCCAGGTTAAGAGAATTATGAATGGGGCTTACTCCTAAAAAGGAGGCCCAGGTTAAGAGAATTATGACTGGGGCTTACTCCTGAAAAGGAGGACTAGGTTAAGAGAATTATGACTGGGGATTACTCCTGAAAAGGAGGTACAGGTTAGGGGATCTCTCATCTTAAAGGATGAGGTTGAATGAATGAAATATCAATCTTTAGTGACATAAAGATGTGTAAATCACTAGGTTTTGAGAGATTTTCCACATAATTCCTTTCAGATAAGGAATTTAAATCAATAAATCATGTCATAAATGGATTTGAAGAGTGTCTTGAAGACTGAATCTTGAATAGGAAAGGTGGAATGGTTTAAGAGGGGTGAAATGGGCAAGAAGGGCACCCAAAAAGGCAGGGGCACGCAAGTCCTGGCAGGCGCGTAGGTACTGCGTGGGTGCGCAAGTCATGGTCGCGCAGGTATGCCTGCGCGACATATGGGGTATTTGCGCGACAATTAACCAGCAGGGTAATGCTTGGGCGACTCTTGATTAAAGCCTTTAGAATCCTCTTGAGGTTCTTCCAAAAAAGGGGCGTGCAAGTTCTATTGAAGGAGTAAGGCGGCATGCAAGTGTGGCCTTTTCCCTTAAGGGCAGGCCACTCAGGCGCGCAAGTGTTGATGAGTTTCAACACTTAGGCCTTCCTCACCCTCTTTAGATCTTCCGTTCTAGGTAAGAAATTACCTTATAAGTGTTTCAGAAGCTTCGAGAAGAGACTAGGGCGCCTAGAGCTCAAATCTGAGTTTCTGAAAAAAAATCCTCCTCGAATGGGGGGCCCACAGGGTCTATTTATACACAGTAGAAGACCTCGGGCGGTTATCACTTAGGTCGCGCAAGTCAATTGCGTGACCATAATGCGTCGCACAAATGGACTTGCGCGACTATGAGGTAACTTGCGCGACTTATGGGCAATCTTCTCCTTGTTCCTTCCTGTGTCTATTTTTGATATTTTCTTCAAAGGATGAATCACTTTGAGCTCAGATATTCCCCTTTTCCGATCTTTAGATTCTGTGACGAAAGGAGCGTCAACAATAAGTGAGAAACATTATCTCCCACTAGGTTCTTCTTAATTGGTACCCTTTTTAGACACATTGAATATAATAAATATATTCATAACTTAGTGAAGGAAACATAAATAGTGGTGTTCTCAAATGCTCAGTAAGGGTAAATAGGGGAGATATGTAAGAATAATCATGAGTATAAGGGCATGATTATCAGGACCCATCCCCTAGGTCCCATGTTGTGACTACCCCAAGCCCACATTCCATAGGCCAGGGGTTTCTGAATAGCACCGGAAAGGCGTATTCCTAAAATGGGAAGGCATTTCATTTAAAACTATACAAACACACAGTCCAAGAACACAACAAGATGCAACCACGATGTAAAACTGTAGTAGTAAAAGTGTGTACTGAAAGAAAAGGGACCATAATACAAGCCCAACTAAAAAGATACAAATACAACAAAAAATAGAAAATATAAAATATCTCTAGAGATTGTACACTAAGGATCCTACCTGAAGGGTAAGTTAGACTCTTCTCCATAGCTCTCCACATCAACCATCACTGCCATCCACCGTTAGGTCCTAGCTCCCTGAGTCTCAGTCAAGGATGCCTGTCGTCTGTAGAGAACACAAAAAGGTACGGGTGAAGCCTATGTAGGGGTGAGTATAATAATACCCATTAGGGACTTCGATACCCCCAAAGGTCTCTCAAAATTCCACAAAATAAAAACACAAAGAATGATCTCAATCACAAAACAGAAAGAAAAAGACTCAGCTCAATCCAGGTAAAACTTAAGTACAAAAGTACAAATGATTAGTCGTAAGGCTAGATCATCTCATTATGTTAAGAGGAACAACTGTTGAACCACATCTAATCGATAGGTACTAACCCTCGCTTACCCACATAGGATCGATAGGTACTAATCCCCGCTGACCCACACATGATCTGACCCACACAGAATTGGTATGCACTGAACCACACTAGATCCCAGAGCACTGACCCACACAGGATCGGTATGCGCTGAACCACATAGGATTGATGAGCACTGACCCACACAGGATCTGACCCACGCAGGATCGGTAGGTGCCGATCTACATAGGATCTCTATGTACTTATCCACACATGATCGCTATTCAATTGACTGTCAGTCATAGGATTCTCCGCACCCGGTGTGCTTGTGTTCCGTAGTATCTACTCCCCAAGATATCGTTCATGCCTCAAATTCCATGAAAAAGTATCCTAATGATACATAATGTCATAAGGGTTCCAAGGCAACATACGACACATCAATCGTACATCCGTTCTGAGAGTAATATGCATTTTAGTGGCGAGGGCCCGGTTAGATTCAGGAACGATCCAACCTGGACATACTCTAACTTTATCCAAAACTCAAGTGAAGTATCTCAAAAGGACTATGTCATCCGAAGGATTCCAATACCACAAAAAGTTTTTCAAATAGACGTTTGGTTTGTGAGATAAGACCTTTTGTACGTATCTAGGTCGAGGAGGGTCCGGGTTCGGTCTGACATGGTCGGACCGACCCGACCCACACCACCCTAGGACAACCCGACCCAGTTTGGGTTGACCCGACCCATTCTGGGGCTGACCTGGGTGTGACCCCATCCGGCCCGAACTAGATGGGCCAGCCCGAGTGGACTGGGCCGTGGGCTCGGCCTGCTAGGCTGCGGACCGGCACGACCTACCGGGAGAACATGCCCTCCAGTTGGCATGGTCCTCCAGATGGGTGGTGGAACAAATTCATGAATGGAAAAGCCGTTCAGGTGTTTTAAATAGAATCTCCACGTGGTGCCACCCCTTTTGTCAATGGGACCCGTGGGGCAGGTGTCCCTTCTCCTTTGCCGCGACGTCGAAGCCGTAGCCACCCCCCCATGACACGAGATGTCATGCTGCCTTCCACTTATCTTGTCCGCTGTGGCGTGAGAGACACCACCTCCTTCTGCAAACGACAAGATTTTGTCATCGCCTTCGCTCGTCGGTGCCGCCGCACCGGTGCTTCTTCCATGGGTCTCCGATGATCCTCCAGAGCTCCGTTTCCACTCCCGTCTATTCCTACGGACCTCTTGGGATGCTGTCGTCGTTGTGTGCCTCTCAGTCCAGGGTTCCTTCAAGTTGAGAAATCTGACCCTGAAGAACGCAACAAAAAAAATACTGAAGCGGGGGACGGTCCATGCTTTGTTCATTTGGCCCATGCCCTCAGCATTAACATTACAACAAGTGAGAGTATTTGATTAAACATAGATAAACTATAATACTTCCACATTTTAAAATTCCATTCAAAAATGAGGGAAAGAAAAAATTCACTTGAATTAAAGAAAACCCCTACCTTGAGAATCATTGGAGGTGTCGCAGTTGTGGTGGAAGAAGAGTCCTCATTAGATGAAGTCACCGGTGTTCGTCGATCCCAGATCATTGCTACCCAAGCTTCTGTCCTCTTCCAGTGGAAGTTTCCGCAGTACTTCACCAGAGGTTCCTTGCTTGATGAAGCATTGTCAAAACCCCCAACCCAAGATCCATTTAAATAGAGGGGAAGGATGAGTAACACATTGAAGGAATTAATGGGGTTCATTAATTAATGAACCTCTTAACTCCCAACGGCGTGGTTATGAAATTGAAGTGTCAAGACATTAAATGTATTGACAACCAATCGGTCCCACCACCACCACTCAACAGGTGGTAGGAAAAATAAAATAACAATTTTTATTTATTTATTTATTTATTTAAAAGTCGCAAAAACTGAATTTTTCACCCAACCTATTGTGGTCAAAGATAAGCCTCCCTTAAGTGAATCCTAGTGCTATGGATTCAACAGTTCCCTCAAGTTTTTTAATCCTAGCACTGGTTTAAAAGATAGAAAATTTATCCAGCGTGTTTATTAAATGTACCTTAAAAAAGTTCAAAAATCCATTTTTGGCACACCGGGCTTCGTAATCAAGCACCGTCAATTTTTGCAGACTCGTAATAACCCCAAATAATTTAAAAAAAATTATATGGAATTTTTGGGTCTTTAAATTCTCCCCACCTTATGGATTTTCAACCCCAAAAGCTACACCAAAACTAGGGGAACAAATGAGGGTACTGAGCATGCATCAAAGCCTCCCACTCCCAGGTGATATCCTGTAGGTTTTCATGCTTCCAACAAACTCACACTAGAGGAATAGAACACCCATGAAGTACCCACTCCTTTCAATCCTCTATCTCCACTGGGAACTCCGCAAACATTTCCCCATCATCGATGTATAGCTCACCCCAGTCGATAACATGTGATGGATCATGCACGTACCTCCTCAGCTGTGACACATGGAAAAAATTATGCACCCTATGCATCTTTGGGGGAAGTTCTAGACGGTTCACCACCTCACCTACTCTACTAAGGATATGGAAAGGTCTGATAAACCACAGAGATAGATTTCCACCCCTTCCAAACCTCTATAATCCTCTTCGGGGTGAGACCCATAGGAAGACATGGCCTCCTTCCTCAAACTCCAAGGGTCTTTGTCTCCGATCAGCATACAAATTCTACCTTCTCTGTGTAGTCTTCATCCGCTCGTAGATGATATGAACCTTCTCTGTGGTAGCATGTACCAACTCTGGACCCATAAGTGCTGACTCACCTGGGTCTATCTATCATCGAGGCGATCTGCAGGGTCACTCGTATAAGGCCTCAAATGGAGCCATGCTGATGGTGGAGTGATAAACATTTTAGTATGAGAACTCCACCAAGGGAAGGTGGTCCTCCCAACTAAATCCAAAATTGAGTACACAAGAAAAAAGCATGTCCTCGATTGTCTGAATGGTCTACTCCATCTGAACATCTTTTTGAGGATTAAAGGTGGGATTCAAGCGTAGCTAAGTCCCAAATACCTTATCTAATCCCTTCCCCAAGAAGGATGTAAAATGAGTGTCGCGATCTGATATGATCATTAATGGACCCCCATGGAGTCATAAAATCTCTTGTACATAAGGGCGTCCCAATCTCTCTACTGATCCCTACTCTCAGATGGGTAAGAAGTGGGCTAAATTGGAGTGTCAGTCAATGATCACCTAGATGGAGTTAAGACCCCTGGGCGTACGTGGTAGCCCTGTCATGAAGTCCATGGATATACCATCCCACTTCCACTCCGGTACCTCAAGTGGATGAGCTAAGCCAGCTGGTTCTTGATACTTGGCCTTCACTTGCTGACAAGTGAGACATCATGATACGAACTCCACCACCGCTTTATTCATCCCTGACCACCAGTACTAACACCAGAGGTCCTGGTACATCTTCACCACTCCAGGATGTACCTCCTCAGGGTATGTATAGAACTCCATCAACACATATTTTCCTAGAATCACTGGTATCACGGTGCGTCCTTTAAAGAGGATGATGTGCTACCCACCTTCATAAAACCCACCAGGAGCTTGTCCTAAGGATATCTAAGCACGTCGGTCCTCGTAGTCAATGTCCCTAAGCTGTGCCTCCCTGACTCGCTGAAGGAGTGAGGGAGTAACTATAATATACTAGAGGTAAGATTCTCCATCAATATCCACGAAGGATATCTACAACATGACTAGATCCTCTATCACCTCACTCAGCAACTATAGAACAGACCCCCTACTGAGTGCGTCTGCTACTACGTTCCCCTTCCCAGAAGTGTAAACTATCTCAGAGTCATAGTCTTAGAGGAACATTAGCCATTTTCATTGTCTCAGGTTCTGTTCATTCTAAGATAAGATATACCTGAGACTCTTATGATCATAGTAAATAGTAAACTATTCACCCATAAAGTAGTGCTGCCACATATTCAGTGTAAATACCATTGCTACTAACTTCAGGTCATGGGTAACGTAGTTCTGCTCATGATGTCTCAACTTCCATTATCCATAGGCGATCACTGCTCGCTCTTGAATCAAGAAACAACCTAGTCTGGTCCCTGAAGCATCCCAGAAGAATACATACCCAACATATTCTTCTAGTAGCCTCAATATGAGGGCACTCTTCAACCTCTACCTCAGCTCCTGAAAACTCTGATGGAATCTATCCGTCCACACGAAGGGATTTCCCTTCTTTGTCAATGCTAAAAAGGGTTCCGCAACTCTAGAAAAGTAGGGTACGAATATTCGGTAGTACCCATCCAATCCTAATAAACTCCTCACCTCGGTCACACTCCTAGGTGGCTCCCAATCAAGAAATGCCTCTATCTTCGCCGGATCCACTGCAACTCTAGACTCCAAGATAACATGCCTCAGGGTGTGGACTTCTCGTATACAGAACTGGAACTTTGAGATATTTATATAAATCTTGTGATCTCGGAGTGTATCCAGAACTATCTATAGGTTCATGGCGTGCTCCTCTTCTGATGCCGAGTATATCAAGATGTGAAAAAATGAATACCACCACAAAGCGATCGAGGTAAGGCTAGAAGATCTAGTTCATGAGCCCTATGAACATCACCAGAGCATTGGTCATGCCAAATTGCATCACCAAGAACTCGTAATGTTCGTACCGACATCTGAAATCTATCTTCAGTATATCCTCATCCCATACCCTGAGCCGATGATAGCCTAATCTGAGTTATATCTTCGAAAACCATCGATCTCCCTTCTATTGGTTGAATATATCATCAATCCTCGAGAGTGTATACTTGTTCTTTATGGTCACCTAGTTCAGGCACCAATAGTCAACACAAAGCCTCAAACTCCCATCTACCTTCTTAGCGAACACAATCGGGGATTCCCATAGATAAACACTGAGCCTTATGGACCCCTTCTTCTAAAATTCCTCCAACTATACCAGTAACTCAAGAATCTCTATAGGGGCCATCCAATATGCTAGTGTAGATATCAGTGTTGTCCTGGGGTACAATTCGATGCAGAAGTCTACCACTCTATGAGGAGGTAGTCTCAGAAAATCATCAGGAAAAACATTATCATACTGGTCCACCATTACAGGATAACTCAGACTCCTCACGTCAACTACTCTGAGGGTAAGGCTAGACAACTGATGTGTGATCGACTGAAACCTCCTCAGAATATGTCCATATTGTTCTGCAAAGGTTACCTTATCATCGGTTAAGGTAAAACTAATCTCATCCTCGCAAACACACCACACTTTGTGCCTAAAATAGTCGATCTAAGCGTGGAATCTGGATAACCAGTCCATACCCAAGACGATGTCGTAAGGCCTCGATGCTGATACTAGGAGATCTCAGTCGAAGAGCTTGCCTCCAAGAGTATGGTCACACTATCTGAACCAGTGTGTAATAATTTAATCTTATACCATAGGAGTCTCTAATTGTAAGGATCAAGCCAACGACTCCATCAAAATCTCCGAACTGCAAATGAGTGTCATGGAAATAAAATAGTGACTAGCACCTGTGTTTATAAGAACTAAATCTATAATGGAATAGGCACAGATCATACCACTAATAATATCTAGATCTCCATGGTCATTGGCCTATTCCTCCTGAAGATAATCTCTCCCATGTCCACTTTCCCTCTGTGGTCGGGGTGGACCACCTGGGGGGGGGGGTGGTGGTGGTGGTGGTAAAACTTCAAACCATCGTACATCACCTGCTGCATGACTTTCTCCTATGCTACATCTTCCACCCCGTGGACCTACTTGCTCGAACCTCAACTGCTGCCTTGGCGGTCCCTCGACCATCTTCTGATCATCGGTACAACATGTCGGGTAGTCGTGAGCCATGTGGCCCTACCCGCCGCACGTGAAGCACAATCTTCCCCTCTACTAGCCTACTCCACCTTGTGATCTTCGAACCTATAACCCTACATCCCAGGGTCGTCCCTCAGAAAGTCTATCCTTCTTGGACCTCTGCGTCATCTTCTTACTGCCTACTACAGTTGAATTAGCTACCTGTCGTCCGGTGGTGGATCTCACCATCAGTTCCTGCTTAGCTAAGAATATCTCCACTAATAATTCTCACTCGAGAAATCTAGACTATGTATGGATATTGAGAGATATCATCAACGCTCTGATCTCTCATCGAAGACCCAGCTAAAAGGTCCGGGCCAAGAAGAAAGGGTCCCATACCATGTCAGTAGAGTAGCGTGAGAGGTCAGTAATTCTTGTAAAGTACTGGGCCACTGATAGGCTTCCCTTATGTAAGTTCAAAAACTCTTGAATACGCATAGAACTTAGTGTCACTGGAACAAAATATGCCCTAGAAGAGGCTCTCAAAGTCCGTACAAGTGCGGGTCACCTCGTCATTTATTTGAAGCGTCAGGCTCCACTATCTCCCTGTTGTGCCCTAGAATAGGCTAGAGGCTAGGATCACCATCTGATCTGCTGACATCTCAACTAAGCAACAAACCCATGCCACAACCTCCAGCCAGTCCTCAGATGCCTGGGGATCTGTCTCCCCTAGAAATCTTAGAGGCCTCTATCTCTGGAACTCATGCAACACACTCAATCAGCGTGCACGGTCTGCTAGTGAGGTAAGTAGAAACTGCTTCCCTCTGAGTGGTGGTGCTACTGGTACACCACCCGAAGGATTCAACACAATAAGAGGGCCCTGCATCGAAGCCTCATCACTCAGTGGGCCATCATCGTGTATGCTATCTGGAATCCTGGAAGACTGTCTACATGGAGGCATCCTGAAAAGAAACAGGTGTGCCATGGTCAATATGTTATACCTGGTGAGCTGGCTCAATAGAGATCAAAAGTAAAATATTTTGAAAACACATGCAATTAGTGTTTTTGTGCACTGAGTTGGAAAATCAGAATTTAGGGTCCTGGTGTATGGATACGTCCACCACTTCACCAACACTAGACTCTCTGAACTGAAAAATACACTCAAAACACTTAAAACTATTTCTCCATTGAAAACATTACAGTCCTAGTTATTCGGTATAAACTCCCTCTAATACCACTTTGTCATGACCCATCCCCAAGGGCCCATGCCGTGACTACCCCAAACCTTCCTTCCATAGACCAGGGGTTGGAGAGTAGCACCAAAAATGAATATCCCTAAAACAGAAAGGAATTTCCTTTAAACTTGTACAAACACATAGTCCAAGAACACAATAAGATTCAACCACAAAGTAAAACTACAGTAGTAGAAGTGTGTATTGAAAGTAAAGGGTCCAAAATACAAGACCAACTGGAAAGATACAACTACAATAGAAAATAGAAAATAGAAAATAGATCTTGAGATCGTCCACCAATGATTCTACCTGAAGGGTAGGTATGGATCGTCTCCACAGATCTCCACATCAACCGTCACCACCGTCTACCGTCTAGTCCTAGCTCCCTGAGTCTCAGTCAAGGATGCCCATCGTCTGCACAAGACACAATAAGGTGTGGGCAAATCCCATGCAGGGGTGAGTATAACAATACCCAGTAGGGACCCCAAGACCCCCAAAGGTCTCTCAGAATTCCACAAAAGGAAAACCACAAAGCATGATCCCAATCATAAAGCACAAAGAAAAAGACTCAACTCAAACCAGGTAAAAATTATGTATAGAAGTAAAGATGATTATTTGTAAGGACAGATCATCTTATTCTATTAAGAGGAAATTCTGCTGACCCACACATGATCGATAGGTACTAACCCCTACTAACCCACATAGGATCGGGCCCACACAAGATCGGTATGCACTGACCCACACAGGATCGCTGAGCGCTGACCCACACGGGATTTAAACCACATAGGATCGGTATGCACTGAACCACACTGAATCATTGAGATCTAACCCACATAGGACCTCTAGGTTCTAATCCACACAATATTTCTAGATGTTGATCCACACAAGATTACAATTCAGCTGACAGCTAGTCACATGATTCTCCGCTCTCGGTGCGCTTGAGTTCCGTAGTATCTGATCCTCATGATATCAGTTGTGCCTCAACTTCCAAAAATTCCCATGAAGAAGTAACCAAATGATTAATCATGTCATAAGTGTTCTAACAAAATAGACAACGTGTCAATCGGACACCCGGTCTGAGAGTTATAGTCATTTTAGTGCCGAGAGCTTGGTTGGATTCGGGTACGATCAAACCCGACCATACTCTAACTTTCTCCAAAACCCATATGGAGTATTTAAAAAGGACTATATCATCACAAGGATTCTATCACTGTATACGGTTCATCAAATAGATGTATGGTTTGTGAGATATGGCCTTTCATGTGTATCTGGGCTGAAGAGGGTCTGGGCCCGGTCCGACCCGGTCGGACCGACCCAACCCGCTCTACTTTGGGCCAACCCAACCCAATCTGGGGATGACCTAGGTTCGACCCGGACCAGCCCTCCTTGGCAGGTCATGGCCTGCCGGGCAAACTGTCCCTCTAGTTAGAGCGATCCGCCAGTCGGGTGGCAGACCAAATTTTATACTGGAAAAGCCTTTCTGGTGTTTTAATTGGCGGCGCCACATGACGCATCCCCTTTTTTGAATGGGACCTACAGAGCACAAGTCCCTTGTCCTCCACTATGGCTTCAAAGCCATGAAAATCTCCCCACAGTGTGCAATGGCACGCCGCCTTCTGCCAAAATGCGGCATGCCGAGGGTTGGCCTCCCGTCTGGTCCACCATGGCACTGAGCAGTGCCACCACCTTCCGCGACTGGTGATCACCTGCCACCACCTTTTCCTACCTGCACCGGTTTCCATTGCCGCCACACAACTGCTTCTTTTGAAGGGCTCCAGGGATGCTCCGGAGATCCGTTTCCACTCTCGTATGCACCTACGGACCTCTCGGGATGCCGCCATCATTGTGTACCTCCCGGTTCAAGGTTACGCCATGTTGGGAAATCCTCCTTGGAAGAACAGAACAAAAAAATACCAAATTGGCGGAGGTTATGAGCCTTGTTCGTTTGTCCATTCCCTTGGTGTTATCATTATAACAAGCAGGAGTATTTGATTAAAAATAAGTAAACTATAATACTTCCACGTTTCAACATTCCTTTCAATAACATGGGAAAGAAAAAATTCAATTGAATTAAACAAAGTCCATACCTCAATAATCATTGGAGGTGTCACAGTTGTGGCGGAAGAAGAGTCCTCATTGGATGAATTCTCCAGCATTTATCGATCCCGGATTGTTGTCGCCCAAGCTTCCATCCTCTACCAGTGGAAGTTTCTGCAGTACTTCGCCAGAGGTTCCTTGCTTGATGAATCCATGTCAAAAACCCCAACCTGAGCTCTATTTAAATATAGGGGAAGGGTGGGTAAAGCATCAAAGTAATTAATGAGGTTCATTAATAAATGAACCTCTTAATTCCCAACTTTGTGGTTACACAATTGAAGATTTAAACCATTAAATGGATTGAAAACTCATTATTCCCACCACCACCGCTCAATAGGTGGTGGGAAAAATAAAATAACAACTTTTTTTTATTATTTATTTAAAATCTGCAAAAACTAAATTCTTCACCTAACCTAATGCGATCAAAGTTAAGCCTGCATTAAGCAAATCCTAGCACTGCAGATTCAACAGTGCCCTCATATTTTTAATCCGAGCACTGGTTTAAAAGATAGAAAATTTGGCCCACATGTTTTCTGAATATACCTTAAAAAAGTTCAAAAATCCATTTTGGTCACACCGGGCCTCAGAAATCAAGCGCTATCAATTTTCACAGACTTGTAATAATCCCAAATAATTTTAAAAAAAATTATATGGAATTTTTGGGTCTTTACAATGTTAAAATGATCTTGAAAATTAAATATCATACCCTATATATGAAAGTTAATATACACGAAACATAGAATAAATCTTGTCAGTTCATAATACATGTGTCATAAGGAAATAGAGAACATAAGAAATGAAATCATAATTGAGGAATAAAACATGGATTTATGGAAGATACATAAGAATATATAATATGATTTCCATAGTAGGCAAGACATCTCTTCCAAGACCATCTTTGTAGTATAGGTTCACTCCCCATACCTTCTTGATAGTCATGGTTAACTCTTAAGGACATATTAGTATCACGAGTTCACTCCCCAAAACATCTTGGTTATTATGGTTCACTCCCAATGATATCTTAGTAGTTAAGGATCATTCCCAAGACTATCCTTGTATATCTCATGTGATATTAATCATTACCAAATTAATTGGAGGGAGATATAGGTCCCACCCATATCATTGTGAAATCATAGATACATGTTCCACATGATCATAAATTCCCATATTATAACCCATGAAATGAAATGGGAATTATAAACATGTAATCATATCATAAACTATATAAAGAGATAGGCTTCATAATCATTTCATCATAAACATAAACTTTGAAATGAAGTGGGTTTCAAAAGAATATAAATTGTGAAAGTGAAACTGGTTTCATCAACATCATGGCATCTAAACATAATCCATTCAAAGAAAAATAATACAAATTTAAACACTAAATAATTTCCCCATAAAGGAATGAGTAACACCAATGGATGTTATTTTAGATGGGAAGAAGTTTTTAATGATCTCTTAAAGACATTTCATGAGGAAAATATACTTTCTGCATTTAAAAATAATTTTTAAAACATAAGATATTTGAAAACCTTTTTATTTGAAAATAGATTTCAAAAATTATAATAGAAACATTGATAATAATAAAAAACATAAAATCCTTTTTCTTTAAATATATTCTTTAATGGTCTTTTGAAATCATTTTTGAAAACATGGTTTTCGAATTCAATATATTTATAACCAAAGAGAGAGAGAGAATCATAATTTATTTAAAAACATTATCCCAAGTACAACATGTGTAAAAATGGTACTAATACATGGATATATATATATATATATATACATACATATATATATATATATAATAAATGGAGTGTAAGTAAGCACATGTGTTTCTGGATAGATAGATCATAACATTTAATCAAAGGAAACCTAAACATATAAAATCTCAAATAAGTGATGAGATTGTCTCAATAAACTCTTATAACATGGTAAACTGTGATCATACACTCCATATAAGAAAATAAAAATAAATAAAAATAAAAATATCATTATAAGATGTAAATTAATGATATATCATGTAAAATGGAAGTATTTACACCTCAAAAGGCATTTATATTCATAAAAAACCATAGTCTCGTAGAAGGGAAATTGAGAAAAAACAATTTTACCGAAATGGTATCTTTTGAAACCTAAACTCCATGATAGAAGGATCAAAAAATGTATATGTTAATATGAATAAATATATGTATTATATACATATAATACAATATTAGGAAGTAAATAGACCACATAAAATGAAATAGTGGCAAGAAAAACATGCATCTCATGGAAATAAAATGTGAGATGAAATCCCCTTACATTGTGTCTTAACTCACATCGTACTCGTTCAAACCACATATATAATAAATATAAAATTATTATAAATATTTTATAGATACATATTATTATATATAATACCATATATTTTTTTATTATGACCATTATATCACCTACATGTTAACAATCTTTTGTTAAGGTTTCACTTTGGGTAATATTCTCTTTATTCGTGACCTGTTTCTTAATTTGTTATATATTTGTTATTTATAATTTATATCATTTGTAAACAATGTAAATCATGATATAAATACAACATATATATAGTATATTTTTATTACAATACTAAATAGAATATATAAGTATGAAACGAAATACAACGTTCATGTATACAATAGGTTGTATGTACGCATGAATGCTATTTCAGTTTAATTGTCATGTTGGAAGAAAGAAAGTAAAAGAAATATATGTATATATATTTTTATATATATCATTATTAATTTAGATTTATGATATCATATATTTCTTATATAATCACTGAAACCATCATTAGTACAATCTGTATAGTGTATGAATGAATCATATCGTTTCGAGGGGGTGGTAGTCCACACTTCCTCAAACGAAATTATCATATTAACACCAAATGGAAAGTAAAAAACATATGAGATGTAAAAGTAAAATAGAATATTAAATAAATAATAAATATAATATATGACATATTTAAACAACATTTTCATAATAATTTCTACCATGATAGGTGATAAGGAAAATTGATCAATCGCTTTTAGTGAGGTGGTAGTTCATCGTACCCATAAATTATATGTTTGATATCTATTAGATGCAGGTGTGTATAAGTTTAGGTTAAAAACACAAAATAAAAAAAACCTAGTATATTTAGTATTCTAGGTTTTTCATAAAATAAATGAATAAATAGAGTGGATGGGGGTGGAGTAGGAAAATAAAATAAAGGAGATTGAAATAAGACGTTACCTCTTAATCGGGTAACTCCTTTTAGATTATGCCAAAAGGATTCTATAGAAGGCTTTATACCAATATAAGGCTCCAAGGATTAAGGGAGGGATGTTTTTAAGTGTATTTGGTAGATATTTTCTAATAATAAGTGGTTTTTTTGTTTCTATGTAGATGGAGAGGTGGTTGAATTTTATAAGGAAGGAGAAGTGGCACTCTAGTAAATATTTAAGGAGAGAAATACACTGATGTTTTTCATGTTTAATGTTGATAAAATAATGATGATATTTCGATAAAAGTTAAAATAAGGTATTAATATGTCTCCAAAATCAATCTTGGACCACTTTACGAGTCATTTTGAGGATTAATGTTTTGTTTTAGTCTCTTATTAAGCTTATTTAACCTTAATCAATGTAATTAATTTTAATCACTTTCACTAATATTTTGAGTAAAAAATAATTTTAAATTATTATACATTATAAATTACTTTTTTCAAAATATGGAATCAATTTTTATAAATCCTAATAAAAGAAGTGGAATAAATTAATTTAACATTAATTCCACAGTCCGATCGACAATATGGGGTTTTAAAGTCAAAATGATCAAAAGTTTGCTATGTTTTTATATCCAATATCAACATGATATTGGTTATAATTACATAAGTTGTGGTAATTTATAAAATTATAGTATAATTAAATGTTTACACCAAATTAATATAAAATTTATCCATATAAATAAATTGTACTAAAAAGTAGTTTTGTATTAATATCAGTTATTTTTCACTAGTCATGTAAAAATAATATTTTTAAGAAAAGTCTGAAGAACTCACCCTAATATAATTTAGACATTATAAATTCAAAAATTAATTTTATTTTATCGAAATGAATTTTTATATGTGTATAAAATTAATTTTATTGTTTTTCACTAAAGGAATGAAAATTTGTTTATTTGAGAAAATAATATTTTTTAAAAATATAAAGACTTTACCAAAAATTAAATCATTTTTTATCAATAAGATTTATTAATATAAAACCATTAGAAACAATATTTTAAATTTATATATTATTATTAATATTACTATGTTTAATTACTATGTTATAATTATCTCTTTTTAATAATTATAACAATAAAATGATGTCTTGTAGATACATCAGTGTTGCTTGTAACGTATGAAAAGTCAATGTTATGTGTAACATATTCCAATTAAATGTTCCATGTATTGTATTAAAATTTTATATTCATTGTAACATAAAAACATTTCATGTTCTAGGATACGTATTCCATGTATATTCCTTGTGAATGGAATGTTTGAATAATCCATATCAATAAATAAATGAAAATTTAATTTATTCGAAAAAAGGTCTCTAGAAACTCATGGTGTTACAATGTATATTCCACATACTTATGCATTATTCCAATTTTATTCTCTCATAACTAAATTTTTTTATTTCCATTAGGAATCATGTTTTATGAACTTCCATTATTTATTTTTATTACTCAATATTAGGATCCATGATATATTGGGTATGGTTTTAAAATTTTATACTCATTTTCTCATACCATTATGATCATACTATTCTTAAGAAATTATTTATAAATACCTTATTCACCCTTACTATGAATCATAAATAAAAATTTATGATGTTTTATTTATGATATGTTATGAAGAAATTTTTTAATTATCATATTCCTATTAATGTAGTTATTATGAATATCTTAGTGGGAGAGAATGTAGATCTCCTATGACTTAGCTGTTTATGGATCCATGTATCCAATTACACTAAACCTATATGATTATACAATTTAATATTAACTTGTGTATGGAATATTAATTTAATAATATTTTATAATTATATATGAAAAGTATTTATCTCTATACATAGATACTGACATAACTACACATGGAGAATCAACACCTCCTGATGATTTGACCTTAATTCCATATAGAGGCATAAATATAGTGTCATAATCTATTTCCAAATTAAATTTTCCAACTAAAATAATGACAAATAAATAATTAGAATATTTTATAGGTCATATATTTCATTATTTTATCTTCCCCATCCAATTATAATGCATAAATAAATACATAAATCAAGAAAAATTCATGTTTATAAAAATTATTTCAATTATATTTTAAAAATATTACATCACTTTCTTCCAGTTAAAGAGTATTAATATTTGTATTATCTAAGAACTAATAATATAAATAATGATAAAAAATGATAACAATTGAATCCATACCCAATAGAGAAACTAAATAATAACAATTGAAAATTTATTTGATCTGGTGGGTGTCCAAATAGGATATCTAAAAAGTAAATTCAGAAAAAGTTTCTATTTACATCATAATTTAATGTACCTCTTAGTCATATATGTTATTTAACAGTAATTTATAGCGGTTTTAAGGCCATATTTATATAAAAATAACAATAAAAAATGAATGAGAAGTTTGAAGTGGATGAGGTTTTTAGAACAAATATAGGGACACATTGATATCAGGGAATGAGACACCCTTATATATAGTGTATTGGAAGAACATTTATTTGTGGGGTATGACTTCTCCATTTATGGATCATATATCCCAATCTAATTATACACATTATACACTGTATCAATTTTTACCCATATGATAGAGTAAAACTCAGATCTAATATTCATTGGATAAAAAGGGAAACACATGATCACCATCGACTATAATCAATACATGGGTTTGATTATGTGTAATTTGAAGGAGTTTTAGCACTGTTGTTAATGTAGGAAACAAAAAAAATCATTACATACATTAGTATAGACCAAAGGCCCTATAATAGATAGTGGGTACAATAATCTTGTAGTAGAATCCCTAATTGTAAAGAATGTAATGATGGTTTAAATTAATCAATGAACATTAATTATAAGAAAACAAAAATTTTAAGTACTAAAAAGTTAAGTGTTACAGTGAGTAAAACAATATATAAGAATTCAGGTAATCTAATTATGGAATATTAAATCAAAAACTATATCTTTGAAAGGAAATATCTAATTAATTACTCTGGTAAAAAGAACTATCTTTAAATATTTCTTTTCTAATAGATAGTGAAATAGATTCCATTTATTTTTTAGTCTCTAGATCCATCAACCTCTAATGATCAGTAACCTTTTCCTTAGTCATTCTATTAAATATAAAATATAAAAACTATAGATTACTACATATAATAGGATTATTCATAACATTCATATCTAGATTATGTTCATCCTAGGATCTATTATATTGAATAACATGTGTCATTGTTTAAAAATGTTTTATTTATTTGAAATATGATATTATATCTAATATTTAGTATGATATAGTTTCATGTACCATTGGGACATATCTTAAAAATTACATAAAAGTTTTGGGTAGTGTATGTACATCTCAAATCACAGACCTATCCATCGAGAAATAGGTGTAACATGAAAGAATTATGGATGCATATAATATATAGAATATAATAATTATTTGTAATAAAAATATTTATAAATAAATAGTTGTAGTAAAATATTATTTATCATGATCACTGTTAAACTATGAATTTTATTTTCATGAATAAATTTTTCCAATAAAATTAAATTATTAATATGTAATGAATTATAAGTATTTGATTCAATATTCATGTGAAAAATTAAATAAATACACTATAATATGTGAACACATGATAATTTTTAAGTAATCATGAAGGTGTACAAAAAACATCCTAAAATAATCCGTATTAAAAAAACTCTTTTTTAATAGATTCATTTTAGATGGATCACTTGGTTTAACTAATATTAACTTGACTTGTGATTTTTCTTACCAAAATCACGATGATTATATAGTAAGGAAAGGATTTATAAACCTATTAATAAAAAAATAACCCTTTTAGGTTCAGTTAAGTAGTTTTGGCTACCCTGTAACTTTTGAGATAAACCAGTAGTCATGGAAGTACTAGGGAATATACAATTGTTGGCATGTTAGGTATAATCGAGCATGAAAATCTTGTAAATAAAAAGATACATACTATAATGAACTTCTACCATAACTAGATATGGAGAAATATGATGATTAAGGATGAATAAATAATATATATGGGGGAAATATATCGAATTACACCTAAACTAAATGATAGAATAAAAGAAATAGAATATTTAAGATGTGTTGTGACCATTTCATAGAATGAGTGAATAATTAAAACTAGATATATGAAACCTATAAAATTAATTCATTTTGGATTCAAGGAATTTATAGGTAGATGATTTTAACACTATGAAAAATACCCAAAATAGATAAATAAGAGAAATAGTCATGCCATTCTATCTTAGTAGGTTTATAGAAGTTTTATTGAGTACTAAGTGTATCTCTACTGGGCTGGTGGTGGTGCTGAAAGTATACCTAAAACCATTTTATTTCCAACAATTACCTTGTGTTTGTCAAACAAGTACCTAGTGCCTCTATCATTTGGTAAAATTTACCTATTCTTCACATTCACTATGTACACTCCTAAAACCCATCTTACATCATTTAATTTCATTTAGAAAAGAAACATTTATAATAAATATGATTAATTTTCTACCAATAATGGTTGGCGGAATTACAGCCACACACCCATTCATATTTTTTAGTCTACATTCATCAATCAAATTATTTGGGGAAAATGTGTGTTAATTAACTTATAATTTAATATTCACACTCAATTATTTCAACATGTATCTTTATATATGTACCTAGGACTTCAAATAGTAGTTTCACGTTTCCCAATAAGCCTTTAGACTTGAGTTAATAATACTAATATGATTATTCACATCATAAGAATTTCATTCCATTTTAGAATAAAAATTTGAAATGTTGTGTGAGGGGTCCCATATAAATTCATTCATATGAAAAAATAAATACATTTTATAATTTTAAAAAAAAAATAGAGATAAGGATTTATGACTATAAAAATATAAGAATATGATAAGGATTCCAAATTCTCTGAGAAACCTTGAGCATAATATCCCCTATTTTTTCTAGCAATTAGTGACCCTTCCTTGGTGAATCCTAATGAAATGAATGGTTTCTAAAATTAAATTTCTATATTCTCTATAAATGATAAATATAAATTCTTTATAATTTTTCCCATTAATTAGACAATTTTAATTCAACAATAACTACATAGCTATCTCATTAGCGAAACTGTATCTCACCTAGAAGTTTCATATATATTTTTCTAGAAAATTTTATATTTATACTAACTTCTATACAGATCATTGAACAATTATAGTTAGATATATGGACAATAGAAAATGTTTTTAGAAAACTCCATTAATGAAATGTTATCCATTCATGATATACTGATTTCATGAATATAGTCCCATCGAATATCCTCCAGAATATGAATGGTCGACTTTAACTAGGTATTGGTTTATTGGAAGAATGTTGTTCCCAGTTTATCTTACCAACTAAATGCTCATTGAATCTTATTCAAGATCCTTGATTTGAGTTTTCATTAATTTTTATATAATACACTAGTTTATATAGTATAGTTTTTGGAAACATAATTTAAAGAAATTTTTTATCTCATTAGCCAAAAAGCCTCCATATTGGAAAAATTATGTTCATATTGGACTATTGATCCATACTTTAAAAATATATATCCAAATTTTTATAAATCAATTGAAAATTGTATAAAAAACCAATATTTTTTCATCTAAATTTTATAAATAAATTAGGAGTTTTTTAAAAGTATTTTTAGGATTAAAATACAAAATAATTACATTTCTACTTGTTGGAAATCACAAAAATATCATGTAGTTCCTTTCATTATATATGGAAACCAAAATTGGTAATAAATTTCACATTGAATAATTTTTCATTCATCATGTATTATCTATATATATGATAGGTTTTCCACTATCATATCCTTATTAATACTATTACTAAAAAATATCTACGATGAATGTACAGGGTAAAATGAGAACCCAAAAACCAATCATCGATAATCACAAAACAATAAAGTCCCATTCATGTATTGATTCAATGAGAATAAAATAAATTTTATTCATTTATATTCCCTATAATAGACATTGTGATATTCATATAATGTATTTTTAGTCCACTATTATAGCAAACCGACCTGGGTTTCCCTCAAACCCCGCACCCAAACTAATCTATCGCATACCTGAAGGGATTTCTCGATCCCCATAGGCTTGTGAAAAGCACCTGAGCATTGAACAAGAAAACATAGAGAACAATTTCTCCCAACCTTATTAAATACAAGGTATATATGTAATAAACAATAAGGAATAATAGAACATGAAAAATAAGATATATATGCTGGAACAGTAAGAAAAAAAAAATCATAAATAGAAAAATAAAAAAGTCACTAAAATTCCAAGACAAGTACAACAACAATAGACTAAAACCAAAAAATATACAAAAAGAAATGGAATAGATGAACTACCACTATCTCACCACCAGCTACCCAACCCTCTGATATGAACTCGCCACCTCATTGAGGTGCCTTGCCTTTCCCTAAACTAGAATAATAACAATGGTCTATGC
Organism: Viscum album; assembly: GCA_963277665.1. Taxonomy (NCBI): domain Eukaryota; kingdom Viridiplantae; phylum Streptophyta; class Magnoliopsida; order Santalales; family Viscaceae; genus Viscum; species Viscum album. The sequence continues at coordinate 1,508,358,428 of OY728157.1, read as the reverse complement.
ACCAAAGAATATGTCTATAGGGTGTGAGCTAATAGGCTCAGCAGGATCCCACCCAGGTGTTCCATAACCAATATCTGTATAAAAATTATTAAATTATCATTTTAAGTAAAAACATGGCATGATATGAATAAAATTAGTTTTAAATAAAACATGTTAAACAATTCCATTTTTCTATAGTTCTAAAAAAAGTAGTTATATAAATTTCAAAGCACATTTCCCATATCACATTCCACAAGCATAAACATGAATATATAGGAAAACTAAAAAATAAAACAAATAAATAATATAAGAACATGTATCAAAACAATAAGGAATACTAAAGGTCTAGGCTATAGGCTTGTTATACCACAATAATCAAGTGTACAAAAAATGATCCTAGAACAACATGCCTAGGAGGTAGAGGAATACCCCCTGAGTAAACCCCCCAAAATGTCAACATTAGTCCCCTAGAAAAACATGCCTAAGAAACATTGGAAACCCCCAAGATAAACCCCTTTAATAATCACAAAAAATAGAAAATGGACTCAACATAAATGTTCCACCATGTACAAAATCTTACCCCTATGATCATTTTTATAATTTCATTTCCAAACCATTTCACAATCCATCAAGTTCTTTAAAAATACCACCTTTTCATTCAATTTATCAAAAACTAAGGAAAACCTAGTTTTCATTGAAAAATTATTACAAAACACACAAAACAATTAGGCTAATTTCAATACCCAAAATAGTTATTAAAGAAAAACAATCAGGTTTATCAATATAGGCTTTAGACGGAACCACCTACCTCAAAAATTGGGTCACACATGCCCGTATTGGAAACCACCAACAATGAAACTAAAAAATGTTAGTGAAGGCCCTATAATTAAATCCACATCAAGATTGATCCACATATAAATAAAAGTGGTCTTAAAAAGAGTTTTAACCCATATACCTCAATGACTAATGCCCACTACACCATAGACAATGAAGGAAAAGTCCTCCAAAACAAGATCTAACAATAGATCTAGAAGAAACCAAGAGGAAACATCAAACTTAGATCAATTGATCTGATACCAAAATGATAGGGAACTATCTTGATCAATCATGATGAAATATTGGATAGAAAAATTACTTATAGAGATCCACTTTGGATGAAACAAAGATCCAAAGATGATCAGATCGGTCTGGATAGATAGGAACCAATGAAAATATCCAATTAAGAGTTCTAGTTTGAGAGATAAGTTGTATGGGATGAAAGGATAGAGAAAAACTTCCAAACGTGTGACTTAAACCTAGGTGTAGGCTGAGTCAAAAATTTTAAATCCTAGCCACATCATGAAGTCCATGATGGATAAGTACACTGAAAAATCAATCACATCATTTTAAAAATTGATATTTTTGTTCAATTCATGATGTGTAATCCCCTGTCACGATGTGTACACCTTCACAGTGTGATCCCATTCAAGACTTGTATCCAGAAACTTTTACACAACATGTTCCATGATTACATAGTGTGTAACTACTCTTCATCTAACTAAAAATACAAAAAATCACTTATAAGGAATTTGAACCAAAAGGGAACATAGAGAGTGGAAAAAATACCCGATCATGGTAATGATATGTTACAAAATCCCCACAGTAAAAACTGTCTATCCCCAGGAAGTCCTCAAGAAGATGTAATCTATAGAAAGAGACAAGGCCACTACTCCCCCATCAATGATTCAAATTACCTAGTATCATAAGAATTTGATCCATGTTTCCATAAGTCTCTAACCAACAGAATCAACTTCCCACATAAGACTTTTATTTGAGAGTCAACGATATCAAAAAGTTTCTCTAGAACAGAATCATCTGGATGCAAATCAATTTTTTCCTAACTTAGAAGGTGAGTGGGATCAGGGTGATATTTCCTGAGTTGAGATATGTAGAAAAAATCTTGAATTCTTGTCAGCTGAATTGATAATGATAACCAATAAGAAACCTTTCTAACTCTTTCATTTATCTCACATGTTTTAACTTATATTAGATCCATATTTCCTTGTTTTCCAAGTTGATAATGACCTAAATGAGGAGAAAAATTCAAGAAATACCTGACACCTATAGAAAACACCAATGGATGAGGTCACCGATCCTCATATGATTTCAGTCGATTGTAGGTTGTTACCAGACTTCAAAGTACATCATGAATCTTTGTGGATGTTTCTTGAACCAAACTTCATCCGAATGGATATACTTCTCCCAACTCAACCCAACAAAAAGGTGATCAGAACGAGCGACTATATAATGCCTCGAAAGGATCCATGCTTATCAAAAACTGGTAACTAATTTTGTAAAAAAACTAAAAAATTCCAAGAATGATCCTCTGAAATACAAGACATAGCCACATAGAATATCCTCCAAAATATGAATTACTCACTCTATTGGACCATCAGTCTATGGATGGTAAGATAAGATCCCCTTAATATTACTTCTCATAACCTATTGGAGACTCATCTAGAATATTGAGGTAACCCTAGGACCCCTATAAAAAACAATGGAATAAGGAATCACAAGTAACCTCCCAATCTATTGTACATATAGCTTACCCAGATATTCAACTTTATTAGTGTCTTTGATCAGAATGAAATGAGAATACCTCATCAACCATTCAACAAACTCCCAGATATAATATTTTCCTTTGTCTTTCCATTTAAATCCAACAAAAAAATCCATGGATACCTCATCCCATTTCCAAACTGACACTAGAAGAGGCTTAAGAGAACCTTAAGGTTTCAAGTACTCTTTATCCATTGGAAGGTTTTACAACGAGATAGAAACTCCATGATGTCACGCTTCATACTCAACCACCAGAATCATCACCATATCTCATAATAGATCCTCATATTTCCTAGGTGAATGGATCATGATGTGTTGTGATAATCAAACAATACTGAATTCCTTATATGTGTTGGGAAGAAAACTCTCCTCCCAAATTGAAGCATACTATCTGATGATAGAGACCAACCCGAAATGTTATCCCCACCATAAAGTCTTTCTTGATCCTTATAAAACTCATAATATCGCTAATAAATCTACAATATATACTTTAAGAAGAGATGATGATAACTGTACACTAGTCAAAAACATGCCTGAATCATCTTCTTGAGCATCTTGGTGCAACTGAGTGAAATTCCCAATAAGGTTCCACTCTTCGATTTCACAATAACCCATGGTGGTACTTTTCTACTAAGAGAGTCTGCAACCACATCCCCCTTTCCTAGGGTGTATGTGATATCTATGTAAAATATATGAAGGTATTATACCAATTAACTCTATTAAAATTTCAGTGTCCTTCTGAGAAAATATATAACTCAGACTCTCATGATAAAAAATGACCATGAACCTTTCCACAAAAAGATAGTTCCACCATCACTCAAGCACATAAATGAATACAAGAAACTATAAATCATGAGTGGTGTAATTATTTTCACGTGTTTGAAGATGAAGATAGCTGAAAGATACCGCATGGTCATCATACATAAACACTAAACCAAAAACAAAACCCAAACCATCAAAAAACATCACATATTTTGTACTAGGGTTAGGTAAGATCAGAATAGGAGATGATTTTATAAGTCTCTTCATCTCATCAAAATAAGACGAAAATTTTACATTCCATGTGACTTTATCCCCTTTCATACTAAAAAATTTAAAGGTGATGCTAGCTTAGAGAATTCCTTGAGGAACCATCGGTATTATCCAATAACACAAAGGAAGCTTTGTTTCTCAAAGAAAACATATGATTCCTTCCATGGAAAAGACAACTTTTACCTTTTACAGAACAACTAATAAGCCATACTAAGAAATTATGTGCCCCAATAACTTCACATATTGAATCCAAAAACAAAATTTAGAAAGACTTATATATAAATGGCAACTCCTCAAAATTCCCAGATCAAAAATCAGATGGTGCTCGTGGTCACACTCAGACTTTGAATAAACCAGAAAATCATGTATGAACAATACCACAAAATTTTCAGGATATTGATGGAATATCCTATTAATCAAATCCATAAAAACTCTAGGAGAGTTATTCAGACCAAAAGGCATCATAAGATATTCATAATTTCCATAACTACTCATGAATGTTATCTTCGGGTTATCAGACTTCCGAACTCATACCTGATGATATACCGACCAAAGATCAATCTTCGAGAACCCCTTTTCACCATTAAACTGATAAAAAAAACAATCTACATGAGGAAAAGGTTATTTGTCCCTAACTGTTTCCTAATTCAAATTTTTATAGAATACACATAAATGAAGTGATCCATATGATTTCTTGGAAAAGTGCATATGGGATGTGAAAGGCGAAATGCGAGGGTGAACGAGACCTTTTTCAAATAATATATGCAACCAAATATTGATATATTTCAGGTCTATTTGTGATATACAATAAGAAGGTATCAATATTGGTTGTGTTCTTAGCAAAAGATCATTTATAAACTCTACCTCTCTCTCTGGAGGAAGAACAGAAAAATTGTCTGGGAAAACATCAAGAAAGTATCAAATTACCATTAGAATACCATCAACGAAATAAATATAATCAGGAAAAAACACAATAGTAGACAAAAACTTCTGAGATCTAGGCAGGAAGGCCCTCCCCAACTTGATCTCGGATCCCACTATCCCTGAAATACACAAGAGCTACCATCAAAAGCATGAAATGAAACACATTGATGATAACAATCAACCTCATCTTGATGAATGACAAGACAATACATACTAATGATGAATCCAAATTTTTTTTCATAAAGAATTTAATAATCCTAGACCAACACTATAACAGCTATAGTTAACGAACAAGAATGACATAGGAACCCTAAATACTTCCCCATTCCAATAGGTGTTTCTAACTCCAATTTAAAGGATATAAGTTCTATTAGATATTTAAGAAAATAAAAAAAACATGTAGATATACATGAGTGGTAGGGACCAATATCAAATAATGTAATTACTACTAAAGATACAATAGTGATAAGACATCTCACTGTTATAGGATAGGAATCAACTTCCATTGGACACTCATCTACAGTGATAAAATGCATCACTCTTGAGGAATTTGGATAGATCATGATAGTCTTTAAAGCTTCTAACATCACCATAGTAGCCTTTGGAGATGATGAAACTTGAACATAATGAGGCGTAGTCATAGCCTGATTTTTTTTGTAAGTGACCAATAATTCCACATTTATTTTCGGTCTTTGAATTCATAGAACAAGAATGTCTGGTGTGTCCTCCCTTGCCACACTAATATCATGATAAAGGAACACATCCTGTTACAACAGATGGTTCATTGGAGTCTTGCTGATGAAACCCAACTTTACCACATCTACAATGATCTTTCCACTTCCACTTCTTCACATGCAGACCACTAAAGCTGCCACTTGATGGAAGAGAAGAGGTGGAAAATATAACCTTTCCTTCCATATTAATATCTACCATCATGTATCTATCCACTTTGTATACAAAGGTATAAATTTTAAGAATAAACACCTATGATCTGATATCCTGTCACAGACCTTGCAGGTACATCTATGCCTTTATCTGGTCATTCGTTACCACGTTCAGAGAAAAACAGACAAGCTCAACAAACCAGTTGATGTATGAAGACATTGAATGTTCATCCTACTTCAATGACAAGAACACTAGAGAATTTTAAAAAATCATAGATTCTAGGAATAACTGATGAAATAACAGGGTTTTGAATCCCTTCCAATCCAATCCCACATTTTTGTTTGCCTGGACCATAAAGTCTCACCAATTCTTGCAAGAACCCTCAAGTTCGAATGCTGCACACTTCACCCTGATATTTATAGGTGTCTCTAGGAAGTCCAATATTTGATCGATCATGTCTAGATAATCCTATTACTCTTGAGGTTAAGTCATTTATTTTATGGGTCATTGATTTTCATGCTAGAACACCCATGATCTATCTATCTCTCCTACAACTTCTTCTTTTACCTCAAAAACTGTGTTATGAACCCTTGGAATATTATAATCAATGGTAAAAACTTCCCGTATAATCATATCATGGAGGTTCTAATATATAGGTGGTTTCCTTAGAGGAGAACCAGCTACACCTTCCTTAGGAACTCAAGGAAGATGTCTCAGAGGAATACTACTACACATGGAATCATAAGAACTATTAGACAACAGAACAAATCTCAGTCCAAACTAGAAAACCCATGAACAAAAACTGATATTTTTAAAATAGAAACCAATACTAGATACATACATCCCAAAATCCCATGGGAACTTGAGTCTCATTACAATATAAAATGGCGAGGCGCTTATCGCAACATACCTATCTAGTCCCAAAAATCCGATCTCTAGTCTAAGAGATGTTCGAAGACAAGTACTCTTGAGGATAAACATCCCTTTGATACAAAATTGTACAGAACTGACCTATGTTTCTTTGAAACCCAACACTCAACCTAGTCTATCACACACCTGAGGGGCGTTACTAATCCCCATGGGTTGGTGACAAGAACCTAGGCATCGAACAAAACAATAGTAGGAATGATTTCTCCCAACTTGATCAAATACATGGAATATATGTAATAAACAAGAGGTAACAACATAAGATCAAGAAGATATATATTCCAGAACTATAAGAAAAAATAGCAGAAATAGACCACTTATAATGTAGCTAATGCTCCAAGACAAGTCCTATAGTAAAGGAATAAAAACCAAACGTCTACTCTGAATGATGACATGGATAATCTCCCACAATATCAAGACCGGCTACCCAACCAGCTGACAGGAACCTTTCCACATCACTATGATGCCTTTCCTTTCCTTATACTAAAAGATAAACAAAGGTCTATGCACCAACGAAGAGGTGAGAAGGTGGTGAGCTAATAATCCTAGTAGGATCCCACCCAGGTGTTCTATAACTAGTCTCAGTATAAAAATTTATGTATGCTAATTTTAATTAATAACATGAAATGATAAACAGTAAATATATTTTGTATAAAAATGTGGTAAACATTTCCCTTTTTTCAAGAGTTCTAAACAAAAACAGGTATATAAATTTTAATGAACATTTTTTCATATAACGTTCCACAATCATAATCATACATATAATTCCTAACTCAGAAATCCAATCAATAAAAAATAAAAGCACATGTATCACAACACCAAGGAATACTATAGGTCTAGGCCACGGACTATTCATATGAAAATAATCAAGTTAAAAAAAACTAATACTAGAACAACATGCCTAGGAATAAATGGAATACCCCATGGGTAAACCCCCAAATTTTCAATATCGGTCCCCTAAAACAACATGTCTTAGAAAAAGAGGACACCCCCAAGACTAAACCCCTTGATAATCACAAACAATTGAAAATGGCCTCATGATAAACCTTCTACCAAAGTACCCAAGGTAACCCATGTGATTTTTTTAAAAAAAATCCATTTCAAAACCATTTAACAATCAATTTTAGTGCCTTCGAAATACCCCTTTTCATTAAATTTATCAAAAACTAGGGAAAAACATTTTTCATTGAAAAATATTTTCAAGAAATAGTAAATAATCATGTCAATTTCAATATACAACATATTTTATAAATAAACACAATCAGTTTCATCAATGTAGGACTAAGACGGAACCAACTACCTCAAAAATTGGGCTACACACGACTGTATTGGAAAACAACAACAATGAAACACAACAATGTTAATGAAGGATATAAAATCAAATAAACATAAAGAAAGATCCAAATATAAACACAAGAGGTCGTAAAAATAGAGGAAACCCACATACCTTAGGGAAGAATTCCCACCAAACCACAACCAATGATGAAAAAGGCCTCTAGAATGAGATCTCACAATGGATCTAGAAGATACCAAGAAGAAACATCCAACATAGATCAATTGATATGATAATGAAGATATAGGGTGCTACAAATATCAATCACAATGAAATACCAAAATGAAAAGTTACTCATAGAGATGCACTGTGGATGTAACAAAGATCCAATGAAAATCATATCAATTCGGAAAGAGATGTGCCTCTGAATATCACCTCAGAATAGTTTTGGTTCAAGATCCAAGAGGTCTCGGAAGAAAGGACCAAGGAAAAATTACAAACACCTGACTTAAAATTAGGTCCAAGATGATTCATGACATGTAAACCCTTATCATGGTGTGAAGTCCACACTAGATATGTTCTCTAAAAAACCCATCACCTCAGGTTAAAAAATGATTTTTTTTCAATTCACAACATGTAATCCCTAGCCATGAAATGTACCCTTTCACATCGTGATCCCCTCATTCACAATTTGTATCCAGTAACTATTACATGGAATCTACCATCGTTACATGACATGTATCTTCTCTACAACTTATAGAATTTATAGAAACTACTTCTAAGGTCTTTGAACTAAAAGTGAACTTAGAGAGGGGGAAAAAATTATCGATCAAGGTAATGTGATTTTACAACCATGATCAAAATTCAATTGGAATCCATTAATAATATACATTAATACCCATTCATTAATTACTCTGTCACCATTTGAGGGTGAATATTCTTTATAAGGAAATCAAAATCTATGTTTTCCATACCTAGATTCTAGTAGAAACAAATGTCAATTAACTAATGTTATTTAATTACATCCATATTGATGATGTTTAATTCCATTTGTGAGAATTCATATTTAATATTTATATGATGTGTTAACTTAAAAAATCACTCATAAAATTTGTAATTCCTCTAAAACATGAATTTAAAATCCATATTGGATAATTCTAGATAATTGGATGGTTGAATCTTCTATTCTGGATGATTTTGTCTTGAACTATATGCCCAAATGTGATGATAATTCTTGAGAACAAATAAAATTATCTCAAAAGTTGAATACTAATACACATTAAACCCTAAAAATGGTAATTATAGGAGAAGAACAAGCAATGAACTAAATTTGTTTTAGATCATTGAATGTTTTTATTCATTGATCTATCCATATGAACTTATCCCCCTTAATTTTCAATTATTTAATAGTAGCTACCATATAAAATTATAGGATAATGTTGTTTTCAAAACCATCTAGTCCATACATACTAATAATATTTAATACATTTGGTGAAATGATCAATCAAATGATCATTTCATCATTTTCTGCATTAACTAAATATTCTACATTAGAGGTAATATACCAAGAAATATGAATTTTCAATACACAAATAATAATTTAAAACCTTGACATATCGATAATTTTTTTTATCATGTACAAAATAATTTTAATAATTTTATCATATTCATTCTTTAATGGTAATATAATAAATAATGAATGATAAAAACCATGAATAGGTAGATAAATATATCTATGGTCCTATATATTAGATCTATAAAAATTATATTAGGATTACACATCTAGAAATTAATGACTAGATACTCGAAATTACTATCATGAATTCAGATTTATTCTATAGGAATGTATTTTGGTTGGGCTAAGAACTAATGGAATCCTGTGTAATGATCAATCATAGAGAACCAAATTTCCAACATTAAATATCCAAAATGATCAAGATTTTTTAAAAAGTGTAATGGTTCTTGATCATAATATAATATATCTTTTGATAATCTATAATTATTTATATAATTTGATTACCCTTTTAGAAAAAATGGTCGAAATCCATATAAGGATACATGTTCAAAAAAATGAAAAACATTGTTTCATTCCATAAATATAGTTGTTAATCCATCAATACAATATGTTCCATTAAATATATAGAAATGGAAACAATTTTAGATAAAGTGAAGAGGTTGATGTACGTTAAACCTCTTGGTTCATAGTTAATCTATATAAATACTTATGGAATACTTCTAGAGAGAGTACCTCAACAATAGTTAATGGATAACCCCCATTAATATTATCTTCCATGATAATGATACAAACCATTACGATAGTACTAAATTTAAAATTCTTTATATGAGGCCTCACTCAACTAACTTAGTGTTCCAACTCACAATGGACATCACACTGATAACTATCTATAGATGATAATGATAATAGTATGGTGTATTGTATTATTTATGCCCAGAATTCGGTTATCTATTCCATTACCAAAATAACATTGAAGGATTCAATACCCAAAACTATTGAATCATAAAAATTTTCATAGAAATAAATCTGTAATGTATATGATGAAAAATTCAAATTCTACTCATTATATTTCCTCAAAGGAGTATTTAGGATAATTCAAGAGGGTAATAGTTCTACTATAAGTGTAATAATTGAAGTTAGTTTAGTAGAAATAATAGAATAAAAATAGTCCATATTAAATAATGTAGTGGATAATTTAGAGCAAATCATAATAGTATATCTAATAGTTGACAATGCCTCTTCAGTATGAGTTGTAGAATACTATATACAATATACCTGGAATGTTACAATGTAATTTAACATAGCAAATAAGACCTATAAAAGGACTACAAATAAACATCATTGACATTAATACCATGTTAACACCCCCAATATAATAATCAAAATAGTGGTTGACTACCACAAGAAAATTGATACAAAAACTATACCTAAGACACTATAGATTTTAGGGGTCTCTAAAACACACTCTCAAGTACAACATGATGTTATAACTTTATATATGGCCATGATAATCTCTTGAATAACATAGCCTCACATAAAAGTTATAAACATGATTAATATTTTCAAATAAGACACATTGAAAATAATATATAGTTGATATCCTTGAAATTTGAGCTTTAGGTACACCACTCTCATGGATAACTGTACAAGAATATCCAACACTCAACACATGATATATATATGTCTAACAATTAAAGGTAATATTTCTTATAGACTATTAATTTATTGTGATTGATACTCTTATAGATCCATTTGATTAACCTTTTGACAAGATACCTTATACCAAACACTAGATACTATTAATATATTTAAAATGACAATAGATATTTTAAATGAATATATAAATAACATGTAGTAGAATCATACCTTGAATCATCCTAAACTATCTGGAATATAGAGAATTTTTTTATCTATAACCAGGTTGTCATAGTTAATATATTAATGTGAGCCCTATTAGATGTTAATAAATTCCTTTTTCCATCACATTCCTAATAGTGTGAATGATAATAACATGATGAGAAACTCTAAGATGTTATTGATTGTGAACCATGGTCCTACTTTGCATCTAACATAATATACCACCATTGTTTGGATAATCCATCAAGCAAGAAAATAACCAGCTATATTTTTTGGTTCTCTAGTGTATCTTTTATATATAAGATCCAATGAACCTGGTTGATCAATTCATTAGTATATTAAAGATATAAATCTCTAACAATATTCATAGGATAATTAAAAATGAAATCCCACATAATCTTTTAGGTGTTAAGAACATGTTATATATATTTCAGACCCATTAATTATAATAATTATGACATCCCATCAAAGGTGTGAGGATAAAATAAGGTTGGGTTTGAGGTGATCATCGAGGTGGTGGACCCTATAATAATTCAAATAATATTGTAAATTTAAATCCATTAATTTATAAACATAAAATTTAGAAATACACTATGAAATTAAGGTCTAACATCACCAATAACTATCACCCTTCAATTATTAATTTAATGATAAAACATTATTCAAAAAAATTTCCATCAAACATGTAATTTTGTTAGAATTTATATCGATAAAATATTCAAGACACATATATCATACAATAAAAATTAATTTCAATTCTTGTATAAATTAACATATTAAACTATCCACTGTTTCTATCATTGGTTCATAATATACATAACAATAATTGAATCATGTCACCACAACTACTAATGATAAATATATTGAAATTTCAATCTTATTTATTATTAATTTTCCAACCATTATTAATCATTAATAATTTTTAACAATAATATAAAATCTATATGAAATCACCTGATATGCAAGGATTATAAAATTCATATTGTGTATATATATATATATATATATTCATTCAATATTTATTACATAAGGACAAATTTAACACTATCCAAAGTAATTAAGAGGAATAAAGTCTTTGGGTAATTATATTCATATCATAATAACATTAATTAATGATACAATGACATTATTTAAAATGCCATGATGCCCCAAAAATTTAATTATATTCTAAAACTACATATGATAACATGGGGATGTAAAAAAGATTGGGGTTCTCTCTACAGACCATGATGCGAAAAATAAAATAATAGCATGATGAAATTAATACATGTGATTCAAGAGGAATATAAATGAAACATAAAAGGGAGATAACATAATCCAAAACATCAAATCTTGATACAATATGATAATATTAAGTTTTCATAAGAATTTGGAAACAATATAATACATGATATCACAAGAATAAGTCAATTATGACCAAAGATATGTTAAAAAAGTGTTATTAGGATAAAATAACATTCACCATACATGGTTTCTCATGCAATAAAAACACTAAATAGTTAAATAGAGGTATATATAATTCTGATCCCAACCATCACATTCATATCATGTAAATGTATTTTTTTCCACATAGATCATAGAACATAAAAATATAATTAATAATTTATCATTACAAAATTAAGGAGTTTGGTTACATACATGGATGTCACCCAAAAATTAAACATATAAATTCTTGGTGAATACCATTGAGTGAAATGGGGATGGGTAATCACAACACAAAACTTTGTCAAGAAAATTCAAGATATAATTTCGACAGCATAACATGTGTACATAAAGGATCATAGAAGGGATTAATGAGAGTGAAAAGTGGTATATAATTACATTTACAACTAAATGGTAGTAAAGGCATGAGTAAACATAAATGATAACATGAAAAAATGGAAATAAAATGGATTAATACAAAAAAATGTACTTGAGTAAAAAGGATGAGGAATTGAACTACTTACCTTTAGGGGGTTCTTTAAAAGGGATGGTTGGATCTTCATAAGAGATTTAGAACTCCTTAAGAGGGGTTTAAAGAGGTATAAAGAGAAAAAATTATTCCTATATGGGTATTGAGTGAATATTGAATGAGTGGTTAGGTTGGTATTTATATCAAAATATAGGGCAATTCATTATTAATTTGTAAACATATGTTTTGGACTCAAATAGATAAAATAGTCAAAACCAAAAACCTTTAAATGGTATATATAAAAGACGAATTATTTATAGTTTTTTAATCTATAAACAGAAATTATTAATATAATTCCATTAATGATGTTTAAGTGATTCATATTCATTAAAAATTGATTTTAAAACATAAAACATATTAGTGGTTTTGGAGGATTGAGTAATGGTTTTTAATATTTATAAAGTAAAATAAAATATAAACTATTTTAAATAATATATCTATTTATTACCATAGATTAATTATATAGAATTTATTATATCACTTTTTTTTGGAAATTATGATGTCATAATATATACAATATATTTATACTGTATTTAATTTTATCCAAAAAATTAAAAACTCATAGAAAATTTAGGAGAATTAACCATTGTATAATTCAATTGTTTTTTTTAAAAAATAATATTTATTTTAACAATATAATTTTTTAAATATGATAATTTACTCTTTTAAATGATATTGATTATTTAGAGTAGAATACTTGTATTTACAATAGTAACATCATTTTGACCCTTATGAAATTTACATTGGTCATAATTCTATTATATTATCATATATATTGAATTAAATATCATGTAATAAAAATATTTTATCAAAAGATAATTTTCTTTCATAAATGGTGGTTTAATTGATATTATATATTTTTCAAAAATAAAATTTTTATTTCGTCATATTAATTTTTTTAATATAATCAAAATATATTCCTCTATATATATAATTTAGTAATTAAATGGGATATATGTGATATCTATATTATAAAAAATAAAATATAAAAATTCATACTAATAGTGTTTAAAACATAAAACCTTATTACACCAGCATACACTCTATGTATAAGGTTTGAGATAGTGGTACATTATTAGGGTTCTTCCATAAAAATTGTTTTGGTCATTCTCATAATATGAAAAAATATATCCCATAAATATATTCACTCGTGTTTCGTCTATTTAATTTATTCCTGGATATTATCAATGGTAAAGCCCATTGATTCCACATCTCTTGCAAGATCTGATAAATATGGTTCATATGTTATGATATTGTTGGTATAGTCCATCACTTTTCCCTTCTATGTGAGTTGAAATTTATTATAAACCATAATAAAATAATCTTAATGTTTACAATTAAATTCATACATTATCATTTTTATGATGATTAGTGGCATTTTATACCTGAAAGAAAAATTATGACCTTATTAAAAATGAAATTTAGAGAATTAGTTTCCATTAACTAATTTAATTGATATGGAATTTATTCAATCTATAGATAATTTCACTTATAAAATTTTGGGTCATTACATTCTTCCCCCATTCAAAAATTTCAACATTTTTATTTTATTTTGAATAATAAAATATTACCAGGTACTTGTATTTCAACACCTCTTCTAGTTCTCAGGTTTCCACCTTAATCATTTAGTCCCATTATAGTATATTAACTAGGCGAGTTTCCATGTTTCATAGAAACATTTCATTATGATCTAATATATTCATTGGATGCTCCTAAAATGAATAATTCTTCTCCAAGGGTTACACCTCTAGATTCAGTACCTATTATTTTTCCAATATATTCTACATTAACATGGATACATAGACATATTGAATTTCATTGAAATCCAAATGTTTCTATAGATTTACTCTGAAGGTGTACTCATATGTGCACCTTATGTATCAACTTTTATGATGAGGAAGCTACGGGGCATGTTCATGTGTGAAGATGGAAAGATGAAGAATAATCTTCTTCTATCGACTCCTACATATTCGATTATTAATGACTATGTTATGAGTTGGGAGAGATCATATCCCCCATTTATACAAAGTATGTGGGCCACCTGATCCAATAAAGGGGTGGTCCCTCAACCACAGTCTTTGGCCAAATGGCGAGAAAAATACACCATGGTGGAAGAGATAGCCTAGTGGGAAGGGTAGAAACAACTGGTGTAGGGTTTCGTGTGCCAAGACAGGTAATAAGTGAAGGGAGAGGAGCAACGGTACTAGACCAAACATTCCTGGTAAAAAAAAACTCAATAAGAGTGGGTTCCATCTATGGAAGATCTAATTACATTTCTCCAAGATCCCAGGAATCAGTGACACCCCATAGACATTCATATAGATTTTCTCTTTCCCAAATATTGGGAAAACTAGAATGCTTACATGCAGTTCACCAATGTCATGTAGAATTTGTCAGCATATCTTTTTGGGATTTTTCAGGCCTAGGTTGTATTATTCATGTATATGGATGAGCTAGAGTGATATGTGGAAGATCTGATGGACTTGGGGAATTCCATGGTCACTACACATCTATTTCCTAACTGGTTGAAGGTGTAATGGACAAGACCTATCTCCAGCTACTATCATTGGATGAAATTTCTATCTGTTCTCTTTTTCATGAGGAGTTGGGTGTTTATTGGGGAAGTTCTTCTTATAAAGGGTCTCCTTTGGGAGGAAATGTTCTCACTGACTTGGTAAATATCAAGATCGTTATGTTCCTTAGATATAAAATGTTCCTTAGAACTGTCATCAAAAGCTTTTTTTAAACTTGTACAGTAATCAAGCATGAAAGGGGGGGAGGTCTAAGATGGAACTAAAAAAGAGGTTGATGGGATATCATCCCATGAAGGGAAAGATGTGGGTTCCCATATCAATGTTACAGTTGTATATAGTCAACCATTGGTTCCCACAACTGAGACAACGAATGTGGAAGGAACCCTACTTGGGGGATTCATGTGAAAATTTAGGAACTCCTTTCTAGAGTATATAATTCACATAAGTACCTTCCACATATATTTCTTCAACTACTATCTTTTCCATCATATTCATGAGTGAAATATTTTTTGAATGGTAGTTCAAACAATGCTCGATACTCAACCACAATATACAACACTCATATTAGCCATGCCTAAGGCTGGGGTGATGATAGATAATGTGGATATTCTAGTGGATATTTATTTAGATTCCCTGATAGTTGGAAAAAATACATAGGTTCCATTAGATGGGAATGCTGAGACCATGCCTTCAATGGAGGGGGTCGAGATAGGGCCCACAACTAGGCTGGCCAAAATAGTTATAGTAGCAGATCCCATGGTATTTTTGCTACTAGAATCAACCATTAGAGATAAAGTTTCAATAGAATCAGTGTAAAATGTGTTATGAGTTTGATAGGTTGTGGTGGAAACATCAAAGGCGACTTCCCTAGAAACGCTAGTGGTGGAGGCATTGGATGAAAGAGCTAAGATTTCACTGCCAACATGGGAATCCAATGGTGTCATGTAAGCTGTTTTAACCTATATGATGCTGAAATAGGAAATAAAGGTTTCTTCCATTGGAAAATATCCCTAGGATAGTTCACCATCTACTCACATTGAAAGGCCTAAACCCATAGGATCCTGCTAATAAAATTTTGGAGGTATTTCCTCCATTCTAGCTATCACCACCCAAATATTTTGAATTTAATGTCCCATAGGTAACTAAGGATAATGGTGATGTCCATCAAAAGGATTGGAGAAATTTGAGGAACTCAATCACTCACATCTATAAAGTTAAACTGCCACAATGGGTGGGATCTCTTCACCATTGGTTAATTAGTCTAGAGACTATTGGGGTGAACACCCACAATCTTTATGTGATTGATCAGTATTTCATCATTGAGTGGGAACATTCATAATGTAATGAGATCTATCTAGACTATAAGAAGAAAAAAATTGAGGGATCCCATGTTCATTACAAAGATGAAGAAGAAATTTCCTCTATGAAGTGGGTGGGATATGATCATGAAACAATCACTGCTACTCATGCTTAGATAATTATAAGTCTGAGAGATTGACCAGTAGTGGTCAATGATGAATTGGTATTGGACATTAAGGAAAAGGATAAGTATCAGGCATAGAAATAATGATAATGGATCAAGGTTAAAAATTTTATATCCAAGGAAAATGAGGAGAAAGAAGACCTAGTGGTTCAACAACGAATCCTGTAGGCTACCAAGAAAAGGTTGGCCAAGCTTGAGTGCTCAATCACCAAATAATATTCATAGATCCAAAATTTTTATATAGAGGAGAGAATCCAATATTATGATTAACCTCTAAAAAATTTATATTATTCATTTTCACATGCTTCAAACATGTTTTGTTGTTTTATTATCACAATCCAATCACATTTATGAAATAAACAACAACCAATCACTAAGATCACATGAATCATGCTCATAGTGATAAATAAGTGTCGAACCTATGATTTATCACTTGTGAGTGTGTTTTAAAATATTCAAACACTCAGGTTCATCTATTTTTGATTTCTCACTAAGGGATATTGGGTTGAGAGATGCTATATCTAGAGAAAGGGGTCCCTTGAAAAAAATCCCTATTTTTCGAATGTACTATAGTTCATGAATGGGGTAAAACTTGGGGAACTGAATTATACTCAAACAAAGTGGAATGTGGAGTGTGAATCATGATGCCCAAAACTTGGATCATTAAGAGACCGACATGAATCTATATAATAAATGTTGAACATGTTTGAAAAACAACATCTGTATCATGATTTGGGAATGGGGACAAAAAAAGAAGGTTCAGACATTGAACATGTTTAAAACCAAAAACCTCTTTCATAATATCATCCAAATTCTTTCAAAACATTGGGCCAGAATAGTAGGTGAGCATTGGATAGACACCATGATATTAGGGGTTCCCTTAAGATATGGAGGTGCATGAGGATCCTGATAAGGGGAACACAAAGCATGGAAATAGAGTGATATAATATTCATAATGTAAGGATAATTCATGGTATAATTTAAAGTCATGTGATCAGGATGCATCTCACAGTTCAATGTCATGTGGCTGGGATTTTGCACATAGTTTAACATCATATGTCATGGACCATGGAAAATAGTTTAAATTCAGGCTTCATAGACAATGATTATCATTTTAAGGTCCTAATGTTGGTCCATGGTGAGGGTGTTAAAAAAAAGATATGTGTGGTATGTAGAGTTGATAGACCTAACATAAATGAGGACCAATGAGGCCCAATGCCACACACCATATTCTTAGTAGGAATGAAATCCATTTTAGATTCATGATGCTTGGTCTTGAAATATGTTGTGGTAGAAGACCGACATTGGAAATGGGATACTCTCTCTAATGAAAATATTGATTATTCTTATTCATATATTTGAGGAATTCATCATTTATAAAGGTTAAGGATATTGGTTAAAATAATGTGATGAGGATTTTCCATCCTCATATTTTCTTATGAGGGAATCTCGTCCTGCTAAAATACCAATGTAATTGAATGGTCATGATACCTGGTAGGAAGCCTAGAGACAACACTCCTAGACATCACTATATATCCCATGAGGATGGGAATCATGATATATGTATTTATGTGATATGGGACACATATTTTAACATTGCATGGTCTAGACCAATGATTCATTCCATTGTTATTATGAGGCATCCCATGTTAAGTTCATGTTGAAACATTTTTTATTCATCCAATACATATCATATGAGGCATCCCGATTTAAAACGGGGTAATAATTATATCTTACTTAAGAGGAATCCTTAATATTTCCATGGTAATACTTCAATTTAATGTATTTTTATGGGGACCATGGTGGGAAGTATTCTGAAAGGGATGTGTATAGAGTGACATCTATAACTCGGCCTGAATGAGGACCAATGAGGACCATGTCTCACAAAAACTCCAAATGAATAATTTTACACAATTTAATTTCATCATGCTTGGAATTAGACACCTAACTTAACATTAATGTTATCAGAACATGGGTATTTTTTAACAAATATATGTAGTGTGTTGGAATGATAAACCCATCTTGATCTTTGGATATGATATCCCATCACCACACCACATACTTCAGAGAGGATATGCATAAATTTTAATGTCATAATACTTGGATTGGGGAACTCTATTTAAATTCATTAAGTATGGACTGAAAAGGTGTTTTCTACATTCTTGTGATACACAAAAGAGGTAAAACCAATCATAAATGAGACATGACCTCCATGAAAAACACATATATCATAATAACAAAACATGGTTTAATATTATAATTATTAGACCAGAAAAAAACGGATAAAAAATTTTATTTCATGCTTCTTGGACTGTTGTTGTCCCTATAAGAACCTATGTGGAATAGGAGGAGTGAATACATTATGTGATTGGATCCAAAGGGGATCATGAACCACAAACTAGGGCTATAGGGAACAATGTTTTATAAATTTGTGGTTAGGCTCGAAGTGAGAAGTCTGGGTGGCGCTATGTATCCCATAAATATGGGAATAAAGCCACATGTATTTGTAGAACACAATGTGGTAATATACCAATTTCAGTAGGGGAGATCCTCTACGGAGAAGGAATCTGCAGAATCCCATAGTTATCATGAGGCATCCCATATAAAAAAATGGGGTGGGGTTGTTCATATCGATCTCATCTCACTAGGAATCAATATATGATATGGGGTAAAAATATTCTCTTATTAATAGGAATCCCATTTTTTATAGGGTGGAATCACATTTTAATGTCTACTATTAGGGGTGTAAGGCTTTGTAGTTTAAAGTCAAACAACATGTATAATAAGTGATTAAAACTGTTTAAGGTAATCGGGTTTGGATATGATGTTGATAATTTAATGTCATGTCATATGACCCATAAAATTCCTATTAGTTTATGGTTATAAATATTTAAATGGTTTCCCAATTTAAATTCATGTTCCTGAGATGTAAGATTCTATTTTAAGGTCATAGAGTTTAGGTTTATAGGTTTCTGTATCAAAAATGGATATGTGTCATTTGGTGGAATGAAAAACTAGATGTGAATGAGGTCCATGAAGGCCCAACATCACACAACACAATCTGGAGAAGAATCTAAAAAATGTTTAAGGTCATGATGCATAGACCATGGTCTCTTAGTTTAAGAACATTGATTTTGGACCTAAAAAATAGTTTAACATCATTTCCCTATGATAAAGAAATGTAGTTTAACAACATATGGTGAGGAAGGTAGTTGTAGCGTATTTTAACATCATGTATCGAGGGTGATCGTTACATAGTTGATATCCATGAGTCTAGGATTAATGGTTACATAGTTTATCATCATGCAATGAGGACGTATGGTTTCCTTACAAAATATATTTTCTGAGAATCATAGATCTAGTTGGAGGAAGACTACACTCTCTATTAATAGTGGTCAAGGATATCACACCTTTGGAATAGACCTTATGAAAGATATATGGTCCTTCCCAGTTTGTATTCAACAAATGTGGTTTCTTGTAGGGTATCATCATTATTCTGATATCCGGTACTATGTCACTTTGGATAAAATACCATAGAAGAAAATTTGTGTTGAATGGTCTCACTATATTGTTATGGTGCCTCTATAGATTGTGAAAAAATTAAATATTATTCCCTTTGAGGTATTCCACCTCACCAAGAAGAACTTATAACACTTTTTCTAAATAATTCTGGTCAAATTCAGTAATTTGGAGCAACTATAGATGAATCTCAATGGGGATTCCAACTTCTATTCCATACACCAGTGAATATGAAGTTAAGTAGGTGAAATTATAAGATATCATTGAATAACCAAAGAGGGAATTGGGTAGCTTTTCGAGAAAAAATTTCATTTTCTATCCCACCATATCCTACAAAATGTCAGATATCATATTATTGAATGCCCCAATTTGTTTATTTTACTACATATCATAGTGAGATGTTTGGTTACACCAGATGATGTACTTGGCGCACATATGTTTTTCTCATCATCCTGGAAGTTGGTTCTATTGTTAGTGAGAATGGTGCGAGGTATTCTGAATCAATGAATAATGTGGGACCTTAAAATTTTGGTCACAAATCAGGACCTTTCTCCCTTGTGGGGAATCACTTATTTCCACTTGGGGAAGAAATATTTCACTGTCATAATGAACATGCATTAGCGAGCTGCCACTGGTAGATACATTCCCACAACATAGAGTCCCCATACTATTTCGGGATAATAATAATTAGTTTAGTGGAGGGGATCCAGAGGTCTATGAACAATGTTGGAATGGATATGAAATACATGAAACCTCTTGGAATACTCGATGAAACCATGGACTATGGTGGTACAGATGTAGCCCAACCTTAAAATCCTATGGGAGAGCATCAATACTACTTGATGGAAACCACATTAACTGACATGACATCATATATAACCTGAGACACCTCTTCTCCTTGGATACAATAGAATAAAATCCCATAAAACTCACTACTGTAGAGAGTTATGTTGAGGTTTGGTCTTCTCTAGAGGGTGAAATACATTGTCCAAAAATAGATTCTCTCAAAATTGGCACTACTTGATGGGAGGATACAATGTTGGAGGTACTTGATTAAATGAGTTTCCCAAAATAAGTTGTCTTCCACTATGAAGGAACTCATAGGTCCTAACGTAAAAGCACCGTTAGGAAGTTTTTTTATATGCAGGATGTCATCATCATCTGGAACGATGAGAGAAATGAATCTCTAATGACTCAAACAAATTAACAGGTTATCCTAGTCAGGATCATGAATAGATGTGACTAAGTTGGCCTAAGAATCAACTCAACCATTCTAATTAGGGAACATGATTCAATTCCATAGAAGAAGTAAACTTGACCATTAATTGGTGAGTATGGTCCAACTAGACCATAGGCTTCGACTTTCTAATGATGTAATCACCATTGACCTATTTGATGACTAACTCAGAGTCTCCCATCACATTTAATTGGGGGATATCAATCTTGAGGACCAATCGAGACCTGTAATGATAGCCTAACTTCCAATCTGTGCCGCTCCCTGACCATTCGCGGTTGGTTTTGTTTTGCTCCTTTGCCCCTGGTTTCCTTCTCCTGGTCCCAGACCCCGTGTTATGTGCTTCGAAGGAAATCGGGCTTCATCTTCCTCTTCTTGAATTGCTCATGTAGCCCCCCACTAGCATCCTAAGTATCACCTTGAAAATGGGGTGCATGAACTACTGATAACTGGATCTTACAGTCTTATGGATGAAAGTAATTTCCTAATATAAAAGGTCCCAATGAAATACATTGAAAGTGGTAGTATCCTCATATATGGGTTCATTCAGATATTGTATTATCTTGAGAATCCATCCATGAAAATGAGAGCTTCAAACCCATGTGTGGAATCGATCCACAACTATGTCACTAGAATGAAAAAATCATCCATCGGGAAATGGATTTTGATATCCCTAAATTTGATTAATAATATGATATAGACATTATTATTCCGGAATTGAATTATGTTGATAAACACTTGGGGTAATAAACTTTTCTGATGATGTTTTCCTTGATAATATTATCAACTTCGGCCTCAACTGTGGCACCATTGAAAGGGTGATTTTCCCTAGTAAATTTATTGAATCCAAAATGAATTACTAGTAGACCAAGATGATAGACAATGACATGAGGAACAATTTATAGATTCTATTAATAGATTAAGGTGAATAAATCACTGTGATACTTTAGGAAATCTTCATACTACTACTTCTCTTCTAGGGGAATTGATTCATTGATCAATGTTGAACCTATATCTACCTCATTAACATAGTTAACCTAAAATATTTATTGATGTTGGTGGAGACACCATATTAGAATGTGGGAATACTATCTTCAAAGTCCAATTAATCGTCTTAGGTATAGTGTTCACTGGTAGGAGGCTCATCCATGTAAATTGGTTCGGTATGAGCACTGGTGCCTCCATGGGAGGATATGAAATTTCCTCTGGGGGCTTCTAGTCAACTGAAATCATGATGATAGAGGTTATTAGGACAATCCTATCAGGACTTCAACTACAAGGTCCATGATTGATATTAAAGAAATGGAAGTGGGTATATTTTTGGATATTCAACCCTTACCTTTTATAACATCTCTAAATGTATTGAAATGGTGGACATAGGTTGAACCTCTCGATACTTTAAAGGGATATAGGGTTATGATATCACCTAAGACTGGTATGTGTAGGACAATGATGAAATATTCTAGAGTTCCACTAATTTATGGATGCAACACCCTTTTCTATGAAAGATGAGTATGTAAATCCCTATTTTCGATGGTGTGGCCTCCAATCGATGGATTGGGAGAGTGAAATCATTTTTCAAGTCTTCCCATAGACTGGATGC
Organism: Viscum album; assembly: GCA_963277665.1. Taxonomy (NCBI): domain Eukaryota; kingdom Viridiplantae; phylum Streptophyta; class Magnoliopsida; order Santalales; family Viscaceae; genus Viscum; species Viscum album. Next base: position 1,508,335,113 of record OY728157.1, on the reverse strand, counting down.
AATGATTTTTTTCTTAACAATGTTTCTCTGAGCTTGCCTCCCCTCCATCTTATAATATCCAACATCCATTTGTTTTTATTTACATGAGACAAAGGGAGATACTTCACTTGGAATTAATCTAACTTAATCATTGAGGGAGTACATGATGCATTGGTTATATGAGGAGGAAAGTACAGTGTGTAGATGAAGTCGGTTCCTACTTAAGAATGCATTATAGGCAGTAACATGTGAGACAACCATGAATTCTGAACCTTTTATGAAGCCTTAGAATTGGGTCTTCCAAAGAATCCTACCACATGGTTTCTTCTTTTTCTAGTAATATCCATGAATCTTCATGTCAGAGGGACTTAACACTGATTCATACTATCTCATGTTACCTAGAATATAAGTCAGTGTGAGATTAGTCCTAAAACCCATGTTGAATAGGTAGTAATGAATTTCCATTCCATTGAACTAGCCTATAATGTACAATGTTAAAATTTTCCCATACACAAGAGAAAATTTATCCTATATGATGAATGAGATGATATATTGGCATTTGTCTTGCTCAAAATTCACTACATAGTATGCTTAAGTGGGAGTTAATTCTACTTCGAACAAGATGGGTCTTATCAAGGCTTCTTGTAAAGTACTCATGTTTTACATTCAGAAAGTGGAGGGCTTAGATATTCTAAAACCTTGTAGGTATGATAGTGTGGGGATTCAGCACAACATACTTCAATGCCATATGTATTTTTCAACCTATAGGGGGATTCTATTTGGAAGGATGTATAAAGAGAACTACTGGCTATACCACTAGGTTATGGTTAGTGTTGGAAATAATCTTCTTATCTTTAACTAACTCACCCAAAAACACTCTCAGCTGACTATTAGATTGCTGAGTCCTAACTTTAGCTGGATGTGATCGATCATGGTGCGATCACAACTAATATTTTGGATCATTTAGAATGTTCTACTAGAGTTTAAAATTTGATGGAGTAGTTTGAGAATAATATGCATTCTTAGCTCAGTTCATGGCTTGTTGCTTGGTCTCAGTAGCATGGATAGCTCAGTTCGAGTCATTAAACTAAGAATCTGGTTGGCTTGCTTGATAATAACCACTACTTCAATGACATCGAATGGAGGCATCTAAAGGATTTGAAATTAATTTTTCATCATTAGGTTGTGTGAATAAATATACTACTTGAAAAAATAATATAGGAATACTCTTACTCATCATGATAAGGGTATTTCAGTGCTAGGTTGAACCTAGGGTGATTTCAAAACTCTGATGTAATCAAATCCCTGAGTGTATAGAATAAATTTTGAACTAGAGGGGGGATTTTATTTCCTTTGAAATGGTGTCACTTTCTCTTCTGAGACTTAGAATTCTATGATATAGATATAGATGTGGTTCCTAAAGAAGTCGAGGTAGTCGTAGGAGGTTCTGACCTTCCTAAACAGGTGTGGATGACACCATGGGTGTGAGAAACTACTCTGTGGACCAACCGGTCATCATACTTCTGAGTCACTTGGTTGAAAAACTACTTCCATTCACCTGAAATCTTGATGTCGATGTTGAGCTCGATAAAGATATATGCCACCAGTGATGAAACATTTCCCAATTTGAAAAAACCATTATCTACTTTGTCCTAGATCCAATATTTGAACCCATATCATTTTTATGGTATGTACATGGATCATGTGGTAAGGTAAATTGTAGAGGTGATCAGAATAATTATCTTCACAAGGATTTTACACTATAGAAGCTTCTGAATCCCCTTTATATGGAACTGAGAAAATAACTAGGAACCTGTGAATCCTTAAAATAATAGGTCACATTCATCATATCTAAGAAATAAAATCGGGGAGCCTATCCCTGATGAGATATTGGAGCATGAATAGGGGTTGGATCCAATGCTCTCATCTATGAGGTTTTGTTTGGAGGGGTAGTTCTTGATGATTCCGTGATAGGCGAGGTTGAACTTGATGATGCTTCTACACTCAGCAAGGCTCTAATAGAAAATGAGCTAACATATCTTATGTATAATGTGCCTATTTCTACACTGAGGTATAATAGTCTTCTTTGGAAGTCCTTCTCATAGTAGATGGTGGAGGCAACTGACATGCTTTCTTATCCTATTGTAAGGATTCGTCTATATGTTGGAAATTGATATAAAAATCATCAAACATTCCTGGAAGGTATTGAGTGATGAGGGTAGGTAAAATTTCAGTCTTTATTCTCCTCATGCACATTATGAAAAATTACTCTTTAATCAATAGTATGTCAATTGAGTACGTGAGTCATTTTTATTGAACAAAAAAATCTATGACTCGTGAATTAGTAAGTTCCTTATGCTTGAAAATTTCATCAATGATTTTCTTATGTGTTGTGGATATGAATTGGTAGAGGATCTATCTTTGTTGGTCTTCCCAACCAGTGATGGACTAAATGGTAAACTGGATGTACCATACGAATGCATGCCCTTATAATTTCTAGATGAAATATCAGATCATGTTATCCTCCAACTACTCTAAGGTTCCAAACATGGAACCCACATTGAGATGAAGTAGAAAAAACAGTGTAGCAGATCACCCATCCCATTGAATAGGGAAATTATAGGGTTCCAAAAATCTTGGGGTGCTCTCATGTCATCTACCCATGTTGGGTATGACTTTCCCTCAAATGTGATCACCACTTTTCACGTTTCTATAGATTTAAGGTGAGTGATGAGAGTGGTTATAAAGTCATATTGGAATGGAACTATGTCTTGATGAGGATTTTAAACTACCATTGCTTTGATAGACTCATTTACTTAGAAAAAAGGTTTGATAGATCAAGGAGTGGATCAATCTGGGTCCCAAAAAAGATGATCCTGCTAATCTGGTAGATTTAGTGACTCATATCTAGGTTGATTTCCAAGAACTCATATTTCCACTATGTTTGAATATATAGAATTATCATTATTGTCTAGGTTAAAGTGACAAAAATGATTTTGTTCTACCCCAATGGGAGAGAAATTGAATCTTTTCAGGTGGTTTTGTAATCTAGGTTTTTGACCGACCATGAAATTAGTTTATAGCATCTTGTGTTCTATAAGATATTGTAGTAATAAGGATATAATGGGATATTCCTTGTTTCTTAATGAATACTTATATGGATTATAGGTATCGACCTTTTTTGTAGCTGTGTCGGTATTCCATATAGTGGGAAATGATGTAGAGAGATATTTGGGGATGAGTGCCTACCCTTGTAGGTGAGTATGGAAACCCGTGTGAGGTTCTGTCTCATAATGTGATTCACAGGGGGTGGGTTTTCCTCATTATTATTTGTAATAGAACCCACATCCTTTTGGTTTTATAGAAGGTAGGGGATTCCCATATTTACCACAACAATACCCGAATGGAGATTCTATATATCAACATGTATGTTAGGCTATCACATGATAGGGATAGTGTAGAGAGAACTACCTTGGCCCTATAACAATATTTTCACATGAAGATAAGCCTCTTCCATAATACTACAGAGAAATATGATTCTATTTATGCATATCTATTGGAGTGTATGGTGATAGCTAGGCATCATAGGGTGCTAAGACATTTGGAGTTAATCCAACTAATCCATTCAGTATTGCTGATCAATGTCATCAAATTTTTATATACTTCTTGGGTCGACCATCAAATGATCACAAATGTGGGGACATAACACCTAGATAGTATGGTGAAAAAACATGGTATAACCCTTGGTGAGGTATTCTGAAATAATGATGTTTTATTTTGAATTTGGATATAATACCACTAAAAACTCATCAGTAGACATATTATCCATTAGTTGTTCTTACTCAGAGGTGGCCCCTTTCTCCTGATCATCCAAAACATCAATTTCCACTGACTAAGAGATGGGTGATGACACTGATGTGGATTTGAGTGGTGGATGGTTGGATGACATAGGAGCAATTGCCTGATTTACCTATTCGCAACATTCTATTTTTTCCCTAGAGTGTGTTACCAACCACATCATCACATACCTGTAAGAATGGGTTTTCACCAATGCCTCATGTGGAAGGTAAGAGACATGAATTATTGGCTCTTTAGGTTGTTCTCCATCTAAAGGAGTCATCCCAAATCAGAACAATAGTAAATGATCTTGGTTATTAGTGGATAGAGAGACTAGAAATGATGAAGATGTTGGCATCATGATCCCCTGGAAGGGTTTAATAACTTTCCCCACCTTCATGTACCTATGGAGTTATTTAGGAATTCCATGGATATCACATTCCAAGATGAGAAAATTTACTTTTCAGGATCTTGAACTAGATTATAATGCTAACAACTGGTCTAAAGGATCCATCATTGAGATTTATCCCCCCTCAAAATATGAGAGGTGTAAAATATCAACAAAGAAATGATGTTTCTTGGGATTTTTATTTGGTTGTGATTTTTCATCATTATGCCACAGGAAAATTCTTCAGGGAAGGGTAATTATTCATCATGGGGAAGAAATTAATGTTGGTGGGTGGTAATATGGGGAGGACCTCTATGTTGGTGAGTGGTAACATGAGTTGGAAAATATAATTGGTCAGTCACAATATGGAGAGGCACTCCATATCAGTTGTTATCAGAGAGGAGAGAACCTCCATGTCAACTAGTGAAGGAGTGGGGAGGACCTACACTATATCTATTAGCGAAGTAGGGAGGACCTCCACTTTGGTCGGAGGGGAAAAAGGGAGGATATCCTTTTTGACTGGTAGTAATGTCCTGGAGAGGACCACCTTACTTGTGCATTAAAGTATGGGAGGGAGTTTTATACTAATTGAAATGTCCATGGGGAGGAACTTCTTATTGATGAGAGGGAATACGAAGAGGACCACCATACTGATCACTAAAATCATTGGGAGGACATTGTATTTGTCTAGTGGAAACATGGGGAGGTCTCTATGTTGATTGTTAAAGGAGTTGGTAGGACCTCCACTCTGTTTGAATATGACAAGGAGAGGACATCCTTGTGGTCTGATGGTGATAGAATGGAGAGGACCATTGTAGTGGTTTCAGATAAAGTATGGAGGACATTTGATTTGATTGACACTTCTATTTATGTTAGAGTAGAGAGGACCTCTACACCCTCTTCTGCTAAGAAAGGCATGAGGAAGACATTCACATTGATCTGTAGAGACATGGAGATGACCTCCCCTTAAACTCAGAATTACATGATGGAAACCTTTTAAATGATTGGATACGACATGAGAAGGATCTCCATATTAGGAAGCATAATTTTTGGGAAGACCTCTATAATGATAGTTGATGATATATGGAGGGCATCCTCTTTGATTGGTGGGAATGTGGGGAGGACATCCATGTTGACTGTAAGAGTGTGGTTAACCTCCACTTTAGTTTGTGATCATATAGGGGGTCCTCTACAATGATTCTCATCATTAGAGAATGGATTTTAATGTCTATTGGTGGTTCCATCAAATGATAGACTTAACCTAGAATTCCTATTAGGAGGATGAGATCTTAATCCAAAATGGGGGATGATAGATCCATGATCATCTATCGTAGGGATGTGGTGAAATGAGCTGGTGTTGGAAGAGGCCATTGGATAAAAGAAAAATGATTCCCCTTGAAAGGAATTTGCTTAAACTTGCACCCAATGTTTACACTAAGTGGTGTGGACCAGGGCTGGAGGAGAAGGTTTATATCCCACCTATTCTTCATTCTAAAGGACCATTCATTACTGGAACTGATAGTGTATTGTGGGATAATCCTTGGAGGCTCTCAAGTGGAAGTCACACTGAGGTGACTCGGTCATCCCCTAAATCCTCAGTATAGGGTAGGGAGTCATATGATAATGTTAGGGAGAGAATCCAAAAGATATTTTTTTGGAATGTTGAGTGGTTATCACTATCTATCCATTGGGGTGGGGTTGCTAGTGAGGTGCTGAAGCCTCTAGGTCTTTGAGGCTCATGTCCATTGTGGGAATAACCCCTTCCTATAAATACTAACATAAGAGGGTGTCCATCACAATCTTTTGGATGATATATGAGGGTGAGATATGGTGGTGGTTCCTAGTAACGGGGGTCATATTAGAAGTTGTGGTAGAGGTGGTGGCGTGGTGTATTACCGCATTAACATTTCTCATACTTCAGCATCTTTAGGCATTGGATGGTAGATTTCCTATGGTTGAGGTTATGAAAATCAGGTGGATTAAGCTCTTAGTAAATGTGTAAGTAAATATATGTCCAATTCCACAACATCATCCAATCTTCCAAGGAAAAATATAGGGACCCGCATTCATAACTTCACAGACAACAAAATTCACATCGTTTACTACATCAATATTTACTGAGTTCTATGATGGGTCCACCATTTTCTTTATTGGACCTAGAGACAGATGTATTATTCTGGTGACAGGCTAATCTATTGATATCTTAAACACCAACAGTCCCCATATAATAGAGGATATTTTCACACTGTGTTCACCATTTCTGTTTCTAATGCCTTCAACTGGGTGCACCCTCATATCTTCAACATGGTGTGCGTCTTCTTGCTACCTTTTTACCATGCATTACCACTTTAAAAATATAAGAGTAATTCTTCCCATTAAATGGCGATGTATACTCCTTGATCAAAATGAGAAGATGGGATATTGGTTCCTCCTTCCATGGATTCCTCCATAGAATTCATTTACTAGTTCTAGTGTCCCTCATATATTTAAGTCTTGTTCATGGAACTCATTCCCAGTACCATCTTGTTTGGATTCTAGTTAATTACACAACTTATATCTTGAAATACTGTGATTATATGGACATGTAATTACTTCGGTCTAGAGAGTAGTTATTTTGGGAATTGCTAGCATGTAAAGATGCTGGGACAATTGGTCACCTATATTCTTTCTCTTGGGAGGGAATCTCAATTGAGGAATAATTGGCATAAAACCCCAGGAATCCTATGTTTATCATGTGGTAGTAATGCTAGGGGAATTTTTACTTCATAGTTTTTTAACTCAGGCATCCCATATTTTTCATGAGGTAGAAGATTCTATAGGAACATATCATTAAATTCTTTCACCTCAGGCATCTCACATTCAACATGATTTATGTATTTGGAATCAGGTCATATGTTTAACATATTGTGGAAATATAGTTGATTTATCAAGAACCCCGTGTAGTTAGATCTAGGATGTGAATACCTATGAGGGAATATTTCACACTCAAAAGTTTACTGGTGGATGGATCAAAACACCCTGTGGAGGATGATCTATTGGTGGTGTCACATGAAGGGAAGATTTCATGCCATGATGTTTGATTGGAACACCCCTCAGGGTGGATCAAGGGGGTACATTCCTAGCTGGGATTACCTGAAAGGTTTACTGATGGATCAATCAAAACTCCATGTAGAGATAGATATGGTGGGGGTCCCCATAAATGGAATATGTTAGACCATGAAGGTTGATTGGAATAACCATTGTGGTGGATCAGGGAATTACATCCCTTGGAGAGAGTACCTGAAAGGTTTACCGATGGATGGATCAGAGAAACCCGTGGAGTTGGATCCAGGGGTGTCTTGTAAAGAGAATATGTCACACCATAAAGGTTTATCGAAACACCCATTGGGGTGGATCAAGGAGGTATATCCCTATAAGGGATTACATAGAATTTTTATCTATGGATGGATCATAATTCCCCATGGAGGGGTATCTAGGAGTGGGTGTGTCCCATAAAGGGAAAATGTCACACCATGAAGGTTAATCAGAACACCCCATTGGGTGGATCAGTGAGGTACATCCCTAGAATGGATAACCTAAAATGTTTGATGACGGGTGGATAAGAACGCTCTATGTAGGAGGATCTGGTGGGTGGTTCCCCTAATCGAAATATGTCACACCATGAAGGTTGATCGAAACACCCATAAAGGTTGATCTAGGAGGTACATCCCTATGAAGGCATACCTGAATGGTTAACCATTGATTAGGATTTAAACTTATGGAGTAATCCTACATATCATGTTTACTATAAATAGATCAAAACCCATGTAGTTTTATGCCACATTTTATAGTCGTGAAGTATTACATGTCCATTAATTTTAACGACATGTGATAAGGATGGTCACATCACAAAGGGGGGTCAATGGGGGATGAGGTAAGGATTACATATGGATATTTTCCATAAAAAATGGATTTCTATTGGTTGGAGTTGATGTGAGTCTTACGCATTAATGCTCCTTGAGAGAACTGAGGAAGATGTAGTCTCCTAGGTGAGGCTCATGATATTACTAGTATGTTTCTTGGAGAAAATCTTGGTGAATGTGGATGTTGGTTTTGGACCTCTTGGAGGATTTCTACATATTGTATTTTTTTGGGAATCAAACCCCATGTAGTTTAGAATGTCTGGTGATTATACCTAATAGGATTCCCATTGAAGTGGATCATGTGGTTGGGGATTACACGTGGAAGCTTCCAATAGGGTTTGTGTGGATGGGGATTAAATGTAGGATCAACCCATGTAGTTTTCACGGTTTAGGTTTACATGTAGTAGTGTCCCATGGAAGTGGATATTGGATGTATTTCATGATCACCACTAACCTCTTCACCCATCCAAGTCATGCTCGGTCTGAGAAATAAGAAAAATTAGTAGACCTAACCCTAGTGTCGTGAACAGAGAACCAATGATATATGGTGTGGGGATTATGTGAAGAAGCTACCCGAGGAGGATCTCATTCCATTCAAGGGAAGGTGGTGTGGGGATAATCTCATTCCATGAATAAATGTTGAATCTTGTTCTTATTTCATATGATAAAGAAATAGTTTAACACCATGCATTTAGGACATAGAGACTATGGATTTTTACATCATGAAGCTCAAATGTGGGGGACTCAATCCTCACCCCTTGAATTTATGTGTTCACCACTCATGAACCTATGAGAGTGGAATGGATTTAGAAATTCTACCATGAAATTATTTGGATGGCTGGTAAATCTTGAGGTCCACTATACCTTTTCTACATGGATAAGTAGTAGGCATTAATGTACCTATACTTAGAAAAAATTGGTAGGTGGGAGTCTTTGGCCACCAATAAAGTAGATTGGGACATATGAATGGGTGGAACTGGTCACCTAGGGACTAGAGGTGCAGTAGAAATGATTATGGATTTGTGTGGGGGCCCTTGGCACTGAACCTTCATGAAGAGGTGTCAACAGAAAAGAAGAATCATGGAGAGGCCCATGATAGGGGTTTTGTGATTCTTAGGGACACACATAGAGTTTCTTCACAAATATTATGTGAATCGATGATTTTAGGGGCTTCCATATGGAGTAAAATCACAAAAAATAATACCCTACCTCAAGATAATGTCTTTATTCATGAGAGGAGTGCTTTTAAAATGTTGAATTCTTCACGAAGCCTCAAGATCCTATGAGGGACTTATTACTTAGTGAATGTCAGAGACCTTCATGAAATGCATGTCCACATAGGTGGAGGCTGTAAGAACAAAGAAATGGTGGTTTTGAGAACCCTATGTACCTTGGATGATCCATTTGTTTGGTTCATGAAGCTCATGAGGTTTTAAATTTGGAATCCATTAAGAAGATGAAATGTCAAGTAACCATACCCAAAATTTTGGAATGAGGGGGGGTTTTATATGTAAGGAGGTTTTAGAATATTAGAAGCATCTTATGATTTTTTTGGTATTCACGAATGGGAGAAGCTTCTTTAGACTCGAGAATACACAATCAATCATCTGTGAAGTCATGAAGGTCCATTAGATTGGTGGTGGAACATTATCATGGCTTCACCCATTCAAAAAATACTTTCAGAGTCACGTAGGGACACTATAATATCTTCTTGCATTCAAAAACTTCACTTACCATTCAAGAGTTCTGTGAACTTCATCAATTCATGAAGAGGTAGGGCTTCATGAAATTGACCCTTTAGAGGGAGTTTGGTATGTTTTGGCTTAGATTTTCTCATAACGAGTCACGTCTTCCTCGACCATTACCATAGAATTTATTTCAGCACCAATATTGTGATATATAAAAAATTCATGTATTTAAACTACGTCATATCATACAGTATAAATGATCAATGAATAGTATATAATCACACGTTTCTAAAAAATTGTCCATCATAGTTTAGAAATGACATTTCCAAAATAATATCACATGATTGAATAATTAAAACTAGGATATCATATTCATAGATATCAATCATATTGTATGACTGGAAGTATATCATAAATTATGTTTTCAACATATAATTTCCTCTCTCCAATATTAGTCATATTTGATGACTGATAATATGATTATCAATCTAAAAATACAAAATATAATAAAAATATATAAAAATTTATATTTTCACAAATATTTTTATTTTATAATTTAGTTTATAATTTATAAACATTAAAACAAATAAAAACAATTATTAACTAAAAAATTATGAAACAATTATGTCTATTTATATTCTTTTTAAAATAGTTAAAATATATATTTATTAAATTATTTATTTATATCATTCATGTTTAGAAACTATTAATAGAATGTTAATAATGTTTATGATATAATTCAAAATATTAATTTATTATAGATATAGAGCCTTGAATTTCATACTTGGTGTGATATCATAATATTTAGTTTTTGTTTACATTAATCTTAATTTTTTAGAGTTATGATCTTGAGAATAGTTGTTGAATATAGTTTGTGCAATTTAGGTTTTAGAGATATTAGAATTTTATTTTTCTATTGATTAATGTCCACTCATGAGATGTTCTTATGGTTGAACTACCCCCTGACCTAATGTCTTATTATTTGTTCTAAAATGGCGATAGATTGAATATCTATCCCTCCATGATTACTCATGTGGATGTTTAGAATCTCAAATGGATGCAATCCTCTTCATAAATAGGTTATGTATTTTATGGAATGGATTATTTATGATATATATGCATTTATTTGGATTCTATTTTTAGTGAGTAACAAATATTTGTGGGTTCTGTAATGTGATTAACATTAATGTGGTATGGAATCAATAATTTGGTAGATGGAATAGGATTTAAAACTGAGTCATTAAATTCAGGCATACAAAAAATAAAAAACATTATATAATATTTATTTCATGAGATGTAATGAGATTAGAATATATATGTGATGTATGTTAAATGGGGCAATATATTAACGAAATTATTTAAAATACTAAGTGTGGGATTCCATCTAATGATTATATTTCCAAGCCCTTGATCATTTAGTATAGTTGAACATAAATATTAGGCACCCATGAATTATATTATGTAAGGAATGATAGTCCTATGGTTACCCTAAAAGTTAACTACCTTGGTTTTGAAATTTTTGTTAGTTAGCATATAGATGCGAAACCCTAGGTATCTAAAAACTAGTGGAATTGAATTGAGTGAATAATATATGAATTTTGATAATGAGTTTATCCACTCAACTATATATGAATCATATATGATATGATTTATAAGTTATTTTCTATTATAATAAGTCATGGATTATTTACATGAACCCATGTGTAATTCATGTATATGTGTGGATCACAGATCAATAAATATACATGATATATTGGGTTATCATTTTTAGTGGGAGAAAATTCATTCAACGTGATTGATTAATATATATGAAACATGATACAAACATTTAGATATATATTTGTCATATATTATGGTATATATCATGATAATAATATTTACATCCATTATATGTATGACCCATTGAAAAATTTAATATTAGTATCTGTGGTTGAAAACATTCCTCAAAAATAAGAATTTTTAGCTTCTAAATGTGAATGATATAGAGTATAATTTCACTAACTCTGAAACATGTTTATTGGATTATGGGTGTATTTCACACATTTGTGTTGGAAAACAGAAGCTCATATATAATGAATTTAAATCGTGGTGAAGTATATCTTTGTGTTGTTAATGGATAATGATTCGTTCCATTAGAAGTTGGAACATATGATTTGATTTTACTCAGTGGATTAGTAATATAATTGGATAATTCTTAGTATATCGCACAATAAATAGATTTTGATTTATGTACATTTTTTGGAAAATATGGAATTATTATACACTACTAAGAATAAAAATTGTTATATATATATAGGATATGTGTAATGAATTTTTGAATATGATAAATGATTTATATATTATTGAAATCTGTAATCATATTTAAATATATAGAATATGAAGACCATGTTTGATTATAATACCACTTATAATTGGTATTGTCTCTATGGTAATATAAATGACATATGAATTAAATGGATCTATAGAGATGGATTATTGAAACCATACAATTATAAATAATTTTATAATTTAAAATAGTATTTATTAAAAAAAATGACCAAATTAAATTTTTATGGAATAGGTAAAAGTGATAGTGGACTATTGGATCTCGTAAATAATGATGTACTTATACTAATGAGTACTCAAGAATATGGTGTTATTAGGTACATAATTATTTTTTTGAATGAATTTTCTCATTATTGATATATATTTTTGATGATACAGATATATGATACCTTTTAAAACATTAAAGAGTTTTATAATGAAGTATACAATAATCTTGGTATGTATATTAAAGTCCTTGGATTAAATTTTTGTAGTGAATACTTGAGACTATAATTGACTAATCATCTTACATAATTTGGAATAGTTTCACAAATCAATCCTTCTAGATCACCATAATTGAGTGGTTTTTCTAAGAGTAGGAATCATACATTGTTATACATGGTTCGATCAGTGATGAATCAGTGTGACATACCTATTTTATTTTTTGGGTTATCCTCAAGAGACTACCATATTTCTAGTAATCTATATCACATACAAATAAGTCATAAAGAAAACATATTAGATATATAAATTTCATAATTAAAAAATATAAAAAAATATTAATGGGTGTGAAAAATATGTCTGATATTTATCTTTTAAAAAACACCACCCTACGCTAGAGAAATGATTATTTTTTGGTTATCCTAAAAAAGCTATTGGGTTATATTTTTATAATAATATTGGTTAAAAATTGTTTGAGGATAGATTGGGTCTTTTCTAGGAGAACAAACACATATTTTAAATAAATAGTTGGAGGATAATTGAAATTTTAGATGATTAAGTTTAATAAATATTAATTGTTTTTAATATGAAGGTTGATTGTTTTTCATAAAGTGTTTTTGAAGAAGAACATACTATGATTAAACAAAAAACTCAAATATCTAGTAAGATTCATAAAGATATCATGATATTTGGATTCATTATCGATAATGATGATTATGTAATGTTCATATATTATTATAAATCCAACTACTATGACTCTCTCAAGAGTTATAATTCTTAGAAATGGTTAAAAAACATGGAATTTGCAATGGAATCCAAGTACACTAACCAATTTTATTACAAGGTTAACACTCCTAATGGGGTCAGTCCAAAGAGATCAAGTGGGATTTAGATAATAAAGATGATATGGATCTTATAGTTTCTACCTAAAAATTGCTTCATGTTGGAAAAATGTTATATTAAAATTCATGGTATTAACTATAAAAACAACTTTTTACTCATTATGATGAAAAATTATATATGATTTTTTAAGACATAAAATCTCATTTTTGTTACGAGATATATAAAATAAATTTTAAAACCACCTTCCTAAATGGTAATTTGGTTGGCGATATGTATATGATATATCCGGATGATTTTGAAGTTCCAAATATGTCCAATAAAAATTTAAAGCTTTAAAAATCCATTTAAGGATTGAAGTAGGTTTATTATAGTTAGAATATGATGTTTCATGATAAAATTAACATCTTTAGTTTCATAGAAAAATAAATATCATCCTCGTACATACCAATGGTTTAATGGGAGTGTTGGGGTGAGTTTGATATTTTATTAGTATGAAATGATATTTATTTAAATTTAAATCCTAAAAAATCACTCTTTAATGATGTGTTTGGGTAAATTCTTCTCAATGAAATAAATGTTTGAGGCAGCCTACATAAATAGTATAAATATTAATGAATATATATATATATGATTTCGTAGACTCAGTCCAGAAAAATACATTTATAATATGATAATGAGGTTTATTATGGATATATTATTTTGAATAATTTCAAAAGAAATACAATATTAGATTCAAAAATAGAGGTGAAGTACATCACTACATCAGATTCCATGAAGAATGTTGTTCAGAACAGGAAGTAAATATTTGAACTAAAGGGGTTTTCTAGAATTGAGGCATTGAATAATATTTATTGTGATAACAATAGAGATATATCTCAGGAAAAGAATCCTCGACCTCACCAAGGGACCAAAAAAAATAATTTATTAATACCATCTTATATAAGAGATTGTGGAGAGTGGTGATGTTAGGATACTTTTCATAAATCAAATTACAATGTGTTGGATCCATTTTTAAACCACTATCATGGTATATACATGAGGGTAATATAGATTATACTATTATAAGAAACCTTATAAATTGATGTAATAGTTGAATAATGTGTCATGAATTTAAAATAATGGAGATATAAATTCATCATTCATTCAGATGTACTATAATTCACTTTACAGGAATTATGGAAGAATAATATCTCATAAGAGTATAAAATTGATTTACCTCTAATAGATGATCATTATGAAGTAGTAATAGTTATGATGATATATTAATATTAGAATGAGTAATGGACTCAAGAGATAATAAGTAGAGACTTATTATTTCAAGAGACCCAACAAGTACATCTTATGTAATTTCATACGATTATCAATATATTAAAATATGTGTACATATTGTCAATACAGTTTACCCAAGGTTATACTGATACCTAGCATGATAACATTCACAATTTTAAATATTTCTTATTAAATTCATTGTGAATTAGATAATCATGGGTTATTGGGTATGTTGTTGATCATGCCATCAGTTGAAGTATGACCATACTTTATTTTTTCATTCATATAAGTGGAAAATAAATTTATCCATTGATTGTATTATATTGAGTTAATGCATGGACATTCCAATTTGAGTCACATAATATGTGTTTAGATACTTGTATAATGGATATGTGATGTTATAATCCACTAGATAAAGGACACATGATGCAATCATCCAGCATGTCAAAATTTTTAGATATTTAATAATGAATGAGATGGACATTATATAATTGACAATGTTCTATGTCCAGTGTTCACTCGATGTCATAAAAAATATTATTATATAAGGATAAATATGATTTATGTGATATATCCTATGGTGTAAATTGTTGTATAAAATATGAATATGTTTAGTGGAGATCATACCATACCCCTTAGTAACATAAGTAGTATTGGTGATTTATAAGAGGCTTCTCTTTGTTTATAATAATAAAATGGTGTTTTGATATTTATTTTCAACATTTCTAATTAATTTAATGTCACACAATTATTCTTTTGAAAAAATAATATTTTTGGAAAATGGATTGTTCTAAAATAAATAGAGTTTGATAAAGTATACCAAAAAATAGTTTTGTATATATATATATATAATGTTTTTAGTGTTTTTCATAAATTATGCTTCATATTTTAATCAAAGTGCAATATTTTTATATGTGAATTAAAATAGAGAAATAATATTTTACCATTCCATAGAAAAATAAAAAATGTATTTTCAAATGATGAAATTCAAATGTTATGATCTTATTAAACAGTACCATACAATATGAATATATTTTATATTATAGGATATGATATGTTGATATCATATAGAATAATAAATTTTTGTATTTGGATATACTGTAGAATATTATTAGCCTTATGATATGATATTAATGAGATGCATGAATATACAACTACCCTTCCACATAGTATTTTATTTTTTTCAACTCAATGTGATAGATCATTCATAGAATGGAACATTCATTGAACAAGTTCAATGAATGAACACAAATAATATGAAATAGATTCAATGGTATAATTACTAATATACAAGATAAGGTTGATGATCTTCATTAAATAAAGAGTATTTGGGATAGATATAAAAATTTATATAAACCCACATGTTTGTCACTATATTGTAAGATTAGTAACTCAAATGTCTCTTTTTTCTAAAAACAATCTTGTTAAATAAGGAATACTCTATCATCCCTTTGGAATTTTGGAGTCCTTAAGAAGTATTCCTGGATACTTTAGTCAATGTAATCACTCATAAGAATGAATCCATTATTTAAAAAATAATTGATTAAAATCAATAACACATAATCAATGTAGGATGATAGAGTAAATATCCATGAAATTATAATTATGTTTTATTCTCCACAAATCCTTGTATATTGAATAATCTAAGATTGATTAATCCATAACATGGGTTTTTTCCACTAACAATGATCATTATATGATCCAATGAAACATTTCAAAGAGTGTTATTATGGTAACGAGGAACACAGTAAAATAATCTCACAACCAACACGTCAAAATCCAATACCCATTTATAATGAATAATATTAATAATGTAATTTTGAAGTTTTATTTTTGGTACTCATCTTAAATTGGTAAATGTTTTTAACAAGATACTAAATTAACATGTTTTTGATAGGAATCTGTTGAATCATTACATTAATATAATTTCATCAAAAATATATAGGTTTATAAATACCCATATCTATAATTAATATCTTATTTTATTTTCTTATGATTATTTTGACAGTGATTATGTTCAAAAGATTGTGTAAATAAAGGGGTAGAAATGATACATTGGGACTTTTATAAATAAAATAGGGATTTTAATTTAAAAAAAGTAAACCAATAAGTGGAATTTTCTATGATGTAATTGAGTTAAGTAGAATAATATCTTAATATTTGGAGAGTATTATAGGAATTAACGTTTTATCTTATTTCATACATCATGATTTGACTCATGTGGGATTAGAAATTTTTCTAATGAATCTCTGCTACATTATAGCCTCAAATCAGAGAATACGGTAATATGACTACAACAAATGGTTTTTACGTATATGTAAAAAGGGTGTGTTGGGGAGAATCATACAAGATCTACACAAGGGATTAAGATCCATTGAATTTTATAATCAAAGAGGTATACTAGTAAAACATAAAGGGGACTGAATATAAATTGGGGAACAATGTATTAAAAATATAGTTATGAATTTATGGCTGAATTGATATAAAAAAAAATGGGAAACATGTTATAAAATATGGCGGTAATGCTAATTTTTTTAATTAAATTAATTTGGAGTCTGTGGAGTGAGTTATGGAAATTTGAGAAGATTAGTGTAGGAATAATGGGTTTTTATGGAGAATCTTATCCATCATGATAAAATTCATTAAATCCACACTATAAAATGTTCTATGTGGGTATAAGGAACAACTATATATGAATGGTCCATAATTTCATTATAGTTCTTGATAACTAAAAAAGTGTGTATAACCCCACAATAAATTTTTTAGGATCTAAAAAACATGTGTCAGACTAAACTGGTAATCCCATATAAGTGAAATCAAAATGGAAGTTGAATTGTATGACATAATTTTTTTATCACACCACAACATATGTTTGATATGAAATCATGGTATCTTTAATAATTTCAGAATAAATTGATTGAACCATGATAGGATATATATTCTGACAATGATTAAACCTAAAAAACAATGTGAGGGGTGGTTCATGGGATAAATAAAACTTGCACTTGGAGACCATATGTCATGTCTCAAAAGGTTTCTTGTTTGTAAAAATTACCACATAGTGGTAAGGCCCTAAAAATTAAGCTCAGGTCTATTTCAAATAAATAATTATTATTCCTAGAATAATCTCATCACACCATATTTTATTAGAAAGTTTAATAAAAAATGTTGTAGAAACCAACAATTTTCACATAAATATAATTAGTTATGTTTCTATTGTTGACGAACTGGAGAATTATAAAAAAATTCATCACATCCACAATAAAATACTATTTGTGATTCTATAATGACCATTAAATTTCTAAATGAATTTTAATAATATAATTTTACATTGAAATGATTATATGGATGATTTTATAGTAATGGAATTTCCAAGTGGATGATACATTTGAATTTGAATTTGAAATTCAAATTCAATGATATATAAGATAAGAATAGCTATTTCACAAGTGATGAGTGTGACTAAATACATATAAATTATTAGGAACAAGAGAAAACCATATATAATTTTTTATATCAGTGAAAAATATTGAATTTGAATATTGAATTACTATTTGATTGTATATCATGCATGATTTGGTTTGTAATTGGAGTTTACTACACACAACTGTAAGTATTATGATGTGAAGATCAAATAATTATAAAGACTATTGGATATTATTTCCCTTACTTGTATTCTAATGAATTTGACCTATGTTTTGATATAATAATTTATTGTAACCCCTTTCGAATATAGTCAACATAAGACAGGAATAGGAAATTGACCTCTAATGAGTAGTGCCATTTTCCAAAAGATTGTAATAAAAAATAACTGGAGTAATGAATTATAATTATATCAATAAATCCTTTATATTTTCTATATAGATGTAGTATAATGAGGGTTAACTAGGTAAAATATTTTCATCTATCCTTTATAAATTTCAAATTTTTTTGGCTCAATTGTATGAACATTGTAATAGATTAAAATGTTCTTTAAAAATTACTGGATAATATCCAATTGAGATTGAGATAAAAATAAATTTTGGAACACCTTATTTCAAACCACCCACCCTCTTTGGTTTTGTTTTGGGACCACTTGTTACTACAATTAAATAATAACAATAATAACCATTATATAATGGAAAATATCTCAAAATTACATATTTTCGTCACAAAATTCACTAAAAAACAAAATAGTGATTACATACTAGATTAAGTGATTCACATTTAGGCCCATGGTTTTTTATTTCATTGATTTTTTTATAAATTTATGTTTTCCAACTTTTTTTATTGAAAAATGTAATTTTTCATAAAGGGGACCCATTACATGTACGGTAGGCCCATAGGGAATTAAATACCAATACATGAAAAAAGGCCTAAATTTTTGTGCCAAATATACCTTTGTGAATAAAACTGCTACAGTACCCTTGATGCTATAGTACTACCACCACTACAGTTAAAACTTCTGTTCTAGACCCCTACTACTATTTCATCAGTGCTACATTTCCACCACTACTAAATTTCATTTATATTACCTTAATAGTGTGGCTACAATAACCTACACACAATGGGTTTTGAACACCCAACCTTGATGTTGTATAATGAGGTACTAACCACTAAACCAAACTAAAACTACAAATTGATTGAATACTTTGCATATAATATAATTGGTCTATGTTTAATGAGATATGTGATATGATCAAATTTATTCTATATAATTTAATCATTGTTTATTTTTCATTACATTTTTACTTAGGACATTTTAGTTGTCCTAGAGTAGAAATAAACATATGAAATATTTATATGAATAATATGGAAGTTAGAATATCATGGGATATATGATACCTTTATATAACACAATTTTAAATTTAAACAACAAATTATATAATATAATATGATAGTAATTCATATTAAGTGGTACAAAAATTTTATTTTATTTTTCATTTTTTCCTATTCCTCCAGAAATCAATATTGTGGTAGGGTCTTTCAATTTTTTTCCTAAATGTTCAATTTAGAATTAATAGGATATAAATAATATCATTCCTGGAAGATAAAATAAAACCCATTTTGATCAATACATCATGATTTCAACATTCCATTTTAACTTAAGTTCCATCAAAACATGCTGACAATATTTATAGATATTTAAATAATGTTTTAATATAAATATGTAGTGTTAGGGTTTTCTATATTATAATTATAGATAAATTTAGTTCTTCAGTCATATAAATAATATTTATTTGTTATAATATGGATCCCTAATATAAATTCTTAATTAGGGTACACCATTTTACATTTAAACAAATTGATATAAAAAACATAGTTAGATGTATAATTTATGAGCCCATGGGAGTTGAAAATATAGGTTTATTTTGAGGTAATAAATATTGTATGGTTTAAGGAATGTCCATGTGAGTTAACCATACGTTATAGGTTTAGGCTCATATTTATCAAATCACATAACCTACCATTAATATATAAAAAAATCTATTAGGAAAATAGTATATACCCATGATTAATTTATTTGGATGACATTGACTATGAATATCCTTATGTGAACACCCATATCTCCACAACTGAGCTTGACTTTACAGAAGGAATTGATCAAATTCTCTAATTACTAGAGGATAAAAACAAGTATTATGGAATACGAAAACCATTATGGAATTATTTTAATTATAAATATAAAACAATAATATGAAACATCAACATAAAATTTACATTTTAATTCTAAAATCAACCTTAAAATGAACATATAATTAAAATAGCCAAAGTGTGATAGAAAATAAAAAAAATCTTATGTCCTAACATGACGTAATGTAATAACCAATAATTCCCATAAAATGATAATGGTATAACTCATCCTACAAATAATTTTAAAACACATTAAAACAGACCATGTTATTATCTCCTAATATCTATTTCCCAATGACATTATAGAATTACCCTTACCTAAATTAAAAAAATATTTCTACATATACATCAAGATGTGTAGGTAGGGATGAGTATAGATACTCAGTGATTTTTCCCAAAAAAGTTTTATGTAATAATGGATTGACTAATTATCAACCATATAATCAATTCCATTAAAAATATTTATCCAAATATTAAATGAAACAACCTTATCACAATTATAGAATAAACTATAGTATCAAAGAATATAATATAACCCATAATTTTCCTGCAGTGTAATCCTTCATGGGTATAAAAAATACATATAAGATAAATAAAAACCATTTCCATTAGATATGGGAAAAATAAATAAGAAACATAACATAGATTCGTACCTATGATCATAGGATTCACGTTTTTTGGATTGTCACCCTCCTGAGTGGTTTCTGAATTTCATAGCTCATCTCATTCATTTCTCAACCATTTATAGAACTTCCCATACATCCATCCTAATAAAACTTTCCACATATAGATGATAGATCTTGGAAATATCTCATACCTATCATGTTCAATCGAACAATACATTTATACTTCTATAAAATAGTATAACCAAAAATCCCTTTAGAACCATGAATTACATCTAACTGATTTGGGACTCTAATAAAATATTTCACTAACCACCTTAAAAACCAAAATCCTATAATTTTAATTTAAATATTATCCCCAGATAACTCATATTGGTTGATTCAAAAATATTAAAACAAAAAGGTTTCACAAAATCCATTAATTCCAATTTTCATGTTAATTTAGATACATAATTTGATGATCAAATTATGCTGGAAAATGTCCTAAAATCACAATAATCACACAAGAATGGGAAAATATTTCATAAGTAAGGAATATGGTCTTCCCACTATAGATGATAAAAATTTGAAAAATCTAAAGACCCTAAATCAAATATTAATAATAGAAATCTATACCAAAAATCCCAATAAATGAGGAAATTGAATTAGAATTATTCAATGCAATATTAAATCCCACTAACTAATGTTCAAGATCTAATAATAAGGGATATATCAATCCAAGGAAAATAAAATAAAATGTGAGAGAAAGAAAAATATTAAATAACTCACAATATCATTAATAAATAACATTAAATCAAATGTTGATTTGATCAATCCTAGATGGAAATACAACATTTCATGATGTTAAATCATTAATTTCTATCCCATGGAACCCTATTTTTTCATTAGCTATTTTGGGGTGTTTAATTGGGCTTATGAGAGGCGAATAATGTTTTTATAATTTAAATCATCATGTGTGAACTTGAATACAGGATTAGGTCACATTATTATCTTGAACTGTGCACTAACCAAATAAATGTATCTACCCATAACAAAAAGCAATATGGTTTTCTTCTATGGTTACTCAATATGGTAAAAAATATATGCAATAAACACTAAATGTATAGTTTACTAATATAGTAACCCCACATAGTCCTTATTATAATGACAACAACCATTCATGGTTCACTACACCACCCAAAAAAAACTCAAAAATAAAGCTAAAACCACCATAACATGAAGAAACACTTTCCATCTAAACACAAAAAATCATAATTCTCTCCAACATAGTATTTATAATTCATAAAAAGACATTGAGATTCTCCACTCTAAGTCGATTCTAGACACTATTGTATTATTTTATCCCCTCTATACCATATCTCATGTTTAATCTGATCATGTTTCTAAAAAACCCTCCCTGGTGAAATAATATATCCACTCACGATCATTTAATACATATAATAAATTATTAATGATCATTCTAAATTGGTCACATCAGTATACAAATCCATTTCACCCCTAGAAGAAATGTGACATTGGTACAATTGGTTTTCCATTGAAAAGACACATGAAAAACAATGAACAATGTACTGTAATTTAATAGTATATTCAAGTGAGAATACACAACTATAATTTTATTTACAATATCAAATATAACTTTATACTAGGGAGATCATCCTTTAATGCTCAAGTTACTTTATCCCCAACAATAGAAACACTCAATTGAATACTCAATCCTTAACTCTAAACTCTAAAACCCACCAATAACAATTAGCATAAGACTTATACAATATTTTAATATCCACTAATTTCTTACATATTAGGAGAATTAAAACCATAATCTTAAACATTATAATGGGACCCAAAAAGATATATCTCTATGATTTTCCCAAAACAACATTGATCAACATAGACTGCTATACAATGATTTTCATAGATCTATATAAATAAATTCTTGATAGATATTGATAAAAAATCACCTTACCATGTCCCTATTATCTTCCCATAATCTCAAAAAATTTATCACATATTCTCAAGGCATGTTATCCAAACATAGTAAGGACTATTCTATCAGGGTGTATGTATAAGGATAAAATGAGAGGATAAAATTAAATTGAGTCCTCATAAACTTAGGTAACCCTGTCCCAAATAAAATGTGAAATAAGGGTCATTGATTGAAATGGTTTATCGATAAGACCTATAAATACTTACCACCATACCTATATTCAACATACATAGGTCCTCAAATATGGATGTATACTAAATAGGCACAATGTTAGTAAAAATTTGCAATCGATCCTTAATAACACATACCATATTGTGATTGTGAGTTGAATTCTTGAAACTAATCATGAAATCTATTATTATATAATCCCATTCCAATTTTTTATTGAAAAAGGATGAATAAACCCAATAGTCCACTGATTCTCTTACAATATGAATTGAAAAGTTAAGCACAGAAAGACATAATTAGCTATATCTGTCCCTATCTATAGCTACCAAAATATTCATTCCATGTCATGATATATATTTTACACTATATGAATTACATACCAACTAATTTAGTGAAATTCACATTGAATATCCTTTCTCATGCTGAAGGAAACCACCACTCTCTCTTGAAAAAATAGCTTGATACTCACTAATAATGACTGTCCATCATTGGTCTCCCCACTATATAATACATCACTATTATTCTTATATTAAACATGGGTATTTACCCATAATTTACAAGTTTAAAAAGAGTATAAGTGAAATATATTTGATTAAACTTAATGTGAATTATCTCTTCATAAATCTCCCATATTGAAAAAATATATTAATTACACAAACTTTCATCGCACCTCTAATTATTTCACTGAATGAGAATTCTACCTCAAGGAATCCACCATATGTTAACCTCATATGGTTTATATAAAAACTAAAAATTAAATATTTTAAGACACAAAATAATTTTTCTATAACTTAAATTAAAATCCCACAAAGTAAATATTAAACCAAAATAATTCTAGTTTTTATACAACTCTAATATCTCACCGAACATGTAATGAATCAAACTCTTAAAGGAAGTAACAAATTTTACTAACTCTACATAATGTGTTGGATGGTTATTATTATGTGTTCATAATTTACTCGACTCATATTCCACCAACTTATCTATGTTCATTACTATATAGCCCTATCTAGATCTAGATGGGTCATAATACAATGATAAAAATTAACCAAACTCAAGACAAATCAATATATGCATAAATGCTTCCATCTTATTCAACCGACTGAAAAAAATACTGGGACCTTCTATTCCCATTCATACATGACACCATTATGAGTCAATTAAACCATCATATAAATTATTTTTTGAAAAATATAAATGAATATATTTTGTATACTAAAAATTAATTGAAACACTGAATCATAAAGTCATTATTGAGAATCTCTTAAGAGATAAAAACCATTAATTTATATAGATCCAAAAAGAAACAATTTTTTAATATCATGTGTTTAATTAAAGACACATTACATATCAAAAACATACATTTGTATAGATTCTTGTACATATTATTCTCTCAAAACATATCCATCATAGTCCTGAAATACTTTCCATGATCCTCCTCAAAACAGAAATAAATTATAATGTCACCTAGAGAATTATGAGTGAGTCCAATTATTGATGGAAAACATATTTTTATTATGGATATAAATATATTATAATTGTTAGGAACCCCAAATATATTTACCATTAACTATTAATTACCAAAACCAATCTTAAATTATATTTTCTTGAATGCTTAGCCCCTTCACCCTCAGTTAGTGATATTTTAGTACTATATTTATTATTGAGAACCCAATTATTTCATGTTATTGATCATATAGATTATAAAAGAAATGCAAAAGGTTTTGATTCTTCACTATTACCCGATTCATCTTCTATTAGTTAATGTATAACCCTAATCAATTTCCATCATTCCTAAACAAAAATTGTTCTTCCTGAGTTTAAGGCATGGATTAAGAAATACATTCTCCCAAATTATCCAACAGAATTGTTAGATCTCATAGATCTATAAGAGAACTGTTATATAATTCCTGTGAGAACATAGTCTTCAATTGTAAAAAAATTGATGCATTACTCTTTATATCTCTCAATTAGAAGCCCAAAAAAGACTTATGGAAACACCACCAATAAATTCATCACACCCCCGATAACTAAAATGAATATTTAGACTCCATCAATCCAATAACAAACCTATTTAGTTTATATGTTAAATCCCCAAGTTAATTATTGATAATTAACACTAAAATAGCATGAATTTGTAATTACACATGAAAATTAAAAATATTCCCATCATGTTAAACAACGTAAGCCTTCCACTCATAACATTAAATATGGGACATAAACCACACTACCCAATACATCCCAATTTTTAAATTGGACATGTAAATCTATAGAACAAGAAATTACCATATAATTTTAATATCCTATATCATAATATAATTATATGGAAAACTAAAATCATTTTTACCCTATCTCTAAGTGGTATCTCAATAATTAATTAATAGTGAATTAACTCTACATAAAAATTCAATTGATCTAAAAATCATGAATGTATGAATGAATGTGATCAAACCATATGAAATATAGTAGAGTCTGTAATAAAATCATTGAGATTAGTAATTTTCATTATCAAAGGTCCTATACAAAACCCTATTGGTACGCACTCTACAAATTAACCATTAAATTCCCTTAATTATCTGATCCTAAAGATTATTACCATAAAAATTCTTGTGGGATTTATCTCTAGCCTACTTCACCTT
The DNA here is from genome assembly GCA_963277665.1 of Viscum album. Classification (NCBI taxonomy): domain Eukaryota; kingdom Viridiplantae; phylum Streptophyta; class Magnoliopsida; order Santalales; family Viscaceae; genus Viscum; species Viscum album. Next base: position 1,508,309,435 of record OY728157.1, on the reverse strand, counting down.
CTCCACATACATCCTTGATCAATGATTCTTCATGGAGCCTCCAATTTAAAAACATGAATATATTAAATCATAGTAAATAACTATATTCTTATTCTTCTATCATTTTTAGTGTTTTATAGGATTATTAGAATATTCCCATTTCCAATTTACCATGTTTCCATAGTAGTAATAACCAGGATAGCTCCTACCTTGAGAAGAACTCAATATTGTTGAATTATTTAATATTCCTCCTCAATGGGAATCATCTCACTTTCTCTTAAACCATTTATAAAAATTTATACATCCCATGGGAAAGGGAAGAAAAAAATTCACACCATTCACATCCATCATGTCTTCCTCAGTCATAACATCCACACTTATCGCCAAAATATATGATGGAAAATAGCATAGGGAAAACCTAGATCAAATCATAGGTGTAATATTAATATCAAAACCTTATACCTTTATATCATCATTGGTGATCAACTAAAAAAAATAAACTATCACTTAAAGGCTACTTACATAATCTATAGTCATCATATTCCACATATCCTTCTCTAAAAATACATGATATTTATATATCCACAATATGTCTAGATAAAACAACTAAATATACATATTCTATAACATTTATATCCCGAGTTCTAGTACATATAATATTTTCACTTTTAAATAAATGTTTTTGAATATTATATTAATTAATTTCTTTTGTTTAAGGATGAATATTCATTTTCATAATTAGAGACATAATTTGTATATATGTATAACTATGGTTTGTAAGGTAATAACATTTTGTGTGAATAAATATAGATAATATATTCTAGAAAACATTTACTAAATTGAAATATATCCCAAATAAATTAACTAATATATCATATTTACAATTATCTTGGTTTATTTAATAAACATTTATTGAAAATGTAAATATGTTTATTTTTTTGATCAAATAACATAAATAATAATAATATTAATAGTAATTTATCTAAATAGATCAATATATTAATAGGATTTGTAATGTAAATTTAAGATATATTTTATTTAATGTATTGTTATCTGATTTTGAAGTGTGATTGGGATTCACTTGAAATGTATTTCCAATTTATTTTTGTGAGAAATAAAATAGTTTTTAAGTAAATATTATTTTAAATGAACCTATGTCTCTCATGAAATAATAATAGTAATACTAATTTTAATAAAAATAATTGTACATATTAGTTTACAGAAAACATAATCTTGTAACAAAATTTAATATTCATTATTAGATTATTTTATTAAATATTATAAATTATTGATACTAAAATAGAAAATAAATGTGCATAAATAAATTTACTTGAAAACATGATTATATATAACAGTTATGTTTTGTGAAAAACTATAAATGACACAATACATTAATTATCTAATAATTTTTTAATAATAAATGGTATTGGAGAAAATATATAATCATATAATATATAACATATAACAATAATAATAATAATAATAATAATAATAATAATAATAATAATAATTTTTTATTTTATTTGTGATCAAGTTTTAGTTTAAGGAATTAATATAATATATATGTATAAAAAATAATGGTAATAAAATATAATCAATATATATAATAACGATAATATGCTAAATGATTAATTTTTATAATAATTACTAAAGAAAAAAAATCAAGAAGTGGGTATCATGTTTCTGTGGTTCAGTGGAACCAGACTCCATTCCGATATCCTATACAATTTTCTTCCCAAGATGAAGTGATGTACAATGGATGCATCTGGAAAGAATCCAACACTCCACTAATGATTTTTCTATCATTCGACACATCCTGTTTGGGGATCCCACCACCTAGGGGATGGTAACTTGAGGATGAAGCAGACCGACGGTCGATCAACCTGTAACACATGCCGGAGACCTATGACACCTATAACCATCGTCTTGCTCCTAGAATCATCCACATGAGAATCCTTTAATGTGAATATGAGTCTGATATAAAGTGTTTGGGTGAATCAGATAGGTAAGGGAGGGATTTAAAAATTTCAATTTCTGGTATAGTTTCTCTTTTATTATATATTTTATTCAATTTAAGGATATATTTTAAGAGAGAGTGGACATTTTGTCATAATTAAATCATATAGTTCACATTTTCATTCGGGTTTATGTTTTTTTGGTAATTTTTTTGGGATTACATGTATATAATTGTGTAAAACTATAGCATGGGAAAGCGGTGTGAATGAGGGAATTTTTCTTCCTGATATTTTTGTAGTAGGTCATTTTTTTTGTAGTTGTTACCAATTTTGAGGTAGTGGTATTTAACCCCATTCAAACAAAATCATCTGCATGAAGGTAAGGTATTTTATACATGTAAAATATGTTCAAGTGAATCAATTGGTATATGCATTTTATGTATTACTTGTCAAATTGTTCGTGATCTATTATTACTATGTAATTATTGGTTTCTTATGTAATTTATATGTTACGGTAGTGATAGAACCATTTTTTATGCATTAGTTTATTTTCAAAATATTTCTTCGATGTGATTTTATTTCAAGTCTATTTACATGTAAGTAATATTCTTTAGGAATAATCTGGTTGAGTATATCAAGTGGATTTTTTTATAAATTATATATATAATTTAATTAGTTTAATATAAGACTATGTAAATTATTTTTCTCTCATATTTTTTTGATAGAAACAGATTTTATTTTGGTTTCTTGGTTTTAGGTGACATGCTTTAAATTGACTTATTCAATTAGTAGTATTTATTTTTGGATATCCAAAATAATTTATATGTTAAATTCTTAGTATAATACAGTAACAAATTAATTTTTATACACTTATTTCTTTTAAATTTTTTACTATGAAGTTATTTTATTTCAATACTATTTATATTTAGGTTACTTTGTGAATAATATTCTCAAATGATACTATTATGAATTTTAAATAATATATGTTTAGTTGATTACTAACATTTATTTTGTGACTTTTTTATTTAATGTTGAATTATATTCTTATGGTAATAAGGGAAATTGTTTTAAGATATGCTTGAACTTTTTAAAATCATTTATGAAATATTACTTTTTTACATGAAAAATTATCTTAGTTCACTAATATAGTATAGTTTTGTTTGAATAGTTTTGTATTGGAAAGGGGTATCATTTTGTGTTTATAATATTTTTATATCAAAATGATTGGGGTGAGATTGCATTTAAATTTTTTACACTAATTTTTTTTTCAGTTCGAGAGAATTAATTTCTTAAAACTATTTTGAATAATTAAGAGAAACACATTGGACTCCTATAAATTAATGAAATTAGATTTTTAAAATTAATGTTTAATAATAATGTTGAAAAGTTATTTTTATATACAAACAAAAACACAGCCAAACACTTCATCACATGTTTAAACAAATTCCTTCTCATGAATTTATTTTTATAAAATTAATTTAAGTGTTTATAGAACATTAATTTGGCCCCTAAGAGTGAAAAAAATGTTATTGAACTTTAAAATTAGTGTTTTGTTTTCAAGGAAAGTAAATTTATATATTTGAATATATGTATATATATATATATATACATATATATTATTTTAATGAAACATATTTTTAATTTGATGAGAGTAAATACATGTATGTTAACATATGTATAACTCCTTTAATTTATGTAAAATTGATTTATTCTTGATGTATATATATGTAAATAAATTTAAGTATGTGTACATGTCATTTTATGTAAAAGTGTTATTAATTTAAATATATATATATATATATATATATATATATATATATCTATTTTCATGTGGGTATGAAATCAGGTTTCATTTGAATATAAATATTTATTTAAAGAAATGTAGAAATGTATATATATATATATATAGATTTGGGTAAAACTATTATATAAATATTTAAGCATGTGTATGTATATATATCATTTCATGAAAAACTATTTTTATAATGATACATTAATAAAAAAAAGTAATTTGAAGTTAAGAAATGGACATTGAAGCTCAAAATTTTTATAATGCTTTACATTCCTTATTCTCACATACCACACTTGGAATTCCATCAAACCCAACACCCAACCCAGCTAGTTACGTGAACCGATGGGAATTCCTGATTCCCATGTGCTAGAAACTAGTGACTGGGTGTCACAGTTTTCTTTTGGAATGGTTTCACCCATTTACATAAGCATAAATACACAACAAAGATAATTAAAACAATGATAAATAACCAAATCCAAACAAGGCATAAAAATATACATATTTACAAATTTTCAAATTTAGACAATAACCAAAGTTCTATAAAAAAATGGGAATAGAAACTATCCAATACCACCATAAGACAATAAAAATGTTACCATCAAGCCACCATCGCCACCAACACGTGCACAAGGAAGACCACTAGAAACCCAAACTTCCATCACCACGCATCATTCCTTCACCCGAGTCAAACATAACCATGTATACATAATCCCAAAGATTTATGAAGGGTGTGAGAAAAATCCCATTAGGATGCCACCCAATAAAATATAATCTATGCTATGTAATTATAAGACAAATTAACATGAAAGTTCTATAAAATAATATATTGGGACATTTTCCAAGAAAACATTTTAATGGACAACATGATTTTATTTTAACATTACCAACAAGGTGCCCCTTATGCCGATGGTAAGTAAGACATCAAAAAAGAGGAATATGTCACGAGAAAAACCTATAGAAACTATCTAAAATGGTACATTAAGAACCTTTTATCTTAGTTAAAAGTTTTATTGAAACCACAACCAATAGCATTCTCCTGCATGCACCACTAGGCAAGAACACCCCAATGGTCTAGTGGTATTCAAACATTATAATAATTTAGTAAGTTTTGTACTCTTACATCATGATATGTGAATCCATGATTTTTCTCTTTTGAGTGAACTAATATTATCATACTATAATTATCTAGGATTTCAACTTTTGAGTCACTAACATGCTAGTTCTAGTCCACCCACCTAGATAACTAGGATTCCCATTTGTGTTGAATTTAAATTTAGCATGCCGTATATGTATCACAATATTCCCAAGCACACACAAGAAATGTTAAAACACAAATAAAACACTATTTATCATAAGAATAACCTAATTAAAATTCATTCCCACCCCAATTCCACCTTGAAATATGTTTCGCACCATTTCCTCAATTTGTTAAACCAATTTCACAATTTATAAAACAAGTTGAAAAATACAATAAAGGGATACACTTGAAAACAACTAGATTACCATAGTGAAACCATTTTTATACCATACGCATCATAAAACATTTCAAAAACACATTTCACACATCATACACAATGCATATAACACAACCCATAAGTAAATAAATCATATCAAAATGACATCATAATGTTTATTCATGGAACCACCTACCTCAAATAAAGAAACGTCTGAAAAAAGTGAAAATGCACCTCCACACCTTAAGGGGTGCCTATAAATGAAAGATAAAATCATAAAACTAAATATTGATACCTAAAGAACAATATCCAAACCTAAAAATGTCACCCTACCCACTACAAAAAAGAATTCCTGAGATTGAAGAAGTAAGAACCATAAAAATAGGGATGAACCAATGAGTAATGGAAATTACTTGAAGAAGTTTGGATAAATCCCACTAAATCAAAAAAATGGAGGTCCAAGGGAGAAAACGGTAGGATGATATTTTCCTAGGGTGAGGAATCCTGAGTGGGAAGGATTTGGGGTGTTTTGGTTTTAAAATCACAGGGTAAAAAGGGTAAAAATCCAATTTTTGATGACCTGGATATGTCACATAGTTTTCCTACACAGTTCTCCAAAATATTTTTTACCCATTCCCCCCTAATATTCTAAGAGATACCAGATATAGGGTCTAACCTCATGATCTACAATCCATGTGAAAACCATGTGGTTATCCTCTATCAAAAAAATGACACTTGGCGACACGGTTTCCTAGGCAAGAGAGCACAATATTCAAAAACGTTTTCCACCTGTTGTGTTGTAATTTTTTTTACATTTTTCCCAAAAACACTAAGGAAATCAAAATATAAAATAATATAAAAAATATAAGTAGAAAAATAACTCAAAAAATGGATGTTAAAATCCACCAAACCATTAAAAATTTCTTCCCATGGAATGTCACTTGAAATATTGATCATACAATAAAATTGGCTACTCTTGATCAACCCTTGACTTATGCTCCCAGGTCTGATGCACATCACTACCACACTAAAAATTAACATGGAAAACATATTAGACCTACCCCATAGAATATTATCATGAGAATATAAAATCCATAATGGAAACTCAAAAATAGAAAAATCAAGATCTATTTCCAACTCTTCTCAATTGAACAAGGAGACAAATCTAGGTTTCCTCTCTCAATTGAGAAACATGGAAAACATAATGAATTGATGTCAACTGTGAATAAATGGAAAAAATGTATTCCACCTTACTAATCTGATTAATAATATTGAAGGGTTCGAGATACATCAGCATTAGCTTCTATTTCTTACCCAAAACGATGCAGACCAAAGTGAGGTGAAACTTTCAGGAACACTCGGTCGCCCAGAAAAAAATCTAAATTTATGGGCCTATGGTTATCATAATACTTATGAAGAATATAATCTATCAATAACTGATATCATATCATCCTAAGTTTATCATAGGTGTCTTACATAAGGATTATTCCCAACAACGACATCTCTCACATCTCGCCAAACCCAAAGGGGTTGACGTAGATGAAAATACAGAACCTAGAAAGAGACCATTTGAATTGAGCATTGGTAACTATTATTATATAAAAAATTGACCATTCCAAAATGGTTATCCCATGAACCATATAAATCCAAAACTCATTCCTAGAGGATTTTTTCAATAATACTATTCACCCACTTTGTATGATCATCTGTTTGAGGATGGTTTGTTGTGATCAACTTCATCTATGAGCCCATTTCATTATGAAGGCATTCCCAAAACTGTGAGGTGATATAAGGGTCCCTATTAGAAAGAATTTTTGATGGAACACTACAATTCTCACAAACTCTTAAATAGATTACGGGACCAACTCATTCAACTTCACTAAATCTATTATTGGAATGAAATGGGATGATTTGGTCAAACGTTCAATCCCTACCCATATGAAATTCCATCCCCATGGTGTATGAGGTAAGACAACAATAAAGTCTATGGAAACATTTTCCAAATTCCAACCATGAATATATAGCGAATAAAGAAAACTAGAGGGTATATGGTGCTCTGATTTGATATTATAACACACATAAAACTGTGATATGAAGTATGCTATATCTCACCTCATTTTTTTCCAATAGAACTACCTATTCACATAATTGTACATCTTGGTAACACCAAGAATAATGGGTTGTAGGGACTGGTGGTTATCCTGCACCACCAACATTCTCGAAGTTGAATCCACAAAAAATCATCCCTAGAAGCATAAATCTCACTCATGAGACAAATACAGATCAAAAGGTTATTTCCCACCATTTATAAGTATCTTATAATGTTTTCAGAACTCATCACTCAATAGGTCTTACCAAGTCAATTATAGATGATAGTTCATCAACTGGAAACCAACCATGAATGTAACTTCATTGTACTCCCTGATCTCCAAGTGAATTTGGGAAAAGAGCACTATCAACACCCACTCATCACTAGATATCCTCAAAGATTTCACTAGAATATTAATTCTCAAATAATATTCTACAATTTTTATTTTTCTTGTGGTATACATTCCATTAAAATTGAACCCTTTAATATACTATACCAAACGAAGCTACCTAAAATTTAGATATTTTGGGAGAAAATGTATGCTATGAACTTATGATCAGAATAAACAAAAAAATAATCCTTATAAATATAATGATGAAATGTGTTTATGGCATGCATCACCACTACTAACTAGAGGTCATGGGTAGGGTAATTTTTCTTATGTGGTCAGAGATGCTGAGAACCATAATCCAATACATTGAATCCTGTATAAGCACACTCTCTATACCCATACATAATAAATCCTAATAAACCATATAATTTTTTATATATTCTGGTATTATCAATATATGAGAAGTAGTAAACCACCACTTAGGCTCCTAAAAGGATTCCTGTCATTTTGGGCTCTTTTCAAACATCAACCCATTTTCAGTGAGCACCATATTGGGAGAAGAAAGCCGAGAAATATCATGAACAAACTGCCTATAGTATCCTACCAGGCCCAAAAAGAATCTATTCTAAAAGAACATTCATCGACTATTCCAATGGAAACACCGCACAGATCTTATTTGGGTCCACTGAAACCCCTCGTTCCGAGATCACATGACCGAGGGACATCACCTCTTAAATATAGAAGGTATATTTAGATAATTTAGCATAAATATGATGATACTGAAGAGATACCAACATGATTCAAAAATGAAACTCATGATCCTCCCCAATCATGGAATAGACCAAGATTTCATTCCCTAATTCCACCACAAAGGAATCAAATTATCGGTAGAACACCCTGTTCATGAGATGCATGAAGACTGTTGAAACATTTTTAAAAATAAGAGGCATGAAGAAATTATAAAAATGGTTGTACATACTTTGGAATCTTATTTTCAGAACATTCGTCTCTTTAACTCTCACTTGGAGGTAACCAGAACACAAGTAAATTATAGAAAACCACTTTTTACCTTTAATCTAAGTGAGAAGGTCATCAATAAAAGGAAAATGATACTTATTCTTTAATGTTACCTTATTCCACTTCTGGTAATCAATTCAAAACTATAGAGATCCATATGCCCTTTTCACAAACAGAATGAGGGTGGCCCTTGGTGAGATTCTCAGGAAAATGAATCCTTTGGACTCTTAATCATTTATCTATACCTCTAATTCACCTAACTTAGTGTGAACCATATGATACAATGTGAGATATATTGTCTGTGTTCTAAACACCAAGTCTATAGAGAACTCCACATCATGATCAGGTGGAAAACTAGAGAATTACTCTAGAAAAAACCTCTACTAAATCAACCACCATAAGAGGTAATACACCATCAGAAGCACCTCCCTCATCCTAAAGAACAAGCAATGATAACTGAATAATGATATTGAGTAATTCTAGATGTGGAGGTCTAGAAAAACTTGATTAGGGATCCCATTCACCATGGTTGAAATGGGTAATTCCATCAGGTTCCAAAAATCTCACTCACCTCCTATAAAAATTTATTTGTTCATAAAATTACACCACCCAATCCATACCAATGATTATGTTGAAGTGATCTATCTCCAAAAACACAAAATTTGATTCTATCATGACTGCTAATATAGTGAGTACACATGAAGAACTCCTGATACCATAATTATACATCTTACCAAGAGGCATCATAAACTGTATACAATATGGTATAATATTAGTTTGAAACATTAACTCATCATCTATGTAGGTATAAATAAAATAAATAGAAGAAAAAGTATCAAACAGAACAAAAAATAAAGATGATGTGATAAATATGGTACCTTGAACTATCATAGGCCCTTCATTTGGTTTCGTTGGTGCTCGATCCACTCTATGAAGATATTTATCCTCTTCCTAAGATTGAGAACGATCACTAGATTGTGGTTATTCCCTGAATTAACTCTCACCAGAAGAAGATACATCCCTCCTTCCATGACCACCAAACTAAGAACTCACTGTCCTCGATGGCTCTGACTAGGTTTACATTCATCTAGATGCTACAGATCCTATGCCACTATGATATTGGCACACTATTTTGTAAAAAGAATGTAAGTGTCCTATAGCTTCACATTAGTGATAGGGTATATGAGGATATGTTCACATAATGTCATTTGCGACCTACCATCACACATGTATGAAACATGATTGAACCAACATTGGAAGCATAGATGAATACATCTAGGAAGGATAACTTGAAATACCATCTCACTTATTCCCCTATTTGTCCTGCTTCCTCTTCTTCTTGTATGAACTACCACTACCCACAACTGATACTAAATCATGGAAACTAGGCCAGTTAGTATGATAGATATCTACCATGATATCATGATCTAACACCATAGCATATGTATTTAGCTTAAAAATATGACATGAGATCTGATTTATAATCAGAACCCCCTCTCAAACATTTGAGACCTAATTTTCTCATGGGAAACAAGAATGGCCATGTAATGAACTAACTCAGAAAAGTGATTAGTATATTCCATCATAATATAATCTCCATGTATATGATCCATAAACACCCATGATCTGGGATTAGCTAAGACCCCAAGAAAATACTACTCATTGAAGAATGCATTGAAATCTTTCCATCCCTTTTTTATCATTCATACTTTCTTGCACCACTAAGTCCCACCAACTATGACTGGGACCTTCTAAAAGGAACGAAGAACATTTCACCCTAAAAATATCATGATTTTAAAGTAATTAAAACAACCACTCTATTTTTTAAATATATCCCCCACCACTTAAGGTTCCATGCTTCATCGGAAAGAAGGAGGACCGTTCTTGATGAACTCTTAATTTTTTTCCTTACCAGGGTCCAATTAGGCTTCTTTAACATGAGGAGGACAATATCATATTACTTTTCCCAAATAATAGACATCCTGAAACATATCTCCCACTAATATATGACCAATTGGGTTAGGGATAACTATCTCTAATATATTCCCTCGACTACACATGATGTCTATAGGGAGGAATTATTTCTATAAGAAGTGATAACCACATGAAAACCCATTGATACTACAATTCTAAAAATTTTATTCCACAAAATAAAATCTCAAACACTTGAAAAAATAAAAACATACTCAAATCCATCATAATAAAAAACTAAAGACCCACTTCACCCCACCCAGTGTCCATATACAGTCTAAATCCTATACATATCACCTAAAGGAGAAGTTAAATAAAATCCCAACATGCCACGATGATTTGAGATCTATCATGAGGTGTGTGGTCCAGGAGCCATAATCACAACTAGAACATCAAGACATGACAGTCCTAGATCCTGTATATCCAAACTCTGAAAAAAAAACATGACCCAAAAATAGAATGCCCTGCTCTGCTAGCATTTTTTCTTCAACCAAGCTAGGGATTCCATCCAACCCGACACCTGACCTAGCCCATGACATAGAACAAAAGGGATTCTTGATTCCCACAGGCTACATAAAAGTTCTTGGGTATCACAATATTGTTTGGGAATGGTTTCACCTATTTAAATAAATAAAAATTACGAACTGAGAAAAATAATACAACAATAAATAAACAAAAAAAAAATAACAAATAACAAATTTCATATCTAATGTCTTACAAAATTTGACAAAAATAAAAGAGATATAAGATAATGGGAATAACAGCTATCCAAAACCACTGTATCCTAAGAGGGATGCCACCCTCAAGTCACCACCACCACCAACACCAGCATGAAGAAGACCACTAGTAAACCGAACCACATTCACCATGAATCTTTCCATCACATGAGTCAATCATAACCAATTATATTTACACACAATAGTGTATTTAAGGCGTAAGATAACTCCGAGTTGGATTCCATCATATAAAATAGATTCGATGATAAAGCATTATAAGGAAAATTAACATGAAAATTTTATAAAAGAAACGATGGTGAAAATTTAAAGGAATTTTTTTAAAGGGATTTTTTTAAAGGATGAAATTCATTTATTTTGAAATAAAAAACAAGGTTTACAGTATTCCAATGGTAAGTAAAATATCATAAAATATTACTTTATTAGGGGGAATTCATATAGGAACTAGTTAATATGGGATACTATAAAGCTCATATCTTGTTGATACATTGTATAACAACCAAAATAAATAGTTTTATCATTCATAGGCCACTAGGATGAAATATCACAATGGCCTAGTGTACTATTATAATCATCATAATTTAGTTAGTGTCGTGCTTATAAATAATACTAGGTGAACTCGGGCTTTACTACTTCTGAGTCAACTAGCATCATCTTAATAGAAGAATCCAGGCTTGACACTTCTAAGTTACTAAGATACTAGTTGTAGTCTTCCTACCAAGTTTAATAGAATTCCCCCCATTTCCCAATTACCAATTCTTGTGATCTATATCTATCATCACATTCAAAAGAACACACAATCAATGTGATCACACATATAATCTATTACTTCTCATATGAAAAACATCATTAAAATTCACAAACACACCAATTCCACCATAAAACATGTTTCAATCCATTTTATCAATATTTTAAACCTATTTGAAAATTTATAAACCACTTTAAAAAAATCCCAATAAGGGGATGCAGTTTTAAACAACCAATTTTCCTTAGAAAACCCAACTCCAAACAATAAGAATCTAAAAAAATTTCAAAAATTATTTATAACCTCATAAAAAATGAATAAAACACAACCTAGAAGTAATGTGAGAATATAAAAATAACATAAAATGGTTTAATCATGGAGCACCTACCTCAAGTGAAAAAACTTATAGAAAACGAGGCAAAACCACAACTGCACCTCAAGAAAAACCAATAAAGGAATGATCAAACCATAATGATGAATATTAATCCCGAAATAAAATGATCTAACCCTAAAAATGTCACCATACTTGATGTAAATAATAAAAAACAAGAAAGCATTTGATCGAACCCTAAAAATAAGGAATAAAAATGGAGAAACTGAACTTACATGAAGAATATTAGAGAAATACCTACAAAATCACCCCAAAATGGAGTTCTAAGAGTGAAAATGGGAGAAGGAGAGATGCTTATGGTGAGGAATCTGGAGTGGAAAGGATTTAGGGTGTTTAGGAAAAAAAATAAAAGTTGGAATTGGGTAAAAATAAAATTTTTAATGACATGGATAAGCCACATCATTTTCCCACATGGTTTTCCAAACCATGTGGTAGTTGTGCACCACTCAATATCCAAGAGTGATAAGCTACATAGTCTAACCACATGGCCTAAAACCTATTCACCATCTACGTGGTTCTCCTCTATCCAAAAATGAAACATGGGTACATTATTTCATGGGAAAGGGCGCACATATTACCAAACTATGATCCAATCATGTGCCAACTAATATAAGGTCCAAAGTTTTCCATTTTCTCCAAAAACATAAAAGAAACCCAAAGGGAAAATTCTAGACCAATGATAAATAGTAAACTAACTAAAAATGAAAAAATTGATGTGACTTGTATGATATAAAATGAATTTTATTAGGTATTTAATTCTATATAATCACACTTAGATATTAGGGGAATGATGTCAGGGGATGGGGAGTGAACCCAAACCCTTATGGTACATTTGTCCAATCATACGATGGGTGTAACCTGATAGTGATCCAATGCATTGGGTATTGTTTTAATCTTATGAGATGTCATTTATGTTTCAAAAGAGGTGTATCCTAAGCACATTATGGGATTAGGGAGTGAACATAATCCATCATGGGATTAGGTCCACCATGTCTCAGGAGTGAATCAATAATCCATGTTATGATCCAAGATGCCATTTAAAATTAATTATTATTATCCCTAAAGTGATTTTTACATTAGTGAAGTTTATTTTTAAAATTTATATATATATATAAATACTTTTAGATAAATTATATATTCTGAAAATTAATCACGATTTCTTAATCATCCATTTTGGAATTTTATGACATTTTTTACTTTTATTGATTCATAAAAGCCTATTTGATTTCCTCATGTTTGGAAAACCATAACTGATCATTTTTTCAAAAACCCTAGGTTTTTAAAACCTTTTTTCTCATGGAATAAGGATAAGTATAAGTGATATAGTGGTTGGGGTATCTCTAAGGTGGTTGACCCTTTTTAAATAATATGAATAGTTCTAGTCTTTTCTTTTTTAGGTTGTGTAATCAGAATTTTTCTAATGTATCTGAAATCTACAAAAATATAAACAATTTTGACATTTGGTTGTTATTTAGTAAGTGAATTATTTATATAATAAAAGAAAAAATGGATCAGGTTTTTGGGTCATTATATTTGGTATCATAGTTGAGGTTTAAACAAAAGAATATGCCAGTATACAAAGAATCCATTTGAATCTTTTGAGGCCTTCCATTAATTTTCTAGGTTTTTTACTTTTAGGTAAGATCTTGAACATCATGTTTTCCAAATTATGAATTGATAAATTCTGAATTTTTTATGTACAATGATAAAACTGCAGGGATGTAATTCGTTTAAGGGGGTAGAATATAACATCCAATTTTTCGAAAATGAAATAATTTCAAATTTGAAATTAATTTTTTGAGTATTATATTACATAATATTTTTGTTTAAGGGTAACTATTTTTTTTATAATTAGAGAAATAATTAATATTTATGTATAAATATAAGTTGTACGGAATTTTTTTAGTATGAATAAATATGAATAATATCTGGTAGAAAATATTTACAGAATTAAAATATATGATGCATCAACTATTAAGATATTATATTTAAATTTTATTCATGATTATCTAATAAATATTTATTTAAATGTATATATGTTTATTTTTTGACTAAAAAACATATTTTTTTTAAAAATATTTAAATATATCTACAAATTGGTAGGATTTTTAATCTTAATTTAACATCTATTTTTTTTGAAATTTATATTCTTTTAAGTGCGATTGGGTTTCACTTGAAATGTATTTCCAATTTATTTTCATGGAAAATATAATAGTGTTTACATAAATGTTATATTGAAAACTTCCCTGGTCTCCCAAGAAATAATAATAATAATAATAATAAAAATCATAATAATAATTTTAATTTTAATAATATTAATTGTAATTATTATTTTATAAAAAACATAATTTTGTAATGAATATTTTATATTAATTATAATATTATTTAATAAATTATAGTAAATTATATTTTCTACAATATAAAATAAATGTACATTAAGAAGCTTACTTGAGAACAAGATTATATATGACATATATTTTTTGTGTTAAAAATTAAATAACACAATACATTATGGATTTTATAATTTTTTTTGAAAAAAAGGAATTAGAGAAAAGATATAATTATATAATATATAAATTTATAAAATAATAAAAATAATATTAATAATATTAATAAATGTGCTTTCATTTATTTTTGGACAATTTTTAGGATAAATAATTAGTATACTTATATATATATATATGTATGAAAAGTAATGGTAATAAAATGTAATAAATATATATAATATTGATTGTCACGACCCGTCCCCCGGGGCCCATTCCGTGACTACCCCACACCCTCCTTCCATAGGCCATGGGCTAGCAACTAGCACCGAAGGCGTATTTCCTAAAACTGGGAAGACATTGCCTTTATAACTTGCAAGCACACGCAACCAAGCACACAACAAGATACAAAATCAGGAAAAATGTATAACCAAAAGTGAGTGCTAAAAGTAAAGGGGCCAGAATATAAGACCTACAATAAAAGTACAAGTACAACTAAAATACAAAACAACTGAAGAAAGTGAAAAAGGTATCTACTGGGTCTTCCTCCAGGTTCCTACCCGAAGGGTAGGTACAAATCAACTCCTCATCACACCACGTCCGTCTGTCTACTCTGCGTATTGACACACCATATGGTCCACCTCTAGGAACCATCCAGTTCAGGTACTCTCAGCCTTAGTTAACGCGGTCCTTCATCTTCATCCAACACAACAAGTTGCGGGCATAGCCCTTGCAGTGGTGAGTATAACGATACTCAGTAGGGACCCTGAGACCCTCAAGGTCTCACAAAAATCCACCAAGGATAAACCAAAAAGTATGAAATCAAGAGATAACCCTACTTAGGTATATGCCCATACATATACCTAAGTTATCAAGTAATCCATCTCAATCATGAGGAAAATAAAGAAAAACTGACTCAACTCAAAACCGGATTTTATTCTAGGGGTAGTATCAAGTAACATCCCCAGTCACATTGTCGAAACCTCGACTGCTAGAGAACTCCTCCTCTATCAAGTATAGTGGGCCTACCGTGACACCAAGGCGCTTCCCACTAACTTTGGACTAATGAGGTACTCCTCCTATCGAGTACCGTGGGTCTGCCGCGTCACCAAGCCACTCTCCACCATGGGTCTTCCGCGTCACCAAGGCGCTCCCCCTCGTAGCCTACTAAGGTACTCTGCCTATCGAGTACTATGGGTCTACCGTGTCACCAAGGTGCTCCCCACTATGGGTCTTCTGCAACACCAAGGTGCTCCCCACTAGGCTAGTCGAGTCACTCCGAGTTGAATCAGTCAGCAGTCGTTAGGTCTCAGCCAGCTACTAGGTCTCCACACTATGCTCATTTGTCTTTGGGAGGATCTGTTCCACAAGCTACTGGTCGTTACTCAAAATTTCACAAATTCCCAAAAATAAGTTTCTCAAAGGTCCTCCACGTCATAGGGGGCTCAACGCAACAGACAATGCTTCAATCGGACACCCAGTATGGGAGTTATTAGCCTTTTAGTCTCGAGGTCCCGGTTGGATTCGTGATTGATACAACCTGACTGTTTCTCATCATAATCCAAAACTCCAATGGAGTATACTCAAAGGGACCGTCTCGCTCCAAGATTTCCAGCGCCGCTGACAGTTCATCAAACAGACGTCTGTTTCCAAAGTTATGGCCAAAAGAAAGTAACTCGGTCATAGTGGGCTTGGGTTTGGTCCGACCCGGTCAGACCGACCCGGCCTGGGCCATCCCAGTTCGGGTCGACTCAGCCCGACCCGTTAGATCTGGCTCGACACGCAGTTCGACCCGACCTGTTGAGTTTGGCTCAGCCCGCGATGGCCGCGAGGGTGCCGTGAGGGCGGCTCGGCCGAGGGATACTGTGAGGGTGCAGAACAACGGTGGGGGCGCGGACTGGCCGTGGGTCGGTGGCAATTTGGTTAGGAGGGTGGAGTGGCTCGACTTGGCGGCGTGGCTTGGCTCGACGACGGTGCAGCTCGGCTCAGATGGTGGCATAGCACGACGGACAACGATGCAGCTCAGCTCGGATGGTGGCGCATCTCGGCGGATGGCGGGGCGACTCGACTCGGATGGCAGCGCGACTCGACAGATGGCAGCGCGACTCGGCTCAGACGGCAGCGCGGCTTGACGGACGACAGTGCGGCTCGGCGGACGGCGGCACGACGAGGCCCTCGGGTCGGCCGAGGTGGCGCGGAAAGTCCGGGGGTCGGCCGAGGTGGCACGACGACGCCGCGGGTCAGCCGGGGTGGCGCCGCGAGGCCACGGGTCGGCCGGGGAGGTGCCGCGAGGCCGTGCGTCGCGGCGCCGTTGCCTCCGTCATCTTCGTTTCCTTCCTCCATTTCGAAGAATACACCAAAGTAGAAGGGCATAAGGGTCAGGGCATATTTTTTTGGCCTGCACCCTCCGTGTTTAGAGTGATAGAAAGCAATTCACAAAGAATGAAGCTTGAACGAGGATATTAATTGAGAAGATTCACAAATTTAACAACCATACCTTCCTCGTATTGTTCGTTGATGATGATGAGGAGGGAAGATCGGTTGTCGAAGACGTCCCACGTCGGTTTCCTCCGCAAGGTGCTTCCAAGGACGAAGTGGAAGACATTCCTCACCATCATTCTTCGTTTGGAGGAGCGTTATTTGTGGAGGAAGTTCTTTGTTGGAGAGTTTTCTCCCTAAGTCCTTCTCTCCCCAAATTCCACCAAAATAATAGATTAATCCATCTATTATTTTGTTGTCTAGAATTCAAAAATCCTAATTAATTAAGGTGGGTGGAATAATAAATTAAGGGAGGGGTTTTCATAAAATTAATTAAAGGGGGATGGTGGAACCATTAAGTGGGGACCTCAAGAGGTTTCTCTGCACTTAATAAGGAGTTCAAGAGGTTTTAACCTCAGGTGGTCCCCACCACCACATCCTCTCATGGGAGGTTAGTTTTTGTGGTCCCCACCACTATAACCTCTCATGGGAGGTTTAGTTCGGGTGGTCCCCACCTGAAATATCCACATGGAATCTCAAAATAAAATATAAAGTTTATTTTATTTTATTATTTCCACAAAAAACCCAAAAATTAACTTTCACCCTTGACCAACTGCCGTTGAGAAGAAAGTCTCCTCAAGAAAATACTGGCACTACGAGTTCAACGGTGCCCTCAGATTTCAATTCTGAGCATCAGTTCAAAAGTTATAAAAACCTGCTCACACGTTTACTGAATGTACCCAAAAAAAGTTCAGAAATTCATTTCGGACACTCCGGACCTCAGAATCACGTGCCATCAATTTTTGCAGACTTATAAAATTCCCATTTATTTAAAAAAAATTAAATGGAAATTCCAGGTCTTTAAATTCTCCCCACCTTAGGGATCTATGTCCCCATAAGACACAACTCAAACTAGGTAAAAAAGTGGTGTTACTGAGCATACATCTGAGCCTTTCGATCCCACGTGCTCTCCTAGAGGTTTCCATACTACCAGCGTACATGCACCAAAGGTATCAACCATCCATGAAGGACCCACTCGTGTCGATCCTCAATCTATGCAAGAACCTCCATAAAAGTCGCCCCATCGTCGACGTCCAGCTCGCCATGGTCGATGATGTGAGAAGGGTCATGCACGTATCTCCTTAGCTGGGATAAGTGGAAGATGTCGTGCACCCAGTGCAACTGAGTTGGTATATCTAAGTGGTAAGCCACCTCGCCAACTCTACTAAGGATCTGGAAGGGTCCAATGAACCACATAGATAACTTGCCGTCTCGTCCAAATCTCTGCAAACCTCATCGAGTTGAGACCCGTAGAAAGACATGGTCGCCATCCTCGAACTCCAGAGGTCTCTGTCTCCTGTCATCATATGACTTCTGTCTGCTTTGTGAAGTCTTCATCCTCTCTTGGATGATCTTCACCTTCTATGTGGTAGCCCGAACCATTTCTGGTCCCATGAGTGCTGAATCCCCAGGGTCAGTCCAACACAAAGGTGATCTGCAAGGTCGCCTGTACAATGCCTCGAAAGGTGCCATCCCAATGGTGGAGTGATAACTATTGTTGTATGAAAACTCTACCAAGGGAAAGTGATCCTACCATGTGCGACTGAAGTCAAGGAAACAAGCACGCGGCATGTCCTTAAGGGTCTAAATGGTCCGCTCAGTCTGGCCATACGTCTAAGGATGGAAGGCAGTTCTCAAACGAAGCTGCGTTCTAATAGCCTTTTGCAACCCCTTCCATAACCAGGAAGTAAAACATGCATCTTGATCAGAGACAATTGTCCAAGGTACACCATGTAGCTACACAGTCTCCTGCACATAGTGGCATCGAAATCTCTCTACTAAACCCTTCTCTCTGATCGGTAGGAAGTGGACCGACTTGGTGAGTCGGTCAACGATCACCTAAATCGAGTCATGACCTCTGGATATACGTGGAAGTCCTATCATGAAGTCCATGGATATCCCATACCACATCCACTCTGGGACCTATAAGGGCTGAACCGAGCCTACTGGTACCTGATGCTCCACCTTCACTTGCTGAAAAGTGAGGCATCGTGAGACAAACTCTACTACTACTTTCTTCATTCCTAGCCACCAGTGCTAACGTCAGAGATCCTGGTACATCTTCGCCACTTTTGGATGTACTGCTAGAGTGGATGTGTGGAACTCCCTCAAAACTTCTTCCCGAAGTGACATTGGTACCATGGTACATCCCCTGAAGAGAATGACATGCTCCCCACCTTCAGAAAATCCATCAGGTGCCTACCCTGTGGATATCTAAGCATGTTGTGCCTCGCAGTCAGTGTCCCCACGTTGATCCTCCCAGAATCGCTGAAGAAGTGGGGGTGTGACTGTAAGAGACTAAAGAAAAGCTGCTCCATCCCGATCTACAATGGATATCTGCAAAGCGGTCAGCTGCTCCATCACCTCACCTAGTAGTTGTATACCAGATCTCTTGCTGAGTGCATCTGCAACAACTCTCCCAATCCTTGTAGTATAGACTATCTCGAATTCATTGTCTTGGAGGAATTCAATACAACGTTTCTATCTCAGGTTTAAGTCCTTTGGAGAGAAGATATACCTGAGACTCTTTTGATAAGAGTACTTAGTAAAATGTTCTCCCATCAGATAATGTCACCACATCTTCAAGGAGAAGACCAATGGTGCTAACTCTAGGTCATGGGTAGTGTAGTTCTGCTCATGTTGTCTTAGCTGTCGAGAGCCATATACGATCACTGCTCGCTCCTACATCAAGACACATCTGAGTTGGGTCCCTGATGTGTCGCAGTAGACTACGTACCCTGTGCCTTCCTTTGGAAGCCTCAAGATGGGGGCACTAGTCAGCCTCTTCCTTAGCTCTTGAATACTCTACTGTCATCTCTCCGACCACAAAAAGGGTTTCCCCTTCTTCGTCAAGAAAGATAGTGGTGCTGTAACTTTGGATAAATCTGTCACAAATCTCCTATACTATCGAGCGAAATATAGGAAACTCCGTACCTCCGTCACACTCTTGGGTGACTCCCAAGAAAGTACCACCTTAGTCTTTGCTGGATCTACTATAACTTTAGCCTCCGATATGACAGGTCTCAGAAAGTGAACCTCTCAGATCTAGAATTGTCACTTCGAGAGTTTACCATAAAGTTGGTGCTCTCGGAGTGTATCTAGTACTACCTGCAAATGATAGACATGCTCTTCCTCAGCAGTCGAGTAGATCAGAATGTCGTCGATGAAGACTACGACAAAGAGATTGAGGTATGACTAAACGATCCTATTCATGATCCCCATGAACACTTCTGGAGTGTTGGTTACACCGAATGGAATAGCCAAGAACACATAATGGTCGTACCGACATCGGAAGGCTATCTTCTGCACATCCTTGTCTCGTACTCTGAGCTAGTGATAGCCTGATCTGAGGTCTATCTTTGAGAACCACTATGCTCCCTTCACCTGATCAAAGAGGTCGTGAATCCTCTAAAATGGGTACTTGTTCTTCACCGTCACATGGTTCAGTCACTGATAGTCAACACAAAGCCTCAAGATCCCATATTCCTTATTGGAGAACAGAATCAGAGCTGCCTAAGGAGAAACATTGGGCCGGATGAATCCCTTCCCCTGCAAGTCCTCCAGCTGTACCCACAACTCACGAAGATCTGCGGGAGCCATCCGATATACTGGTGTAGATATCAGTGCCATCCCGGGGTATGAGTCAATGTAAAAGTCCACCTCTATGCGAGGAGGTAGACCCAAAACATCATTATGGAAGACATCCGCGTACTGGTCCACCACTATAGGATAGCTTGGACTCTCTACATCAACAGATTTGAGGGTAAGGCTAGATAACTGATGAGTGATTGGCTTCACTCTACTCCAGGTAAGTCCATCCAACGTTGAAAAGGCTCCCTTCTCACCAGTGAAGATAAACCTGGTCCCATCCGTGCAGACACACCGCACTTTGTTCCTAATATAGTCAATCTGATCATGGACTGTAGATAAACAGTCCATACCCAAGACGATGTCATAAGGCCTCGACGCCGCTACTAGGAGATCCCAACCGAAGCTCTCTCCTCCTAGAGTAAGCTCACACTGCTAGAACCAGTGTGTAATCTTGTAATTTGCTCCTAAAGGAGTCTCTAGATGTAAGGTCCGAGCCAACGGCTCCGTCGGAATCTCCGAGCTCTGAATGAGGGAAGTGGAAATAAAAGAATGACTGGAACCTATGTCTATAAGTACTGTAGCTATGGTGGAGTAGACACAGATCTTACCTCAAATCATCTTCAAAGTGCTGTGATCATAGACCTCAGCTTCCAGGAGCTAAGCTCACCCCTATCCACCTGCTTCCTACGGTATAGCTGGACCTCCTGGTGGTGGTGGAAGTAATATATCGAACCATCCCCCACCGCCAGCTACACGACTAGCTCCTCTGCCATGTCCGCCTGCTCCCTGCTGACCACATCAGTAGAACCTTTTTCTTTACCTGGGCAGTCCTTCAAGAGTATACTAATCATCCGTATGACGGGTCGGATAGTCACGAGCCATGTGACCCTGCCCACCGCATCTGAAACACTGCCCGCTAAGGGCATGTCTATCTTTGCCTCGGCTGCCCCACACAACCGAATCTGAATCATGTAGTCATCCACCTTTAGGACTGGTCCTCTTGGACCTATGTGAAGTCTATCTACTGCCAACTGTATAAGACACCACTACATGATGACTGGTGGGTCTCACTACTGGTGACTGCTCAGAAAGAAAACTCTCCACCTAGAGGGCTCTCTCTAACACCCCCGCCTGCATCGAGATGTTGAGTGAGATCAATGAAGCCTTGATCTCCCGCCTGAGTCCCTGCTCAAAGGTCCGAGCCCTGAAGAATGGGTCCCGCAACATATCAGTGGAGTAGCATGAGAGGTCAGTGAACCTCATTGAGTACTGATCCACAATCATGCTTTCCTACAACAGATGAAGTAGCTCTTGAATGCGCACTATGTGAAGAGTATGTGGAAAAAACTTCCCTTGAAACAGGATCTCAAATTATGTCCAGAGATACTTCACCTCATCGTGGACCTAGATCATCGAGCTCTACCTTTTTCACACTACTTCCTATAGAAGTATGGCAACAAGAATCACCATGAGATCGGCTGGTGTCCCTACCAGTCATAAAACTCTCACCACGGCCTCTAGCGAATCCTCAGTCGCCTGTATGTTCATCTCTCCCATGAACCTAGGTGGCCTATGGCAATAGAACTCGTACAACATGCTCATGTGGTGTGCACCATCTACTGCTGGGGCTGGTGGAATCGGTGGCCCAACGGGTAATTGTATCACTGATGCCTCTGCTGGAAAAGGGCCCTACACTAAGGCCTCGTCGCTTGGTGGGATATCAGTGCGTACAACTCTCGGAACCCTAGCCGTATCTCTGCGTGGAGGAATCCTGAAAAGGAATAGGTGAGCCATAGTCAAAAGGTTATACCTGGTGAGCTGACACGGTAAATAAGTTAAACTTGGTGAGATGACTCAAAAGAAAACTTTTGAAAACACACATGCAATCAATGTTTTCATGCACTGAGTCGGAAATCAGAAGTCAGGGTCCTGGTGTATGGATACGTCAGTCACCGCACCAACAATGGATTCCCTAAACTGATAACCACACTCACTATACTTAACACTATTGATTCATAGAAAAGAAAGATCAGAGTCCTAAGTTCTATGGTGGAACTGACTCCTCTGATACCAATTTGTCATGACCCGTCCCCCGGGGCCCATGCCATGACTACCCCAAGCCCGCCTTCCAAAGGCCAAGGGCTAGCGACTTGAACCAAAGGCATATTTCGTAAAACTGGGAAGGCATTGCCTTTATAACCTATAAGAACACACAACCAACCACACAACAAGATACAAACTCAAGAAAACTGTATAACCAAAATAGAGTGCAGAAAGTAAAGGGGCCGGAATATAGACCCAAAAGTAAAAGTACAAGTACAACAAAAATACAAAACAACTAAAGAAAGTGAAAAAGGCAGCTACTGGGTCATCCTCCAGGTTTCTACATGAGGGTAGGTACATATCACCTCCTCATCAAACCACGTCCATCCGTCTCCTCCATGTATTGACACGCCATATGGTCTAACTCTAGGTACCATCCAGTCCTGGTACTCTCAACCTCAGTCACCACTATCCATCGTCGGCATCCAACATAACAAGGTGTGGGCATATCCCGTGCAGGGGTGAGTATAACGATACTCACTAGGGACCTCGAGACCCTCAAGGTCTCACAAAAATCCACCAAGGATAAACCAAAAAGTATGAAATCAAAAGATAACCCTACTTAGATATATTCCCATACATATACCTAAGTTATCAAGTAATCCATCTCAATCATGAGGAAAACACAGAGAAACTGACTCAGCTCAAACCAGGATTTTATTCTAGGGGTATTATCGAGTAACATCCCTAGTCAGATTGTTAAAACCTTGGCTACTAGAGGACACCTCCTCTATTGAGGGCAGTGGGCTTCCCACGACAGCAAGACACTTCCCACTAACCTTGTACTGATGAGGTAATCCTCCTGTCGAGTACCGTGGGTTTGCCGTGTCACTAAGCCACTCGCCACCGTGGGTATGCCACGTCCCCAAGGCACTCTCCCTTGTAGGCTGCTGAGGTAATTCTCTTGTCGAGTACCATGGGTCTGTCGTGTATCCTAGGTACTACCCACTATGGGTTTGCCGTGACACCAAGGTGCTCCCCACTAGGCTAGTTGAATCACTCCGAGTCAAATCGGTCTGCAGTCATCCAGTCTTATCTAGCTACTAGGTCTCCACACTATGCTCACTCGTCTCCAGGAGGATCCGCTCTACAAGCTACTGGTTGATACTCCAACTGTCATGAAGTCCCAGGAATAAGTATCTCAAAGGTCCTCCATGTCAAAGGGGGATCAACGCAACATACGACGCGTCAATCAGATGCCCGGTCTGTGAGTTATTAGCCTTTTAGTCATAGGGGACCGGTTGGATTCGTACTCGATCCAAGCTGACCATTTCCCATAATTATCCAAAACACCAGTGGATTATACTCAAAGGGACCGTCTCACTCCAATATTTCCAGCACCGCTGACGGTTCATCAAACAGACCTCTGGTGCCAAAGTTATGGCCAAAAGATAGTAACTTTGTCGCAGTGAGACCGGGTCCAGTCCGACCCGGTCAGACCAAACCGGCTCGACCTGGCCTGGGATGAATCAGTTCGGGTCGACCTGGCCCGACACATTGGGTCTGGCTCGGCTCGCAATAC
This sequence comes from Viscum album, assembly GCA_963277665.1. Classification (NCBI taxonomy): domain Eukaryota; kingdom Viridiplantae; phylum Streptophyta; class Magnoliopsida; order Santalales; family Viscaceae; genus Viscum; species Viscum album. Next base: position 1,508,284,740 of record OY728157.1, on the reverse strand, counting down.
GGCCCGACCCGTTGAGTTGGGCCCAGCACGTGAGGGCCTTGAGGGTGCTGCGAGGGCAGCTCGACCGAGGGATACCGCGAGGGTGCGGACCGGCCGCGAGGCCTCGGACCAGCCGCGAGGGTGAAAAATGGCCGTGAGGCCGCGTACCGGAAATTAGGGCGGTGGTAGATTGGTCCGGAGGGCGGAGCGACTCAGCTCGGCGGCTCAGCTCGGCTCGACGGCGGTGCGGCTTGGCTCAGATGGCGGCGTGGCTCGGTGGACGGTGGCATAACTCAGCTCGGACGGCAGTGCGACTCAGCGGACGATGGTACGGCTCAGTTCAGAAGGCGGCGTGGCTCAGTGGATGGTGGAGCGACTCGGCTCAGATGGCGGTGTGACTCAGTGGAGGGAAGCACAACTCAGCTTGGATGGGGGCGCTGCATGGCTCAGACTATGGCGCAGTTCAGAAGACAGCGACACGGCTCAGTTCAGACAGCAACACGGCTTGGCTTAGATTGCGGGTTGGTCGGGGCAGCGCGACGAGGCCGCGGGTCGGCATGGCGAGGTCGCGGGTTGGCTGGGGCGGCCCGGCGAGGTTGTGGGTCGGTCGGGGCTGCCCAGCGAGGCTGCGGGTCGCGGCGCCATTGCCTCCTTCGTCTTCGTCGCCTTGATGCATTTCGAAGAATACACCAAAGTAGAATGATGGAGGGGTCAGGCCATGTTTTTTTGGACTACACTCTCCACATTTAGAGTGATAGCATGCGGTTCACAAAGAATGAATAATTAATGAGGATTTTAATCGAGAAGATTCAAAAATTTAACAACCATACCTACGTCGTATTGTTCGTTGATGACGATGAGGAGGGAAGGTTGGTCGTCAAAGACATCCCACATTAGTTTCCTCCACAAGGTTCTTCTGAGGAAGAATTTGAAGACATTACTCACCAACATTCCTCGTTTGGAGGATCGTTCTTCGTGGAGGAAGTTCTTTTTGGATAGATTTCTCCCTAAGTCCTTCTCTCCCCAAATTCCACCAAAATAATATATTATTCCATCTATTATTTTGTTGGTGAGAATTTGAAAAGCTTAATTAATTAAGGTGGGTGGAATAATAAATTAAGGGAGGGGTTGGCCTAAAAATCAATTAATGGGGGGGGGGGGTGGCACAATTAAGTGGGGAGATCAAGAGGATTATCCCCACTTAATAGGGAGTTCAAGAGATTTTAACCTTGGGTGGTCCCCACCACCACATCCTCTCATGGGAGGTTAGTTCAGATGGTCCCCACCACCACAACTTCTCATGGGAGGTTTAGTTCGGGTGGTACCCACCAGAAATATCCACATGGAAGATCAAAATAAAATAAAATAATTTTTATCTTATTTTATTATTTTCACAAAAAACCCAAAAATTAACTTTCACCCTCGACCAACTGTCGTCGAGGTGTAAGTATCCTTAAGAAAATACCAGCGCTGCGAGTTCAATAGTGCCCTCAGATTTCAATTTCGAGCACTGGTTCAAAAGTTATAAAAAACCACTCGCACGTTTACTGAACGTACCCGAACAAAAGTTCAGAAATTGATTCTGGGCACTCCGGACCTCGGAATCACACACCTTCAATTTTCATGGACTCGTAAAATTCCCATTTATTTTTTAATAAAATTACATGGGAATTTTGGGTCTTTAAAATGATAATGAGTTAAAAGATTATTTTTTGTAACAATTGAAAAAAATAAAAAATATGGGATCGGGTTTCGATGGTTTAGTGGAACCCGACACCTTTACCCTTTATTATACTATCATCTTCCCCAGTTAGAGTGGTTGCATGAAAATATAGCTGGAAAAGAATCTAACACTCCACTGATGATTCTTTCAGAGTTAGAAAAGTACTATTTTGGGATCCAGTCACCGTTGGGATAGTCACGTGCATACGAAGCCGATCAGTGGTCGGTCAACCTGAAACCCACACCAAAGACCAATGACACCATTGACCATCATCATTCTTCTAGATTCATCTACATGAGAATACATTAACATGAAGATGATTATATCTCAAGGGTTTGGATGTATTTTTCAAGTATGGGATGGGGTTTAAAATTCCAATTTGGGGTTTAGGTTCCCCTGAATTCCAGATTAGAATTGAATTAAGGATATATTTTAAGAAGGAGTGGAGATTTTCTTTTAATTAGATCTTATAGTTCAAAATTTCATTTGTGTATAAGGTATTTTTGGTGATTTTTGTAGATGAAATGTATATAAATGTATAACCCTATATCCTAGGAATGAGGTCGAAAGAGGAAATTTTTCTTCACAATCTTTTTTAGGTCCTTATAGTGTAGTTATTTTTTTGTGAGGTAGTGGTATTAAATCTGATTTTGGATAAATCATCTACAAGGAGGTAAGTTATTTTTTTTCAATAAAATATGACCAAGTGAATCAAGTGGTTTCTTCATTTTGTGTATTATATGTCAAAAAGTTTTTTTTTATTATTAGTATTTAATTCTTGGTTTCTAAAATAGTATTTATGTTATGATAGTGACCAAGCAATTTACATTTAAAAATAAATTTATTTTAAACAATTTTCCCATGATGTGAACATATTTGAAGTCTATTTAGTTGTAAGGTATCTACTTTTGTGAAAAATATTATCAAGTGTTTCAACTAGTTTCGACATTTTAGAAATTATATGTCAAATTTTTTTATTGCATTTATTGATTGTCTAAATAATATTTCTATTATATTTTTTGTTATTTCAATGTATTTTATTTTATTTTCTATGTTTTAGGTGTTCTTCATCAAATTGTCTTAGTAAATTAATAGTATTTATTTATGTATTTCCCATATAATATTTAAGTTACATTATTATTATAACAAGAGAAAAAGTTATTTTAAATGCACTTATTTCATTTAATTTTTTTTACCATGAAGGTTGTTTATTTGAAAACTATTAATATTTAAGTCAAATTTTGAAAAATCTACTCAAATGATTAAAGTAGTTTCATGCATTTTAAATGTTATAAATTTTAGTCGATTTCTATCATTTATTTCATGTAATTTTTATTTAATTTTGAATTATAATATTATGATAGTGAGATATTTTTTTACAAACTCTGATTAAACATTTAAATAAAATTATGAAATATGAAGATTTTAAAATGTAAAATTGTTTTAGATCATCGATATTGATTAATGTAATTGTAATTGTTTTTTTAACTGTAAGGGGTATCATTTTGAGTTTATAAAATTGTTCTTCCACAATGATTTATGTTGGTATTACATTTAAAAATTATACACAAAAACTTCATTAGTTCGCAAGACATAATTCCATGAAATTATTTGGAATAAATAAAAAAACCACAATTAGACTTCTATAAATGAATGTTATTATATTTTCAAAATTATTTTATTTTATATTAATATTTAAAATGATTGTTTATATGTATACACACACACATGTAATGAAATGTTTAAAAAATATCTTCCCATGAATTTATTTTTATAAAGTTAAAATTAAATGTTTATGGAACTTTAATTTGTCCTATATGGGTGCAAGAAAGGTTATTAAACTTTCAAATTATTGTTTTTGTTTCAAAATAATTATTCGTATATATTTTAATATATATATATATGTATCTAAATTCATATTATTTAAGTGAAATGGATTTTTATTTTGATGACAGTATATACATGTATATTAATGTATATATAAATATTTTAATTAATGTAAACGTATTTTATTCTTAATGTTTATATTTGGGAATAAAATCATGTATGTGAACATGTCATTTTATTTTAAAGAACTATAATTTTTAATATCTATATATATATACTTGTGGGTATGCAATCACTATTACAAAAAAGAACTTTAACGATGCTGGTATTTATCTATTCTAGAAAAAATAAAGAAAAATGATATATTTATCAGCGTCAAAGAAAGAAATAATAAATTTAACCTTTAATGAGTGCTTTCTTTTTAGTACTGGTAAAGGTTATCCTTTATTGGTGCATTATTTCTAGCACTGAAAAGGAGTATCCTTTTTTAGTGCTTTCTTTTTAGCACTGATAAAGGGTACCATTTATCAACATTTTATTTTTGGCGCTGATAAAGGTATGAATAAATCAATTGAAATAATTAAATAATTAAAAAATAAAAAATGTGTTTATTAAAAAAATTTCAAATTTTATTAATTAAATAATTATTGATAAAACTAAATAGATTGATAATACATTATTAAAGATTAAACATTCTATTAATTATATAATTATGATAATTAATGCTATTAAATTGTATATATTAAATATATAGATATATATTAATATATATATGTATGATATATATTAGAAAATATTTATGCGCATTACATTTAATTATCATACATATTGAATAATGGTTTATAATTAAAAATTAATATGAATTAAAAAGATTGACTAATTGCATTGTACTCGACATATAATTGAATGTCATTTTATTTTTCAATTTAATAAAGATAAAATGTGTGTTATATTGATATCACATATACTTAATTGATGATTGTTTTATATTACAATGCATACACACAAAACTTATCTCTTTTTTCAATATAGTTAAAGTTTACTTATTCTTAATTTATTCAATTTCACTCATTTTTAACATATATTCATGCACTTAAAATTAGATATTCATTAATAATTTTAAAAATACATTTATTAAAAAAAATTATGAATACATTTATATATAAATGTATATTTACTATATTTATACATTTATATGTTTACAATTATAAATAAATAATTTTTTAAAGAAAGAATTTATATAACTGTAAATAAATAATTATATATATTTAAATACATATTAATATTATAATTATTTTACTTAAATAATGAATATATTTATTATATTTATATTTATATATATTTATTAAATATATATATGTATAATTATATAAATATATATTGATATAAATATTATTTTTAAAAATATTTCTATAATTATAAATAAATAATTATAAAATGATAATAAATATATTTAAAAAGGAATATATACACTATATTTATATTTATATATATGTATTAAGTATATATATGTATTTTCTATTTTCTATTTATAATTATAATTATACATCCTTTATCAGCGGTTCAGTAATAAGAACTGATAAACTCATCTTTATCAATTCTTTTTAGTACTGATAATGATAAGATTTATCAATGCTAAATAAAGTTTTGATAAAATTTATATTTATCTATGATATAACTTTAACTGATAACAATTTATTTTATCAGCCATTTTTTTGCGCTGATAAAAGTTTCCTGGTCTATTTTAAAAACCATAATAATTTGTGAACCCATCGCGATATAAAAGATTTCTATGGAAGCCACCCACATCTGACACTCTTCATTAGTGAATCAATGGTCGAATCACAACACTCGAATCCCTCGGATTGCTTCGACCTCTCATCTAACATCCAATGTTCGATTGTAGTTAGAGTTTTTGAAGAGGGTCTCATATTTTCTTCAACCTAACAAGGTAGGCCTTTATATTTTATTTCTGTGTTTTTTGTTTCATTTTTTTATTTATTCTTATATGATTTTTTATGATACATTTTCTACCATTTTATTGTAATCCATTGTTTAGGGAATGATATGTAGTCCTTTGTTTGTATTGACAACCGATGTATGATCCATTGTTAAATTTTTTTATTGAACCTTGAATTTAATCATTATTATTTTTCTACATTTTTTTATATCTTCTTACTAAATTATTTTTTTATATATGGATATAAATGTGTATAAATTTTCATGTTTATTCCTTTTTGAAAATTGGGTAGAAATGTGAAAGTGGAACAAAATACAACAAAGAAAATACTAGTAAATCGCTAGCATGGGAACTTAACCCTACGACCACGCCCTAAACCCCTCCCAACCCTCCTCACCCCTACCAAGTCCGGGGGAGGGGGGATTTTATATATATTCTTGTTTATCGACTAATAATTAGAGGTACATTGGTGATTACCAAATGATTATATATATGCGGGCACCTTTCATGGAAACCTTAGTGGACATGAAAATTTAGGTGCTAATTTTCAGCAACCATGTTAGTGGAGTGATGTATGTTTCTCTAATGGTTATATTTATCATGGGACCAAGTTCCCCTTAGAATTTACTATGGACCGTTGTTTTAATATAGAGAAGATTCAAAGGGTTCATCCCTGGTTAATCACATGAGGTTTTATCACATCAAGCCTTCACATTTTAAATCTTTATGGTTCCTTTATAGTTCCTGTTATGTTTGAATATCAGGTTTTTATCTATATGATATTTTTTATAGACTATATGGGAGTTTTTATACTGGTGTGACATCTATGTGTGTCTATATAGAAATTTCATTATTTATTTCTAGAGTTTTTTCTAACAAGTATACCTATATCTGGTAATGATGATTTTGGGTCTGCATGTCCATTGACCCCAAGGGTCAAGTTAGATTTTTTTTGAGCTCTAGAACTAATAGTTTCTATTTTACGGGGGGGGGGGGGGGGGGTGGAACCAAACAATTTTGGTTTTTTCACCCAAATTTTAAACCAAACTTTAGTGACTTTGAGGTGTTTTAGAGGTCATATGATTATTTGACCTAGTGTTTTGTGGGTAATTCAAGCTATGGTCATTAAACTACCTATCTTTTGGGTTACACCTTTAATTATTAGTGATAATAACATTTATTATCTACCTTTATCTCCCTCTATTTTAAAAAATACCCACAACCCTTATTTTTGGATTTGGAATATCTACGCTATCAATTATTCAACTTGAAATGATCCATATTTCCCTTATTAGAGTTTTATATAAGTTTCAATTTTGATAATGAATATCTTATATGTATTTATTTATATATATTATATAATTAATCTTTTATGATCCCAATAGAATGGATAGAAACTAAACACAGATGCATGCTAATCATTTAAAAAATGAATATGATGATGGATTTAAAGAGTTCCTCAATTTTGTAAGATATAATGAAGAAAACCCGTCTAAAATCCTCATTCAGTGTTTATGTTGTAGTTATTCAAGAAACATTTGTCTAGAAGAGTTAGATAAACATTTTATTTGTGTTGAAATATATCAATGCAATAATTGTTGGTCTAAACATGGGGAAAACTGAATGACAATATCGATTGGGATGATACTATTGTCTATGAATCATTTGATATAAATAGCATTGTAAAAGATGATGGAGATCACAACAAAGGAATGAAAATGGAAATTGAAGGTGACCTTATTGATTTTCCAAAGTGTTTTGAGGAGACAGAGATTTTTTCTATGAAACCATTTTATATTGGTTGTACTAAATACACATCATTGTCAGCTGCATTGAAGTTATATTATTTGAAAGTTTTCAGTGGATGAAGGGACACCAGATTTATAGATCTCATTTGTATTATAAAATATATGCTACCAGATGAAAATGACCTACCATGCTGAACATATGATTCTAAACAAATTTTGTGTCCAATGGGAATGATATCTAAAAAAATACACGCTTTTTCAAATCGATTTTATATGGTTTCTCAAGGACAATGAATCACTTGTAAAATTACCTAAGTGTAGCGCACATTGATACCTGAAAAATGAATCAAGTAAATTGAAATTTTTATAGTATTTTCCTATCATTCTGCGGTTTAGAAGACTATATGGATTCTAGGAAACTTCAAGGCAATTTACATTGCATTCAGGTAGAAGAATTAAATATGGGAAACTAGTTTATCTAGCAAATTCTCATTAGTAGAAGAAAATTGACTATGAGTTTCCAGAATTTGGATATGATCTGAGAAACATTCACCTTGAATTATCTATATATGGAATAAATATTTTTGGTGTATATATTAGTACTCATAGTACATGGACCATAATTCTGGAAAGTTATAACTTGCATCCATGGTTATTCATGAGGTGAAAATGCATTATAATGTCTCTGTTTATAACTGGAAAAAAGAAACCTGGTAAAAATATTGATGTCTATTTGGCTCCATTGATCGAAGATATGAAATTGATGTGGGATACAAGTGATACAACTTATACTTCTCATTGAATTGAAGAATTAACATTGAGGACCATGTTGTATGGAATGATAAATGAAATCCCTTCTTTTGGAAAATTTATTAGGATATAACATTAATGGATTGTTGGGGTATCCCATTTGTGAAAATACGCACATACTCAAATATATTGAAACATTCATAAAATAATAAGTTTCTAGTACATATAATTTTTTTTCCTCAATGACATAAATAAGGATCCAGGACAATATCTTTTGATCAGAATATCAAACAAGTTTCAACACCATCTCCGACAATGGGTGATCAACAGTAAAAAAAAGTAAAAAATATTGACATTATTTTTGATAAACCATTTTCAAAAAACCATAAAAAATTAGGTTTGAAGAAGAGAAAATTTTTCTTTGAATTACATTCTAGGAATTGTTTGTATCTCATACATTTTCTTGATGTCATGCATGTAGAAAAAGTGTATTTGATAGTTTTATTAACAGGTTACTAAATTCCCCTAAAAAAATGAAATATGGAATCAAGGAAATGTTTGACATGATTTAAATGAGGTTAAGAGAAGAGTTGGATCCAGTGAAGGGTAAAATGGGGACTTTTCTTCCTCCAGCAGCCTACACTCCATCCAGATTGGAAAAATTTCAATTTTACATTTTTCTTACTAGTGTAAAAGTTACATAGGGCTGTTTATAAAATATAAATAATGTCATATCAATGAATAATTTTAATATAAATGAATAAAATTTCATGAATATCAATTTTTATTCAAGATTTAATACCTATTTTTTCATTATATTCTGCCTCAAAATTTACCACATAGATTCACCAGACTCTGATTCTTTTCCAAAGACATATAGAATAATGTTGTAGACACTATGAATTATATCATCATGAATATGGAGATTTCAGTAATATTATGTGAATTACATATGTTATTCCCACTATCATTCTATGATATAATGATCCAAATGATGGTTCACTTGTTTATAGAGTTTCAACTATGTGGTCCCCTCAATTACAGATGGATGTACCCCATTGATTGGTGTATGAAAACATTAAAAGGGTATGCGAGGAATCAAAGTTGGATAAAAAGTTGTATTTCATAATTATATATTATTGATGAAAATATTGAATTCTATACCTATTACCTATCATATGTCGACATTATTGGTTTACCAATGAATCATTACATCAAACACCTTATGGGTGATGATATTTCTGGAAGAGATGTTGTTGTAAATACCTTGGTATAGTGGGAGAAATTACATATTTACATATTAAATAATATTTAAGGTTTTGATCCATATATTAAATCCTATAATGAAATTATTAGATATTTGAATCCATCAAGGGTTTAAGTATGGATATCAAATGCACATAATAAAAAATTTATAGGATGGTTCAGAGATTAAATTTATATTGAATTATCTGAAAATCCAAATTCAATTTCCAAATGAATTCAATTGTTTGCCAGAGGACTGAATGAAAATGTTATATTGTACACTAATTTTTTAATCAATGGATGTACAATATATAAAAAAGTACACGATGAATTATGTATGATGTAAAATATATGTGTTATTCTTGTGGATAAAGGGATGCACATGTCTAGTTCCAAGGATAGAATTCAAATTTATGAAAACATTTCATATTTATGGATTATCGAACAAATATAAAAGTTTTATTATACAACATTTCAAGTGTCACTTTTCCATTAGAAATGTGTTGAAAATATCAATGGAGTGAAATTTGTTGAAATGGGATCTGTGTAGGTGAATTTTAGTTTAAAAGGGAAAAAAGATGAGTAATTTATAATGCCATCACATAAAGTGAATGTATATTTTGTATATGATTAAACAAAAATGAAATGGTCTATTTTCATGGAGGAGTCTAAAAAAATGTTGAGTTAGATGAAAATTAAATCAAGGAAGACCCTTTTATTGGGAAATAAAAATCATTTCATGTTGGTCCTAGTAAATATAATGTATTGTACATTATAGGGGACCAAAAATAGGGTATTTAGATTCTCAAAAGTGGAACTAAGTCATTGAAACCTTTAAAAAAAGAAAAAGTTTTCAAAGAGAATGTAAAGAATTTTTAATATATTATGTTTTTCCTCATAATATTATATGTTCTCTACTACACTAACATAATATAAATAAATTTTTTGAATACTCATAAAGAGAATGTATTCTGTACATCATGATGTTACCAATCCTTTGGAAGAACCAACTATGTTTAAGGAAACCCATTTGATAGATGCAAAGGTAATATTACGATATACTTTATCTATTTAAAAAAGAATTATATAATGGAATGTTGATTTAATTTTCATTATTCCTTGAAGAGTTTTTTTATTTTATAATATTTCTATCCATGTGTTATTCCTTTATAAGAAGAGCAATGACATCGTCTCTTCTCAATCACAAAGGTAATACTAATGTTTACAATGTATAATTATTTTATATATAATTAATGTATTGTTTCATATATATGATAAGTTTATCTCATTTTATTATTACTCACATAATAATTGTCTTATTATAAAGGTGGATTCTTTTTTTGAGTTGCAGTGCTCTGTCCAAATTTTTTCTTCTTATCCTTAAAAAAATTTCACCCTTGAAGTGGTGCATTTATCACTTTATTTAAAGCTACCTACATTGCCTTTGCAGGAAGATAAACAATGCTTCCTCTACTCAATTACCGAGTTAATCTTGATGTTTTCATATTAATATAATTGTCCAAAGAATTAATGTATGATTTCTTATGTTTGTTCAAATTATTTATTTTTAGTATTAATAAAATAATAATTGTTTTCTTATACAGGTGAATTCTTTTATTCGATTTGGGGAGATCTGTCAATATTTCTTCTCTTTATACACGGAGACATCCATAAACTTCTTTTCCCAAATTTTTTTTTCACTCTTGTAGTTTTTACATTTATCACTTTCCATTAAGTTCCCTACACTACTCAATCATAGAGGTAATATTGATATTTTAACATTAAAATCATTATACATAGAAATAATTTATTATTTAAAATTTATTTTTAATTTATATCTATTTAGTATTACTCATAAATATTTTTCTTATAAAGGTGGATTCTTTTTTTTGAGTTGAGGTGGTTTGTTCAAAAGTACTCATACAATGTCGGTAGTTTGACCAATAATGTCATTAGAAATTATGGTAACATGGATAGTTATTATTATTTTTGAATGTATGTAATATTTCTTATGTAATTTTATAAAAAAATGATTGAAATGATTGAAATGATTGAAATGTATGTAATAGAGTGTTTTATAGTATTTGTATTGTAAATTTAATGGAATTTAAATTATATATTGGGACATGTTTTTGTTGATATCTAGAATTTTTATGGCTTGTTTATGTTATGGTTGTGTGCTGTTACAGAACAAAATTGTGGTGATGGGGTGTACGGTAACAACATACTACATTATAACCCTTTATCTTCCCTTTTACAAGCCCTGATAAATAGGACATTTTCAGATCATTTCAAAGCATTGATAAAGGACACATTTATCAGCGTTGATAAAGGATTACTTTAGAAGTGCTAAATAAAAATATTGATAAATTACCCCTTTATAATATACTTTTTAGAATTGATAAAGGTTTGGGCTTTTAACATCACACACATAGTCAGTGCTTTTCTATAACTAATAATGTCTATTTCTAGCACTATTAAAGGGATGTTTGTTATAATGAATCATGTTTTACTCAAATATTAATATTTATGTAAAAAATGAATATATATATATATATGCATCATTTTTTGAAAATTGTTATATTCATATGTTGGTATTTGAATGTATATATATAATTTATGTAAAACTATTTTTATCAAGACACATGTATAACCAAGTAATTTCTATTTATAAAACTGACCTCAAAGCTCATAATTTTGAATAATAATTGTATTCCTTATTATGTAAAATACTAGTTATATTTTTTTTAATTATAGATAATAATTCTTAGATATTATGTGAATGAAGGATGGTGATGTTGTGTTAACCCAAACCCTTATGGGACTTTTGTTCAATCATATGATGGGTGCACCCAGATAGCGCTCCAATGAATTGGGTAATGTTTTAATCTCAAGACATGTAATGTATGGTGTGTAGAAGGTGTATCATAACACATTATTGGATTATGGAGTGAAAATAATCCATCATGGGACTATTTCTACCATTTCATGGGAGTGAACCTAGAATCCATTCTATGATCCAAGGTTACTTTTTGAATTAATTCTTAAAAGTTTTCAGGTGAATTATCTACGAATGAATTTTATTTTTCCAATATATATATATATATATATATATATCAAAATCCATTTAGATAAATTATTTATTTTAAAAATTATAATTATTTCTTAATATTTCATTCACTAATTTTATAACTTTTCTATCTTTTTATTGAATTATAAAATTGTAATTTATTTCCTTATGTTTTGAAAGCCATTAATGTGAATTTTTAACACACCATATTATTTGAAAAAATATTTTCATTGAGAATAAGGATGTTTTGAAGAGATATAATGGTTTTAGAACCTCTATGTGGTTTAACCCTTGTAAAAAATATTAATAGTTATGTTATTTTATTTTATAGGTTGTGTAATCTGAATTTCGTTGATCTATCCAGACTCTCTAAAATTATAAAACTTTTCAATATCAGGTTGTTAATTAATAATTTAATTATTTATATAAAAAATAATAAAACGAAATAGGTCATTGGGGAACCATATAGAATCTAACACATATTATATTCTCATAGAGCATTCCTTTTATATCCATTTCTTACCACTTACAAGATACTACCCCAAGCATGTAAATAGAAAATTATACCTTAACCATATTAGAAATATATAGAAACTATAATATTCAGTTGATTCCATCCATCCATTTTTCACCTTATTATTATCATCTAGAACCCCTAAATACAAAATAATTATACTTCTATGACTTTAATCCATAATCCACTTTCTTACATTTCTCAAAGATTAACCCCCTTCGATGAATATGGATCTATTTCACTAGTGTGTTTAAGAGTTCATGAACACTCTCAGCATACCATAGACCATACTCATGTTCATAATCACAACCCAAATTCATAGACTTTCACTCATAAGCAAGCTCTCTACAAAAAAGGAATCTTTATAATACCATGATTCCTTAAAATAAAATAAGGTACCATATAATTTTCCCTCAAGGAACCCACAATACCGAAAATGCATGATCTCAACTCTACATCAAATTGTATCTTCTCTATAGTGATTCATTCATAAATAATTTTATAATAATTAACCGCTTTTAATTATAAAAAAATTATAATAAATTCTAAAAACCATTAATATAATATTGAAATTACCTTTAAAATATATTCTATTATGTATAAATTTAAAAAAATGATTCAATTGTATATCATCCCTACACATGTCTATCCTAATGAATAATTGAACTACCCATCCCATGTTTTCAATGTTATATACACCTATAGTTGAAAATGAATCTTACTAGGGATTATTTGGATCACTTATACTACAAAAACTCTATAGAAACTAATGGCTCACCATAAAGGGGATAATAATTTATTTCTATGTGTACCAATTAAGTTTTATCCTCTAGAATATCCATAACTAAAAAATTCCCTAAGCTCAAAACATAAAACACCACCTAAATATCATCGTTTGATAACCCTAAAATCAGATCATGTAACCTGAATCTTGATATCAGATTACTATAATACATTAAGCATGTAACAAAAATACTATTGTCTAGAAACTAGTTCTAGTGTATAAGATCATCACTAGGGAATGATTTAACCTAAAAAATGGTTATATGAAAATAATTGGGTAATTTGAAATTACCGTCCAATACTGAATTTAATATTAGAATTTAATGCAAACATATAATGTGAAATGTAAAATCATAGAATCGTGTTCTGACATGAAATAATGACCTAGACAATGACACTCATTCAAAATAAATAGACCAAAAACCTCCTTTAACACATACATAAATACTACCATGTCAATCATGAACTCATATCTTAAGATTTATTTCCCAAGGTCATCCAATCCTTTCTATTAAATTCAATAAGACATATGAAGTCTACACACACACAAAACAATATGTGTGAGTAGTGGTGAATACAAGTACCTATTGGGTTTCTATAAATTAATCTTCTATAATACCATGAACAAAAAATTGTCAACCATATAATCAATTCCAATAAAAAATGTGAGAAAAATATAAATGAAAATTGTTTATCATAAGTCCTAGAAATAGAGTAATAGATTAAAATATTATAAGGAACTATTTTCTAACAAGTGAAACCTTACATGTTCTACAAATATATATATATATATATATATATAGAAATAAAAAATCTGATATATATAAACGAAACATGAGCACCAAATTTCTCACAGAGCATAAATTTCCACCTAAGATCATAGAATAAACCCACTAGGGATCATCACCAACCTAAGTAGTTACTAATATTCAATGACTATCCTATTTAAATCAATCATAATTATTGAATCTATCCTTCATAAACATTTCATGGCCATTTTATACATACATTATACTTTCTTGGCAATTACTCATACGCAACAGATTGCATCATCTAATTTTTTTTAAATCCCTATATAAGATTACCCAAATCACATATTTAAAAGAAGTCTTAAATCCAATCAATTTATGAATCCCAAAACCCATTTCATAAAAATCTTTTAAAACCCAAAACCAAAAATTATATTATAAATCCAAACCTATACAAACTTCATTGGATTTATTCCTAAATCCAAAAAAATAATGTTTAAAGAACATATATATTTTCTTTATATAAAATGAAATTTGAAAAACTAATTGATATTGACAGAATGTTGGAATATGATCTAAAAGCACACCATAATAAAAAATAATCACGATCACATATGAAATGAAAATACCCAAAACACATTAACTTATAATAACATAAGAATATTAAAATACTATATCTAACCTCATGAATTATGAATCAATCCTACAAACAATGGAAAAAAGAATATGGTATCATAACTCTTCAATTAATGAATCAAACCCACCAACCAAAAAAAATATCTAATAAAAAAGTAGATATATCTAAGGAATTAAAGATAAAAAGATAGAGTGAGAGACTAATGGAAGAAATAAAGAGTCTGTATGATTAAATCTAAAATCCACCATACATCCAATCAATTCTAGAGAGAAATATCAAATATGATGATGAAAAATACATTATTTTTATTCAAAGGAACCCTATCGTATTTTGAATTTGATTTCTGGTGTTTAAGGGGTATTAAGGAGGGATAAGATAATTTTTAAACATGATACACTAAAATTTGATTGTAAATACATTATCAGGATGTAATGTTAGTTTGGACCACATATATACCATTCATATGCCTCTACCTACAAACAAGGGACACACTGTCACCCCACTAAATCATTGAGGATCCTAAACTTACAATGTGTTAACCTCTATCACATAGTTGAATTTCACAGTTACATCATTGGTGTCCAATAAATGTTGAGACAATGACTGAAGATGGGGTTAATTGTTTCCTTAGATAATTTCACCAATTAATTATACATTTTAATCATTTTGACATTTTTTGTTTCTTTTAATTACACATGGTAATATAAATTAATTAATTTAATTTACAGGGAACATGATATTTTTACAAATTTTTAGGGGTACAAGAACATACACAAGTCCACCCCACATAACCTAATTTAGTCTTGGTTAATTATATATATATTCTTCTCCTAGGTATCTCAAAATTTAGTCCTAGTAATTGACACTTTGTAAAGTCTTCTACTATGATTTGAAATCCTTTTACAAGGGATATATCAACTGACAAAAAGTAGTTGATACACCACCCCAAAGCTGTGTATAGGTATAAAAAAATTACTGTACAGTTGGTTATAAGTAGGTGAAAATTACTACATATATTAAATATAGAAAAATCAATATAAGTTTATCACACAATTGACTCTATAATTAAGAGTAGACACTACTTTTAGAGAATAAATAAATCTTTTATGTGCATCTCAAAAAATGGATTTATCATGATCATTAAAAAAATAACAATAATATTTCGATTTCATATATTCCTTTCTTCTACACATTATTTCTATAATAAAATATGATTACCAATAGTAAATAAAATTATATAGAGTATAAAATATTTCAGTTCTTTTCTAGTTTTATATTTAATCATGTCTAATGCTTGTTACATCTTTAGAATATTTGCACAATATATATATATATATGATAAAAAATAATACAAGTATTTGATTCCAATATCATTCAATAATTAAAATTAAATTAGTTAGAGTAATCTTAAATATTAGTAATGATTTTAAAATAAAAATTTTATATCGTCTCCTTGAAATAGAAAATTCTATAATTTTAATTTCATATTTGAAATAAACTTTATAGTTTTAACACTATGAATATTTATTTACTTCATTAAACTCAAATATCTTTTAGTCATTGAATTATACATAAATTGTTGTTAAATACATCCTTTGAAATTTAATCACATGGATTTGTAATAAACAAAATACTATATTTTCATTTACAGTATACAATAGATATTAGATTATAAACTATTATGGATAATTATTCAAGAGTACACATTCATAAAATAATATATTCCAAATCATGAAAAACCATAATACTAAACTTAAAAATTATTTAACTTCTGAAACATCCAAATCTAAAATATAGAAGATTCAAAATCCTTTAGTCCATCAATATTTTCAAGTCTACACAGTGTAGAAATCTTCATAATAGTTTTACCTTTATGTATTCTCTTCTAGATTTTCATCATAAAAATGTAATAATAATCTACATGGAATGACACTCATATTCAATATATTTATCATCAACATATTCAATTTTTCTAAAATTTAACATGATAAAAAACATGTAGGGTAACTCATATTTATAGTTACATGCTTTGAGACTTCCAAATTCCATGTTCTTGACTCACCTTCATCATGATAACTTTAATTTAGTTCCTTTAAGTCTTTACACACCTAACTAGATCTCATAAATTTTGAAACTCCTAAATTATAATGCGTAATATAAAATTATTTAGAGTCTTCAAAATCATTTCAAAATTCCATAACATCCAAAAAATATTACTTATGAAATCCTTAAATTCTAAAATATCTTCCAGATTTAATTTCATGCCAATCAACCTTGATAAAAAAAATTCAAAGTATTCAACAAGTTTCTTTACAATACAATTGATATGTCAGTTGTAAATCATTTTTCTAAATGTCTAATATCATCATACATAAAGTTACTTTCCAATTGCTTTGAAAATTTTTTGTTTAATTTTTCAATAGTTACTTCTAAATTTATATCATAGTCACCATTGGTTTAGGTTATTTTCATTTTATATGATTTTAAATTAATTCCACACTCCAATGTATGTTTTTAAGTAAACATTTTTATACATTTCCAATTTTTCAAATCCATTAATATTATCATCACATGTATCATTATTTCTCTTTGAAAAGCATACATCTTTAATATAGTTCAAAATATATCTTATTTTACATTTAAAAATAACAAACCAAATATCAAATATCTAATAAATATATTTAGTACACCTTCTCTTTATATTTATGAAAAAATTCAACAAAAAAATTTAAAAAGTTAAAAAAATTCATAATAATAAATGATAATAATTATTAATAAATAAATCATGAGAACAAATAAGAAATTTAATCAAAAAATATATGAAATTATAAAATAATGGAAGTGAATACTAGATAAAAACATATAATAATATAAACTAATATAGTAATAATTGTTGTACCTCTCGTACCCCTCGTGGTTTAATTTTCATGATCACAATCACCCTCTTATTTATCTAATCATGTTTTAAGTGTTTTTGGATGATAGGCTTCAATTCAGGGTGCCAAGGAATTGGGCCAAGAAGGCCAAGAAAGCAACAAGGCCAAAATGGACTGAAATTCAGTCCACCGGCCAACCGATGGAAGAGCACCGGCCAGCCGATGGAGGCCTGGACAGAAGGCATCCTTCTGTCCAGACCACCGGCTGTAACGACCCGAAATTTTGAATAAATCTTGTTTCCTAATTTCATGTATTATTTTTTTATACTAAAAAAAAATGTTTTATTTGATAAACATGATTATAAATAAAATGAGACCATTGGTTTTTTAGTGTTATATGACCATCGGTCAATATGACCACCGTGAACAAAATGTTTTGATTATTGTCTCTAAATTTAAGTAATCTTGGTTAATTATTATAGAAAGAAGATTTTATGGCCTCACCTAGTAGCCTTGGGCCGATCGAAGCCCATCTAACAGAGATTGGGAAGGAGGTAGCACCATTGGGCTTTGCTCTGGACCAAATCCAAGCCGAACTTCATCATGTGAAGCTAGAACGGAATCGCCTTCGCGAGAAGTTCAAACTGATAGAAATTACTACTCGGGCAATGTTGACTGAGCCGCCCCAAAATTCTATCACCCTAGCACACCTTACTCTTAGGTCCTATGCTGGTATTATAAGGGGTTATGTAACGAGACCGTAATTGCCTTGTGTAATCCTTTTTTTTTAAATAAAAATTTGGATTTCTTCTTATGATGATGTTTATGAATTTTCAAATGACCGGATAAATATTTTATGCATATTTTTTATGAATTTTAGAAAAAGGATATTTTAAAAATGGTTGTGTAAACCTTAAATAATTAAAAATGTGTAATGATTTTCGAAAAATGGTCTTCTACAATTATGTTCAGTACGAAATTTAGAGTCTAATAAGATCAACTTGATTTTTGATGAATAGTAAATTATGAATAGTGATTTTATGATTAGGATTAGTAATATGACCAAATGGATTAGTAATCTCACTTAAAGAAAGTTTTAAAATAATCTAGGCACCTTGATTAAGTAACGTGATTCAATAAAATAGTTAAATAACGGTTTCATTAATTATTATTCAAGTATTAGTTTTTTCGGGTGAATAGTGTTTTTTAATTAAAAATTTAATTAAAAATAATTAGAAAATTATTTTTATAAAAATGACTTTATTTTTGAACTCAGAGCATCGATATTATGTTATGGTAATTTTTGGGGTTTTTTCTGAAAAAATGAATTTTCAATGAATAGTGTTTTTTTTAAAAATTAAATTAAAAATATTTAGAAAATTATTTTTATAAAATGGAGTTCATATTTGTAATCAGAGCGTTGCTATTTGGTTAAGGTGAAATTTTGGTATTATTCTGAGAAAGTTGAATTTTTGATGAATAGTGAAAATACAGTTTTTAAGTTACGGGTGTTTAATGACATCATTAAATGATGTATTAAGTTTGTAATCAATATGTTCGAATTATGAATAGTGAGATAAGGTATGAGGTGTCCCAAGTGGCCAATACCATGGGAAAATACCATGGGAAAGCCCATGGTTTTGCCAAAACCACTAATGAGGTGTCCCTTTGCCATTAATGCCTTGTCCCCTCACTTTCCCTATAAATACCAAGCCATCCTCTCATCCATTCGACTCCCCACTCTTCCCCAAAGAAGTTATGGTCTCATTACCTCCCAAGGAGTCCTCCCAAGGTTCCCCCAAGCCCTCAAGGTCCCAACCTTTGAGGTTTAAGAGTTACATTTTAAGGTAAGGGATCTGACCCCTCTCTTTCTTTCAAGTGATCTCTTTTATGTCATTCCTTTTATGCTCCATGTTCTTATTTTGGAGGATGTTCTTTTATACTCCTCTTACTGCCCTTTTTATGTTCATATGATGAAAGACCCCCTCTTACTCTCATCATTTCGTTTTAAGAAAGTTTAAGTGGCGCCGTTAGGCTGCCGAATTTTCAAGGGATTCATTCACCTCTCTCTTTTTCAAAGTTCTACTTTCATGTCAAGTCTTTCAAGTTCATTTTTATTATGTTGGGGTATGATCTCTATATTTATCATACTGGTATTTTATGATCACATGATGAGAGACCCCATTTTATCTCTTCAATTCAGTATTTTGATGTCTTAAGTGGCGCCGTTAGGCTGCCGAATTTTTAAGTGGTTCTTCACCCTTCCCGTTTTGAAGTTCTACTTTCATGTCAATTCTTTCAAGTTCCTTTATATTATGTTGGGGTATGATATCTATATCTATCATACTGGACTCTTATGTTCATATGATGAGATACCCTATTTTACCTTGTCAATTCAATTTTGTTGAAGTTTAAGTGATGCCGTTAGGCTGCCGAATTTTCACAAGAGAAATCTTGTTTTGTTTTCTTCCTTTCATGTTCTTCATTTCATATGGTATATTTTCAAATTTCATTACCATGTTCATAAATCCCTTATATTTTGTCCCTTTACTGTATGATGGGTCATTTATGAATGTTTGACCCATGTCCCCTCTTTTCTCAATGTTTTCTAAAACCTTGTAACATAGCCGTTATGCTGCAGAATTTTCCCCTCAAAATGCCTCACTCTTTTCTCAAAAATTATTTTATGTTATAAAGTGAATAATCAAAGCTCTTATTTCTAAAAGGGTATTCACATATATATCAAAATGTTCCATTTTAAATTCTGGGATTTACATACATGAGACCCGCTTCCCTTTCCGTGGGTTTAAAGTGCCGTAAAGATCATGTCATTAAAGCAGTTTTTAAAATGTTATGATTATGAAATGAAACCCATCTATTTTATGCTATATGGGTTATTTATGAAATTTTTGATGATGATATATGTGGCTCACATGATAATAAAGGCAAATTTAAGGGTGCGCCCTGATAGCGCTCCAATGCATTGGGTAAAGACTTAATCTCTAGAGATGACCATTTTAACGACGCCTTGGTGAATAACCTTGGTAATTTTTAATGACACCTTGGGGTTGGACCTTGGTGAAACGAAACGATTTCCAATATTAAATGTTGCAGCCACATCTTCAAGTTATGAAAAAGTTTTATTTTTATTATGATATGCCTCATGATTTCATTTTCATGCCTTAAAGTTCTTTTCATGACTTTATTGATGTATCCCAAGTTCATATGTAAAATGTTTCACTTGTTTCCCTTGCTGGGCCTTCTGCTCACCCTTTCTTTTGATGTATGTCCCCAGGTTATGAGATTCAGTAATGATCCTAGGGTGAACATGAGGAGAAGCCTTTCAAGTGTTTAAGAAGAATTCTTTATGTTGTTTTCATGTTTTAAGTTCCTGGTTTCCAAGACACTAAACCTTAAAGATCCTCGGTTTTGTAAAATGTAATTAAAGTTTATGTGATAAAAAGGTTGGATGCTATACCGGCCAACCGGTGTCACACCAGCAGCCAGCCGGTGGCACCCAGCCCAAACAGTGGAAGCTACTGCCTCAGCACCGGCCAACCGGTGGCCTCAGCACCGGTCAGCCGGTGGCACCTGCACAGAAGAGGAAGCTACTGCCTCACCACCGGCCAACCGGTGGCCTCAGCACCGGTCAGCCGGTGGCACCTGCACAGAATGGGAAGCTACTATCTTGCCACCGGCCAACCGGTGGCTCTGTACCGGTCAGCCGGTGGAGCCAGTCAAACTAGCCGTTGGGCCTTTGACCAGCCTGTCCACTTGCCTCCTAACGGCTCCGAAGCCCTTTCCAACGGCTCCGAAGACCTCCAAAGGCCATATGAGGGTTCCCCCTCTATAAATAAAGGATCTTGATCCCCCGGAAGCCTAAGGAAACTTAACCAAGCCATACGGAAGCCAACAGACACATTTTACATCATTTGGCTAACCTCCGGCGGATTCTTCCAAGGAACCCCAATCGCTCCAACTCAATTCCACATCCAAGGAGCATCACCAAAGAAGCTTGGGAGTGCACGTCTTCAACTCCAATCATCCATTGGCGCCCAAGGCTTCTCCAAATATGGTTTTTATTGTTTTATTTATTTTGAGCATCAAATTGGGTTTGTGCCTACAAACCCCATCTCTTTCTCTCATCCTCTCTCTTGGGTTTTCACATCACCTTTAAGGTGTGAAGAGGTTGGTCAAGCCTTACCCTTTAAAAGGCTTGAGACATAGGTGAGCTAGCCTTCACCTGTAAGAAGGCTAGTGGGTTCTTGCTCAACCATTGAAAGCAAGTGGGTTCTTGCATAACCATATAAAAGCAAGCTGTAATAGGTTCTAGACTACCTGTAAAGTCTAGTGGGTTTCTTGCTAAAACCATTGAAAAGCAAGCGGTAGAATCTCTCAATGGTTAAGTTGGGAGCGGAGACGTAGGCCGGGTTTTTGGCCGAACTCCGTTATCAATTCTTGTGTCTTTCCTCTTTATTTCCGCTGCACTTTCACTTTGATTTTTAATTTGTTAATCATTTTTTAAAAGGCAATTCACCCCCCTCTTGCCATCACTCCTTTCTTTCTCCGTCCAACAATAATGGCTAAAAATTTTTTAAGGGAACATTTAAAATAAATAAATAAAAGTGAGGGAATACGTAAATCATATAAATTAAATTGAGGGAATATTTGATTATCAAAACATAAACTAAGTGGCATGGAAACACTCAAAATAATCCCCCTTTTTGATAATTACCAAAATGAAACACAATATAACATCTAGGAGTAATATAATTTTTAATAAAACATGTTAGACATATAAATAAAAGTGAAGAAATAGATTAAACATATAAATAACATGGAATAAGAAATTATCAAAACATAAATTAAGTGTAACTCAGAAACACACCATATCCCATTTTATTTAAATAAAAAACTTGGACACTTTCACCACCTTTTTATATGTTTTAAAAAGATCAGAAAAATATCAAAAAATACATCTAATTATATAACATAACAGTATATAACATAAATAAAAAAATAAAATGGGATAAATTTAATTATCAAGCATCAACCATGTTAAATAATACAATATATTAAAGACTTGATTTCAATGAATAATAATGAATAAATACATATCGCATGCTTAAAATGAAAAAATACCAATTATAAAACGCATCTCCCATTTTAGTATAACAAAATTAATTAGAATAATATATAAATATGTTCAAGTATTAATAAATGATTAAAATAGTAATAAAGAGGATGCTCATGAATAAAAAAAATTGTTTAAAAGAATATCACTACATAAAATAATAAATAGAAAATAAATTTTAAAGCCACCCACTTAATATATACTTCTTCCCCTTTAGAAAATATAACAGTGAAATATATATTTCTTAAAAATTTAAGATAGTGAATACTCATAAAAGTTAACACCTCTTATATAAGGAAAATATCTATAGGGATCTACAAAACATGAAAATGTATTTAAATAGTTGTATAAAAATATTATATTATATGTTACGTATACTAATGATAGATAATAACTCATAAAACATAACCATAATAGAATGGAAGACATAAAATCAACATTCTATGAAAAGAAATGAGGAATAAATATAGAACATGTTACTAAAATAAATATAATGAAATTAAATATAATGTCATTAGAAAAGTAACAACATACCAATCATCTCATTCCAACATAATATAAAATAGAACATTAAAAGGTATGAATAATTATCATATAAAAATAAATTAATATCAAGATATCATATGATGTCATTCATTTTAAAATCACTATGAGAGTATGATTCATCAACAAACAACTTTTTGGTATAATTTAGTATAATAAGAATAATTTACTTTAAGAAAATATCCCTCTATAAGAAATTTAACATGCGAAATAACTATCATCACTCATATACTAAAACAATGACATTAACTATTTGAAGGGAATAAGATAATTGCTATTAAATCAAATTTCCTAAAAAAAGAGTAAATTCAATTCAAAATATTATTATAAAATTAATATAAATAATATAAATACTCCATGTATACGTGCAATTTTTTTTAGCAAAATCCATCACAAAATACTCTAGTGATCCTTAATTTAACATTATCTTTATGTATTTCATCAATTTAATAATGGATATAAATTGAAGCAGTATTCATTCAAATTATTGAGCATCCACTCTCCATTAGAAATTTTACATTTCATATATTTTGGATATTTTTATATAATATATCAAATATGTATGTTTTTTGGTACCCATAATCTTTTGGCTATAGTAGTGTCGATAGTAAGAGATTTAAGAAAATAAATTTGATTACCTCAAGCATAAATTCCAGCCTATACAATAGATAAATAATTTTAAATTTAGGGATTTTTAACACTATATATTAGAGTAATTTTAATATAATTTTTTAATATATCTTGTAATTAAATAGTTAAAAAATAAAAAAATAAATTCTTTTTCTAGTTCTACAAAAAACAAATAATTCTTATACAACTTTGGATTTCCACCATGGCCTTTAATTCCATGTTTTTATTTATTTATATTTTTAACAAAGTATTTTATTATGGTAATCATCCCTTATAGAAAATATACTAGAACTCAATTTAAAATAATCTAATTGATCTCATAAATCATTAACTCTAATATCATGGATAAAAAAAATGTTTTCATCCCCATCATGTTTGGACCTCAATTATCAACAATGTTTTAGAAGAAAATTAATTTCATTAATAAATAAATAATTAGAAATCATTAGTGACATATTATTTTCCATTAATATGTCATATTTAATTCTAATCATGGAACAATATTAATTAATATCATTAAAATAATAATTTTATAATTTACAATCTATGTTGTAAAAATTATTATACCTCTTCAGTATGATCCATAATATAAAAAATTACTTTTTTATTTGAATTTTAATCTTTAATGTTAGAATTAGAATTATGAATGAGTCTTAATAAGCACATGAATAATTTTTTATAGACCTTTCAACTTATTTCTTATAATAATATTTTCTATGATACTTTTTTTTAATTTAGTTTAGTGATGTGATGATTTATATATCCACTTTTATTGTAATCATATTATATGACCTCTTTTCTATTAAACATAATGAATTCAAAAAAGGATTTCTTTAATTACTCTCTCCTATTGTATTAATCTAGAAATATATTAATTTTCATTACTTGAATCTAAAAAACAAGATTCTTCCTTATATGGGAATGAATATATGTCCATAATAGTTTCCTCATTTTTCAAAGTATAAAAATTAAGAGTATCATTTACCTTATGACCAATAATTTTTTCATTCATCCCATATTAATACATCATGAGAGATCCAATTAAGTAATTTATTTTTTTCTATATTTAGTGGTGTGGAATATATAATTGAATTATATATTACAATCAATTTTTTAGGTAGAACTCTTATAACTTTTAAATCTTTATCATATTTTTTAATTGAAGTACCCAAGGAAATATTATTACTCACTATTTTAGTGAGTCATCCATTCATTTGTGTAATAAAATCTCCATAAAACAACTTGAACATATGGATCACTAATTTAGTAGTAATAGAGAATAATTATAACATATTATCATTAACTTCATAGGAAACATGAATTATTTCCCACATATTTTGATTAGTATCACATTGTGAACATATATTGAATTTATATGGTATTTATCCAAAAAAATAATCACATTAAAAGACTTTTAATTTATACCATACCCAACCTATTGATAAATAATACACAATTCATTTTCACCACCACAAACCTTTTAGTTTAATGTACTATTTTTTAGAAACCCATCATTTTCATTTTATTAGAGATTCAGGGTGTCAAGAGGGATTTTAGAGGTATTTTAGTGGTACAAAGTTGATGTTTTGGATCTCTAGAGGTTCACTGTGTTGAGGAATATCTAGGTAAGGATGTCATGGTGGTGTTACAGTTATGTTTCTTTTACCTTTTGGTTAATTTGAACCTTTGGAGTAAAACATTTATTTTGAATGGAATTGTGACTAGATATATTTTTGGGTAACATGGTGAAGTGATCTATGCTCATGGTGCTGGGTGAGGAGTTGATATGTGTATTACATTCACGTATTTTACATAATTTTCATATATTACATAATTAATTTAAAATATTATTAATTCTAATTCATTTAATGTTTGAATTGTTTTAAGTTTTATAGAATGATACACCAGGTTTTTGGAAAACAAGTAAAAGAGATGGTTTTTATGAGTGAAAGACACTTTTCACCGAAAGCGAAGTTCACTTTGTGACACCAGAAAATTGAAGATTCAAAAGATATGAAGATTTAAAGGATAAAATTTACACATCATGTATTTCATTAAATGGAATGATATCATCAGGAATCCACCAATTCTTTGGAAATGTCATGAAATAATACACGATGTGAAAAGACATTACATGTCGTGTACACTAAGGATGATGTGAATTTTTTGGATAGATTAATATATAGAAAATGTACTGCTGAAGAAGATTATACATCTTGTAAATTTACACAGAATGAATGCTTTAATAAATTGAAAAGAATAATATATCTAAGATATGTTTTGTCCAAGTGTATTATTCAAACACACACACACACAGATATATATATATATATCTCCCATTAGAAACCATATTGGAGGATGAGGGAGTAACAATCTGAGAAGTTAATCACCAGATAATCGGATCCAATAAAGATTACTACTTCACCATCTTTCTATAGTATTTTTTTATTTCATAAACCCTCTCATGGATAGAATGAAGGGGTGATTTCCTTTTTCTGAAATATATAGAAAAAATGAGGATTAACCAAATAATGTATTTTATTTTTTATTTCAATTTAAGTGGTGATTTCATAATTGTTCTTCATTTCTATCTCATCCCTGATTCTTTTTTCATGGCCATAATGTTAAGGGTTAGGAAGTGATTTCCATTTCTTTCTTTCATTGAGCATTTAATTACCTGGTTTTATTGAAAACCGTTGTTTAATATGAGATCTAGGGTATATACTTCCACCATGACCATTGGGGTTTTCTCTACTATTTTCTTAAATATGGTTTCTGGTTACCCATTATTCACAAAATGAAGTACCTGACTATGAGAAAAGTATAGTTTAGGATAGTGGATAGTTACAATAACCATTTTACTCACTAGAACCTAAATCTGACGACTGTATCATATTTAATTATTTATTTCATTCCTTTTTATTGAATTAACCATGACTCATTGCTTCTCGATACACTTTTTTATTTTCTTCTTCCACTTATTTACCAACCAATTGAAAGGTATCATAGTTCTAATTTATTCAAATCCCAATTAGTTTAGGTCTTTATTATTAAATTAATATTTTCTCTATCCCTATTTTTGTGGGATCAACCTCAGTCATGAATATCATACACTACCTTGTAGTTTAGTGTTTTTTATTCGGTTTATAAATTTCTAATTTGGTAACCCTTTGAAATTAAAGTCGCTTACCAGGCTATCAAATATTTATCATCGTGTGAAGTGTCTTTGAATAAGGAAAATTAACTCTTTTAATCATTTTTAAAATACACATTAAATCCTTCCATAAAACAAACAACAATTAAATATTCCAATAATTTTAAAGATTAATAATTTAAATTCATAAATTAATTTATAAAAATAAAATGAAATAAAATCATGAAATAAACATATCAGGTGTCTTTGGGATTTTGTTGGATCATTAATATATAACATGAGAAGGACCATGCCTATGGTGTGTCCATTTTAATCACTTCGGGTATGATATAATTGAGTATAGAAGTATCTAAACTATGTGTAGATGAATGAAAACATAGCGAATGTTCTCTCTATATTGTGGTTGTGGCCATAGAGTTAAAAATATCAAGGATATTTTTTTCATTTCCACAGTGAAAAGTCATAGTGGATTCCTAAGGATGGAAATAGAATCATTCATTCCATGGTGCATTTCATTGTACCGATAAACATAATTAAATTACTTTTGATGGACCATATGGTTTGTTGTGATGTGTCTCCTTCAAATAGATGAAAACATGAAGCTCAATTTTTGACCGGGGCCAGTAAAGTCATTTTTAATCTCTTTATACCATGGTGAAACCCTAAAGAGATATCCATATAAATAGGTGGTTGAGTTTCCCTTAATATGAATTTTATTTCCCTCCTTCAAACTCTATCTAATAATATAACCTCTTTTTTCTCCTCATTCATCTATCTCGAGAGTTTAAACATCTTTGTTTGTTCAGATTGAACACCATTGATTCAATTTACTCTGTTCTCCTATTCCAAAGTTATTCCTTTACCACTATAATTATAAATATTTTATGTGGTGTGGATTCCCTAGTTTTGGTCAATATTTGGGTATGTTCTAAGGTGTTTCAAATAAAAAATAGGTTCCATGGTTGTTTTTATTGATTTTTATGGTGATTGATTCATTTTTTTTTCTTGTGTGGTAGTTTCTCAATGATTTGGATCAAGGTAGGAGATTCATCACTTGTATTTAACATATGAGATAATGTGAGAGTATCATTCCTAATATTCCTTGAGTATATGGCCAAATCAGCCTAATGAATATAATATTCTATTAATTAGTAATTATATTATATCAGATAAGTATTATATTTTTCAAGTGAATATGTAATATTTTTATGATGCATGTGGACATTTTATAGATAGTTTGAGTCTACAATATTGTGTTATTTTTTATTCAGCATAACTAAAATACTAATAATGATTCAAATAATAAAAAAATAGCATGATCATGTGAATGAATAATACATATTAATTAAGAAATCATTGATTCCAAATAATGTGGAAAAGGAAAATATTTATTAATGTTTGTCACTGAATTATTTTGTCATTTTTTTGTTAAAAATATATATGTTTTCTTATTAGGAATACCTAATAAAAAATTGATTAATATTTGATCATAAAATAATAAATAGTTTTATATATGTAAATGTTTCAGTTATTTTACATCCTAGCCTTATTTGATAAGCGGGTATGGTTTATGTTATGGGTTTGGTTTCCCCATGAAAATTTTACACTGATAATAAGTTTTTATTAAATTTATATGTATTATAATTTTAGGTAACTTTCCCTAAATTGAAGTGAATCTTAGTATTTTTAAATGGTTGTACACTTATTGATAGTTTTTATTCTCTTTTCCCTTGTTTTTTGTGGTTTTAGTAGTTGGATTAGTGGGTGGATTTTGAGATATCAAGATTCCTATTTATTTTTTTCTTGGTTTGATGTTGTGGTTATTTCCTTCTTGATTAAATTTTCTAATTACTTTTGGAGTTATCTCTCTATATGATGGGTTCGACTATGTCTTAAAATACCAAGGTTAATTTAATGGTAAAAAAATATAAAGGAATCATTAGGTTCTATAATGATATTTGTAATGACTAAATTAAAGGAAATCCAAGATTAAGTTAGAATTAATTACCTATGTTAATTGGTTGGAAATCTAGAAATAGATATAATATTGGTAATTTCTAGTTGCTAAATAAATAGTGTTTAATAAATAAATGGTAAATACTAATTACTAAATTAATTTATCTAATGATTTAAAATTTTAATTGTATTAATATATTATATCTTGATTTATAGATATTATCAACTGTATCTAGGTTTTCATGTGGTATGATAGGTTTTGGTTTTGTTTAAGGAAGCATATATTCCACAAGTTTTATTGTGTGTGATATATTCAATACGTCATTTTATTTTTATTCCTAACCTCTTGAGTTGGATGTGCATTTGATACCAATATTTTTATTTGGTTTTGATTTTTTTTCAAACAAAATGAATTAGAGGATAATAATGGATTACTAATCTCCTCCCCCTCTATATCTTTCTATGTCTCTCTCTTATAGAAGTTACACAGTAAGTAGGAATATTTGGTATATAATGTCTTATGTTATAAAAATTCATTCACCTACATATAGTTGTGGATCTCCTTTTTACCATATGTATATGTATAAGTTGTAGGACATGAGGTTATTGAATATACATTTTTCATGTCTATAATGAATATGGTTACAATAGGAATACTCATGAACAAGTGGTAATGGATTGAAGTATAGTTAATGATACATGATGTAGGATGGATTTCTATCTTATTAATTATTTATAAGATGATATTTTATGTTCTTTTCATGGGATTCATAGTGTGTGGAATGATATGATGATGTAATGTTGATATAATAGCCATGATGGACCAAATAACAAATAGATTAGATAAGAGCATTGATATATAATACATTATGGGTAAGGGGTCTAGTCTGGAGGGAATATGGACATGAGGTACCATGCTTATATATATGATTTTATATAAATTTATTACCTACATTCCATCAATGGCGATCAAGAAATTTGAGGATCATATTTAATTCTACATACATTGGTATTGAGTTGGTTTAGAATTTTATTCAATAGGATTTATAGTTTTTATTCAACAATTTCATGAGAGGTTCTAGGGAGATACTACTGAGAATACTTATATTCTAACCCCATATATATAAAAATATTTTTATAGGTTCATAGGAGTTGGTTGGTGATCTATATAGGAGTTACTAACTCATAGTGTTTTTTAGGAACTTTTGGAGTTTTGGGCCACTAAATAGGTTCTATTAGTATCATTTCATTGTTTCTTCACATTACATGACATTACATTCATGTATTGGGATAATTTTTTTTTATTTATATGATGAATTTTATTGGTGTATATTATCTCATTTTTTGAATTACAATTTTAGGGTGATGGATTTGATTCATATGAATTTAATACAGCTGGTTCTAGTATACCACCTAAGGAATATTAGATGCATATATTTGTGGTCATACCCATCTTTACTAATATCCCAAGTGGGGTACCCATGGTGGGGGTATCAATTTTTTTTATTAAAGGTTTTTTTAAATATGATGAAATTTTGAGATAAAAACTTGTGAGGGCATTGTGGGTTGGAAGTAAACTAATATATTATCTTGACATATTGTGTGATATAAGAATTGGGAATGGGTTTTCCTAAATTTACACTATAGATAGTCTTGGTTTCAAGGAACATATATAGGGTATTGAAACTATAAGGACTGAAAAAGTAAAACTAATACACTCAGGTGTTGTATGGTGTTTTAGCTATGAAGTGTCCCACAATTTTAGATAAATTGAAAAAATGAAAAAAAACTGAAAAATTTAAATTAAAGTAATAAATGGAGATGGATTGATCAGTGTTTTTTTAAATATAGAGTTAATGTATCATTTTTTCATAGAAAATATCTACTCATTGATTCAAGAAGTATACTTTCAATGAGCTAAGTCTCCCCACATGATTTACAAATTAATTAATCTAAAATTATAATTCAAATATATAAGTACCATATAATATCTCATTCATGGTAACTCCAAAGAATATGACCATACTGTTAATAAAAATCTATATATTATAAAATTTTAAATGATGAAGAAGAAAATAAATCATATAATGAAACTCTCATATTAAATAACTAATTAAAATATTAGAGCACAATAATTAACAGCCAATAAATCCCCATTCAAATAATTCTAATAATCCATTATTATTATTATCCTATAATTGATTCACTACTCACAATGGAATATGGGGGTTAGTTTAATGATTCAGTTTTAAAGGAGATCAATAAATGAAAAACCAAATACTTTACCATTGTATGAATAATTCCAAAACCATTCACGAAAATAAATTCTAACCAAGAGGAAATATTATCACATTGATATTAATAATATTATAATATAAATATAATTAGATAATTTATTAATTAATTATATTTATTAAATAAACATACATCATAACGGGGAAAACATACTATAACACATTGAAAATACAACATTCCAGTTAAATGAAAGAAATACATCCCCCAATTCCTTCACCAATATGACTATAAAGAGGAAATTTTAGATCCTTTAGTAGATACTCGCTAATTCAAAGTCATCCTAATTATTATGGGTAGTTAAACATTGGTGTAAATATAATATATGTAAAGTGGAATTTTCTACAATTGAATAAAAACTTTAGATCCAGATTCATCCCTCCACTTAACATGTGAAATAAATCACCTATATGGATGAATTTTTATGTGTTATTTAATGTAAAAATGTTTCAAATTATTTTATGTAATATATTAAAAAATACTCCAATTAGATAAATAATTATAGTGTTATGGTTATAATGGGGGGCTGAATTATTATCCCTTGAAATATTTCTGGGAATTTTAACATCAAATGTGATATCCTAGATCGCCATGAAAACATCAGAATTACCTTGGACCACTATTTTAAAAAATATTCCCCTAAAATATATCTATCTTTATATAATATTTAATGGTTATTGGATGTGAGTTATGGTATTGAATTATATTTTTTAGGCCTAAGGTACAATCAATTTTTCCCAGGAATTTCATTAATCAAGGTCAAATTTATCCACACTACATTGATAATAAAATTTTGATCCATAAAAAAAATAATTAATAGAAATTTTGGAATCATATCCTTAAATTTAGAATTATATTCTTAAATAGAATGAGTCTATAAGTAGATTCTTAAATGATCCCTAATTAGTACACTTTAATCATGGGTTTCACATATGATGAGAAATGAATTAAAAATTCTAAAATGAAGTCACTAAAATTTTTATGAAAATTAACAAAATTAAATCTCGTCAAATTTTATTTAAAATTAAGTACATTAAGTTTTTAATAAAACCCCTAAAATGTGTTTTTCTTATCCTTATAAAATTACATCACAGAAAAATAAAATTTCAATTCCCATATATTGACACATTGTGACATACAATGATATCTAATATTACATCACATAAAATAATAATTAATACTTATAAAAAAGTAATGAAAATTAATAAATTATTTTTCTAATCTCACCTCACACAAATAAATTTTCTCCCCTCAATATTGAACGTGAATAGAAGAGAGATATTAGAATTGAGAAGAATGTGGTGTATAATGAAATTTGAAATGAAATCAGAAAATAAAATCACATATATTTATTTAAATGACCTAAAATAAAGACATCAATCATTTACAAAAAAGTTTACATGTTGAATTATTAATGAAATTTACATAATTATTATGAATATAAAAGGTATGGGACCAATGGTCACTCACTACAGTTCTATACATAAGATAAGTATTTCAATATAGAATAAAATTAGTGAAATAAAATAATATTTAAAAAATTAATATATATATACATATTATATAAATAAAATTATACAATATGAGCTATGAAAAGAATAATAATATATTATAATAAAAATGAGAATTAGTGAATTATATATTAGTGAATAAAAAAGAAATTTCAGTGAGCATAGATTGTGAGAGCCTTTGTTACTTACTTGGGGCCCAAGTAATACTGATAGAAATTTATGTCACCAACATTTACCATAAATGAATTTATATTTTCTTATATAATATATAGGGTTTAAATTCTATAGGGATTGAATATTTTATACTAAAATACTCAGTTATTTTCATGATTTTTTAAAGTACCCATGTTTTTCTAAACTGTAGTTTTGCATAAAAATTTGATTTTATTTCTTTCGGATACTTCTAAGTGGTATAATGGTCTTTATTCCCTTTTAAATGATCTCATATAGTTTTTCTGATGGCTCAATTGGTCTCGGAATAGGGTTTTTATCCTAGTTCAGGAGTTTGGTGGAATTTCGAGCCGTTAAAATTTTAGAGGAATAATTTATAATTTATATTTAATTAAATAGATATTAATCTATTCGTGCATGTTCATTC
This sequence comes from Viscum album, assembly GCA_963277665.1. NCBI lineage: Eukaryota > Viridiplantae > Streptophyta > Magnoliopsida > Santalales > Viscaceae > Viscum > Viscum album. The sequence goes on along the minus strand of OY728157.1, from coordinate 1,508,251,061 downwards.
AGTGACAACATTTTATCATAGCATCAGGTTTTCATTCTAACTCCACTATTGAGTTAGGAATGGGTAGTGTTTCATATGAGATGCATAAACTTCAGTTGGGTGTCTGGGCCGGCCCAAATAGCCTTTTTTATTTTCCTTTATTTTTTCTTATTTTTTTATTTTCATTTTCTTTTCATTATTTTCCTTTACTATTTATTTTCATAGAAGACTTCATGGATCCTCCTTCTCCATGTACAAATATTTAAATAAGAGAGATATAGAGATAGATAGAGAGAGATAAATAATAAGAGATATGGAAATAAGGGTTACACCGTGAATCTCTCGATATGCTGGATCAACATGAAATAATCATGGACCACATATTTGAACAAAGATTTAATGGTTTCCATCCAAATATAGGATTTTTTAAGATTTACTAAAATCCCCTTACATTTTGTTTCAAGATATATTTCCCTATCATTCTTTCTTTTGTCCACTAGTGGCGTGGTATTTTTTTCTTGGGGGTTAAACAAGGGATTCAAGGTGATCCAAGGGTTTTACATTCAGGAAAACCTAACAACATAGAATGTAATATAGAGGGGAACATTGTGTGTTATTTTGGTTTTGAGAAGATGATATTTTATAACTAAACAACATTTACAATGCGACATATTATTTAAACCAATGCTCAGCTGTGTATCTGAGTATTCGACCAGGGTAACCCATATAGTGTTACATGTTCATGTATTGTACATGTCCAAACCCCAGGTGGTGGTAATTACTTGTAAAAGTATGCAGTCTCGATGAATATTTGGAAAGTCTTAATGGGGGAAATAGGTAGTTACCCCATGTAGGGAACATGTCATGTTCCCTCCTTGTACACTATGTAAAGTTCACAGGCTATAAATGTACATGGCCTGGCTGGTTGAGGGACATGGGAAGGTACCCCATGATAGGTACACTCTATATACCAAAATAACACACCATGTACCAAGTGTGTTTACATGCCCAGGGTGGTGGGAATACACTCTATTTTGGGTGTTTAAGGGTTCAAACCATTTGTGGTCATTACACATAGTTTACTACTATTTTGGTACCCATGGAGTGTATTTTCAAGTTTTATGCCCCGCTATAAGATTTTGTCATAAGGGCAGTCCATTATGATTAGTTTTTTTGATCACGATGAAACATGTATCATTATGAGTACTTATAATCAATGTTTTGGAGATTCTATCTAAATGAATGTTTCTACCTCTAATTTTCGAATTCAGTTATCTCCAAATAGAGTTTCGATTAATGAATGATCTTTTGGATGTGGGGAACAACCTAGTTTGAGAACATAATTAGAGTTAATCCAGGAGATATCTCCTGTAAAAATTTATTTCAAATATTTTCATTTGAGGACATCTCCCTTGTGAGATGTCCCCTTTGAACTTAATAGGCCATAATACTAGTTATTATCGAGGATTCCCTGTAGGATTCCACTATTTAAATTTCTAAATAGAGGATCGTATATAGGATTTATCTACATTTTATCTATTTATCAAGGATACTATGAGGGATGCATTTTCTTACTTGATTATATAGGGAGTCCCGTGTAGGATCCCTGTACCTGTTTATTATTCTGAGGATCTCATGTAAGATGCCTCCATCTTTTTTTCTATTCGAGGATCTCGAGTATGATTCATCATTTACCTCATAGCTAAGGATCCAATATAGGATTACTTGACTTGTTTTTAGACCTCGAGGATACCAATTGGGGTTCATATTAGTGTTTTCACCTTTTCAACCAGTCAAGTTCCCTATTATATGTTGTACCTTGAGTTAGTACATTAGTTTTAAGTAGAAATGGTAGAGAGTTTCCCCATAAAACAAGATCCAAACTTTTAAGATCACGAGGTTGTGATAGTAGTGGTGTGTGTAAGCATTCAACCACCCTAACAATTTTTTATCATTCACGTGTTTATTGGTAAGGAAATTATGTTTACTAAAGGTGATTCATATTTGGTGGATCTTGATCTTGACATGAGGAACCATTCATTGTCTTGGTATGCCTATACATTTCTTCCTGATATCTTTATTGCTTATTGGGATTCCATAATATGGATTCCTAGGATCTGTCATATGAGCCCTATGGTTTATGATATATACTTATAAACCCATTGGTACTACTATGGGATTTTTTTTGATATTGGATTTGTATAATTTTAATTACTAGATTTTTGGGATGTACATAGGTGTTTCATGGTATTGGGATGTTGAGACAATGATTATGATATATGAGAATGGATTCCATGGTAATAATACTCAAGGATTAATACACTCTCCTGAGTGATGATGAGTATTGATATTTCATAGATATAGGAAGGGATTCCATGATAAAACTTGGTGGGGATGATTACACTCTACTTAGCCTATGATCAATATGATCAAACTCTCCACTACCAGTTATGGGTATGGAAACCTTTATACTTGTGGATGATTAAACTCTCCCAAGTGGTGGGTATTAGTACATTCTCTTTGGCCTATAATCAAGATGATTACACTATCCCTAATCAGTAATGAAACTCTAGGGGTGTTTTAAGGAATATCAATAGTGAGTTCTATTTAAATATTTCCTAAGGCCCAGACCCTTAGGGATTATCCGACTTCCGAATGTCGTGACTACCTACGGACTGAGACCTAGGGATCATAAATTTGACAATATTTACATAGTCTAGGTAGCATGGAATACATTTTAGTGATAATTTATAGGATGTATATATGTACATCCAAGAATCCTTATTTATAGGATTGACCATTGGTATATGATGTCTTTATTTATAGTAATTAAAGGCGAGTATCGGTGAACCCAGGTGCAGGATGAGTATCCCCCTATAGGGACATATTTTTCTTAGATACATTTTTTTGTGTTGGATGAAGTAGGTACATGTTGAATGAATTTACAAACCTATAGATCAAATTAATAGAAAAAAACATTAGTGACACAATTTCTAACTCAATGATCTTGCACATGATCTTGAGGTGATCATGATTACAGTCCCAAGGATCGAATACTGATGTGGTTTCATGTTATTTGATACACTTACTGATAAATATTCATACTTAGGTATATATGTGTAGGTATGTGAATATGAATGTATATGTATATAGATATTGACATCTAGGGTGGCACTTTCCCAGTTGTCCAATATTATGGACATGGGTTTCGAATGTGGTTTAATGTTTTGGTTTTTCTTATCATTATTCAGTTCTGTCTTAGCTAGGATGTGTAGTTTTCATTTATATACACTTATATAACCATGTTAAAATGTTTTTTGTTGGGGTGTCCTACTTATATTCTTTCTCACCCCTACAGAAACACCTTAGTGTATGTGTAGACCTTATGCTTACTTTTCAAGTGGAGAACAGTTTGCATGGTGGATAGGGCTAAGGACCACAATTGCATGTTTAAGAGGAGAAACTCATGTGAGTTCTTATGATTAGGATGTTGTTGTTCGAAAGTGTCTTGATACTAGCTATGTGGTCTGGTTCAAGGTTCATAGTATCTCCCAATACATTTATTTTATTTTCCTTTTGTACTCAAGTATCTATATGGTCGGCCTAGTTGGTGACCAATGTTTTATTGTATGGATAAGTTTTTAGGCTTTTATATATTTTTCATTTACGTTACAAAATTTTCTATTTTAGTTTATTTACTACATCTGCACTCTATTTAATTTCTATTTTGTATGATACATAGATGTTTCCATTATTTTCTTACTCTGATATGAGTTTATAGTCTCCCTACTATCACACCATATTCCCTCACTACTAGTCGGTAGCCTCTTCCTCATGGAGAGGTACTCATGAGGCCCCGTAACCCAGGGGCTCAAAGCACCATTTTAGAGGAATCTCAATCCGGTCAATACAGAGTGGTTTCAAAGATGTTCATTTCCTGGTCCTTAATATTTTTATGGGGTAGATAGATGTATTAGGAATGTGTTAGAACATGTGATGGATATAAGAATGGTTCATCAAGAAAACTTATTCTGGTAAGATGTTTAGGTTTCCAGGGGAATGAGATTTTTGGTCTAATATGTAATGTGAAAGTTGTATATGGTTTTCATATTGAGTGACACACATGTTTTGTGGATGTTATTATTTAATGTGGATCTCTATATCATTTCCATTGAAAATAGGTTAGATATATATTTTGAATCTTGAATGGAAAAGGAAAGAGGCATCTCATGGATCATAGTTGGCATGTAGGATTCACATCATATAGGCATGCTAGCGAGTGATGTTTACTGATTACAAATCATTTCTAGTTGGGAATACATACATATATAAATTTAATTTTGGTGGATGGTTATGAGGATATATATTAAAGTGTTTTTTGAGTCTTTTGAATCATTACTCACACACGGGAGGTGAAGTTACCCAAGTAGGTTGATATGGAATGTGATGACTTTATATTATACCCCCTATAGGGTGTTGTTTCTCAGGTTGTGGTTATCTAATTGGATCACTGTGCATGATGTTGATGGGTAACAAGACATTTATAGTAAATTGGATATGTAGGAGTATTACCATATGAAAATTCCTAGTGAGTGTCAGTTTAGTCTCACTTCATCAATGGTATTGTGACCTATAGGGAGTAGTTCTTTTTTAGGATTCTCGATGAGGATCAGGCCTCTATAGGCCATGTTTTCAATAATTACACTTATAGGTCATTGTGGTCTTTAAATTATTTTGTTAGGTTTGATATTTTGGGATATGTGGTTAATCCTTATGACCCAGTTGTGAGACTTCTTCTGTAGGGCTAGGTGGGAAACCTAAAGACCCATAGTTATGACTCAGACCAATATAGGTAGACTCTTATTTTTAGGGATAACAACGTATGAGGCTAGATAGTGTTTTCAAAAAACATTTTATATAGTGATCTTGATTATATGCACGTTTATTGATCAAGGCATGGTAGGTGATTGAGTTTTGTGTCTTGAAATGTTGATTCCTTCATTTATTGGAAAGAACCTTGTGTGAATGGGATTCAAAACTGGATTTGATGGGAAGGACTGTTTGGGTTCCTAACCGAGTTGACTAGTGTTTCCATTTTAGCTAATGTAGTCAGAGTGTGAGTAGATGATAATGACTCGAATGAAATTGGGTGATGGGATGTCGTGGAATAAAACATGGAAGGTATGTGGTTCCTCATTTTAGTGATGGGTTCCAAGGGAACATATGGCTTAATTAAAGTAACATGTTGTGTAGCATGGTCAATATTCTTGTAATTTATGAATCTCTAGAGTTCATGTCGATTGGTAAAGGGAGACACTAGTTACATGGGCTAATGTTTGTTTCTAAATCTGTGTGTGTCTATGTGTGAGCCTAGGAATAATGGTTTCTAAACTCTCTATGGGATTGGTTTCCCGAGATTTAAGTTTAATGTGACAAATGACCCTCTATGGTAGAGGTGACATCATGGGTTAATGGGGTACCATAAGATGGTTGAAAAAAGATTAAATCCTGGCCAAGAGTTGAAATGTTGTGAATGTGGATTAGAGGGATATGAACATTCCCTTTTGTGGAAAATTTGTGTACTCATATTGGTGATGATCATGCTCTATCTTGATTCATCTTGAGTGATCTGAGAGAGTGTTTGCCCTATATTGAGCTCCGTTTTTTTAATTTTCTTTTTGGTTAGGAAGAGGAAACTCATTGAGGTTTTAATAAAGAAGAAATGTCAGGTTTGGAAGATTATGGGTAATTCACCATTGTCTTTTTGAGGGTGGTGATCCTCATTTTTAATTGAACTTTGGTAATTTATATGGGTTGTTGAGCTTGGAGAATGGTTTTGAGATGACAATAGGGGTATTCATATGGTGTGTAATAACAGAACTATAATAGTTAAATGTATTCCATGAAGGAGATGGTTTTTGATGTTATGATGCTAGTTGTTGGATAGTATAAATAGCTTTGTTGGGTACATTCTTGGGATGAGATAATGGATGTTAGTCTTCTTACTAGGTTTCTCGGGGAAAAGAAGGTTTATATTGGGGAGTTAGTAAGGGATCATGTTTTTTCAGACTAAAGTTTAGATTTTATTTTATTTTATTCATTTATGAATCTTGTAATGGTTAAAATGGTTCTTTTTTCCGTTAATAGATGATGAACTTGAGTGGGGAATTGTGGCTAGCCCGATCCCCCATTTTATTTTCCTTTCCTCTTTCCTTTTCATTATTTTCTATTTATTGTCATTATTATCCTTCCCCCTTCCTTCCCACAGATTCCCTTATGGTGCCTCCTTTTCTGCAGTCAAAGAGTGAAGTGAGAGAATAAGAGAGAGAAAGAGAGGGAGAGAGAGGGAACCATGGGTGCTTCCACAAAGCACTTGATTCACTTGATAGAAATATGGAAACCTTGGACTACAGATTTGAGAGACGCTTTAGTGGTTTCCACCCAAAGGTAGGATATTTTATGATTTACCATATAACACCCATATATTTTTTTAATTTTTTAGATATAGAGTGCTATTATGCGTGCTTGTAGAGCCTAGTGGAAGTTTTACCTTTTTTGGGAGGTGATTTGGGGTTTTCTAGGTGATATGGGGGTTTTACTTTGGAAAAACAAAAAAACAAGGTGTGTTGTATAGGGAGACACGATGTGTGTTCTTCCCATTATGGTAAGATGACATTTTGGAAGTAAACTCCATGTATAGGGTTGTACATATTGTGTACTAATTCTCATCCATCTATCCGAGTATCCTTCCAGGGTTAAATGACTATGCACTGTTTATAGACATACCCTATGTGGTGGGCATACCGTATACAAGTAAATGACCTCTCCCTGTATCCGTCCAGGATGGATGAGGGAAATAGGTCAGTACCCTAGGTAATGACCATTCCATGTACCCTCCTTACACACCATGCACAGGTACATAACATAGAAAAGTATATAGCTATATCGATTGAGGTACATGGGAAGGTTCCATGTTTTGTGTACACTACATGTACCCTTCTAAGACATTGTATACCTAGGAAATTTACATACCCATGACAACAGGCATACATGCCCATGTGGGGTTTTGAGGGTTTATTCCATGTGTGGTCTTTACACACCATGTACTCTTATTTTGGTACCAATTGATTTTATTTTCCTATTTTATGCACCAATGAAATATTTGGAAAAAATAGTAGACTATTCTGAGTAGTATTCCACATTGACCGTGATGGTGAAACCATGGTGAATTATGAGGAATGTTAATGGTGTTTTGGAACTTTTATATATATGAAAATTTTCTTCCTCAGTTTTTCAAATTCAATAACCTTCTAATAGAGCTTCGAATAAAGAATGAATAGTTGGGTGTTTGGACTAACCTAGTTTTAAAACTTGATTAGAGATAATCCATGATATATCTATATTTACAATTTATTTCATAGTATTTCCTTTGAGGATATATCCATTGTGATATTTTCCCTTAAGCCTTGAGAGGACGTGAGACCAGTTTTTATCGAGGATTCCATTTAGGATTCCTCTTTTTTTGTTTATACTAAAATGATCCCATAAAAAATGCCTCTACTATTTATCTATTTATCAAGGATCCCATGAGGGATGCCTTTTGATATGATCTGATCTAGGAATTCCCTTGTAGGATCCCTATACCTGTGTACCGTTATGAGGATCCCATGTAGGATTTCTCAGTCATGCTTGTCATTCGAGGATCCCGAGTATGATTACTCCTTTACCTCATAACTAAGAATAGAATTTGGGATACCATCACTAGTTTTTAGACCATAAGGTCAAAATTATGTTTCTTCTCAATGTTTTGACTTTAGGCACACAATGGGTTCCCTTTTCTTGATAGACCTTGAGTTTTTATGTCAGGTTTGGATATAGATTGTAGCAGGTGACACCTTAAAACTATGCCAAACATGTAATCCCATTGGGATTTTGTATTATTATTGGGTGTCAGTTTTCAACCACCCTCACCGTTTTTTATTTTACACATGTTAATTACTAATACTATAATGTCTTCTAGAGGATCTTCTTGGTTGGTGGATGTTGTTCATGATGCGAGGCATAGTTCATTCATTTGGGATGCCCTAACATTCTTCCTAGGACCTATATTTTATATTAGGATGACCTAACATGCTTTCCTAGGATACGTATTATGATCTATGTGGTTTTTGATATTTACATGTATACCAATAGGTACTACCAGGGGCTTAGTAGTTTAGACTGGATGTGTATATTTTTAATTACTAGATTATTGGAAATTCCATAGGTATTTTGTAGAATCCAGATGTTGAGCATATGAATATGATATATGGGAATGGTGTCCCAGGTAATAAATATGCATTGATAATTACACTGTCTTGTGTTATGATGATGATTAGTCTCTCCTCGATATGGTCATATATTCTCTAATGATTCTTGATGGTAATGATTAATCTCTCCTTGGCCTATGATGAGGTTGATTACTCGCTCCATGACCAATAAAGGGTATGTAGCCTTTTATAATAATGATAGATTATGCTATCCTGAGGGTTAGGGTGAATAAGCTCTCTTTGGTATATGATCAAGATGATTATGCTCTCCCTGATCAGTTATGAGACTCAAGGGGTGTTGCATAGTGTCTCACCAGTGAGTTATGTTTATAGATCACCTAAGGACCAGACCCTTAGAGATTATCTACGTTTTGAAAGTTGTGAAAACATATAGACCGGGACCTAGGGGTCAAACATTGGAATATATTTACATGGAATGGGAAGCATGGATTCTAGTAGAGTGACCTTCTACAAGTTTTCTAGATGTACTCCCTAAAATCCTTCCTTAAAGGATTGACCATAGGTATAAGGTATCCTTCTTCAATGCGATTGGAGGAGACTACCAGTGAACCTAGGTGTAGAATGAGAATCCATTTACGGTGATATATATTTCTCAAATACATCTTTGACATTGGAAAAAAATTATATATACATGTTGATTGGGATTATAGACCTATAGATCGAAATAATTATACATATCTTGAGTGGAATGATGTCTAGATCAATTACCTTTCACATGATGTCCAAAATATCATAATTTTTGAACCAAATATATAATTATGACGTGTTTTCATGTTTCTAATTCACTTAATCATGAATATTCAAATTTATGTATATATATATGTATATGACTATAAATATACATGTATATAGATAGGTACAACAATGGTGTTACTTACCTAGTTATCTAGGATTACAGACCAGGGTTTTAACTATGGTTTCATATTTTTGTTTTAATTATCCTTTTTATTTCTGTCTCAACTAGTCTATTTAGGTTTCTTTTACTTAAAATTATAGCAGTGTATTTATAGTTTCCCTATCGGGGTGGCCTATAATATATTTCTCACACCGGCATGTGAACCTCAGTGCACGTGTAGACCGTATGTATTTTGTTAATTATGTGTATAGTTTTCATGGTGGATAGGGTTGAAACCTAGATATTGATTTTTTAGTGTAGATGCTCTGGTAGATTCTTTATATGATGCTTCTGAAGTTCAACAGGGTCTATAGACTTGGTATGTAGTTTGGATCAGATATAAAAGTAGATCCCTATACATTTATTTTAGTTTCTTTTTATACTCATGTATCTGTGAGGTAATCCTAGTGGGTGCACATTGTTTTATTATATGGGTATCTATTTAGGAATTTATATACTTTTCATTTATTATTACAACATGTTATATTTATGTTTATTTACATCTTCAACACTCTATTTAATTTATACTGGGTATGATACTTAGCTATTGAAAATGTTTTTTACTCTTATATGAGGTCATAGTCTCTCTTCTATCTCACCCTAGGCTCTCACTACTAGTTGGAAGCCTCTGGCATATGGGGAGTCATGCTTGATCCCTCGTAACCCAATGGTTTGGGGCACCGTTTTAGGGTAATCAGGGTTAGGACAATATAGTTTTTTTCTATGAAGTTTCCAACCATTTTTTGTCAACTATTTTAATGAAAAATCAGAAAAATATTTGATTTATAATATTTAATGTAGATGTTATGATCTTAGTTTATTGATAATTCTATAGTGAATCATTTTTTTGTATAAAATTTCATCTCATTAACTTTAAATGTATCCACTAGATGAGATATGTATCCCCACATCATTAACAAATTTAATTCCAACAAAATTACAAGTATAATATCATAGTAACTTAGAATATATCATTCATGATTAGTCCAACTAATTAGTTAATAATAAACTCAAAATTTGTATCTTTTAAAATCAGGAAAATATGAAGAGGAAAATAAATTACTAAAATAAACTTTCATATTAAATAACTGATTAAAGGATTAAATCACATAAATTAACATCTAACCCATACACACCTATTTAACTATAATTTTATAAATATTGGGTTATCCTTCCATTAATTAAAGTTTATCAATAGAATATAGAATTTGATTTTAGTAAGAATAATTGAAGAAGTGAAAAAATGGAAAAAATTAATACGCCACCATTTTGTGAAGAATTCCACAACCATTAGTGACAATAAATTCACAACATGAAGAAATTGAATCATTTTATATAAATAATAAGAAAATATAAGTATAATAATAATTTTTATTTAGATATAAGAGTTATTCAAGAAACTTACATGTGACTGGGAAACACTTATATTGAAAACATTACAATAATACTTTATAACTGAAAGAAAAATAATACCTTAACTACTTCACCACCAATACATTAAATATTTAATTTTTGAACCTTAGGTAGATACCTCATTATTCAAATCCATCCCAATAAATATTTTTACCCAATATTATGAAGAAATTTTATGGAATATGGAGTGTTCCACCTTTGATAGAACAAATTGAAGATAAATTCATCCCTCCACTTTACGTATGAAATTAATCTCATAGAAGGATGAATCTAGATAGTTAAATGAATATAAAAATGTTTAAATTGGGTTATTTATCATATTTATAATGATTAGGAAAATTTGATATGCCATTCTGATATTATGTTCCAAATAATGGGATAACTTTTAAGGCCTTTTGATATTGTGAGGAATTTATACTTCTACATGGACACATGGATAACATTGAAACATCAAGATTAACTTAGGATATATTTTAATGAGATGTTACCCATTATGTTCAATTTCTTTTTTATATAGTTTTGACTTCATTGGACATGAATTATGGATTCCACATACATTTTATGGGATTATGGTCCAATATGTATTTCCTAGAAAGTTATGCATTCAATTATTAATATGTTCATATTCCTTTGAAAATATACTGTTGATCCCTCATTAAAAATAATACAAATAAATTATCAATAATACCCTTAAATTTCTAATTCAAATCATTAATAAATTTTTTTCATAGGTTTATACATAAATTGGACCATAATAGTACACTTTAAATCGGAATTGCACATATGCTAAAAAATGATTTTCAAATTTTAAAATGAAATAATGAAGGATGTTATGAATAATGACTAAAATGAAAACATGAAAAAATTTTCTGAATATTAATTACTTTCTATGGATAACTAAACTCTCCAAAATTCGGTATTGTTAGTCCATATAAAATTACATTTCACAAAGATCAAAATTTAATTCCCATCTTTGGACACATTTTATTATACAATGTTATAAACAATTACATCACATAAAAAAACAATGAAATATCACTATAGTGTATGAAAATTATGTACATTTAATGTCTAATATAAAACCCAATATAGAATTGTAATACCCTTAGTTTAGACAATGAATAAATGTGATTTTTCTGAATTAGGAATAATGTGAAGGAGAATTAAATTGTAAGTAATATAATGGAATGAAATAACCTGGTTTGATGATGATGAACCAACAAAAATAAATTGATTATTTCAACTATATTTTACATCCAAAATCAGAGGACAGAATTATAGAATGAGTATATATCTAGAGTTTTGGATTTAAATCTTCCCTAAAAACAATTCAATAAAAATGATAACTATTTTAAATAATAATAAAATTATTGAAAAAAATAGTATTTAAAAAATTAAATGATATACGAGTTAAATAAAATAAGATATTTTTTATGAAAATAATAAAAATTGAATATAATCGAAAGGAGAATAAGTTATTTTCAGATGAGAGAATAAAAGAGAAATTTTGGTGAGTACAAGATCCGAGTTCCATAGTTACACACATGGGTCTCTAGAAACAATTCTTATATGGACCCCTAGAATCAATTCTAAAATTCCATCTCAACTAAACATACCCTATGGGTAGTTCGAATTTATTTCAATATAAGTTGGATGTCGAATCCCCAAGGACAAGAGATGTGGAACTAGGACACTTAAATTTTATTTTTGGGTTTATCTATTATATAGAAAACTATTTCGGGTGGATGAATTAAAAAAACACTAAAATATTTGAATTTAAATAATTAATGGACATATTTTGATCCTTGGGCATAAGTCTTTGGTGGGTTTATATTTTCTTTATTATAAAATTTCATATCATTAATTCAATAAGTATCCAATAGATAATATATTTCTCCCAACATCATTTAATAGATTAATTCATACATAATTAAAAGGATAATATTCTTGTTACCTAGAATATCACTCTCATGATTACTATAAAAAGGGATTTTTATAGCATTCAAAATGTGTCACTTTTAAAATTTATAATGATGATGAAGAATATAAATCCATGACTGAAACAGTCATAATAAATAACTGATTTTAGGTTTCAATAAAATAAAATTGCATACAATATAACCCCATAAAATATCTTAAAATCATCACACAATAGGTTTATCCTCCCATGCATGAAAACATTTCAATGGAAGAAAGAAGTTAACATAATGTAGTTAGATTGATGAAGTGAAAAGGAAGGAAATAAACAAATAATCCATAATTGTGTGAAGAATTTAAAAATTATTGGTGTAAATAAAATCACCCAAATAGGAAATGGTATAACTTAGACATTAATACCAATACAATATAAACATGATAAGATCTTCTATTGTGATATATATTTATTTTGAGATACATACATGATAAATAGAAATGATTACAATAATAAATTGATAGAATTACATTAAAATTGAAACAAATATATAAATACCATAATTCATTATTTAATACTTCCTTAATGATGCAACTTTAGATCATAAATTAGGTCCCCCATAATTCATAGTCATCCTAATTAATTATGGTTTTAAAAAGTTAGTTTAAATAATACAGAATGTGGAATTTTCCATCATTGACTAAAAAATCCGATTTAGATTCGTCCCTCAGATTTAAGTGTGAAATCAAACTCATATATGGACACATTTTCATGGGATATAGAATATAACAATGTTAACCATTATGTGATATAAATTATTTAAAATGATTAGACCAATTGGACCAGTCATTCAAATGTTTTAGTTGTAATGGTGGTCTTACTTTTTGTTCCTTAAAATACAACATAGAATTTATACTACAATATGGTCCACCTACATCACCTTGAAAAAATATAAAATATATAAGAAAATATTTTATTTAAATATTTCCATTAAATTCACCTACCATTAATTATAATTTCATTTGTAGTAGACAAGAATTATGGACTCCATATCAATTTTATGGGACTAAGGTCTAAACTATTTTCACAAAAAAAATGTATGTACACAAGGTCCAATATTTAAATTATCCTTTGAGAAAAAACTATCAATCAAAAAGAATAATCTATTTTCTTAAAATTCATAAATAATATCCTAAAATCAAAAATTTTAATCTTTAATAGAAAATATTTCAAGAACTTATTCTTTGATTATCCTAGAATGGTTCACTTTAAATACGAATTGCATAAATTATAACAAATAAAGTTCAAATTCTAAAATGGAATAACCATGTAATTTATTATCAATGATGGAACTTAAAATACATTATGATATAATGAAAATTAATTACATTCAATATATACTCTAGAGATGATCATGAAAAATATATTTTAGTGTCTCCTATGATATAACCTAACAACCTTATGTTTTTTGAACATACTATATAAAGGGTTTCCACTTACAGGGTGAATAAATAAGTATAGATCATGCATAAGGATTATTTGTGTCTATATATTAATTGGATATGTCATGATAATTATGATAAAACTTATTTAATTAATTTTATGTATTCCATATTATTAGTTTAGTAGTCCCTAATTATTTTTATATGTTTCATATATGGACCCAATATATCATCCTCATTATGCTCATATCAGTGATATTTTGAAATATTTTCCAACAAATCAATATTGAGTTGAGGTTGAATAATTATATTCTTTTAAGAAGTGAATTTGTTTCATTATGTGATAGAGATTAAAGAAGTATGATGGTATTATTTTATATTAGGATACTCAGACATGGTTGGGAGAGGAAATTATTTCTTCCAGTTTTATCTATACGCATAAGGATCACAATGCTTTGTTAGTCTTAAACATGCTTCTTGGAGAAAAAATATTATGGTTGTATATATTGCATGGTGATTTTAAAGAGTCATCAACTACATCATATAAGTTTCATGCTCATTTTATGAAATGATTTTTTCCTCAACTATAAAGGAGGCATTCTGATAGAAGATTCATACTCCATATTAGGGGTGATCTAGTATTAAAGAGTATAATATTTAGTATAATAATGATAAACATTATTTCTTTGAACTAATACTATAAAAGGATTATATGAAAATAAAATTTTAGATGGAATTGTGTCTTGATATCTTATTCCATGTCACAAATTCATGTTGTAGATATTTCCCAAGGTTTGTGTGAAGAAAAATTCTATTTACAAAGTAGAGTCTAGGATTGTATCATCACATTTGGGGAGTCTCCGTTACTATATGAGGATCCAAGATATTAATTGAGGTTCTCATATTCTATTGCATTCAACGTTTCAAATAGTGGGGAGTTTATCCTAATGTTCTATATCCCATTTTACTGGATCTAGAAATTATTTTACCTCAACCAAGATATCGAACATGGTCTTTTTTCCATTAATTGTTCATGTCTCTTAAAATATTCAGTTTATAATCTCCCTCAGTGGTAAATTAGATCTTGTGGACTTCTTTATACTAAAAAAATATAGAAATATCATCCCTTGTAATAATAACAATTTTTTTCCCTTGATTTTGATCAGTAAAAATGGGAAGAGGTAGGAGGAGGACATATCTATTATTCGTCTCATACTTAGGTACATATAGAATAACACTATCACAGAGGAGGTAATAATTAGTTATGTATATTTTATGGATAAAAAACATGATCATATGTATTTATTTTAGATATTACCACTACGAAATCATAACATAATGCGAGGTATTGTCAATTTATATTCTACCTTGACTAATTTTTCTTTGATTTAGGAGATATGGATTGCTTAATTACACCAACTCAAGTTCATGTTGTCTTAATTAAGGTGAAGAAATATCCATTTCTGTTAGCATTGACTACTCCAGACATAGGTCAATCTATCTTATATGATGTCTAGAGAGATTTCAAGATGATGATGTCATAATATTTCTCCTCAAGAGATTTCCTATGTTTGTGAATATATCCATACAACATTATTTATTGACATTATTTTGATTCATTTAGTGTATTTGATTAATGATTTTATTTTAATGTGAGTTTTATTCTATTATTCTAATAATTTTCAATTTGTGCTCATTGCCAAGTGAGATCCTCTAATGGGGAGCCAATATTCTTTAATGGCTGGGATTCTATATTGTTTAGTAGGGGGTAAGACAAAGGTGTTTCTTAGGGTTGTTTAAGGGTGCACTAATGCCTTTCTCTAATATGTTGTGATACTAACCCCTTGATGAGAAATATTTATTAGGATATAGTTATAGTTTGGTCCCTCTCTTATATGAATGTTGTCATATAATATAGAACCTTATGAGATGTTGGAGTTGTAGATTCATATTTATGATCTTTTATAGAATGGTTTAATTCAAACCATACTATCACTATATGGTTATCTAGTTTTATTAATGAATGAGGATGATAGTATGTGTCCATTTATTTATTATTTTTAGTTGAACAAGATGATAATAAAGAAGAATTATCACATTCTATATAATAGTTATGTATCTAATGGGTGTTAGTAGGTTCTCAAAAATCATTCTACAATTGATATATCATCAAATACAATAGAAGGATGAGGATATTATATATATTTTTTCCAATGTTGTTATGGTCCCAATAAATTTATGGTAATGGATTTCAATGTCACAAAAACACTATCCCAGTTCAGGGGACTCATGAAACATATCATTATTGAGTTCCTTGACTAGTTTTTAGTGGTATTCATAGATGATATACCTATGTATTATGATCCTAAGGAGGATTATACAACGAATTTATGAGTTGTTTTAGATTCACTTTGGAATCATCATTTTTTTGGAAATCTATCCTAGTGTAATTTTTTAGCCCCTTTGGGTCTTTATAAGAAATTTTGTGTCTCACTATAGAGTACTTATCAATACATTTATATTTGAAGAAGTTGTTTCCAGGTTATCCAAAAAGATTTTTGTGGATTTAAAGAGGTAACATGGTATTTTAGGATATTTTAAGAGTTTCGTTACCAACATATAAATTAATTTGAATCATCTAAAAGTATTGAATAGAAATGAAAAAAAAACTTGACTTATGAATGCCCAGCTTCATTTGAATATTCTATGGAGGGAAAAGTCGAAGCTCATGATCATTATTTTTAATGGGAGAAAATTTTGTTTGGGGTTAGTGTTCCAATCCATGTACTATATTTGATCGAATTATGATGATTTATAGAGTATATATCTATTTTTTTATAAATAATTATGGAATCATGAGTATAATAAAGCTACCTATGATCACAATCATGTTATAGTGGGTTTTTAATTGATTTCTATAGTATTACCTCATTTTGGAAACCTTTTATCTAGAATAGGTAATAATATATTAATTCATATCTTCAACAATGTCATTTTATCTTGATATATCAATACTTTATGTAATTTTTAAAATACAATTATTTGATAAATTCTTATACACTTCAAAAATTGAATTTTCCTATAGTTCACTGAATATGAAGTCATATGACCACTGTTTTTGTGAGTGAGGTGAAGATTAAATAATAATGGAGGAGATTTATTGATGCACCATGATATGGAATAATTTTATACTATATGATATCTAAATTAGACGATTTTCTATTTATCATTTGAGCTTTAGGTAGAGGAATGTTAAAGGATTGAATGGATTTAATTATTTATAGCGACTCATATAAGGAAGGATTTATGGTTAATAGACATTGGTTTTTAATCTATAAATGGATCCTCATTCATTATGAAATGCTAGAGTTTATTTTTTTATTTACATAGTTCACCATTAGAAATGAATATTGATGTAGCCCAAATATATCTTACCATTAAAGATTAGAATTTTGATTCATTGATGAATATATCATTTTAGTGTTTGTCTCACAATTTTTGGTTACCAAAATGTGAAAGTTGAGCTTCATGTTTTAGGTGGGTTTCTTAAAACCCTTGATATACCCATGTGAATGTGTGAATATATCTTGATGGAATTAATCTTTGACTTACCCCAAGAAAAAGGTGGTTATTATACTATTTGTATGATCATAGACTGTTTTTCAAATTCAGATCATGTCATGGTGTTTATGGAGTTAAAACTCAGTTTATGTTTTAATAATGTATAATTGTAGGTGATTATAAGGCTTCATGAGGTTCTATTAGTGAGATCATCTGATCATGATCTTCATCATGAAACTATGGTATAGTGAGTTCTTTAGTATGACTTTTTCTCACATCTGTGAATTATAATTTCTTTTCATCTGTATATGCATACTTAGATAGAGTTTACAATCCTTTACTTGGATGATATATTATGTGCATGCATTATAGATTTTTTATTATCATGGTAGAAAAAACTAACCTAATTTGTCTTTAATTATAATAATTGTTATAAATATAACATTAGTATGGCTCATTTAAAATCACTATTTGACTAGATTTTTAAATCTACATTATGTTGGATTAAATATTGAGAGTCAGCTATTCGATGATTAGAGTGTAATAGTGAACAATAGAGAAATCTATGTTGATTCATAAATGGTCGAAAGAGGTGTAAGATTTTCAAAACTCATATATTGAACATAAGATGAAGACACTAGAGTTTGATGTAAAAAATCTTGTTTGCTATGTAGTATCTCCCCATAATGGGATGTGAGGGTTGGTTATGGTAGTAATAATTCTCCCTAGTTTAGTGGTCCATTTTAGGTGTTGGGTAATATTGGAGCATTTGTGTATTGGTTGGTTTTTACTCCAAATATATATTAGATAAATGATGTCTTCCATGTAACAAATATTTATTAGAATACTTTGGAAATTTTCCATATCATTTAATATTTATAGTTATATGTTCAATATGATATAATCTTTGAGGAACTTCCTATTGAGACTCAAGGTTGTTAGGAGATTGTATTTCATTGGCATGTTATACATTTAATTCATGTCTAGATGCAACCCGATGGATTATAAGATTGTAGTAAGGAAAATGTGATTTAGATGAATGCTTAATATCCTCAGTTTTTTGATGTATTATTTATTTTTGTGTTATTTTGTATAACCATTCTTGATTAATGAGATGATTGTGGATGTCACGTTTTATACACATTTTTCCTCTTATGTGTTTTTTGTATATATAATTATGATATCCCAAAGGGGCATCAAATTGAATTTCTAGTTGAACCATTTTTTATTTTAAATCCTACATTTTGTTGAAATTATCAAGTATGAGAAACATTTTATAGGTATCTAATTTAAGGGAAGAATTTTCTTGAATACCACCCTTTGACATTTCTTGAGATTTGGGGGAATCAAGTTGAAATTATAAGGTGTTATGAAAGTGGGGATTTATGTATTTGGATAACTAGACATTTACTGCACCAAGTTGGATCCTGTGGTTGTTATTTTACTTTTTTTGTGGGCATAGTTCTCATATTTTTTGGTTATTGGTGAAACCAGGTTTTGAATATATTATGGTGTAAGGTATTATTCCTAGAGTTCGTATCTAAGTAAAAAAAGTAAAGTCTTCATGCCTATAGAAGAGGCTGTAGTGTAATGGTGATTTTGGTGGTTGATTCCATTAAACCATGTAGATAACCATTCATTGGTTTTATAAATTTTCAGCATTATGGGAATGGTAGTGTCAAGTCTAGAAAAGAACATGTTGTTTAAAGAGGAAGGGGAATGGCTAGCATAGTCTCTCCAAACTTTTTTCATGGTAATGGTGATATAAAAATGGTAGAGAAACTTATCTATTTCATAGTGGGTAGCTATGGTGGTTGTAAGGGGATTATAACCACATATACCGCATTCTAGTTCATTTCATCTTACTAATAAAAATAATTTTATATTGTTTTAATGGAATGTGAGGGTTAGGAAGATGTGGCCATTTTAATCAACTAAAAACATAGATCTCGTTTTGACTTTGGCCATTATAGTCCTTTTGAAATATACTATTTTTTTGTGGGGGTCTATCAAAAATTATCTAGAAATAGATGGTTCTGTCTCACTTAGTATTACTCTAATTTTATCCCATTTGAACCAACGCTAAACCTAAACCCTCTTAGTTCTTTTCTCACTTAAGGTGTTAAACCTCTTTGTTCATCATGATCAAGATCCCTTAATTTGAGGTACTCTATTTTACCCTCAATTCTTATTCCATTTATGTATTAATTATAATAGTGTTATAAGGAGAGGTTTCTTTGGTTTTGATAGATATTTTATATGGACAACCATTTTTTTGTTGTAAATATTTTTCTATAGTTTCTGATCAGTTTATCTGTGATTTATTCTTTATTTCTCGATTTATTTATAGAGGTTTCTCAAATCTTCTTATCATGGTAGGGAATTTATAACTTCTTCATACACTATTTTTCGATATGGTATTTTTTTATTAAGTGATGTAATTGGACTAATGAATATAATAACTAGAAATTAATAATGTAATGATAATGGAGGGTTTTTGTGATTCACATGGTGTTATATTATGTTTTGATAATACCTTATCATATTTCTTGGATAGTGTGGATTATCCATAAAATAATAATTTTTATTCTTTATAATAATTGAAAATTAAAATATAATTAAAACAACATAAATATAGTAAGATGAAGTGAATTATTAAAAAGGAATATGAATTGTGTTTTTGTTATTTCCAATAACCAATTAATAGGAAAATGATTCTCAATAAATCAATATGAATTATTTTTACTACTACTAAATTCTAATTATTATGTTTCTTGATTATAAAACCTACTCATAATGTATCGATTAATTCAATATGGTAAAGGAATTTTTGGTTTGTTGGAATTAATTTTTTGTCATTTTTTAACAATTATCATGGTTTATAAAGCTATTTTTCTTTATGTTATAAACATGGTTAACCCATGATTTTAGAATACTAAAAATACTATTTGTTACCATATATATATATTGACATAATAAGGTTCTTGCTAAAACATTAGTGTAACCATGTATGGTTAGATGGTTTTTCATAGGAAAAGTGATTCGATGTTATTTCTTATGTTGTTGGTGGTGAAGTTTTTAGTTGGATTGGATTATATGGGTTAAAAGCATTAATTTTCTGTTTAGTTTGTTTCTTGGTGGTTTTTTGTGAATATTTCCCATTTGATGTATTTTTTTACTAGATAAATTTTATCCCAATGAGTTGTGTTTGGTTTTAGATTGGAAAATATGGGATTATGAAATAAAAAAAGGATTATAAATAACCCATCAGATTTTGTGCTGACAATAGTAATTATTAAATAAGTGAAAAACATAGAAATCATTTTAATGAATTCTTTAAGAGAATGGGTCAAAAATATGGAAATTGTAATTTTGAACTCAAAGGAACTTTGGATTTTTCGGTTATCAAACGATTGAACAAAAAATGAGAATGTGGTTTAACAAATAAATTGTTTTTTATAAGAAAAAAATTAATTTTGTTAATGTTATACTTGCACCCCTATATTCTTATATGAGATCCATATTTCTAGATTATATCAATGCGAGCTGTGATTTTATGTAGTTTGATAATTATTATTTCATTCTAAGAATACATATTTTTCCCTAGTATGGTTTTGGGTAATATATTAATTATATTATTACGTTTTTATAATCCTCCATCAGAGTCGGTTGGGGTTCCAGAAACGTTTATTATTTTTTATTTCCTTGTGTTTTTGGTATAACATGTAGGATGTTGATGATATAGTTGAATGACTACTCTACTAACACACTCTATCATATGAGTACAACACGATATGTATGAATACTTAGGCAATAATGTATTCAGGTATATGATGAGGTCTCATATGGTATTTAATGGTTCTCATTTTTACAATACATGTAAGTGATTGATGTAGTGGATTGAGGTTAGAGAAAATACTTGTATCTTAGTTCTGATGAATACGGTTATTATATGTTTTCTTATATGTGAGTTAGAATGTATTGATATATAGTGTATGATACAAAATTTTTGGTTTCTTTTGGTATTATTCTGTTATTGTAAGATAATATAGATTATGGTTGTTATGAGCTGCACAATGTGCATTATTAGATTACTATTTTTATGTGATATATTTTTTCATATGGATAGTATAAATTATGGAGGTGATGGGGCCACTAGGATTATGGATTTTGGGGTGAGGGTGAAAAGTTAAATAGTAAATTAGATTAAAGGTCCCTTTATTATGTATATGATTTTGATGTGGGATTTCTTACATCAATGCATTACATGGTGGGAAAGCCTTTTCGAGTATGGGATGATGTTTTGGATACTTATTTAATTAAACTTATGTAATTAATTGGGTTTTTTTTATTTTTTTACTATGGTATAGTATGATTACTCGGTATTTATAAGAGATTTTTTGGGGGATTCTACCAATTATACCATTATGGTCTCCCCATAAATATTAAAATTGGATTTATATCAGAGTTATTTAGGGATTAATCAAGGTATTACTAGATTGTGGAGTTGTTCAACTATTATTGGAATTCCTCGTTACTTCCTATGTTTGTTTTGTATACTTTCTATTTTTCATGTCATATGACATTAAAATATTGTTTCAGAATGTTTTTGTATTTATTTATATTATAGAGTTCATTGGTGGATCTTACCCCGTTTCATGGATCATATTTTAAAGTAATTCCTCCCATTTTTATGTATTATATACAGTTAGTTCATATAAAAAACTTTTTTCATGTTATAGGTTGTCCTAAGGGGTAATATTTTTTTATCAATGTTGACCTATGAGGGATTCCAATAGAGGTGGTTTTATAACATGTAAGGTTTGAAACAAAAACATAAAAACATTATATCCAAGATTATTTAGGTAGATAATCATTCTAGATTAGAAATGAATGTAATTTTCACCACTAAAATAAGTATCTCTAATCATAGTCCTACCTTCCCATACATAATTCATTAAAACAAGTATTTGTGATGTTAGATCATTATATTTAATTTTTATGAACGAATATATAGTCTCTTTGAATAAATACATCCAATTTCAATTATAGAGATGTCAAGGGACTTTATCTGATATCAAATATTGTTTTCTGAAAGGATATATTATACAATAAGAGATAATATAAGATGAAAAATGTTGGTATCATCTAAGATGATAACTTTATAATGACGAGCTCTAGAAACAAATTTTTTGTCGAGCATAGATGAATACAAAGACTCAAGAGGTGATGAATTAATAACTTTATATAGTTTCACCATTTAATCATCCCAAATAATGTTTTTTAGATCCATACTTTTTTTTATCAAAATATGTAGTGGAAAGAAAATAATTCATATATCACGAGACTCAGTATTTTTATATTGGTGTGAGGCTATAAGAACATATCCTAGTCTACTCCACCAACAAAAAATAAATTGTTGGTATATTTTTTAGATCATTATTATATTTATTTCACATGAAATTAAATGTAGTGACATTTGGAACAATGATTTTACTAATACATAATACCCATTTATCAAGGATATCACAACTAAGTAAAATCAATTAACTCATCACTCCAAAAGTTGGAACAAATAGAATTAACATACTCCATGATAGTGTAAATGTATATTTAACTTGGAACATAAATGAGATGTAGAAAAATGAATACAGTTTCACTCAATATTTCATTAATAAAAGATAGCATAATAATTTTTTTAGAGAATTGATAATTACTCTTGGTGAATCTCTGAAAAATGACACTTAAATGATCTTTAATAAATTATTGTAGAAATATTTTTATTAGCTTTCTTTTATTCCACTTATGTTATCTACTTAACTTATATCTTAAAATATTTTTAAACTTGTATCAGTAGTAATGAATAAATTAGGGCATATAAAATATTTCACCACCATTTTAGAAGTATAATTATTCATGGGTAACACTTATTACACTTTTTTAATATATATAGAAAAAAATAAATAAAATATTGAAATATTATAAGTATAGTATTGCTTAATTTAATAATTAATATTGTGTATGTCAACGAAATACATGATCTTCACCATGATTTTAGTATATATTATGTAAAAATCCAACTTGAAATAAAAACATGAATAATAGTCCCTGAAACATTGAAATATGCGCCACAATATTTTCAGTGAGAATTTATAGTTAATTATTTCAAGTCAACCCTATTTTAATCATTGAATCATTAATAAAAAAAATCTCAAAATAGATCCATTGAAATTTATACATTTTAATTTTTACAAAGTAGTGTTATAGATTATAATTCATATCTTACAATTCATAGTATATCATAAATATAAATAGATAATTATTCATAATGCTTCATACATAAAAGAATATCTTCTAGATATTTTAACTTATACAATATTTAATTTCTAAATTCCACCAAATAAAAAATATTAACTTATAAAATACATTAACTTATGAATTATATAATCATATGATCTATCCATGAATTTAGGTGTGAATATTTTATTTATATTTTGACCATTCTCTTGTTCCTTTTAATGTTTTAATGATCAGAACTTTACAATTATCTGTAGGGCATGAAGATTTTCTTCAAAAACATTAGATTCAAAATTTTAATTTTTTAATAAATTAAAACATGAACTTGAATTGTTTATTAAATCAAAAAAATTTATATAACCCTTGAGGATTTACCAAAATTATTGTTCTCAAAATACCTTTAATGTAACACATTTATGTTAATTCTATAGCGAATTAATAAACATCAATAAATTTCATTCCTTCTAAAAATCCTTCCCAGTAATGTGTAAGAGTTAATTATTTAGAGTCTTTAAACAATATAGTAAATTCCAAAACATTAGAAACATTTATCTTTTGAATTTTTTAAATTCTATAACATATCCAATAGGTATATATTAGTAAAATTTCTAGTATCCAATAGTTTTCAAATATTTAACAATTCTTTCTATACATGTCCATATATGTATGTGATCTATAAGTTCGATAAATTTAAATATTTTAAGACTATAGATACATTACAACTACATTAGAAGTATAATTTCAAGTTTTCAATAAATAATTCTAAATTTATAGATTTTTTCATTTGGTTTAGATATTATTTTTCAATTAAAAAAATGTAAAATTCATTCATATCACCATAGTTTGAGTATAAGTAAAACTTTTGAAACATTCCGATCTTTTTAAACCCTTAACTATTATAACAGTATTTATGAGACTTTTATATACAAAAAAACATTAGACTACAATATATTTCCAAAAATATTCAATGAACATAGGAATTTGTTTTAGAATTGAATTTATTAAATATTTAAATTAGTAATAGTATTTTGAAAAAAATAGAGGGGAATACTTTTTAATTTTAATGGAATTGTTTTGTGTTTTTTGAATCCCACCATGGTTGTGGAGATTTTATTCCTAGGTTCATTTACCTTATAAATATAGGTTTTTGTAAAATTATTTTCCTAAATAAAAAATTATTTCCCTATTCTAAAACTCGTATAAATGTTTTTAAAAAATACATATACTATTATAATGTTTTTATATTATATATATAACAATAAAAATTGAATAAAATAATATATATTTAAAAATAAAAGGACTACTGATTAGACTAGTAATAAAAATTAAAATTCAAAATTTGAAATACAAATGGTTCCATCGTAATTTTTTTCCTCTTTTGATCGAATAAAAATATATTTTTATCATAACAGTGGGGTCAAATTGGTGTGACTCACAAGTATTTTGTTCTATAAATAAGTAGTATATCCATATCAATAATGGTTTATTTTTTTAATTAGGTTATATCCAAAAATATTAATTCAACATAATCATAATGGGCATGTCAAAAAATGGTGTTTTCTATTCTCAAAAAAATTATCAAATCTATGAGGGATGCTTCCACAAAGAGCCCCGATCTAACAAGTCAGGGTGCATCAAATCCTTTTGTACAAAGTACATTGTTTACACATCCAGGTTCTCAAGAATATTTTATTACCTCTACCTTAAGTTTTTCTCAATAATCAAAAGGGTTTCATCACAGGTAGAACCTTTAATATACATTATAAATCCCTTAAATTGATAAATTAAGATACAATCCAACTTGAATTCTTCGATAAGAATAACCTTTCCCAACGACATGACATAATAACATCCTCCATTATAGTGTTACAAAAATACATTTCTAAATTAAATCATTATTTTATTCCTAATTATCCCACTCCAAATCCTGATGGAACTCAAATTGATGTTACATATGTATAAAATAGACACACATTGATGAAAAAATGGGAAAATTATGATTTTTGTTATTGAGGACATATTCTAAACACATTATAAAATATTCATTATAACTATTTTCACCAAATAAATACCATATGAGAGAATTGTGATACACTACAATTGAATTTTAAATTCAATTTATAAAAAATAAAATAAAATAATTCTTGAATAATATCTTATGTTCATGATTATTTATTACAAGATGGTGTTGGATAAATTTTGTGAACTCTAAGTCATCATAAAAAAAGTTCTTTCCATTAAAAATAATAAACTCAAAATATTAAAATGAGTGAATTAATTTATAAGTTTTCACCTATGATTAATGATTTTTTTCAATAACTAATTAAAAATTGATAGGATATTTTTGAGTAACAATTACACCACTATCATTATATTGAAGATTAATCCAGGTTGAGAGATGTGGAGATTGATTCATTATTTGATACTAAATCTAACATCCTTGATAGAAAGGCACTATAATTTTTTTATAATATTCTAATAAGAAAACCTAATAATTCATTTATAAAGGGTTCCCATGTAACACCCCGACCCCAGTTACCCAGAGTCGGTGCATTATTGCGTAACATTGGCCTGATCACAAAGATCAAGTCTTAAATGACCGATTAGTTTAGTATCCTTAGAAACAATAGATACATTCATAAATGTTACATTACATCATAAAGTGAAAAATCACAATAACATAGTCTCCTTAGTCCACACTTCTATCCCCTTCAGACTATCCCTATAGGTCAGTCATAAAATTTTTCTTCACATATTGGGAAAAATAAAACATTGAAAGGGGTGAGATCAGATGCCCAGTAAAGATAACAATATAGAGGAAGCTTTCATAAATAAACATAAACATTTAAGTCAATTTATGACTAAAACAAAAGCCTTTTAAACTTGAACTTCAACATAATATGGAAAAAGTAAAATGAGATGATGCCATTTACTTATTCACATGGATATTCTACTACTCAAATAATCACATGCAATATCAATAACCACTTTCATAATGATGGAATGCATAATTCCAGACTATCATAACCACGTAGCCAAGGCCTCGTGCCAAGACTACAAATAAGATTTTGTCAAGTCCTTGTGCCAAGACACTAGTTTGTCTCATGAGACCTGCCGATGCATCGGGGAGATACATCGGGCTCCACCCGTCACTTATTAAGTCCAATTCATTCCTCATATGAACAGGTTTAAACATATCATAAACCATAACATAATCGTATCACATAAAACATGCATAAAGGAAACACAACATTTCCACATTTCAATCATAAGATATCAATACAACACATTTATATAATAAAAACATTATCAAAACCATTTTCAATACCAAAATAAAAGAAAATTAAAACTTGGTATTTATTTTTCATTTAAAAAAAAGTTATGGCTTGTAGAGGAAGCCAAAACTCAAATAATGGTCACGGCAGTGGAGAAGTCATTATCTCCGCATACGTAAGAGAAAACATTCTTTTTTTTCATTTAGTAAAAATGCTTCGAATAAAAAGATTTCTTTTTAATAAAAGTAAAAGTCAAAGGGGTTTATACACCGTATAAAAGAAAGTTGTGTAGAAAACAAAATATGCCTCAATGAAAGGAGATTGAGACGAAGTCCCTTACAAAAATCATTTTTTAAATAAAATAGATCTATTATGTGTATTCCCTATAAGTACACATAAATAAAGTACGAATACAAGATAAGACATAATAATATCATGACATAATTTGAAAGTATGAGATTAACCTAAAGAATGGAAATTGGGTTAATAATTTCCCTTAAAAAAATCATTTTTCAAATAAAATAGATCTATTATGTGTATAACTATAAGTACACATTAATAAAGTACGAATACAAGATAAGACATTATAATATCATGACATAATTTAAAAGTAGGAGATTAACCCAAAGAATGGAAATTGGGTTTAGAAGTTCCCTTACAAAAATCATTTTTTAAATAAAATAGATCTATTATGTGTATAACTATAAGTACACATAAATAATGTACGAATACAAGATAATACATAATAATATCATGAAATAATTTGAGAGTAGGAGATTAACCCAAAGAACAGAAATTGGGTTAAGAAGTTCTCTTACAAAGAACCTTTTTTTAAATAAAATAGATCTATTATGTGTATTTACTATAATTACACATAAAGAAATTAAAAACACAAGATATGACATAATAATATCATGACATAATTTGAAAGTAGGAGATTAACCCAAAAAACAGAAATTGGGTTAAGAATTTCCATTACCTCCTATCTCACTTGACTCGATCATTCTTTAAACTCCTGAATAATAAACTAGAGTTAATTTCTACTTTCGTAAGAACCTTTTTCATGTTCATTATTCCTTTTATATCACTTATTACCATGTTATGAACATTATGTAATTATTTAAGTTAATAACTGTCATTTTGTCGATCTTTGGTACTTGAGTCAAAAATAAACATCTTATAATTACAAGTTGTTCATGTGATGAAATATCCATTATATCCAGAATTATATTCATGATGTAGATATCATATATATCATATATATCCAGTATATACATGCATTTATAATATTACATAACATTTAGAGGTAAGAAATGAAATGCACCGTTCATGGAGACGGTAAGCCGTACGTACGCATGAACGCTACTTTCATTTCTATTTCGTATTTAATGGAATGAAATTATAATTATATAAAGGTATAATATAATTCCAGTATAATATAATGTATAATAACATTTACTATATCCTTTATACATCCCATATATGGCATTAACGATTCAATTCACTTTGAGGGGGCAGTAGTCCGCACTTCCTAAAATGAAATTATCGCGTTTACCAATAATGGAAATCATAAAGTTATGCCATAAATGAAAAATAAAGAATCATAAGGAGAAAAAAAACATAATATATATCATATATAAAAATAGTGTCATCATAATGGCCACCATGAGAGGTGTTAAAAGAATATTGAACAATCATCATTTCGTGAGGCAGAAATTCACCAACCACAAAAACAGTATGTTCTTTAACCATTAGACTAAGGTGTGTGTAAGTGTATATCAAATAATTCTCATAAAAACATCCTAGTATATTGAATATACTTGTTTTGTTACAAAATAATGTAATAAAAAGAGTTTAAGGGGTTGGAGTAGAAAAATAAAACAAAATAACATAAGAGAAGACATTACCTTAAAATCGGGTAACTCTTTTTCATTTGAGCCAAAGGATTCCTTGGGAATACTTCTGCCCAACGTGAGGCTTATAGGAGTAATATAGGGAAGTTTAGAGAGTATTTGTGCAGAGTTTGGCCGAGCCAAATGGCTTGAAGGTGTGAATAAGGTGATAGTGGTGGGGGCCTTTTATAAGAGGAGAGGAGGGGCACTCTTGGAAACTCATGAAATGTTACATTATTATGAAATGATTTTCAGATTTAAAAGGTCCCACAATTATATATTTATAATATAAGGTGATATGGGTTCGAAATATACTCATCAAATAGGTTTTTGACATGTGTAAGTCTTATATTTTACAATATCTTTTCATTTTATTTAAATCGTTAATTAATGAGGTAATCACTGCATCATCATGGTGTCATAAACAATTTAATTTATTTAATGTCTAAAAATTATAAAAAAAATATCATGATGTAGGAAATATTTTTATATTTCCAATGAATATTTATAGTCTAAAATTTAACTTATATAACCCCATGTAATAATTGTTTTTGTAAAACAACACATGTTTGTGACAATTTTATATTTACTTTAAATAAAAAGTTATTAATATCATTTTCTTACCCAAGTGGCTCCATGGGGTCCCCAAGTTGACCCATGGATTTTATTGGTCGTCCATGACTCATCCAATAAGGTTAGGACAAGTGTAAAGATATTTTTCATATTTTTATAATATCATTTTTACCTTAAATTTAACTAATTACCTTTAATCGTGATTAATTAAAATTAAAAGTCACTATTCACAAAAAAATATTTTAATCCCATTGAACCAAATTTTACTTCTTAATGAAAACCATGTATGTAGGATTTTTTAAAATCAAATCACAGAAGTGGTAATGTTTCATTTAAACAAAAAATCAGTTTTTAACAACCAAATAGTGGTTTCACTATTCATCAAAAATTGAAGTTTTTCAGAACAATGCCAAAACTTCACCCTAAGATATAATTGATATTCCAAATTAAAAAATGATGTCTATTTTACAAAATTCAAAAAATATAAGTTTCATTAATTAATTTTATAATTAATTCCCGCTGTCACAACAAATAGTGTGTTTTTAAGAAACAATATATATCAAAATATTGACAATTCTTTATGTCCAATTTCAAAGTGAAATTAATTATAATGACCACCATTGGATAAAATGGTAAATATATATTATAATTATACTTTAAAACCACTCAATAGTATAATTTATCACTATAAATTATTTTTATTAAAAAAGTTTTTTTTAAGTATTTTTCATTATTCATAAAAAATTGGAAGTTCTCAGAAAAATACCAAAAATTCAACATAGGCTAATTTCGAAATTCCGAATCCAAAAATGAAGTCCATTTTGAAATATAAAATATATATAAATTTCAGAAATTGGGTATTACTATTCATAATGGCTATTTTGATTAGTCGCGGTGTGTTAGAATCTCGAACTTGCGTACAATGCAAGCTATTGCATTATTGAAAGAGAAGCGTATCGTTGAAGCTCGTGGTGTTACATCAAATCCATGAAAAATTGATAATTATTTATCTATTTAAAAGAATGGAATTTTTCAAAGGAATGTAACTATGTAAATAACATGACCAAACCGAAAAAATAAGGCAAAGGATGAAAATATAGATACGATAATAAATGAAGTAAATATGAATTATATGATGACAAGATGATGGATTGATACTGAAGATATTGTTCATGTGTTCAAATATTTTTTGTTGTTCATAATATTTGAAAAAACTAATCTCATGATGGAAGCACACCTAAGAAAAAAACACATGCATAAATTTAGTAGTCATGGAATCATGGAACTAGTTTTTACTAATAAGATAATTAAAACAACCCAAAATGTATTTTAAATACCCATGATCCAAAATAATCATTTCTCATTTGAGTTTTTGTGTAAGATATTATTTTTATTTTCTTTTAAATATGAAAAGGTTATATTGTGTAAGGGATGTATTTTTTGGGAGAAGAGGTTTTCTAGTGGAGTCACGTATGAGCTATCTACAAATAATATTGTTAATGACTCTTCTTATTTGATTGAGTTATATATTTAATGGAATGATTATTTGGAACATTATAATTATAATTCAATAAAACTAAGTAATAAATTTAAAATTACTAATTTTTTATGTGATTTTAAAAAATGTAAAACATGTTTAGACTATAAAGTAGATGAAACATTTCAATGTGTTAAGAAAAAATCAGATATACTATAATTATTGTATTTTTATATTTTTAAATTAAATAGATTGTTAACTCATGGTAGAAAAAAGTATTATTTTAGTTTTTTTGATGATTATAGTAGATGATTAAATTAATATCATTTTAGAACAATAGTTAAATCCATTAATATGTTTATGAAATATAAATATAAATATTAAAATGAAATAAAAAAATGTTTAATGTTTTACAATCAGATAGTTCAAGTGAATATTATATGAATTAATTTAATGATTCTTTTAAATAAAATACTATGATTCATAAAATTATTGATCCATATAAACCTCTTTAAATGGTATAATTGAAAAGAAAATTATACTTGGGTACAAATTGTAAATTTCATGTTTAGTAAATAAATTTACAATTAAATTTATGTGGTGAAGATTTATTAAATTTATACCATAATTGATATAGAATTCTATATAGGAAGATTAAATTATCACCTTATGAAATTTGGAATGGAAAAGACCTAATATTCCATATTTTAAAGTGCGGGGGTGTTTGTATTATTATATATTTCCTAATTACAAAATATTTAAAATTGGAAATTTAGAAATTAATTGTGTGAATATTGGTTATGTATAAAATTCAAAAGAATATGGAGTTACTAAATAGGAAGATAATGCCTTTGTAAAATCAAGGTTTGCAGAGTTTTAAAAAATATTATTAATATAATTAGGAGTATTTTATTTTTTATACTTCTATCACTTATATTCAATCTTACTCATATATAATAAAATAGAATAACAAGTAATATCAAGTTTTACCAAAAACATATTACATAACTTGGGAAGTAGAAACATCTATATAGATATTTTATTTCCCTACATTCCAATATTTTACATGTTGGGGGAGATAAAAATGATCATATTTTGATTAAATATCATTTGGTATTAACTATAGAGGATGGACCAAAGGCATATAACTATGTTAGGAATTATAGAGATGTTCTTTTTAATGAAATAATAAATTAATGATGAAATGAATTCCATTATGGGGAATAATAATTGGGTCATTGTAGATATTCCAAGATGGTCAAATCCTTTTTATTGAAAATAGATATTTATAAAGAAGTATGATTCCAATGTTTAAAATCAATTTCTTAAAGAAATAGTTCTCAAATAATATTTCAAAAAAAAAAATAATGGATTGGATATTTTGATAATTATGCTTTTGTATCTCAATTTACTTCAATAAGGATTTTATTTTCCATAGATTAAATTTTTTATTTATATGCTTTTTAAATGGATTTTAAAAATTCAAATTTAAATATATATTTAAATGATGTTTATTATATGGAAATAGAAAAAGGTTTTATTATAAGGAAAAGAATGTATGAAAAATAATTAACTTTCAATTTATCCTTAGAAAAGCTATAAATTAATTGCATGAAAAATTTTATTTTATTATATTATTTAATTATTTGATACATAAAAATCATGAATAATGTATTATTCATTTTTTTACTAAATAATATAGAGTTTTTTATGAGTCTATATGTAGATTATGTGTTTATTTTAGGAATATGTATTACTGGCG
Source organism: Viscum album (assembly GCA_963277665.1). Taxonomy (NCBI): domain Eukaryota; kingdom Viridiplantae; phylum Streptophyta; class Magnoliopsida; order Santalales; family Viscaceae; genus Viscum; species Viscum album. The sequence goes on along the minus strand of OY728157.1, from coordinate 1,508,218,253 downwards.
TAAATGAGACAAAAAAATTATCGATCATCTATGTTTAAAATGAAGGACCATAGACTATTTGATACTAGTATTGGTATTAAAGGTAGAAAAAATAGCAGTGGTTACTCTTTAATTTATTCTCTTTACACTAAATGGTTTTTGAAAAAATTCAATCAACCCAGTTTAATGATTTTAATACTCCATTCAATTAATGTTTTGAACTATTGGGTTGATTCATCAAAAAAACTGAATATGATATTGAAATTGTTTCTTTGTTGTATGCTATGCATTTTACTTTACCTAATATTATATTTTTCATTTTTAAAATGAGTATATATAATAATAATATTTTTTTGATGACTGGAAATGTATAATTCCAATTTTGGATATTTAAAGAAGAATAAATATTTATATTTGTTAAAAAATTATTATCAATCTATTTTAGAAGAGAAAAACTATGAAAGTTGGTTTTATAGTGTTGGAGACATTCAGTCCACATCTGGACCCTAATAGACACATGGAGGGTGTGATGCTTAATGGGATAAATACAAAAAATCATTTATTTTACATTGAATTATATAGTCAATGTTTATTTCTTTATAGTTATGTGTAATAGAATATTAATGGACTAGGAATCTATTAATGGATATGAAATTATGGAATAGTCCAATTCCTCCAATTTTTATCAATTTGGATAATAAATAAACTTTATCAAAGGAATATAGTTCCATATATAATGGGAAGTGTAAATATATTGGTTTGACACATGATTATGTGAGATAATTGTCACAAGATTGTACCATAACAATTGTTAATGTTAGATAATGTAAAAATAGTATTGATCCATTTATAAAAAACTCTATAAAGAAAGATCATGTGTCCAACTAACTATCTTATGAGATTAAAAACCATTGAATAAATCATTTTCAATTGGAAAAGCAGAACCTTCTTTACATATATTCTAATCAATGTGTTTATTAGTAAAAAAATATCCATACATGATTAGTTCTATTGAATATTATAACTCCAGAAACATGATTATATTAGTGTAACTGGTTATGTAATGTATATTATGCACTAAAATTGACCTGATATTAAATTTTCAATATGTAAAATTAATAGATATACTAGTAATCCTTTTGTGTATCATGTGACATGTATAACGAGAATCATTAAATCTGAAAGATGAATTTTTTTTGTTTATACAGTAATGATTATACAACTATATTAGAAGGATACATGGATTCAGGTAGAATTACTAGTGTTATAGATAATAAATTCACATAGATATATTTACATACTCATGGAGGATGTGTTGATTGCTAAAAAATTATGAAACAAGAATGTATTTAACATTCGATTATGGAGTAAGAGTACATTTCCATAGAAGCATGTGGAAAGGAAGCTGAATGGATTTGGAATCTGTTATTGGATATTAAATTAGATCCTTGTCCAATTCCTCCTATTTTAATAAAATTTATCAGTTAAGAAACTTTGTCAAAGATGTATAATTTTATGTACAATGGTATTATAAGATATGTATGGTGATGAAATAATTATTTGAGACAATTGTAACAAGATCGTATTATAACAATTACTTATGTGAGATCATGTAAATAACATATGGATCTAATTACAAAATTTATATCAATATATATCATTCTTATAACTAAGAAATAGATGTATTCAAGACCCATTAAAGAAATAGTTTTATAATTGAACCCAATAAACAATCATTATGAATATTATAATAAAAGTGTTTAATGGTAAAAAATAAGTTACAAAGTTGGTTATTGATAATTATATTATATCCCCAACTTTATGGGGTAAATATTTCTTGTTATGGAAATTTTTTGAGTTTTAAAACCTTAAAAAAATATTTATACTCAATGATTTAGGTGTTCTAAATAATAGAAACTAATTGGAATATTTTCTTTATGTGAACATAGAAGCAACATCGTTTCTTATAGAAGTTAATGGGATTAATCTATATAGAGTTGCTGAAAAAGATATAAACACATGGCCATAATTATTCTATAAAAGGAATTATTCGATATAAATATCATTGTATATATGATATATTAAGTTTATTATACAAGTTAATAAGATTAATTTTTAAAAAACTTTTAAATATGATAATACTTTTAGAAATTTACTACCATGTAGACATTTAAATTGAATGATACCCATTATATATTTAATAATTTATTCTTTATATAGAACACTGAACTTTAATATAATTTTTTTGGGGGTTATTATCATTTAATTTATTTAGTATTAAAATGGGTGGTTTAATTTAGAAAATGAAGGATGATGTTATTTTAAAATATTAGACATTGGGAATCCCGTATTGGTACATGTATAAATAGAATAATTGTTAATAACATTTTCCTAAATAAAATGTGCGAACATTATTAGAAAAGTTTCATATAATTATAGTTTTTATTAAAATATTTTTATAATATATTATTATATATAATTAACAAACTAAATGAAATAAAATATTTTTAAAAATAGAAACAGAAAATGATTAAATTAGTCATAATAATTAGAATCTGAAATTCAAAATCCAAATGGATTCCTCCTTCCAAAAGTGGTATTGTTTTGATAGAATAAAAATATCATTTAATGAAAATAGTGGGATAAATTTCTTTAAAACCACAGTTATGTTTACTACAGATAAAAGTGATATTCAGATCATCAATGGTTAATCTTTCCAATAAATATTTTTCTATAAATATTCATCAATTATCATTATAGTGGGACTTCCATAATTGGTGTTCATCATTCCCAAAACCCTTGTGACTTCCTTGAAGAGAGTTTCCTCTAAGAACACTACACCAACATGTGGGGGTGGATCAAACCCTTTTAAATAGTGAATAGAATTCACACATCATGGTTTTGAATCCTCTACTATCATCTCCACCTTATATTATTTTTTTCAAATGTGTTCCGTATTGTTTTTCACACCACCCACAATGCAACACTATTCAAACCTTCAAAAGTATTCCATACATAAGACCATCACCATGATCCCTCTTTAAAAATGTATCCTCACATATATCCACCTAAAGTAGCATCCATACATTAACCACATGATACAACTGCTTCCAGAATATCTTATGCATGAAATTCCAATTTAAGATTTGATGCAAAACATCCCAAAAACCATCCAAAATCAATTGATTTTTTAAAGATTTTAGGGTTTGATCCCTAAGAACTAATTATTATTAAGTATTAATTACTTATTATTTATTATTCATTACCTCTAATTATTATTTGTTAATGTTAAATATTACGAATTACTTAATTATTATAAAATATAAATAAACTTTGAATTATCAATATTATTAATAAACTAATAACAATATATTAATTATAGATAATTTTTATTAATTAATATTTATTATTTATTAATTTTTAATTATTAATATTTTCTTAAAAAATAATTTAAAATCATATTTAATTTTTTATTAATTAATTAATTAATAATTACTATTAATTGATTAATAATTATAAATTATTTAAGAATCAAAATTACATATTTATTACTATTGTTTCATATATATTATTATTTAATAATTATAAATTTTAGCTTATTAATAAATATTTACTAAATAGTTATTACTATATATAAGTAATATTCATGATTTATTAAATAATATTACTTTGAAATTAACAGTTAATAATTATAAAAAGTTATTAAAAAATATTTAAGAATTTATAATACAATTATATTGAAATTTTTATAATAGATTTTTATTGTCATATGATTTAAATAACATTTATTTACATATTATATCATGAAAATTCATTTTTTAGAGTAGCGAGGGTATAGAGAGATGTGTATGATAAGGTATGTTTAGTGTCATTATGAGTAACATCATGGGAATCATTGATATAATCTATAATAAAATGAAACTAAGAAAAAATAAATACTAAATAATAAAAAAATAAAAGTTTTATTTTCTATAATTAATATTTTTTACCAATTAGTATTTATATTTTTAATAATTCATATATTATAAAAATTAATTTATATTAAAAACATTATTTTACAAAGGTACCTATATCAACAGTCATTGACTATGAATACTATAGATATCATGAAATGTTGTAGTAGCACAATTATACATGTGTCCAACCATTGTAATCGCACAAACATTTCTATAGACCTACCACCTTGACAGAATCAACAACAAGCTCCATGATTGTGGTTATATCTAGTTTTTAGGGTAAAGGGGATTGTAGCTATTGTTTTGGAACTTGAAAATAGTTCTATTTTATCATAGTTTCAAATTACTTGATTTAGATTTTAGACAACCTAAATCCACTATTTACCCTAAACAACTGCATTTGGATGCTTTGGGTGAACTCTAGAGAAATTAATGGGTGATTTCTAAGTTTCGTTATCCTTGAATTATAGAATTATTCATGTAACTGAGTTGATAAAATTATATATCAAATTTATTAAAATATAAAGACCTCTTTCCTTATAATAATTTATGATATCTTCTATATCTCTATTTCTCTTAGAATTTGGATGTGAAAATTAATCAATAGTTATATTATGATATTTAATTTTTATTAATATAGAATTTGAGTATTTATGTGTGGGATTGACAAATGTTCATCCATGTGTGATCATAGATCTTAATGAGTTATGTGATCCTAACCAATACTTTTTCTATTTCATGTGAATTTATATGATTTTTTTATTTCATGGAAGGTAAATTATCTAATATAAATAGTTAAATAAAAAAAAATTTAACTGAATGAAAGCTTATTTTGGTGGGTTTTTATAAAATTAATGTATTAGGGTTGGGGATTTACCTAATGGGATCAATGAAAATACTATATATGAATTATTAATTATTTAATAATAATTTGATTAGGTGATTTATTTTAATGGATTTATTATTTTGTTTAATTAAAACATGACTACAATTAAGGTATAAAACAAAATGATAATTTAGATAAGAGCCACTATATATTAGATATATGGTTTCATTAGCTTTATTGTAACTTAACCATGAAGTGAGGATATATGAAATGTAACCTATTTATTTAAATATTATGATGATATAAATTATGATGATCACATAGTATTGAAATAATGATATCCCTTAGAAAAATTGTTTTTGTTGTTATGTTGAAATGTTTTGTTTGGAGTGGTATTGTGGGTAAATATATTCTATGTTAAAATGGGATTCTCAAGTAAATTTGGATGTTAGGGAAACATAATAGAATATGGTAAAATATATTCCCATGTTGGATGTGAATAACTTACTTTTTTAAATATGTAGTTGATCTATATTTTGTTTTTTTACTTATGTTGATATGTTCAGAAATATGGGGTGATGATTTTATTGAAATAGTTATTTTACATATGGATTTTATCCTTTATTTATTAGATTATTGTATTATGTGATATTTTTTATATAAAATATAGATCCTATAAGGGGGAATTATTTATTACATATTCAAAAGGTGGTATGGAGGGATATTATATTCCCTAAGGAATATTTTTCTATTAATAAAAGTATGGATTTTTATGTTTCAACTATATTATAATATATTTTTTTATAAATTTTTAATGGTTATTTTTTAGAGTTAAAATTATTTAACATATAAAAATGGATAATAATTGTGATTCTAATTATATATAAATATAATTCATAGTGTTATTATTGTGCTTATTAACTTATCATGGGAGAGGTTATAGGAGGAACATGTAGGGTATTTTTGTTACACAGAATACTTAAATATGTTTTTTAGTCTTACTAGAGCACTTTTAAGGTGGGATTGAGTATCCCTATATCATGAATTTAGTTTTCAAGCTAGTGTAAATAGAGTTTTACATGTGAATATTTTTTTTATTTTTTATTTATATACCATGTTTTTGTATCACATAACACATTAATAAATTCATTGGGTTTGAAATTTCATGTATGTCCTTTGTAATGAAAAAAAGGTTTTGTTAATGAAAATTACCATCATATAATTAGGACATATAATCACATGAAATCACAACACAATGAATTACTAATTAATATGTCGCATTTAAACATAATATTGTCACTCTTGTGATTTGAAGTTTGAAAATTTGAAATACACGGTTGCATTCAAGGTGTTTTTTGGGGTCCGATGGAACAAACATAATTTTTGGTGAATAGTAATGTACCCTTAGGAATAGTAACCTACTCTTATGAATAGTAATAAGAACCTTATTAATATTAAAATTTCCAAAATAATATTAACCTCACCCATTGATTTATAAATAAAATTTAGTCATTTTACAAGTGATAATATGACTATAATATAACTGTTGGTATTTTTGTAAGTCATTTATAATTAATTACTTTAAATAAAAATTTATTATTCTGAATGGTGTTAATAATTTATCAATTTTATTTCTTAGGGTTTTAATATAATTTTATAAGACCTTATGTAATATTTAAAAACACTATAAAATCAGTTATAGTGAATATTTGGGATATTTCTAAAATACTTGAATTTTTTATGAATAGTAAAATATGATAATTAAAGATAAATGCTAAAAACTAAATTTCTGCATCATACTTGAGTCATGGATGATGTAAATTTCCATTGGTTTGAACTCACATGCACATATTACTATTTTTGGTCACAATAATCACTACTATTTCTTGTATTATGGAAAAATAATAAACTAATGATTAAAATATTAAGAAAACCCTCCTCCCCTCCACTACAAAAACCACCCACACTCCCCTCTTTTGTTCACTACTCTAAATACATATTCCTTACTTAAATTATTCCCAAATATCTTTCAAATATCACCCCCATGTCAATAATCCTTTGGACTCCTCAAAAGACCAAATCCTATCCCCTTAAGAGGCTCTCAAGGAAGATTGAATCAAGAGGTAGTACCCTCTTTTCTTTTACTTCATTTTCTTTTCATCTTCCATTTATCTCTTTTCTTTCCTAACATCTCCTCATCCAAATAGTATGAAAAATCTAGTACCTTACATGTAATGGAATTTGATTATGCTAATGGGATAATTTATTATCATATCTCCATTCCCCTCATTTTTTACGAAAGAAATGAATACGCCGTCAGAGATGTGTTAATTTATCACATTCAAGGATGAAAAGTTATCAATTTTATTAAAATATTCAATTATGGTAATTGACCAATTTTTATGGTTGAAAAAAACTATTAAAAATTTATCTTTTTCTTATGTGATGTTGTATAATCCTTTTTCACACATTATGTAAAATAATAATTCAAAACAAGTTAATTGTGAAAAAAATCGCCAAATTAATCCATGTGTTTATCAATAGTGTTTTATATAATGACTCACCTTCAATAAAAATAACCAAATTAATTTTATAACCATGCAATCTTATCGATGTTTACTAATATCATACAACTTCAATTATGGAAAACCGTTCTCATCTTACATATTTATTCGAACATGAATATAAGTGAACCAATCATTAAGACCAAGGAAGAAAACACTCCCAAACAATTAATTGAATCTCATAACCCATCAAAAAGGTTATGAATGAAATATAAAAGGTTCTACTAAATAATTTACATGTAAAATAGATTCTTTAATTATTAATTAATGAACATAATTTGATTATTTAAGTCATTAAGATAAAGTGAATAACAACATCAGGCTTAATGTAAAGGATCCTCTTTATCTCACTTTTATTCAAGAATGTCCTCTATGTTATGCCTTTTTATGTCTAATACCTAATCATTGGGTATAATTTCTCAACTCTCACATACATCGATTATGATGTATAAGTTATTAAAAACTTATTTCTCTCACATTTATCCCTCTTAAGTACACCCGATACCATGCCGATAATCTTTAATGGATTCTACTCGAACCTCATTTGTTCCTTCAGGTTTACTTATCTTCCCTTTTACAGAAATGAAGGTATTTTATATTTTAATGTGAATCTTATAAATGTTGTATATATTTACAAAATTATTTTATTAAGGCCATTTAATCATTCTATTTCACGGATATACATGTTTTTATGTGATTCCCTTCTCAATACTACCTGATAAGAAAACCTGTTTTGAGGGAACTTCCCGAATTCTTAACCAATTTCAAGTATACTCTATATTATGTTATATTACACCATTATCATTATAAAATAATTTATTTTAATTATTAAAACCTTATTTTTTCACTTCTGGTTTTATATAAAGGATTTATCCCTTTTTATTTTAAAGGCTCTATAGTATTTTCTTTAAAACATCACAAACATGATTTAATGCTAAAATTTCTTAAATACATTCCCAACATGTTGTCACTTATACATGACATCACTTACCCTGATACATGACTATTTTAACTTATGATTTTACATGCATATTTTAGTTCCTTTCTTTCATGGACACTTTTATGATATGGCCGTTTGTTATGCTTTATGACATGATTGTGGTACTCATTTTTTTCCACGGGTAACCCTTAAGTTTTTTTAAAACTGATTATGTATGATTATTTATGTGGAAAAAATTGTAATGAAAATTTAAGATGGGTGTTCCCAAATATAACTCTAATGTATTGGGTAGATTTCAGTGTCCTGAGACATTATGTGCAGCGGTCTTGGCGGTTAGCCTTGACTTGTGCTACCTTGTTCGACTGTCTTGGCAGTATCCTTGGCTTTTGATACCATGTGAAACAGTCTTCTAAATTAGCCTTGAATCATTCTAAATTCATGGTTTATATTTCTTCTACATTACTATGAATCCATGTTTACATGATTACATGTTTATATGTTATGATTCCATATGTTACATGCCTTTATATTTCATCATGTCATGCTTTCTATCCCATGTGATAATGCTTTGTTCTTATGGTTATTTCTTTACTAGGATATTTAGATCATCACTTTGTTCATGTTTTCCCCAGGGTACCCTATGTAGATGTTTGATCACAATGGGTGTTAGGATCTCTTTATTAAGATTAAATAAATACACATTTTTTGTCCCTTGTATTAAGTTTTATGTACCTAGTCTTCAAAAACACTAGAATTCACCATACTTAGAAAGTATTATAATGTATAATAAGGCTTAAAATCATGTAATGTTATATTCAAAAGGCTCGGGTCACTATATTTGGAATAAAAAAATGGTCTAGTTATTTATGGATATTAGTAATAGAAAACATTAGTAAGAACCTTATGGATGAGACTAATTGTAGGAAAACATCCCTAAATTTTGCTATGTATAGAGTATTTGGTTTATCAAGAAAATATATCCCTATCTAGATACTAACAGGAAGAGGTGGCTCTGGCACAACTGTATGCAGGGGTAAGATCCAAAAACACCTCATTGAGCTAAACTGGAATGAGAACTAATGAACAAAAACGTGCCTTTCTATACTCTTGGATTGACACACTAGGGGGACATGCTTGGGTAAATTCGTGAGAATGGTACAAACGGTAATTAAGGGAGTAAAAAATCTCATAAAAATATAAGTTAAGAAATAGATCAAGGTTACCCTAGATTTAAGCCTATGAAATTACAAGCTAGGATATACATCTCCTTTATAAGTTTATCCTCTTATGTTCAAAGTTTTTTTTGATAAATATCTAAGTATAAAATCTATTTAATTATAAATTTTCTTCTTATTTAACATATTTAAATAGAATAACTCATGAAAAAAATCAATGTGATAGGGAATGTGAAGATTTCTCTAACAATATGCCTAATATAATGGGAGAGGGTGCTCAAAACATCATGACAGTACTTCCTCAGCTAGCTAAAATAATGAATAGTAACTTGATTCATGTGGAACACCCTCCCCCTCTAAGTAAATAGAATGTTTCCATTTAATAATTCATGCATCAAAGGACTCCCATGTTTAGTGAATCTTCTGATACCCTCTTCAAAAAATAGTGTATTAACTCCATTGAAAAGATATTCTATGTCCTCCAGTGCTAAAAAGAAGAGAAAGTCATATTGGAGATATATATTTTTGATGGGGAAGATGATCAGTGGTAGAAACTAATCAAGAATAAGAATCCCCAGGAGAAAATTGATTCTGTGGATTGGGTGTAATTCAAGAGAATGTTTTTCAATAAATATTTCCCCCAAACACTCCATCTGAAGAGAGAAAGAGAGTTCCTCGGACTCAAGAAGAATGAAGTCGAGTCAATCAGGGTGTATAAAGAAAAATTCACATGGCTTGAATGGTAAGTCTCTGGATTTTTCTTGAAAACTAAAAGTAAGGTGTATTGCTTTTTTAGCAGACAAATGCCAAGTCTGCGAAAAGAGTTCGTGATTCGAGACTTTGACAGTTATGGGGATATTGTTTGGTGTACCCTCAAGGTTGAAATGGATATTAGAGAGTCTCAGTGGTATCATGGTATTGGTGATAAGAAGGGGAAAATTGAATCTAATTTGGGTGGTCTTGTAAATAAATTCAATGATGGAAATAAGACTGATCATCCAATGTGTAAAAATTGTGGGAAAAAGAATCTTGGGAACTATCTAATGGGAACCAGAAAGTACTTAAAATTTGGGAAGTTGGGACATCTAGATAAAAACTGCTGATGAGATATAAATAATCCCGATGTTTTAGAAGAATAAAGGAATGCTCAGATTAACAATCACCCTGTAGTGCAGTGTTACAACTTCAAGGAACATGAACATTATGAAAACAATTTCCCTAAACTAATGGTTTTATTAGGAAATAAAAAACAACCTACAAGGAAACAAGGAAGGTATTATTCTATTACAACCACTGAGGTGGAGTTGGAAAATGATGTAGTAATAGGTACTCTAGTTATTCATTCATGGAGATTGACCATACTATTTGATTCTGGTTTTGCACATTCTTTCATATATTTCATGTTTAATAGAAATATTCAAATACCACCTCACAATTTGGATGATAAGTTAACTATGAGAACAATGAATGGGGAAATTATTGTGTCCATGGTTTATAACTCTTCTCTGGTTAACATGTTAAAACTGAACCACCCAATAAATATCGTAATACTTCCATTAGTGGAGTTTGATGCTATATTGGGCATGGATTGTCTATCTTTATACAAATCCAACATCAACTACCACGAAAGGGAGATCCCTCTTCCCATCACGAAGCATCCTAAAATTCTTTTAATATATAAGGGGGAAGATGAATCTCTTTTAGAATAATTGTCTCATGTGTGGATATTAATTCCTTATGATCAAGCATTTCCAACTCAAATGAGTGATATAATGGATATAATCATGCTTGAAGACATGCCCATCCTGATGGATTACACTGATGTGTTCCCCGAATAGTTGTTTGATCTTCCTCTTAATCGAGAGGTTGAGTTCCAAATTGAACTTATTCTTAGATCTATTCCTATATCAAAGACACTGTATAGAATGACTACCATAGATCTAGAAGAGCTGAAAAAGAAGTTATAGGAGAATCTGGAGAAGGTTTTTATATGTCCTAGGGCTTCACCATGGGGTGCGCTAGTCCTCTTTGTTAAGAAGACCTATGGATCAATTCACCTCTGCATTGATTATCATGATCTCAATAAGATCACAACAAAGAACAAGTATCCCATTCCACATATAGATTAATTTTTTGATCAACTTCCTGGGGACAGTTATTTCTCTAAGGTGGACCATCGTTCGTGATATCTCCAATTAAAGGTGAGGAAAGAAGATATTCCAAAGACTGCCTTTAAAACGAGGTACGGACACTATGAGTGCATAATGATGCCTTTTGGACTCTCTAATTTTCTATAAATTTTCAAGGATTTAATGAATATAGTCTTTAGATATTACCTTGAAAAATTTTTGGTAGTCATTATTGATGATAATATGATATACTCCAAGAACAAGGAGGAACATGAGGATTATTTGAATATTTTTTTAAAGTCTTTGTGAAGGGAGAAGTTGTAGGAAAAGTACAATAAATGTGCATTCTGGATGGAGGAATTATTATTCTTGGGGTATGTTATCACCAAAAAAATGATATTTTTGGACCCTTCCAAAATAAAAACAATTGAAGAGTGGCACATGCCAACATCTGTAATGGAGATCCGTAGATTTTTGGATCTATCTGGGTATTACCGATGATTTGTGAATACCTTTTCACAATTTTCATACCCGATGACCAATATTACATGGAAGTGAGTAATGTTTTTCAAGACTCAGGAATGTGAAGGCAGTTTTGAGTATTTGAAAAAGAGGCTAATCAATGCACCAATAGTCACACTCCCAAAAAGTGGAGAAATATTTTTGGTGTATAATGATGCTTAAAAGAAGGGATTATGCTATGTGTTAATAAAAAATTATAATGTGATATCCTACACCTCAAGATATATGAAAATCCATGAGAAAAATGATCCTATGCATGATTTGGAGTTGGCAGTTGTGATCTTTGAATTAAAATATAATGGAATTATCCTTATGAAGAGAAGTGTGAGATATATACGGATCACAAGATTCTAAAATATATATTCACACAAAAAATGATTAATATGTGAAATAGAATATGGATAGATGGATCATCATGAATTATGAATGCTCAATCCACTACCATCTCGGTAAGGGAAATATGGTGGTAGATTCTCTGAGTAGAAATGTCCATGCATCTTTATCAATGATGATAATTGAAAAGGATCTGATCTTATTATATTTTTATAGTATGGACATGGGAATCATTAATGGAGGAACATCATCAATATTTTATCAAATGATTTCACAGTCAACCGTCATGGAGAAAATAAAGGATTCTCAAAGAAAAGACATGGAAATTAAAAAAAATGGGGGAAGCCATTAAAAATGGGAAATACTCTAAGTCTATTATTGATGAAGAAGGAGTTTTAAGATGTGGATCAAAATTATGTGTACCATCTGATATAGAGATAAATGAGGAGTTTTTGAATTATTAACATAGCTCAACCTTCTCTATTCACTTACGAAGCACAAAGATGTATTGAGATCTCCAAGAGAACTTTTTCTAGGACAATATGAAGAAGAATATTGCTGAATATACCTCAAAGTGCATGGTAGGTCAATAAGTGAATACTAAAAGACATAAGTTCAAGGGTATGATGCAACCACTACCCATACCAACATGGAAGTGGGAGAACATCACCATGGACATTGTCACTATAATTCCAAGGACATCAAAAAAAACAATGCTATATGGGTCATTGTGGATTGTATTACAAATATATATAGCTCACTTTATCTCAATTCGATAGGAATTATCATTTGGTAAACTTTCAAAGAGATATATCAAATAGGTGGAAGAAATGAATGGAGTACCACTATCTATTGTATCATATCAAGATCCGAGATTCACCTTGATGTTCTGGATAAGTCTCCAACATGATCTAAGCATTGTACTAAACTTTAGTACGACCTATAATCCTCAAACCGATGGCCAATATGAGAGAAGTTTTTAGACACTAATTGATACGTTGAGAGAATTTTCTATGAACTTCAATAGATGATGGGACCAAAAACTTTGACTGGTTGAATTCTCCTACAATAATTGTTTTTACTCAAGTATCCGAATGGAAACATTCAAAGAACTTTCTAGAAAAATGTGTAAAACACCTATATGTTGGGATGACGTCAGTGATGATAAACCTCCTAGACCTGAAATGGTCGAAGAAATGGTAGAGAAGTTGAAAACCATTCAGCATCACATCAAGGTAGCCCAAGGCCGAAAAAAGAGTTATGCATACAATCGTCAATGAAACATTGAGTTCAAAGTTGGATACATAGTATTTCTTTAGATATCTACATGGAATAAGGCGATGAGATTTGGGAAGAAAGGAAAGATAAGTCCCAAGTACATCAGTGCCATCGAAATCATTGATTGAGTTAGATATGTGTCCTATCGACTGACACTTACACGTACCAAGTCCAAAGTACCTGATGTCTTTCATGTAACCCTCTTAAAGAAGTACATACCAGACCCGAAACATGTACTCTCTTAAGAGGTGGTACAGTTAGAGGATGATATTTCATACGAGGAGTATCTAGTGAAGATCTTGGATCGTAGAGATAAAGTTCAATGTGACAAGACTACTCACCTGGTTGAAGTAATATATCAGAACCATATGTATGAAGAGGAAACATGTGAATTGGAATAGGTAATGAAGGAAAAATACCCAAACCTATTTATGGATTAGAATAAAAAAAGAAATTTCGAGGGTAAAATTTCATAAGGGGGAATAATGTAACGACCCAATGTTTTATCAATGGAAATTTACATCTTATAAATATGTCATATAATCACATGAAATCACAAAACAATGAACTACTAAGTACTATGTGACCTTTAAACATGATATTGTCACTTATGAGATTTGAATTTCAAAAATCTAACATACACAGTTGCATTCAGGGTTGTTTTTGGGGTCTGATGGAACATAATTTATTTTTGGTGAATAGTAACCTACCATTATGAATAGTAACACACCCTTATTAATAGTAATATGAACCTTATGAATTAAAATATTCATAAATAATAGGTACCTCACCCATGAATGTATAAATAAAATTTATGCATCTTATAAGTGATAACATGAGCATAATAAAAGTATTTTTATTTTGGTAAGTCATAAATAGGCAATTAAAATTAATTAGTTAATTTAAATAAAAATTTATTTTTTATAAAATGTGTTCATAAATTATCAATTTTATGTCTTTTTGTTTTAATATAATCTTATTAGACCATATTTAATTTTGAAAACATCATCAGATCTGTTATAGTTTTACAAAACGTATTTTTCAAATAAATTATGATTTTAATTAAAAATTAAATTAATCATATTTAGAAAATTATTTATGAAAAATATATTTCATTTTTTCATTATACACGTCAAAAAATGGATAGGGTGAATATTTTGTTTTTTTAAATATTTGAATTTTTTATGAATAGTAAAATAGAATAATTTACAAAAAATGTTAACACCTGAATTTCTACAAAATTATTGAGTCTTGGATGATGTAAACATCCATTGGTTTGAACTCACATGCACATATTAATATTATTGTGTCATAAGAATTATTAATATTGCTTATCTTGTGTAAAATAATAAACTAATGATTAAAATATTAAGAGAACCCTCATCCCTTCCACTATAAAAACCAACCACACTACCTTCTTCTCTTAACTCCTCTTAATCTTTGTTCCTTAATTTAATTATTATGAAATATATCCACAACATACTCCTCCATGTCCAGAAGCCTTATTTCTCCTCAAAATTCCAAATCATATCCCCTTAAGAGGCTTATAAACAAGATTGAATATAGAGGTAAACTCCTCTTTTCTTTTGTTTCATTTTCTTTTTCATGTTCCTTTGTTATATTTTTTTTCCTAACATCTCCTCATACAAATGGTATAAAAACTCTAGTACCATAAATGTATTGGAATTTTTTTATGATAATGGGATAATTTATTATCATCTCTTATTTCCTCTCATTTTTTACGAATGAAATAAAAACATCGTCTAAGATGTGTTAATTTATCACATTCAAGGATGATGGGTTATCAATTTCAATTAACATATTCAATTCTGATAATGAAACAATTTTTATATTTGAAATAGATTATTGAACATTTATTTAATATTATGTGATGTTTTGGAATCCATTTTCACACATGAAATAAAATAATAATATAGAACTAGTTAATTGTGAGCAAAATCGCCAAAATTATCCAAGAGTTTATCATTAATGTATTTTCTAATGACTCAACTTCACTACAAATAAAAAAATAAATTTTATAACCATTTAATCTTATATATGTTACCTAATATCATATAACTTTAATTCTGGACATTGATTCTCATCTTACATATTTATTCAAACATGAATATAAGTGAAACGATCATTAAAACTAAGGAAGCAAACTCTCCAAAACATTAAAATTGAATCTCATAACCAATCAAAAAGGTTATGAATGAACTCCAAAAGATTATAATAAATCAGTTACATGTAAAATAGGGCCTGGAATTATTAATTAATGAACCTAATTTTATTATTCAGGCCATTAATATCAAGCGAAGAACACCATCAGACTTAAGGTAAGGGATCCTCTCTATTTCACTTTATTCAAGAATGTTTTCTATATCATGCCCTTTTATGAGTAATTCCTAATTATGGGGCATGATTTATATTATCCAAAATAATTCCCTACTGATGTATATGTGATGATAAACCCCATTATCTATCATTACTCCTTCTTAAGTACACCTGATACCATGCTGATAATCTGTATGGGATTCTACCCAAACCTTCTTTATTCCATTGGGTTCCTTATCATCCCTTTTACCAAAAATTAAGTTATATTATATTTTTATGTGCATATTAAAATTTCTGTGAACATGTACCAAATTCATTTATGAATACCATTTCATCATTCACTTTTGAGGATATACGTGTTTTTAAGTGATTCCTTCCTCAATACATCCTGATAAGCAAACATGTTTTGAGGGAACTTCCCAAATTTTTACCCAATTTCAAGTGCACTCAAATTATGTTTTATGCCACATTTTTCTTTATAAAATCAGACTTTTTAATGATTAAAACATTAATTTTTTCAATTCCATTTTTATATAATAGAATGTTCCCTTTTCTATTTAAAAGGCTCTATATTATTTTCATTAATACCACACAAAAATATTTTAATGCTAAAATTTATTAAATAATTTTCTTACATGTTGTCGCTTATACTTTACATCACATACCATGATACATTCATATTTTCCCTTATGAATTTCCATGTGTATTTTAGTTCCTTTATTT
This sequence comes from Viscum album, assembly GCA_963277665.1. Lineage (NCBI taxonomy): Eukaryota > Viridiplantae > Streptophyta > Magnoliopsida > Santalales > Viscaceae > Viscum > Viscum album. The sequence goes on along the minus strand of OY728157.1, from coordinate 1,508,201,491 downwards.
CATGGACACGTTTATGATACACCCATTTTTTATGCTTTATGACATGATTACGGTACCCAATTCATTACAGAGGTAACCCTTATGTTTATGTAAGATTTATTATGTATAATTATTTATATAGAAACATATTCCAAAAATGTTAATATGGGTGTGCCCAGATAGCACTCCAATTCATTGGGTAAATTTGAGTCAAATGAGACATTATGTGAGACGGTCTTGGAAGTCAGCCTTGACTTGTACTATCATGTGTAACAGTCTTGGAAAATAGCCTTGGCTTGTGCTACAATGTGAAATTGTCTTGGAGGATAGCCTTGACTCATTCTAAATTCATGTTTTATGTTTCTACCAAAATAATATGACTCCATGTTTATATGATTCTATGTGTATATGTTATGGTTCCATATGTTACATGCCTTTGTATATCATCATGTCATGCTTTCTATATCACGTGCTAATTCTTTTTTCTTATGGTTATTTTATTATTGGGACATTTAGCTCATCCATTTGTTCATTTATTACCCAGGGTACCCTATACAGATGTTTGATCATAATGGAAGTTAGGAGATCTTTATGAAGATTAAATAGAGAAGTGTTTTTCTATACCATGTTTTATGTTTTATGTACCTAGTATTCAAAGACACTAGAATTCATGATCCTTGTCTTGTACTCTGATGTAATTTTTTTCTTAAAATAGTGCAATGTTATATTTAAAAGTCTTGGGTTGATATATTCTTACACAGTAATCATATGATGTTGTTAACATTAACATTGAATAGCTTTATAAAAAATATAAAGACTGTAAGGCCTCCCATTAGAGAGAATTATTCACATAGTTTTATTGATTGAGGTTATGAATAAATATTATTACATTATTTTATTTGGTGACTGAGTTTAGGGTATTTAATGGGGTGGAAATTTCATTAGTTCTATCATGACCTCTCCCCCAGGTCCTGTACTGTGACTTCCCCAATCCCACCTTTTAAAGTCCAGGGGTTGGCGACTATCAATGAAGGTGTCAAACAACAATTGAGAGGCATTTTCCTAAGTACCTTTACACATCACACTCAACCACATCCCAAAAACTGAAATGGTAAACACGCATACCACTAAACAACCGATGAGTAAATTTTCAATATGTAGGTCAAATGTGCCATAATACAAAACCAACAAAATACTAACTAAAAAAATAGAAAGTACAAGGATATAGGGAAATACATCCGCTGAAAACCCCACATGATGGAAAGTGCAGAGTCACTACTGGAAGCTATAGAAGTATGCCCTACCTGCTTGATCTCACTTGGACCCACCAGGTCCAAGGACACCAAGCACAACGTCTAGGCATCGGTCATATTCAAAAGTCATGACACGTGCGGGAAAATATCATGCATGGGTGAGTAACATAATAATCAGTAGGGATCCAGAAACACAATGGGAAGATCACAATGTAAAGTATACACATGGGATTGTTAGCTCACCCATGTATAATCTAGAGTATAGAAAGAAAGACCATCAGTCGCAACACTGAACACAATCGACTACTGGGGAACTTATCCCTAATAAGTACCATGGGTATGTTGGGTCACACAAAGCCTCTCCCCATTGTGGGAATGTAGGGTCCCATAGAGATGCTTCCAACCTTGTCCATCATACTAAGGTACTCATCCCTTATGGGTACCATGGGTCTGTTGTGTCACATAAAACCACTCCCCTCCGTGGGTCTTCCGGGTCACATAGAGCTTCTTCCCGCTATTATATCATAGATGATCCATACAGGGATGCTTGTAGCTGATCCACACAGGGTCTCTTGTCAGCATAATTTGGGTCTCAGTCAACCGTTGGACTCACACACGTAGTGCACTTTATTTCAGGAGAAACCAATCCTCAATCCATTAATAGTATCTAAACTTCCATGAAAAACTTATTATAGTATTTCAATGTAACCGCATCCTGTCAAGGGTTCCAACACAACAAACAGATCGTCGATTAAATGCCCGATCGAAAATGTATTGGCTTTTTAGTAATCGAGGGCTGGTTGTGTCTACGCCTGGTCTGACTCCATTGGTCTGAGCTGACCAACCCGACCCAGTGGGCCTGCATGCCTCGGCCCATTTTGGCCGAACCGACCCAACTCAGATCAGGTCTAGACAGGCCTGGTCTAGCCTGGCCACTGGTCTGGTCCTATCGAGCCTTGCTGGACCTGGCGCAGTTCGAATTAGGGTCTAGCCCACCGGGTCGCCTGGAGACCCAGTTCCATCTGGCCTAGCCTGCAACAGGTGGGCTGGCTCATTCCCACCACGGGCCACCCAGTAGCCCAGTTTTATACCACTGGCCTGACTAGCAATAATGGTCTAGCTTTATTTCCATTTCGGGCTGCGTATCATCCGAGTTTGAGTTACCTGGTCAGGCCTACCCAGTGGGCCAGTCCATTCCATCCGGGACGCCTTGTGGTGTTCGGTTTAGTGCCCCATAGTTGGATAAGATAGCCATACTTTTTGGTCCTTTACACGTTCAATGGTAACATGCCAGTGGGAAAAATCGACCGATGTGGTGCGGGCTACTCCACCACCGTGGCCAGACTTCCGCATCCCTATGCAACAATCGCTGGCCCGCTATCGTTTCCGTGACCCGAGCTAGCCACGAAACGTCCTTCATTGCACCGTCATGGCATGCCACTACCTTCCTACGACCTCTACCCTAGGCCACCACTGGTTGTGTCTTTAGCAGACCACCAGGTCTCCTCCGGTGGTTTGTTCCTTGTGCTGTATTCATCTATAGCCTCCATAGGGTGCCACATTTTCTTTTGAGGCCTTGAAACCACTTCAAAGTCAACTTGGAGGTTTATCCATGAAAAAATTCACAAGGCAGAGGGGCTTATTACTTATTCATGTCAGCCTGTTCCCTCTACATTAATGTTTAAATTAGGGGGGTTTAAGAAAAAATAAATAATCCCAGTGAAAAATACCAATAAAAATCACCCTACTTCCAAAACAAGAAATCCACAGATCAAACTGTTCGTGGTTTGATTGACATTCAATATTTTAGAATGATGAATGGGGAAACTCAAAAAAACCCCTACTTAGGATAGATTCGTGCCAGAGGGAAACTTGTTGTTAGGGATGATCCATTCACAGAGATTCAAGAGTTCGAATCTGTCATCGTTCATCGCTCATTGGTCTTGTTCATCGAGGTGTGTAGATGTCACTAGAAATTAACTAGCATTCATTAGAGTGTATTCCTAACTATCTATTCATTAGAGGATTTCTATGTTTTTGATACTGTCTCTCCAACCCCTTTAATCTATTAAAATAGAAACGCATCGCAACATTTCTCTTATGATGTGTCATCATGTCGTAACACCATTTCAAAAATGAAACAGTATGTCAGTTATGATTTATTTAATGAGTTGTTATGCTTCACTTTAACGAGCTATTAAAGGAATTAATTTAATGTGAATTGTTATCACCTCTTCTCCCAACTATAGTGAGGATGTGTCACCCCACAATAGTGAAGGAAAAAATAATGTTTTTTGTTATTTATATTTTTCTCATGAAAATTTAGAAAAATAACTTTTCTAGTTAAACCTATCTGGTTGAATATATGTTCTTTATAAGTTAATCTCGATGTTTTGAGTTCAATGGTGCCTTAAAATTTTTGATCTGTGTACCCATTTAAATGATAAAAAACCCACCCACACGTTTATCTAAATGAACTAAGAAAAGTTTAAAAATATATTTAGAGATCACCAGGCCTTTGAATCAGGTGATGTTTGAGAATATAGTCTCAAAATAATCCCAATTAATTTTAAATAAAATTACATTAAATTTATAGGACATTTAATTACCCCACCTTCAGGGCTTCATGTCCCCGTAATCCAAGAAAAGCCCAAATAAACAAATGGGGGGGGGGGGGGGGGTACTGAGCATGACTCTGAGCCTCCCACTCCCATGTGCTCTCCTGAAGATTCTCATGCTACCACTGAACGTGCACTAGAGGAATCAACCATCGATGAGGGACCCTCTCCTTTCAATCCTTTATCTCAACTGCAAACACTACAAACATCTCCTCATTTCTAATGTCTATCTCTCCCTAATAGATGACATGTGATGGATCATGCACATACCTCCTCTACTGTGACACATTGAAAAAATAATGTACCTAGTGCATCTTTTGGGAAGAGCTAGCCGAAATGAATCCTTTCCAACTCTACTCAGAATCTATGAAGGTCTGATGAACCTTGCTGATAAATTTTCACCTAATCCAAATATCCACTATCCCCATTGGGGTGTGACCCCAAGGAACACATGGTCTCCCTCCTCAATTTCCAAGGGCCTATGTCTCCTGTCAGCATAATTTTTTTTCCTGCTTTGTGTAGTCCTCATCCTCTCCTAGATGATCTGCACTTTCTCAGTGGTAACCCATACCAACTCTGGACCCATGAGTGCTGACTCCCCTAGGTCTATCCAGCATAGAGGTGATCTACATGGACGCTGGTACAAAGTATCGAATGGTGCCATGCCAATGGTAGAGTGATAAATTTTTTTATATGAAAACTCTACCATTGGAATGAAATCCTCCCGAATATAACCAAATTCAAGGATTTAAGAACGAAGCATGTCCTACAAGGTCTGTATGGTCTGCTCTATCTGACCAATACTCTAGGGGTGAAAAGATGTACTCAAGCATAGATGATTCCCTAAGGCCTCTTGTAATCCCTTCCACAGCCAGGATATGAACCAACCATCAAATTATGAGATGATAATCAAGGGAACCCTATAAAGAATAACTATCTCATTGAAGTAGAGGTGTCCCAAGACCTCTACTAATACCTGGTCTTGGATGGATAGGAAGTGAGCCGACTTGGTGAGTCAGTCAATGATCACCCAGATAGAATTGTGGCCCTTTTATGTGCATGGTAATACCTTTAGAAAAATAAATCGAGATACCATCCAACTTCCACTATGATACCTCATGTGGCTATACCATGCCTGCTAGAACTGGATGCTCATCCTTCACTTGCAGACAAGTGAGGCACTGTGAAACGAACTTGGACATTGCTTTCTTCATCCCTAGACACCAGTATTGACATTAGATATCCTGATACATATTCACCACTTTAAGATGTACTACCAAGGGGGAGGTATGAAACTCCCCCAAAATCTCCCATCGCAACACCACTGGTACCATTGTGTGCCTTCTGAAAAAGATGATGTGCTCCCCACCTATCAAAAATCCATCAGGAACCTGTCCTGAGGATAATTGGGAACATTGGTCCTCATAGTCAAAATCCCCATGTTGTGCCTCCATAACTCACTGTAAGAGTTGGGGAGTGATAGTCATTAACTGAATGTAAGATTCTCTATCATCATCCACAAGGGATATATGCACATAGCTATCTTCTCTGTCGCCTCACTCAGCAGTTACAAACCAGATCTCTTACTGAGCCTATCTTCCACCATGTTCTCCTTCTAAAGAGTATGGATTATCTCGAAGTCATAGTTATGTAAGAACTTCAACCAATGATATTTTATAATATTTAGTTATTTATAGGAGAAGATATACCTAAGACTCTTTTGGTCAGACTATATGGTAAATTGTTCAACCATCAAGTAGTTCTACCACATCTTCAGATCAAATACCATTTCTACTAACTCCAGGTCATGGGTTGCATATTTATACTCATGCTTGATCAACTATCATGAACCGTAGGTGATCACTTCTCACTCCTGCATCATGAAAAAAACCAGTCTGGTTTCTGATGTGTCCTAGTAAACTACATACATAATTCCCTCCTCTGGTAGTCTCATGATGGGGCCACTCAGTAGTGTACACCTCAACTCCAAGAACATCTGCTGGCACTTCTCTTTCCACATGAAGAGATATAGCTTCCATGTAAAAGCTGATGAGGGTGACACTACTATGGGAAATATGGGAACGAACCTCCATAAGTATCCAAACAACCCCAAGAAACTACGCACCTCAGTCACACTCCTTGGTGGATCCAAAGCAAGAACTACCTCTATCTTCACCAGATCCACTAAAATTCCAGTCTCTGAGATGACGTGTCCTAGAATGTGGACCTTTGGAAGAAAAAAATGGAACTTATAGAGCTTCCCATATTGTTGGTTCTCTCATAGTTTTTCTAAGACTATCGAAAAACAATTAATCTATATTTCATTATCCTATTCATTATATTTTCCCACAAATAATTCTATAAGATATCTTAATACATATTCATGCTCCCTGGGTGGATTGAGAAGGTCGAGCTATGTGCATTATTTAATAAATCTTTATTGATCTAAATATTTGATGATCAATAAAATCTTGAACCAAATATTTTAAATCTTTCATAATATGTTTTTAACTAAAATGATTTACCTCTACTTATAACTTACACCTTTTAATATATTTCGGCATCGTCCCTTTGAGAATCATATATCTTATCCAAAAGGGATGTTTAAAAAATCACTTGAGAATGAAATAATGACGATCCTTTCATTATGATTCCAATTTAAGTCCATTGAATGTATAAGATGATTGGATTATGACAACCCAATATTTTTATATATAGAAATTACATATTTTTAGATGAATATTCATTAAAATACAGAAATAGATGCATGATGATCATAATGGTATATTTATTTTGTAACGATGGAAACATAAAAAAAAAACAGTTCACAAGAGTTATACATTGTCTCCTACTCAGTCAAACATAACTAGCACCCTTACTATACATATATAATGTAATACCTATCAACATTACCTTGGGAAAATAAACATAAGATATGATGAGTCTGATTCTCAATAAGGGTAAAAAAGGGAAATACATAAACATAACACGAGAAAAGGGGAAATAAAACATTATAATAAAATAATAAAATCATACCCTACATATCAAATATCAATATATTGATTCGTGGTATAAATATTTGAATTTCATAATAAGTGAATCATATGAAAATCATTGAAAAAGATCCATGAGAGAATAAAATTGACATAATATATTGATTTTTTGAATAAAATTTTTCACTTAAAATCATTCCCATAGTAGTAAAGGTTCATTTATAGGGATATTATAGTGAATGTATTCACTCCCCAAACCATCTAAGTAGTCAAGTTTCACTCCCCAAACCATCACTGTGGAAAAGTACCATAATAAACTAGGTTCTCACCCCATTCCATTCTAGTTTCTCTCATGAGAATTAATTCATTACCCAATGCATTGGAGGGAGATATAAGTATAAGTAATATAATTATAAAAATTATAAAAATATGTTCCATGAGATCATAAAACATTCATCATATCAGAAACCATGAAAATAAATAGGTTTTATTAACAGTTCTTCCTAGCATTGACTGTGGGAAATAATAATGATTCATAATCATTTAATTATTTCAGAATGTCATCAAAAATGTAAAAATAATATGGTATCATAAGAATCATGCCATTGAAGGTCCCACACAGGATCAATGTTATCACTAAGAGGGGGTGAATTAGTGATATTGTTTTATACTTTTCGTTCTTTCTTATTAAATAACATTTTTCTTTAGTTAATAAGTTTTAAAATTTCTTACCGAACAAACTCATAACTAAAACCACATGAACATAAGAATTTACATGTTTCACTACTCAAAAAGAGTATCTAGTCCTTGTAATGGTTTGGAAATATTCCAAATCCATAGTATCCACTACAAAACATACATTTTATGTGGTTACAAAAAGTAAGAATTATCCTTTCACATTAATGGTACTATGATAAAAAAAATAGTGTATGTGACTATAAATAAAAAAATATGAAAATATTATTTTATAACATGTTTATAATTTTTTTAAAAATGGTCTAGAACATTGTTACTATGCTTTCGATTCAAACCTCACTTTTATTATTATTGAAAAAACCCTTATTTTCTTTTTAATGAGAAGGAGGTAAGAAAATATTATCTGGACATTGTAAAAAACCTAGTCTCATCACTATAACCAATTCCTATATCCATTTACCACTATCTATTTCTTTTATATGTAAATGAGTCTATTCTGGAAATTGATCAACTGGATTTTCTACAACAAACTAGAAACATACCCTTTGCTTCTCCATTCTCTATCTAAAACTAGTCTATCTGATTCATCTATCCAATAATGTCTATCAGTTTAGTTATCCTAGAAAATTTTCCCTATAAACCCTAAAAAAATATTCCCTTTTTATCTAAAAACTTATTCATTACCTAAGCCAATATATTCATCTATTAGAGATACCAAATAAAAAAAATCTGGATAATAGAACATCTTCTGATGAACCAGTATGATAAAAGTTATGCATCAAATATAATTTTTTACACATGTGAACATTAAAACCTCTATAATGTAACGTTCCCCCATTATATAGGTTCCCAAGAAATAGAAAAGGAGGAAAATACAATATATTTTCCCATTATAATGAAAATATCAACTTCAAAAGTCCCATACATTTTTTTTAAATTGAGACATTCAAAACCTTCCATCAAACATCTGTAAAAATGGATGTGAATCGTGATTTCCTCATTTATTTTTGAAAAAATAAAAGGCCACCTTATCATAATCACATTTTCATAACTTTAAAATCATTATAATTTTTTTTATTTAATATCAATATCTATTTAAAAAAAATAATTTTATGGAATGTTTTTTTGGAAAATCAATTGAAGATTATTTTTTCAGGAAAATAAGTCTACTCAATTGTTCTCAACATTGTCTATTAAAAATAATGGTTATAAAAACACACTTGATCACTTATTTTATTTTTAAATATCTTCATCCACTCAATTTTTTTTGAGTCTTCAAGAATATTTATTGTGACTCTATCTAAATGTTTGTGCCTCAAACTCTGATGATCTCCCATTTTAGGTTTTCATAGATATCAAATATCTAATATTTTATCCTAATTGAGAACCAGTACAATTTTCAGCTAATAGAAAACCCAAAACCATTCAAAATTGTCTGAGAATTAGTTACTTCCAAATTATTCATCCATATCTCTATCCCTTCTACTAAGAAATCTCCATACTATCTTATGTTCGAAAACAACTGTTTGAAATAATTTTTAAAAAATGAATAGTTTGAACTTATAAACCAATGATTTTCTAACCTTATACAAAAAAAAAAATTCTTGGATCACGAATTTAACATACCTATATTTTTTAAAAAATTAATTTTTAAATGAATTTAAACTATTCAATATTATTCATTTCATGCAACCCTGAATATAGCTTTTGTTATACTAAAACACTAAGTTTATCTTGTGTTCCATGAAAAACCATGTAAATAATTAACTACACACAACTCTTAGATTAGATTTTGTTACATATAACACTATGTTTTTATTCTGTTACATGTAATTTTGAATTTCTTTGATAGTGTTCATTACAAGTAAGGTCAAGTTTTACCAAAATATAATATACTATTAATATTGTTATTAAATATTATTATCTTTACCACATTGAATTTGGGATGTATTTAATGAATAATATAATAAAATGTGTGGAAATATTATTTAAACATATATATAAAATTATTCATTTTGTTATGAATTAGTTATAAATGAATGTAAGAACTATTTGAAAATAAAGAAATTATTTTTTAGAGGAATCCATTTATCTTTGTAAAAAAAAACATTTTATCACAATAAATTGAAGACAAAAATATAATTTTTGTAAATAAAATATATATATTTTATATTCAATAATTTTTTTAAAAAATCCAATTGATTTTATGGTCCTAAAATTAGAATAAATATATTTATATGGAAAAATATGTATTTTCTTAAGGTGTAATTGTAACACCTTTTAATAGAGATCCTATTTTAAAAATAGTTTTTGAAATTTTTATAATTTTTTCATAAAAAATAAACTTCATGTTTAAAATATGAGTATAAAAATTTAAATTGGGTGATTTTTGGGTATTTTTTTGAGACATTTCGTTTTTAGGAATATATGAAAACATAGAATTTTATTTGTATACCATTTTTTCTTCTAATTTATAAATATAGTTAAATAATATTAGAAATTGGTTATAATGTATATTTATATCAATTATACATATATTTATACAATTTGGGTCATTTTATCCAATTTCTTATTGATGTTTTATTTTTCAAAATTTTCAAACTTCTGAACATTTTCACTTTAAAAAAATGCTTTTGTGACACATCTATGAGATTAATTATAAATTAATTTATGCCCCATATATGTTTAGAATTTTATAAAATGGAATAAATATTAATAATAATAATAATTTATAATTTATTTTATGTTCAAAATTTTTTAACCTAAAATATTAGTGACAATAATTAAAATTAATTACAGTAATTATAGTAAAAAATAAGTTCATTAATGGGCTAAACATTTTATAGAAGAATTAGAAATTACTTGAAACATGAATAAAAAATTATTTATATCAACATTTATGAAATGAAACCTTTAATAATATATAATGTTCTATTTTTAACTTCTAGGGACAATTCAAATGTGGGGTGAACAGAAATGTTTTCAATAATACCGAATGTGATCTTTTCCCCACATATAAAAGGCCACCACCTCTTCCCATCTATTCACAACTCTTAATTCATTCGTATTGGAAAAAACAAGAGAAAATATCATCCAAAATTACCTACATTAATCATATAGGCCTCAATTTTCTTTATATATCCATCCAAAGAATTTATTTGGTGAATACCAAAAGGAGTTACCCAATAAAGAGGTAACATCCTCCTAGAAGCATTATTTTTTTATTTATTTCTCCACCCACACTATTATTCTTATTCTGTGGTATTATAATAACATCAATATCCTATATATTATTATATTCTATTTATGAAAACATTATGACCTACACTCATTCACACTTCCACCAAATGGGATACACAATCATCGTTCGGGTGTACGGCGAACTACCGATTTGTGGACCAATGTCATTTGTTCTTCCATTACCACCACCCAATATTGGATATAATGGTGTATTTTATGTTTTTATATGATATATATGATATTTATTATGTCTTTATGTATATTAAAATATTTTATTACACATACTATCAAGATTTCCATTTTTTGGGAATACGATAACATCGCCTGTGGATGTTTGGACTACCACCTCCTCAAAGCAGTGTGATTCATTCACACATTATATAGAATGTATTAATGATGTTTTTAGAAAAATTGTATTATATTTTTGAAATAATAATGTTACTTAAAACAATATATATATATATATATATATATATTTATATATATTTGTCGTTCACTTTCATTCTTTCAATATGATAAGAAAAGAAAAACAATGTTCATGCTTATGTATGACCTACCTTCCTCAAGAATGGTGTATTCCATTTCATATTTGAATAATTTATATATCATTATAAATAATTATATTATGAATATATTTGATATTTATATGTGGTTTTACATTCTGGAAATAAGTATGTAATTATTTGTCACAACCCATCCCCTGAGGCCCACAACGTGTCTACCCCAAGCCCACCTCATGAAGGCCAGGGGAAGGCGACCAGCACCGAAGGCATAAACCTAAAAGTGAGAGGAATTTTACTTAGTACCATTACACACACAATAAATATAAAAAGTCCCACACACTAAAAAAGAAACAAGTATCACTAAAAAAAGATGAGTACAAGTAAAACTAATATAAGTGGGCCAGAATACAAACCCAATAAAAGAACTAAAAACAGAAAAATACAAAATGAAAAATATGAGGACCATCAATGGAAAACCCACCTGATAGTGAGAGTAGTGTAGCTACTGGATGCCGAAAAAATAACATCTTGTCCACCCGATCCTACTAGGCCTCACCTGGTCTTAGGACACCAAGTCCACCATCGTAGCGTTCGTTGGTCCCGTATCCCTGAGCACCTATGGGTCTTGGTGCACCAAAGTATTTATCGAAACTTCGATCATATATACTAGAAAAAAAATGTGAGGCCGAAACCCGTGCATGGGTGAGTAATAAAATACTCAATAGGGACCCCAAAACAAAAAAGGAATGACCACACAATAATCCTCAAAGTAAAGCACAAAGCACTATAGAACTCCCAAGAGGTATATATTTAGGGTAGTGATAGAAGAATCATCATTCAAATCATCAAAAACCTTAGATGTTGGGGAAATCCTCTATCAAGTATAGTGGGCCTTCCAAGTCACACAAAAGTGCTTCCCACAAACATAGGACTGCTTAGGTACACCTTCTCATTGTATATCATGGGCCTACAAAGTCACATAGAAGTGCATCCCACTAATCATGGAAAACTAAGGTACTACTCCTTGTCATGTACAATAGACCTACAAATTCACACAAAAGTGCTTCCCACTGGTTAATATTTGAGTCATAATGAGTCGAAAGCCAGTAGTCATCAGGTCTCACCCAACCATAGGGTTTCGTACGTAGTGCGCTTGGGAGAACCACTCTTCAAGCCATTTTTCGCATCTCAACTTCCATGATTTCTTGCACAGGGCATGCCAAAACATCCACCTCATCGAGAGGGTCCCAACACCACTAACAGATCATCAATCAGATTCTTGGTTTGCAAGAATTTTTTTTAGTAAATAGGGGAAGGTTGCATCTTGGCCTGGTCTGAACAAGTCGGACCGACCTGACCAACCCACCCTTAGTGTCCCACATACCCCGGTTTAATTTGACCTACACGACATAACCTGGTTTAGGTATGGGTCGATTCAGTCTAGCCTGGGCAGTGGGCCAGTCCCAACATGCCTCGCTGGACCCGGTCTGGTTTGGCAGAGGGTTCAGGCAGCTGTGTCACCCAGTGACCTGGTCTAGTGTAGCCTGGCCCAAAGGGTGAGGGTCTGTTTTGTCAGCATTGGTCCAACTGACTAGGTTCTGGTCCGACCCATTGGCCCACGAGACCGACCCGCCGATGCGGGTCCGACACGTTGGCTAGGGGCGCGACCCACCAGCCTCAAGCTGCTCCCATGCCCTACAGGCCATTGTGCACCGCTTAGCTGGGACATGGCTAGCTACCACGTCTGGCCTCCACTGGCCCTATGGGTGCATGGGCCCCTCCTGCCATGGTCGAGTGACTGCGGCTCGTTGAGCCACCTAGATGGCTTCGACACAAGTCATCCCTCCACACAGCACCATGCAGGTGCTACGTCTCCCTACTTCTGCCACGACTAGGTGGCTAGAGCCTCCTACCGTTGTGATGCGCCAACAAGTGCGATGCTCCACCCAACTTCCGAAACGACCAAAAACCTTTTTTCCCACCATCCAACACGTGGTCAGCGACACTGCACTATAAAATTATTTGGTGGATGACCGGACGCACTCTGGTGGTCCGTTCTTTGCACCACATGCTCTTACGACATCCAAGGAGCGTCCACTTCACCGTGAAGATCTCAGACCCACCTTGTCGTTGATTCATAAAAAACGTCCACAAAGAGCCCACATTCGGAGGGGCTCATGCCTTGTTCGTGTCGGCCCACACCCTCCGAATTAGAAATTATAATCATGGAGGGAATCAGGGGTTATAGAACAATAGAACTAGAGATAAACTAATCCCGTATATTAACTACCAAAAGAAAATTCACCCTCCCACATAAATGCACGATTCATAGATCAACCTGTTCATGGTTTGATCCAAATTCATCATTTCTAGAATAATAATGGGGAAGGAAGAGTAGAAATTAATCCCCTACCTCTTTGACGTTCAATGATGTAACTTTTTGTCATTGAGGTCTCAAGATGTCGACGTCGTTCGTTGCTTCTGGATCCATTCATCGAGGTGCGTCAAAGATGTTTGGCATTCATCAGTGTTTGTTATTATTCATTAGAGAGGAAGTTCGTCAAAGGTTTGTTAGAGAATCCTCACAGTTTAATTCCTCGTTCCACAAATGAATCAACCAAAAAATGGAAAACACATCCCAACATTTCTGTTACTTTGCGACGTCACATCATTACACTGTTACATGTCATTAAATTATCATTACAGTACGAGTTAATGAGACATTGATGAGTTCAATTAATGTTCCTTGTTGCTACCTCGTCACTGCATCACAACATCATCATGTCGCTACTCTTCGGTGGGAAAATAAATAAAATAATTTTTTAAGTTATTTTATTATTTTTCTCAAAAAGTCTAAAAAATAACTTCTTCATTCAGACCTTTTTGGCTAATGTCAATTACTTTTTAAGAGAATCTTAGTATTCTGAGTTCAACGGTGCCCTTGTATTTTCAATCCAAGAACTAGTTTATAAGATATAAAAACCTTCTCACACAGTAATTTAAATATACCTTAAAAAAAGTTTAAAAAAATTAGCATTCACCTTCGACCTGCATCAGTCGAGGATAGGTTCCGTCTAAGGGGTACACGCCCTCACGATCTCAACGGTAATCCCAGACTACCAATATGAGTTAATATTTATTATTTATAAGGATTTTACAGTACAATAATTGATACTTATTTATTTTATTTTGAGGCCAAAAACTAACTTCCACTGTTGGCCCACGCTGGCCAATGTTAGGATATGCCTACGGAAAGAATACCCTCACAAGATCAGTAGTGGTCTCAGATATTTAATCCAAGCCACCGTTCTTGAGTTATAAGCATTTTAAAAATGAACACATTTTTTTTAATTATTTTATTTAGAATTATTCCATTTTTGGGTTTTCTCATTGGAGGCCTTCACTGATTAAAATTAATTCACGCCAGGTTAAACCCACTATGCTGAATGCAAAGCTGCCCTCATATTTCTGATTCGGACACCTGTTTAAGAGTTATTACACTTTCTCATGAAAACTTCTCATGTGCTATTTATGACATAACATTTTTTGATAGATCATTTCGTGCACTTCAGGTCTCGGAATCACATGTCATCTCTGCAACTGGTCTCGAAATAATTCCATATAATAAAAAGAAAAAATTATATAGAAATTACGAGACATCACATTCTTCAAACCTTAGTTATTTACATTCCCAAAATCCAAATCAAAGGATAATAAAACAAGTGGGTTTACTGAGCATGAATCTGATCATCCCACTCCCATGTGCTCTCCTAGAGATTCTTGTGGTTCCACCGAACATGCACCAGAGGAATTTTCCATCTACAAAGGACCCACTCGTGTTGGTCCTCTATCTCCACCAAGAAATATGAAAATGTCATGCCATCATCATTGTCTATCTCCCCCCAGTAGATAACGTGTGATGGATCATGCACGTACCTCCTCAACTGCTACACCTAAAAAATATCATGCACCCGATGCATTTGTGGGGGAAGAGCTAGGCAGTATAACACATCGAAAACTCTACTGAGGATCTGAAAAGGTTCTATGAACCTCGTAGATAGCTTTCCACCCCAGCCAAATATCTGCGATCCCCATCGGGGTGAGACCTGAAGGAAAACACAGTCTTCCTCCATGAACTCCAATGGTCTCCATATTCTGTCTTCATAAGTATCATGTCTGCTCTGTGAAGTCCTCATATTCTCTTGGATGATCTGCACCTTCTCTGTGGTAGCCCGTACCAACTCTGGACTCATGAGTGACTCCCCTGGGTCTATACCACATAGAGGTGATCTTCATGGCCGCTCATACAAGGCCTCAAACAGTTCCATTACAATGGTTGATTGATATTTATTTCTATATGAAAACTCCACTAGTGGTAGGTGGTCCTTCCAACTATGACAAAAATCCAAGACACAAGATCAAAGTATGTCCTCCAAGGTCTATATGGCCCGCTCTGTCTGACCATATTTCTAGGGGTAAAAAGCTGTTCTCAAGCACAACTGATTCCTGAACACCACCTACAACCCCTTCCACAATAGGGATGTAAAGTGTGCATCACGGGCTGAGATTATTGTCAAAGGAAACCCATGAATCAACACTATCTCTTGGATGTAGAGGCATCCCAATCCCTCTACCTATACCTGCTCCCAGATGGGTAGGAAGTGAGCCAATTTGGTGAGTCTTTCCACAATCACCCAGATAGAATCATGGCCCCTATACACGCATGGTAATTCAATTACAAAGTCCATCAAGCTACCATCCTAGTTCCACTTTGGTACCTCATGTGAAGCGTGCTAGAACCAGATGCTCATCTTTCACTTTCTAACAAGTGTGGCATCGTGAAACAAACTATTTCACCACTTTATTCTTCCCTAGAAATCAATATTGACGTCTAATTCCCTTGTACATCTTCATAACACCAGGATGTACTGCCAAAGGGGATGTATGTAATTCCATCAACACCTCATCCTGTAGTGTCACTATTAAAATAGTGCATCCCTTGAAAAGAATGGAGTGCTCCCCATTTATCAAAAACCCATCAGGAGCCTATCCTGAGGATATGTGAGAATGTTGGGCCTCACATTCAACATCCACAGGTTGTGCCTCCCTATCTCATTGAAGGAGTGGGGGAGTGATAGTCATAGGCTAGAGGTAAGTTGTTCCATCATCATCCATGATAGATATCTACATAGCGACTAGCTACCTCGTCACCTCACTCAGAAGCTGCAAACAAGACCACCTACTGGTCATGTCAGCTACCACATTCCCTTTTCCTAGGAGTATAGACTATTTTAAAGTCATATTCCTAGAGGAACATTATCCATCTCCGATGTCTCAACTACTAAAAAGCCTATGGGAACCTTCCTGTCCATGCAAAAGGATACCCCCTTTAACTAATTGATGTTCCCATCAACCCTTTGGTAGTTGGAACTCATTCTCCATGAACACTTGGTTAATGTTCCTTGTAATCCACACATAACCCTGAATACTGGGTCTTACTAAGAACTTCCTCTATAAGACTTCCAACTATACTCTCATATCCCAAAGCTCTGTGGGAGCCATCTGATATGTAGGAGTAGATATCGGTGCTGTCCTGGGGTACAAGTAAATAAAGAATTCCCTCTACTTATGGGGAGGTAATCCTATAAATGACTTTTGAAAGGATGTTCCCTCATTCCTCCAGTACTGTTGGGAACTGAAAAATCAAAACACCGGCTGCCACGAGGGTAAGGCTGGCTGACTCAAGAGTGATTGGCTGCACCTGCCTATGCATTATTTTATTCTATGCTACATGGATTTCCTCTTTCTCCAACCATAGAAAGACCTATTCCATCTCTACATATATTCTACATCCTTTTGAGAAAAATATTCAATCTGAGCATTAATTTTGGATGACTAGTCCATACCCAGACTGACTTCATAAGGCCTATATGGTGCCACCAAGAGGTTCCAACCGAAAAATATCACCTTATGGGTAAGATCACACCATCAGAAAAAGTGTGATTATCGAATCTCATCCCATAGTTATCTCCAGATGTAAGGATTAAGTCAATGGTTTAACTGGAAACACTAGTTCTTGAATAAGATTCATGACAAGAAGGAATGATTATTACATATATCTATTATTATAGAATCTAGTTGTAGACACAGACCTTACCTTTAATCATTCCTAGATCCCTTGGGTAATTTCCTTGGCCACATGCAGCCACCACCTTCCCCTATCATCTAGCTCCCTAAGCCTGGTAGGCACCACATTGAGGTGGTGGTTTTAACATGTCAAAACTTATACCACCAAATTATGCTCTCTATATCCTCTTCTACATTTTCTTCCCTACAGATTCATCTGTCCCTATCACTTCCTCTTCCCGAAAAATTTTACACATCTATTTCTCTATGACTGACACCAGTTTCCCACATTCCCACTATTGACATTCTCTAGTTGTATCTTCTTAGCCAAATATCATTCAACCACAAAGGTTATCTCTAGCAGCCTAACATAATTAGGAATGCACAGAGGAATAGTGTTGGTATGGATGTCCCTAAACTCATCTTTCTTGGAGGTCCAAGCCCTGAAGAACTTGTCGTATCATATTCATCGAGTACCTAGAATAGTTTATATGCCTTGATGAATACTCAACTACCAACATTTCATCCTATAAAATCTATAGATGCTCTTAGGAACACAAACCCCATAGCTTGTTTATGGCTAGAGACCCCTTCTCTGAGAAAGGTTATCAAGCTATGTCCAAGGAAAAGTCACATCATCGTATGATCAGGGAAATCTAAACCCTACAATCTAAATTATGAGCCACGTAAAAAGATCACTGCTAAGACCACCGTATGATATAATGGTGCACTGGATAGATGGAAACTCTATCACCACCTCATGACAATCCTTTTCCACCTGTGAGTCAGGATCTCCTTGGAACATGAGGGGTATCCGTCACTGAAACTCATGTACGGAACTGAGCCTACAATTTTCCTCTACCATTAGCATCGATAGAAACTGCTGAACAATAGGTAATGATATTACTAGGAAACTTCCTGAATGTACCATCTAAGGCAACAATCCCTGTACCGAAGCCTCATCACTCTGTGGACTATCCTCTTGGTCACGCACTGGAATCCTAGATGGATGTTTGTGTGGAGGTATCTTGAAAGTGAATCAAGATAAACCACTATCAAAACATTATACCTAGTTATCTGAATATTATTCAAAATAACATAAGGTGATACTTATTCAACCAATTTTTTCATGTATTGAGATGAAAATCAGAATTCAAGGTCATGGTTTTTTGATACGTCAGCCACCACACAAACACTGGACTCCTCGAATCTGAAAGTTGAACTCGCAACACTTAAAACTATTTCCCCAAAACAAACAACAAACTCTCGGTCTTTGTGGTAGGACTGGCCACCCTATGATACTACTTTGTCATGACCCATCCCCTGGGGTCCGTACCGTGACTACCCCAAGCCTGCCTTCCGAAGGCCATGGGTTAGAGACTAGCACTGAAGGTGTAAACCTACAAGTTAGAGGCATTTTCTTGAGTACCTGTACACACACACACACACACGATCAACCAATTCCAACACACTGTAAAAGAAACCAGTATCTCTAAAACAAATCTGAGTACAAGTACAACTAATATAAGAGGTCCGTAATACAAACCCAACAAAAGAACTGAAAACAAAAAAATACAAAAAGGAAACTCTGATAGCAATCCGTGGAAAACCCCAACTGATCGTGAGAGTAGTGTATCTACTGGAACTTGAAGTAGAATGTCATGTACACCAAATAATACTAGGTCATTCTTGGTCAAAGTCCACCATGTCCATCATCATAGAGTCCAATGGTCCCGTCTCTGTGAGAACCTCTGAGTCCTGGTCCACCAAAGTGTCTGTTGAAACGTCGATCGTCTGCACCAGAAACAACACATGCAGGAGAATCTAGTGCAGGGGTGAGTAATAAAATACTCAAGAGGGACCCCATAAAGAAAAAGAAATACCACACAAAAATCCTTAATGTAAAGCACTAAGCACAAGACAACTCACACCTGGTTTATAATTAGAGTAGTGGTAAAAAAATCATCAGTCACATCATAGAACACCTCAACTACTGGATACCTCATCCTCTATCGAGTACATTGGGCTTTCCAAGTCACATATAAGTGCTTACCTCTAACCTTAGACATCTTAGGTACACCTTCTCATAACGTACTATGTGCCTGAAAAGTCACACAAAAGTACTTCCTAGTAACCGTGGTAAACTAATCTACTCATACTCGACATGTACTGTGGGCCTGCAAAGTCGTACAAAAGTGACTCCCACTATGGACCTGAAAATTCACACATAAGTACTTCTCCCTAGTCCATAGTCGATTCATACAGAGATGAAAGTTAGTAGTCTTCAGGTCTCAGCCTACCACAGGTTTCTGTAGGTAGCATGCCTGGGAGAACCACTCCTCCAGACATTCATCACCTATCAATATCATGAAGGCTTCCTCAGGGAATTCCAAAAGATCCTCCTCATTTAGGGGGTTCCAATGTCTAAAAAAATCATAAATTGGATGATTAGTATGTAAGATAAAAATGTTTTAGTAAACAAGGGTCTGTTATGTTTGGGCCCAGCCTGATTCAGTTGGATCGACCTGACCAACCTGGCATGGGGATCCCACATACCCCGATATAATTGAACTGAATCATCCTGACCTGGTTTGTATCTGGGTTGGTCTAGACCGGTCTGGCTGGTGGCCCAGGACCAATGGGCTTCGCAGGACCTATCACAGTTTGGCCAAGGGTCCAGCCCGCCAGGTCACCCCATGACCCAGTCCTGTTTGGCCTGGACGAAGGGTGTGGGTCTGTCCTTCCGACACGAGTCCAGCCCACCAGTTCATATCTGGCCTTCCAGTGTGGATATGGCCCGCTGGGCCACGAGAATATCCAGCTAGGCTGTGGGTCTCGCCCGCTATCTTGGGGAACTACCCGCTAGCCCGAAGCCCAACCCATGTGTTGGGGGTTGGTGTGCACTACCTAGCTAGGAAGTGGTTTGTTGCTGTGTCCGGTCTGTGATGGACCCACGGACAGGTGGGTCCATCCTTCCGCGATCGAGCTACCGTGGCCATCCGAGCCACCCATATGGCCTGGACGCGAGTCGTCCCACCATGCGGCGCCATGCAGGTGCCACGTCTTTATGATGCCACCACGACATGCCAATGAGTGCATCAGTCCACCCATCAACCAGCATAGGCGGTGGCCTGTTGTCCTACTAACGACACTAGAACACCAGCGTATTATTTAGGGGATGACCAGAGGTGGTCTTGTGGACCATTTTTTTCACTGACTACACATATGGCTTCAGGGGAGTGTCCTCTTCAATACAAATATCTCAAACCCGCCTTTCCATCGATTTGGAAAAACCATTCACAAAGAGTGCACATGTGGAGGGGATCGAGCCTTGTTTGTGTCAGCTTGTTCCCTTAGCATTAGATGTTATAATCAAGGGGAGGATCAAGTGTTGTGTCTCAATCAAACCAGAGATAAACTAATCAAAGATAATAACTCTCAAAAGAAAAGTCACCCTCCCACATAAATGCACGATTCACAGATCAACCTATTCGTGTGTTGATCCATGTTCATTGTTTCTAGAATAATAACGAGGAAGAACTTGCACAAATACAACCCCTAAAACATTGACATTCTATTCTACAGTGTTTCGTCCTCAAGGTCTCAAGATGTTGAAGTCATTCGTCGCTTTCGATTCGTTTCTTCGAGGTGAATCAAAGATGCTTGTCATTTATCGGTGTTTGTCATTATTCATTGGAGAGGAAGTTCGTTGGAGGTTCTTCAGAGAATCATCTTAGTTTAATTCTTTGTTCCAAATTTTTTTCAACAAAAATAAAATGAAAATATGTTTTAATGTTTCTGTTACATGGTGACGTTGTGTCGTTAATCTTTTTCATTTATGAAACAACATCGCTGTAAAACATCATTAAAATGTCATTACACTGCAAGTTAATGAGACATTAATGTGTTCCATTAATGCACCCCATTATTTCTTCAGCACAGCACTGCAATGCCGTCATGTCACAGATCATTAGTGAGAAAATAAATAAAATAACTTTTTATGTAATATTATTATCTTTCTTGAAATGTATGAAAATTAACTTTTTCATTATTCCCTTTCCAGCCGAAGGTAGATCCTTTCTAGGAAAATCCCGGCGTTCTGAGTTCAATATTTCCCTCATATTTTCTATCTGAGCACCGATTTAAAAGATAAAAAACCCACTTGCATGTTTATTTAAATAGAGCTTAGAAAAAGTCCAAAAAATTAACTTTCACCCTTAACCCGTGTTGGTTGAGGTTAGGCTCTACCTAAGAAGAACACCCCCTCACGAGCTCAATGGTACTCTCATATTTCAATCCAAGTTACCATTTATGAGTTATAAGGATTTGACAATAAAATAATTATTACATAATTTTTTTATTTACGGCCAAAAACTAAGTTCAACTATTGGACTGCACCGAACACTATTAAGATCTACCTAAAGAAATGATATCCTCACGAGCTCAGCGGTGGTCTCAAAATTTTAATCTGATTCACCGTTCTTGAGTTATAAGAATTTTAAATATAAAATAATTTTATTTATGGTTATGCCATTTTCATGTTTTCTCAGTGGAGGTTTTCTCTAACTAAACTTTAGTCGCACCTAGGGTAAACCCACTATCTAAAATGTAATGGTTACCTATGATTTATGATCATGGAAACTGTTTATGAGTTATTCCACTTTTTCATGAAAACCACTCACATGCGCTATTTAATGCCTAACATTTTTCAACGGGTCATTCTGGGAACTTTGGGCCTCAGAATCACACACCGTATCAGTGTCTGGCCTCAAAATAACTTCATATAATTAAAAAAATTACATAGAAATTATTTGTTATTACATTATTTATATAATGTGATGAAAAATAACAAGTCGAAACATATACAAAAAATAAAGCGATTATTACCCAAAACATAACATTAACATGTACTTGTTTATAAAGTGTTAATAAAAGGTCACAAAAAAATAAAATATGGTATGATATATATGATTATATTTCTATGGTATATGTATAATAAACAGATATTTATTATACAAAATATTTTTATTCATAAAAATTAAGTCAATAATTATGGTAAGGGTTTTATCGTCTTCCTTTTATTTCTACCATACTTTTTATTTATTCACTACTCTTTTATTTTATGTGGTGTATATTTGTCACATGAATGTATTAAATGATTATTATCCATAAATTTATTGGTAATGAAATATATATTTTATGATCTACCTTCCATTGGGTTAATGGTTCAAAATTTACCCAATCAGTAAGGTAAATTTGTCACAGTTTTTCTTTTTCGAGACACATGTTATTTGATGAACCTATAATATTTTAAGAGATGAATATACTTTCTTTTGAAATGTTTTATCAAGAAAATAATTCTTTTAATGATATTTTATTCTTCATTTAATTTTATTATACTATGGTGAATATGATTTAATGCTAAAAAAGTGCTAAGATTCTATTACTATAATTACACCATTTATTGAGACTATTTATGATAATACTTTCATTGATTAAATATTATGATCCATATCTCTTGAAATCTATTGACCATTATTCTCAAAATTTTATTCATGATAGATTAACTTAATGGTTCTATTTTACAACTCTTTTGTACTTATTATAATTAAGAAAATATTTTTCATAAAATCTGAATTTATTACTCTCTTCGATTGAAAGTAAATTCTCTACCAAAACCCTATTTTGTAAATTTGATTTTGATTTATTATTATTATTATCTAATTATTTTTAAAATAAAATTTTAACTATTTTTTAACTTAAAAAAATTGGGTTTCAACATAAAATTATTGTCAATTTTTTATTAAGGGGATTTTCTAAACTTTTAATGATATAAAATGAATGTTCGGTATGTACAGATTTACCTACTATCATGGCTCCCATTTTTTTGAGAATTTCATTAAAATTTTAAAAAGATATTTTAAAAGAATTATTTTTGCTAATATTTTGTAAATTCATGTTTTTAATAAGGATTTCAAATAAATTTTTTTTCAAAAATGTATTATATTTGGAGATTTGATTAAAATGGTTTTCAAAACATCCTTTATATGGTTTAAAAGCTATTTTGAAAGGAAATGAATTTCAAATTTTTTTATGACTTAAAATTAGTATTATTTGGAAAGGATATTTTTCTTTAATAAAATGTATAAAATGAAATTTAAAATAAGTATTTATAAGCAAATAAATTTTGTAAATTTTTTATGAAACAAATTTTCAAATAAATTCTAATTTCATTAATAAATTCTCCAAGAGATCTTTGAAAATAATTCTCCATATAATATGAAATGAATTAATTTATCTTATAATTTAATAGAGACTTGATCCAAGGATACCATTAATACTATTTATATAATGTTTTTATGTTTTTATAGTGTGATTTTTATGAAACATGTTTCCCTTAAAAGGGTTATAATGTGATAAATGTTTATGAAACAAGATTCCATTAATGGATTTCTCTTAGATGAAATGAGTATGAAACCCATATATTTTACATATCTTATTATATGTTGAAATTTTTATTATAAAAATTTCATTTCATTGGTTATGATATCATGATTATGAAACTCATATATTGTTTTGCGTCATTATATGGTGAATGTTGATTATCTTGTGAAAAACCTATGTATGATTTCATTATGTGATCAGTGGGACCTATATTTCCCAAAATTTCATTTTTAATGATTTATATATCATAAGATAATCATGGGAAATAGGGCTATGAGGTTGACCCATACAGAGAAGAAAGGGAATCCTGATACACTATGGGAAGAAGGGGAAACCCGATAAACTATGGAAATAATGTGTAACCTGATCTACTATAAATAATGGTCTATGACTGGGGATGGTTGTGTGTCCCACATAATTGGTGAATCCTGGATTAAAGGCCATGATATTTTATTTAAATGTAATGGCCCGACCCCAGTTACCTAGAGTCCGTGCATTATTTTAATACATTGGAATGATTACAAGGAATCAAGTCCTGAAGGACTGATCGGTTTAGTAGTTTTGGAAAATAGATTACATACATGAATGTTACATTACACTTCATAACATACAAAACAACATAAATAATCCTTCATGAATGCCATTATTCTCTTGGATTAACCCTGCATATCAATCACAATACAATTCTTGGAATCCTAGGAAAAATGAAACATAGAAAGGGGTGAGCTCATATGCTTAATAAGGATAACAATACAGTGGAAACTATCACAAATAATAATAAACATTTAAGGCAATGTATAACTAAAACAAAAGCCTTTTAAAATAGAACTTCAACATAATATGGAAAAAATAAAATGTAGTAATTATATTTACTTATTCACATGGATATTCTACTAGTCTAATAATCACATGCAATATCAATAACCACTTTCATAATGATGGAATGCATAATTCCATACTATCATAACCACATAGTCAAGGCCTTGTTCCAAGACTACAAATAATATTTTGTCAAGGACTTATGACAAGACACTAGTTTGTCTGATGAGACCTACCGATGCATCGAGGAGCTATAGTGGGCTCCACCCATCACTTACTAAGCCCAATGCATTCCTCATTTGAAAATATTAAAAACATAACATAAAAATTCATATTAAAATTAGCATACTAAATGCCAATACTTTATCTAAAAACCACGAATGGGATAAAAATAGAACATCCACAATCAAACCAAACTCATTCAATACAATATAGAAGATTTTATTGAAACAGATTAACCTTAATCGTGAATAATGAAGGATATCAACATAGATGAAAATAATCATCAAAACCATTTGAGAGAAATATCCCCATTTTTCTTAAAAACATTTAAAATTCAAACTATTTGTAAAGAAGCCGTTTAAAATATATTTTTGAATAAAAGTGTCCCATAGCACTTTGAAACTTAAGAAAAATTAATTTTAAAACTTTAAGGTCTATATAAATAAATCCTTAAAACCATTTTTAAAACATGGACATTAATGAGAAATATTTATAATAATAAATCTTTAAAACATTTTAAAATGATATTTTAGTTAGAGTTTCTAACCAAAAGAGAGACACTTGAATACAAATAATTAAGGTAATAAAAACTTTGTAATATCATGAGAATAAAGGTATTCATGATATACTATGACAAAGTACATTATATACACCATATAAAAGTGATTTGGTGTATAACAACAAAGAAGTCTCAATGGAATATAAATTGAGATGAAATATCTAATAAAGACTGTATCCTTAGGTTAAGGATAAATTAATGACATAATTATGTCTGACAAATATAAATATAATAAATATGATTGGATATTCAGTGTAAATCAATCAGAGTACATTCTCACATATTCTTGTAAAAACAACACCAATGAATTGGATATTTAACTCAACAAATGGAGATTGAGTTAAAATTACTCTTATCGAGTTCATATCGATGACTTGAGAATTTCTCAATGGAGTGATTATGTATATAAAAATTATATCCATATAAAGGGGAGTGTGAATTATGACATAAGAAAATTAATATTTATTCCACACATAATCTTGGAGTAAAATAATCAATGAAGTATGCGTAAAGCTGAATGAGTGGAAATTGAAATTTGAAATTCCCTTATCGATTTGGTAAGTTAAGAAACATACACCCATGAAAGAAGGATCATACAATGATTATTTAAATATCCACAAATTAAGTTATATTACACAATGAATACAATCATTGGCATTACACACACAACATGCAATAAATAAGTGGTGAACAATGGAAATCTCACAGAATTAAAAGTGAGATAAGAAACCCCTTAACTTGTATTTTTCCTTGGTCGAGGGTAGTTTAACCTACTGTATAATGGTGTCATAATTTTTATTAAATTATAAAAGAATAATATACATTAATATGATATCATATATGATCTTTTAACATTTCTTTGTTAATAATATCTTAGTATTATCGTCGTTTCGGGTGTTAACTTAGTCGTTTTCTTTTATATGTTTTGATACATAAGCGTTGTTTGTTATGGATAGTTTGTATCTTATTAATATCCAGAATGATATCAAGTCCTTAAACATTATTTTTAATCGTCAAATGAGAATTATACTTGAATGGATAAGATGGGTAATGAATTTTATCGCGTTCGTGGAGACGATAGTCCGTACGAACGCACGAGCGACAATATCATTCTTTTGATATTAAAATAATATATAATTGGATGGTTTATCATATATAAAGAATCATTATAATTTTATATTTATTATTTAATTAAATTACACATCATTATCATACCCATCAAAATAATAATGTTTTAAATAACAATTACACCACGACGTGGAGATGGTAAGTACGTACACACGTATGGTGACATGTCATTCAAAGGATTGATAGAATACTGAATATAGTTGTACCAAATTTATAATAACATTCCAGTATATAGAATATATTGGAGTTATTATTTTATAATGGAAATAACAAATAACGAAAAATTTGAAGAAGAAAGGAACATGAAAGAGGGTGGTGAAAACCTTACCTCTTCTTCGGGTTCTTCCTTTTGATTTGATCAAAAGGGATCCATAGGTTTGATTTATGACTAAATTAAGGCCTCTAGATTTAAGTGAGGGAAGTTTATAGGATAATTGGGTAGGTTTTGGATGAACTAAAAGCCTTTTAAGGTATTAATAATTGGTTATAAGTGGTGTCTTTTTATAAGGGGGAGAAGGGGCTCTTTAAGAAAAACTTAAATAATTAATTTATAATAAATTTATATTCAGTTTATAATGGATCAAAAGAGGATTATTAAAATTCTAAGGTGGGTATGGGTCTAAATCTTTTAATCCAATATATTTTAGACAGATTTGGTTCACTATATTAACCTTATCATTTATATTTAACTCTTTGTTAAATAGTTTGACATTTACCATGTCACTTTGTATTTTTATATTATTTGGTTAATAAACTTAATATATACTTCCAAGAGACTCCCAAGTTGTCCATTAATGATAAAAATATCATTATATAAGTCCGTTTTCCGAACATTAGATTTTTAGAAAAATAATATCAATTAATAATATAATATTTGTTTTAAAAACTCATTTATGTCAATTTTGACTATATTTAATAATTTATTTTTTTTAAATTATTAAAAACTTTATTAATTAGAAAAAAATTCATTTAAGAAATTATAACATGTCATATTAACCAATAAAATTATTTTGTGGCATCAAAACTTCCAAATTATATTTATTTTAACATTTGTAATACTAATTATTTGATTCTTTCATTAATAAGGAAAATACTTCATCATTATTGTGTCATAAATAAATTTGATTATTAAATGTCTAAAAATTATAAATAAAATACCATTATATAGTAAATAGTTTTATATTTCTGAGGAATATTTATAGTCGAAAATATAACATATATAACCCTATGTAAAAATTGTTTTTCTAAAAGATATATGCTTATGCCATTTTTGTATTTACTTTAACTTTATTAATATAAAATGTCATTATTAGTTAAAAGTGGATCCATGGGGTCCCAAAGTTGACCCAAAGATTACCATGGTCGCATATATATCAACCAATAGGGTTAGGACACGTTTTAGGGTAATTTATTTTTATTATAATATTATTTTTTACCCTTATTTACCGGATTTAACCTTTAACCATGGTAAAGAAAATATTTACCGAAGTAATTATTCAAAATGTCTAAAAATCAAAGTTACCTATTTATAAAATTTGGACCTCCTGATTCTAAATATGGAATCCATTTTTCTAAATTCAAAACAAATAGGTGGCAGAAATTAATTTAAAATTAATTCCCATTGTTAAAACAAAAAGCGTGTTTTTAAGAGGTAATAACTATAAAAAGTTTGGCACTTGCTTATATCCTATTTAAATGTGAAATTATGTCCAATGACAAACATTAGATTAAATGGTAAAAATATAATCTAATAATAATTTATAATCACTCAAATTTATAATTTATCATTATTAATTATTTTGATTAAAAAAGTTGTTTTTATTTAAAATTTAGTAATTTTCACTATTCATAAAAATATGAAAGTTATCAGAAAAGTACCTAAAATTCACCCTAATCTAATTTCAATATTCAGAATCCAAAAATGAAGTCCATTTTGAAAGATAAAATTTATAAAATTTTAAAAATTGGGTAGTACTATTCATAATGGCTAGTTTGATTGGTTGTTGTGTGTTAGAACTCGAAGTTTCGTACAACACACGCTACAATATTATTCAAAGAGAAGCATACCATGGAATCTTAGGGTGTTACATTATCCCCTCCTTCAATAAATTTCGTCCTTGCAATTTGAAATTATTTTTGAAAAATAAAAGGTTGAAAATAGAAAATACCTTTTGGAAAACCCATATCAGAAATTAGGTTAATAAAATTTAGTCTTAATAAGAGGAAAAGGGAAATGAATGGGTCAACACCAAATTATGATCTCTATTAAGAGAACATTGGTGGAAATTAAAGACATATAATTGGAGGAAAAACGTAAATATTTATAGGTAGTTATTGATGTCATCAATCACAAACAAGTGTAAAATTGAGGGCCTAAAATTCATCAATCTATGATGATTTAAAATACCATCGGTTCAAAAAAACATACGGTATCAGGATATCGCATTTTTGGTTTTAAGATCCCTTCACTACAGTATAAGAATTATTTTCTTTATAGAATAAGAGAAGAATAAAAATATACACTTGACAAGTAGAGTCCCATCCTTTAACTAATTTATACCACAAACTCATCTTTCACTATAAAAGATAATAGAACTTAAAAATAATATTCTATTTATCCTATTAATATAGGGTTTCAAAAAAAAGAATTTACAATTCATCTACCAGATTTTTTTTAAAAAACTACATTATTAAATCCAGGACATCACATGGGCCAGTGGTAGGTGATACACCCTTATCGCCCTTTGGTTGTGAGTTCAAGTCTCGCGGCCTTTTCAGACGTGACGGGTTTCCACCTGACCTCCGGGTTGTCCTTTTATGGCAATCCAAAATAATATCAAACTAGAATTATCCAAAATAATTCTATCCAAAATAATTCTATCCAAAATCACATTCCAAAATTTATAAAGAAGGTAAACACAATTGAAGATCCTTTTTTCCACTTAATAACATGTGAACACCTTCATCATGTATTCTCTTAAAACACTGAAACATCCTGAATTATTGTAAAACCTTATTGATTACATTCATGACCCCTTATTCCTTATGTAATACTGGATATACTCCATCTATCAAAAAATGTTTTAAACTCCCACAATGATGGAATATACAAATCATAAATTAGTTTTAAGGTAGTCAAGAATATCCAATATAATTTATCCAAATCAATCATATATTATTCCAAAATCACTACCTCAGTATTAGAACCATATTATGGTTTATCTTTCTCTCAACCATATATTTTCCAAAAATTTAACCTGATATCGAGTCACTTTTCTTTATTCCACACAATCTTAAGTCCTTAATGAAATAGTACTACAGTATAATCCTTATATACTACATTATTATTATAACCAGTACATTGTTGATACAACACTCAAATGAAATAATTCTTTAATAAAAACATAATAAATCTAATCATTTCTCCTCATCTGTGGTAGTATCATAACTTTATTATTATCCAATAGCATCATTTGGGGCATACTTTGATGATTTGGAAATTGGTTTGCGTAGTGTCCCGACTCTTTGCAGATGAAACATTGTACATTTGAAACCTTTTTCTTACCCTTTTAGTCACGTACATGGTGTCTTTTTATCCACACTTATAACAAACTCCCATTCCATTCAGGAAAGTTCCAGGGTGTTTCTTCCCACAGTTATAAAATACGGGAAAATTCTTCTTTTCTCTCTTCACTTTATGCACATTTCTCTCTTCCATCATTTTCTTCTCTTGCTTCCCTTAAAAGCCATAGGACTCAGAGAACTTTTTACTTATCTTATTAACAAATGATACTATTTCTTCATATCTTGAGAATACATGAGAGACTATTTCTCTTCTAAATGTTGGCTTAATACCATGAAAGATATGATCCTTCTTACTCTTTGGATCATATGTATTGCTAGAGTTCACATTCCTTCTACTGGGCGCCATTTCTATACATGGAATAAACTAGGTCAGTTTATGAATTGCAATGAATAATTCCAAACTTGTAAAATACCTAACGTAAATTGAATGGTTTATGGATATAATCCACAATCATAAAGATGTTTTCATTGAGTAAGTATATACTCATAAACCCTTCATAATGATTTGTAAAGAAAATGAGAATTATCCTAAGTATATCCCCTGGGAGTGTCGTAACCAAGAGTGCAGTATGGCCCGTTGTTGTTCACCAGTTCCCATTCAAGTCTAGCTCAAAGCGGTGTTTTCAGTTTTTACCCCTAGGTACATATATGCCAGAGCCGCCTCTACCTGCTCATATTGAGATAGGGATGTATTTGCTTGGAAACTCACAAAATCTCTACATTACCAAAATTCAAGGAATTTCTTCTATACCAATCCTCAAAGTCTATCTTAGGTCTATGTTCTCTAGTCAGAGTTTATCTAAATCTAGCTTCTAAGGTTATTTCTAAACTTCCTCTAATATAAACTGTAATGCCCGACCCCATTTACCCAGAGTCGGTGCATTATTTTAATACATTTTCATTATTACAAGGAATCAAGTCCCGAAGGACCGATCAATTTAGCAGTCCTGAAAAATAGACTACATACATGAATGTTACATTACACTTCTTAAAATACAAAACAATATAAATAATCCTTCACGAACACCATTATTCCCTTGGCTTAACCCTACATATCAATCACAATACAATTCTTGGAATCATGGGAAAAATAAAACATAGAAAGGGGTGAGATCAGATTCTCAGTAAGGATAACAATAAAGAGATAACTTTTATAAATAAGCATAAACATTTAAGGCAATGTATAACTAAAACAAAATCCTTTTAAAATTGAACTTCAGTATAATATGACAGAAATAAAATGAAGTAATTCCATTTAATTATTCACATGGATATTCTACTAGTCGAATAATCACATGCAATATCAATAACCACTTTCATAATGATGGAATGCATAATGTCAGACTATCATAACCACATAGTCAAGGCCTTATTCTAGGACTACAAATAATATTTTGTCAAGGCCTTATGACAAGAAACTAGTTTGTCTCATGAGACCTACCGATGCATCGAGGAGCTATAGCGGGTTCCACCCATCACTTACTAAGTCCAATGCATTCCTCATATGAAAATATTGAAAACATAACATAAAAATTCGTATTAAAACTAGCATACGAAATGTCAATACTTTATCTACAAACCATGAATGGTATAAAAATAGAACATCCACAATCAAACAAAACTCATTCAATAAAATATGAAATATTTTATTGTAACAGATTAACCTCAATCGAGAATAAGGAAGGGTATCGACATAGATGAAAATAACCATCAAAACCATTTGAGAGAAATATCCCCCTTTTTCTTGAAAACATTTAAAATTCACACTATTTGTAAAGAATCCATTTAAAATAGATTTTTGAATCAATGTGTCCCATACCACTTTGAAGTTTTAAAAAAATTAATTTTAAAACTTTAATGTCCATATAAATAAATCCTTAAAACCATTTTTAAAACATGGACATTAATGAGAAATATTTAGAATAATAAATATTTAAAACATTTTAAAATGATATTTTAGTTAGAGTTCATAACCAAAAGAGAGACACTTGAATACAAATAATTGAGGTAATAAAAACTTTGTAATATCATGAGAATAAATGGATTCATGATATACTATGTCAAAGTACATTATATACACCATATAAAAGTGATTTGGTGTATAACAACAAAGAAGTCTCAATGGAATGTAAATTGAGATGAAATATCTAATAAAGACTGTATACTTAGGTTAAGGATAAATCAACGACATAATTGTGCGTGAAAAATATAAATACACTCAATATGACTGGATATTCAGTGTAAATCAATCAAATTACATTCACACATATTCTTGTAAAAACAACACCAATGAATTGGATATTTAACTCAACAAATGGAGATTGAGTTAAAATTACTCGTATCAAGTTCATATCGATGACTTGAGAATTTATCAATGGAGTGATTATGTTTATAAAAATTATATCCATATAAATGGGAGTGGGAATTATGACATAATAAAATTAATATTTATTCCACACATAATATTTGAGTAAAATAATCAATGAAGTATGCGTAAAGCCGAATGAGTGGAAATTGAAATTTAAAATTCCCTTATCGATTTGGTAACTTAAAAAACATACACCCATGAAATAAGGATAATACAATGATGATGTAAATATCCATAAATTAACTTATATTACACAATGAATAAAATCATGGGCAGTACACACACCACATGCAATAAATAAGTGGTGAACAATGGAAATCTCATGGAATTAAAAGTGAGATAAGAAACCCATTACCTTGTATTTTTCCTTGGTCGAGGGTATTTTAACCACCTATATAATGATGGAATAATTTTTATTAAATTATAAAAGAATAATATAGAATAATAAGATATCATATATTATCTTTTAACATTGATTTGTTAATAATATCTTAGTATTATCGTCGTTTCGGGTGTTAACTTACTCGTTTTATTTTATATGTTTTGTTACATAAGCCTTGTTTGTTATGGATAGGTTTTATCTTATTAATATAAAGAATTATATCAAGTCCTTAAACATTATTTTTAATTATCAAATGATAATTATACTTGAATGGATATGATGGGTAAATAATCTTATTGCGTTCGTGGAGAGGGTAGTCCTTACGTACGCACGAGCGACAATATCATTCTATTGATATTAAAATAATATTTAATTGGATGGTATATCATATATACAGAATCATTATAATTTTATATTTATTATTTAATTCAATTACACATCATTATCATACCCATCCAAATAATACTGTTTTGAATAACAATTACACCACGACATGGAAACGTTAAGCCGTACGTATGCACGTATGGTTACATGTCATTAAAAGGATGGATAAAATACTGAATATGGTTGTATAATATTTATAATAACATTAAAGTATATATAATATATTTGAGTTATTATTTTAGAATGGAAATAACAAATAATGAAGAAGTATAAGAAGAAAGGAACCTGAAAGAGGGTGGTGAAAACATTACCTCTTCTTCGGGTTCTTCCTTTTGATTTGATCAAAAGGGCTCCTTAAATTAAATTTATTACTAAATTAAGGCCTCTATGTTTAAGTGAGGGAATTTTAGAGGATAATTGGGAGGGGGTTGGCCGAAAAAAAATGCTTTGAAGGTATGAATAATTGGTTATAAGTGGTGTCCTTTTATAAGGGGGAGGAGAGGCTCTTTAGAAAAAACTTAAAGTATTAATTTATAATAAATTCATATTAGGTTTATAATAGATAAAAAGTGGATTATTCAAAGTCTATGGTAGGTATGGGTATAAATAATTTCATCCAATAGATTTTAGATAGGGTTGGGTCACTATATTAACCTTATCATTTATATTTAACTCTTAGTTAAATAGTTTGACATTTACCATGTCACTTTGTATTTTTTTATTATATGGTTAATAAACTTACTATATACTTCCAAGAGACTCCCAAGTGGTCCATTAATGATACAACTATCATTATATAAGTCCTTTTTCCGAAACTTATATTTTTAGGAATAGAATATCAATTAATAATATAATATTTGTTTTAAAAACTCATTTATGTCAATTTTGACAATATTTAATAATTGATTTTTGTTAAAGTCTTAATAACTTTATTAATTATAAAAAAATTAATTTAAGAAATACTAACATGTCATATTAACCAATAAAATTCTTGGGTGACATAAAAACTTTCAAATTATATTTATTTTAACATTTATAATACTAATTATTTGATTATTTCATTAATAAGGAAAATACTGCATCATTATTGTGTCATAATTAAATTTAATTATTCAATGTATAAAAATTATAAATAAAATACCATTATGTAGGAAATAGTTTTAAATTTATATTTAATATTTATAGTAAAAAATATAACATATATAACCTTATGTAAAAATTGTTTTTCTAAAAGATATATGCTTATGTCATTTTTGTATTTATTTTATCTTTATTAATATAAAGTGTCATTATCACTTACAACTGAATGCATGGGGTCCCAAAATCAACTCAAAGATTCCCATGGTCGGACATGTATTAACCAATTGGGTTAGGACACGTTTTAGGGTAATTTATTATTATTATAATATTAATTTTTTACCCTTATTTACCGGATTTACCCTTTAACCATGGTAAATAAAATATTTACCGAAGTAATTATTCAAAATGTCTAAAAATAAAAGTTATATATTTACACAATTTGTACCTCCTGATTCTAAATATGGAATACATTTTTTTAAATTCAAAACAAAAAAGCGGAAGAAATTAATTTAAAATTAATTCCTGTTGTTAAAACAAAAAGCGTGTTTTTAAGAGATAATAACTATCAAAAGTTTGGCACTTGCTTATGTCCATTTTAAATGTGAAATTATGTCCAATGACCAACATTTGATTAAATGGTAAAACTATAATATAATAATACTTTAAAATAACTCAAATTTTTCATTTATCACTATTAATTATTTTGATTAAAAAAGTTGTTCTTAATTAAAATTTAGTAATTTTCACTATTCATCAAAATATGAAAGTTATCAGAAAAGTACAAAAAATTAACCCTAATCTAATTTCAATATTAAAAATCCAATAATGAAGTCCATTTTGAAATATAAAATTTATAAAATTTCAAAAAGTGGGTATTATTATTCATAATGGCTAGTTTGATTTGTTGTGGTGTGCTAGAACTCGAAGTTGCGTACAACACACGCTACTATATTATTCACAGAGAAGCATACCATGGAATCTTGGGGTGTTACATTAAATAAGACTTAAATTATACGGGATTATTTTATATTTTTACCTGTCTTCCTGAAATTTCACATCTAACTCTGATGTAATGATTTTATGAATTATGATATAAGTTACCTTATGATTCATGTCTTATGGACTTTTAATATCCATTCGATTACTCTTGATTTTTATATTATATATGTATGGTATGATCTTATAATGTTATGATCATGTTATTATACCCATATTCTTATGTTATTCTTACATATCTCCCTGGTTTACCCTTACTGAGCATAAGATCCCACCCTTTTCCTATGTTTCATTTCCCTAGTTAAAAAAATGTTTTATGTCTGAGCAATAGAAGGGAATATATTTAAGGGAAATTTTAAATATCAATAGGAAGGTTTATTAATCCTTATATAATTATGAGTATAAATATTTACTGATATCCCTCGTAATATATCTATGGATATGTATAGGGGTTTCTCTAAGGATAAGTTTAAGGATAAATAAAAGTATATGAAAATGTCCTATAACTTCGGTAAACGATTGAAACCGTTGTTTCTAAGAAATTACATCCCATTATGGATACGAATATTGGATTTGGATATGTATTAAATATACATATGTGTAAAAACACAAAACCACTTTATTTATATAGACTTGATTGAGAAATGGTGCATGGAAATGGGCATAGCTGCACACCCGGTTTGACACTCATGAGAGATATTCTTTAAGAATTCATGAACTTTATATAAACTATCATGAAGAATTTAGATTGATTAATAATATTAATAAACAATTATAAAACTAAGGTTTCATTGAATAAATAAATCAGATCCATAATTTAGGTATCTTATTAACAGTTCTTCATGATTATGTGGTTTTCTACTATGATAATTTTTTCTCACACTATGATTTTTGGTTTTCTTCAATGGAATGAACAATACAGAACTTGGTTAACATTTTATGTCACATATTTGGAATATATGGTAATTATGAATATTTATTTTCTATGTGTAAATATCATGAATATAATCAGAATGGTTTCACGAGTATGAGTTATACTATTGAAGATAATGTGACTATGAATGACATGTGAAAGGTATAGGATGTTATAATACTATTTTCTTACATTAAAATTAAGAAGAATAATTTATTTGAGGTCGATAAACCTTATGAAATGATTCATATATCATATTCCCGAAAATTGGTAATATGGAATATGATGAAAATGCCTAAGTAATGGTTTAATAATAAAGATGAATTATTTAAATGTATATGTATTGGAATTCATGAAAAATGTTATATAAATCACGAAATATATTTTTTTCATTAAGGATTTAAAAGGATATATTGAATGGTGTTAATTATATAGAAATTTTATTTAATTGATTGGTGATATGTTTGTTAAAGGATATTAACCGTTAATGTGTTCTTAATATTGAGAAAACACAATTTATCTTTGATAATGAGATGATAGATTCAGATAAAGTTATTATCAATAACCTAATTACTCATAAATGATTTGTTGAAAAAGTTTTTAACACTATCATGGATCAATTTTATTGATTTCTTAGACTCATTTAATATATCAAATAATATTTTCAATAATAAAGAAAGAATTTTATTGATAAGAATTTATGATAATTCAGTTTATTAATATCTTTCAAGTGAATACATGATGACGATATTAACATGTTTGGTATCTGAAAATCACGATTAACAATATTATCTATGGAAGAACAATGTTGAACTAATTTTGATAAATTTAGGGGCCTTATACCTAAATATATTTTCCCATCTTTTTGAAGGGTTATAAGGTTAACAATTTATTGAATTGTTTAAGCTAAACATAAGATGTGGTTTTTGATATTAATGTATTATCTCTAAAAGTGAGGATATTTTCATACTGGATAAAATATACATAGAATTTCACTATGATGATAACTATAGAATGATGAATTGACTAATAATCCTATATGAATCTTATGATCTATTATAGTTTCAGGAATAAAAAACTCACATTCATTTTTGGAATAAGAAACATAAAAAAATTTGGATAAGGCACAACCAAATGGTGAGATTGTGATAAAATAAAGTAATTATATCTTCTTATAAATTTTCTTTAAGTTTAGTAAAATGATCTTGAAACCAAAAACCTTATCCTCATACCTTAATTTCTTGTAAACGAAATCCTCCATTAGGTCATTGCATATTTATAGCTTTGTGATCATTAACATTATCCTGACCATGTTCTATATCACTCTCTATCTGAACATTATAGTTAGATTTATCTTCCTCGTATGTGTTATGACATCCCACCTATATTTTTATTTATGGAAACCATGTTACATGTTACATTAGGTGACTGATATGTCTCACACACCCCCTTTTAAAATGATGTTTTATTATACATTTTAATGATGTGCAGATTTATGAATAGTATATTTATGTATTAAAACACTAATTAACCAAATGAATTTTGATGGAAAAATTAATCTTCAAGGGGTATAATATTACTCCCCAATATTTTGTGAGATATATTTATTGAATTATTTTAAACATATCGATATTTCTCATTTCAAACAATACAGAATGTAGCTTCTGTTATATGAAAGAACAAAGTTTAGATTGTGTTACATTCAACACTATGTTAATAATTGAATACAAAAAACCATATATTATATTTAGGAACATGAAACACTTTTTTGTAATGTGTTACACACAATGCTGAGTTTCTTCGATTGCTTGTGTTATATACCAGGCCAATTTTTAACAAACTAAAATATAATATTAATATTGTTATCAAAATATTAGTATAGTTATGGCATATACATTGTAATGGAAGTTACAAATAGGATTTACTAATACGTGAAAATATAACTTACACATTTATATAAAATTAGTATTTTGATTACTAAATAGTTAGAAATCAATGTAAGACCTATTTAAAGAGAAATAATTACATTTTTAAGAAAACTATTTCTATATATACATACTAAATTTTATCATAATAAATATAAAAAACAACTTTTTATGAATTTTTTTAAAAATTATTTATTATAAATTCAATAATTTTTTTAATACTATATTTTATAGGATTAATTTAATAATAAATCAAATTATATAAATAAAAAGATGTATTATTCTAAAATGAAAATTTACCACCATTAATAGAGAAAATTTTGAAATTATAATTTGTGAAAATGTTATAATTTTTATTTGAAAATTCTATTTTTTTGGGAAGTGGAGTAATTTTTTTTACATTGGGTGATTTTTTGTACATTTATGAGAAGTTTCATTCTTTGATGAACACTAGAAACACTGAATTTTAATTGAAAACTTTTTTTAATCTAATTTATTTATTTAGTTAAATTATATTTTATTTTTTAAAAGTATATATAGATTAATAATACATATATTAATATAGAATGGGTAATTGGAATCAATTTTACATTAAAATTGGATATAAAAACAATTCTTACATTTTAACATTTTGACTTTAAAATCATGCTTTCAGGACACGTTTGTGGGGTTAATTTTAAATAATGTTATCCAAATTCTATGTTCGAAATTTATAAAAATTTATTAAATATTTGGAATTAGAATAATTTATAATTTATAGTAAGGACAAATTATTTTTTCACCAAAAAATATTAATGAAAATAATTAAAATTAATTATAGTAATTAAGGTAATAAAAATCTTAATTAATGAATAAACATAAAATATAAGGTGTAAAAATGACCTAAAATTTTATAAAATTTATTTTAAGGAAATAATTTTACTATTAAAACTCTATGTATATATAATGGTGTATTTTTAATCATTGGGGAGAAACAGAAATGTGGATATGACACAAAGCTTTTCCAGGGTAACTAATGCATCCTTTTCCCCATTTATTAAATTCTACATTCTCTTCCCATGAGATCAATCCTATAAATCATATTAGACCAGAATAAAACAACCAAAATATCCTAAAAAATTCCATCCTTTAATCCTATAGGCCTCAAATTGGATATAAATTTATCCAAGGAACCCCATTGGTGATTACCAGAAGGAGCATCCCAAATAAGAGTTAACATACTTCAATAAAAACTTTTATTCTATTTATTTCTCTACCCCTAAATTATTCTTATTAAATGATTATATAATAGCCTATGTATCTTAAATATACTCATATTTTATTATTCTAACCTTACTATCTACAATCACACACACATCCATCAAATGGGATACATAATCATCCTTCATGTGTATGGTGGACTACAACCTCATGAACCGATGTCCTTTGTTCTTCCATTACTACCTATAAAGGATGGATATAATGATTGGAATTGTGTTTTATATAAAATATAATATATTTATGATTTATTTATACTTATTTGGTTATTATATAACACATTCCTACATGATTTCCATGTTTTTGGAATATTATAACCTTGTTTATGGATGTGTGGACTACCGCCTCCTCAAGGAGATGTGATTCGTTCACACTTTACATGGAATGTGATAAATATGGGTGTAGTAAAATTTTATGATATTAAGGAAATAAAAAATACACTATAATTTTAATATATATATATATGTGTGTGTGTGTGTGTGTATGTATGTATATGTCACTAAGTTTCTTTCAGTCAATACGATAAGAAATCAAAAACAATGTTCATGCGTATGGATGACCTACCACCTCGACGAACAGTGTGTTCTATTTCATATTTATATCTTTTATATATTAATATAATTAATATATACTAAATATATATGATATTTAAATCAGTTTTTATATTATTTAATTACTTAAATAATGATATAAGTAAGTGGACCAAGAAAAACAAGTCAAAACATATATGAAAAAAGTAGTTTTTACCTGAAACATAACATTAATAAGGAATTGTGAATAAAAGGGTAATAAAAGGGAATGAAAATTCATATATGGTATGATATATAATAATATTATTATTGTTTTTATATATAATAATATTATTTTTATTATCCATCATTTTGTAACATGTAAAAAGATATTCAACACTTAATGTAATAGTTTTCACGTCTCCCATTAATTTCTAAGAGACTTATGCCTTAATCACTATTTTTTTGTGGTGTATAAAACGAAAATGAATATATTATAAGATGAATATACTTATATTTATGTGTATTTACATATCCATTTTTTGATATCTCTACCATGGTTCTTATGGATCAAAAGTTACTAAATCGGTAAAGTAATTTTGTCGAAATTTACCTTCTTTGAGACAAATGTTATGCTATACACCTATATTATTTTACTAAGAGTATATAAATTCCATTGAACTGTTTTATTAAAGAAATTATTATCTTCATGATATTTTTGGAAACATTTTATGCAATTATTCCAGGGGTAATATGATTTATGTTACCATATTTTTAAGAGTCTATTGTTATAATCTCATTTTTTATTGGGATTGTTTATGCCTACTCTTCAGTTGATGAAATATAACGATCCTTCTATCAATAAATCTCATGAAATTTATTCTACACTATTTATCAATGATATATTCATGTAATGGTACTAATTTTCCACTCTTTGGTACACAAGACAATTAATAATATTTTTTTATAAAAATATTACTTTATTTCTCTCTTCTATCAAAAAAATTATTTTCTACCATAACCATGTTCTCTAAAAACAATTTAGAAAAGTTTATTTTTGTATTAAATGGTTTTAGAAAAAAATATTTTCCTACGATTTTAAATTTTAATTTTTTTAAAAGTATTCTTCTATTCATTTTCTTATCAAGGAATATTTCTAACCTTTTTTACAGTGAGAATTGTATGTTTAGCATGTACAAATTTTCCCACTATCATGACAGTAATTTCATTGATGCTTCCTTGTGACGATTTAAAGGTTATTTTTAACAAAAAAAATTCCCTAATATTCTGTAAATTCAATTTTTAAATATATTTTTAAATAAAAATGTTATATATTTTTATATTTTAAAATTTGGTTAAAATGGTTTTCAAAACACCCATTATATGTTTTAAAATTTAGTTTTTTAGATAATGTTTTTCAAAAAAATTATGATATTAAATTTGATAAGTGGAAATAATATTTTCCTCATTAAATTCATTTAAATTAAATTTAAATGGATTTTTTTGTAAATAATATATTTATGATAATGTTTAATTAAAGATATTTTCAATGAAAGGATACTTTCCTTATGAAATATTCCAAAGGATATTGAAAAATCACTCTCCATACAAGATTACATAATATTATATAGAATATGATTTAATAGAGATATAATCAAATGATATAATTAATATCATTTCTATTAATGGTTTATGTTTTGATGGGAAAATGTTTATGAAACATGTTTCCATTCAACGGTTTATACCATGATAACTGCTTATGAAACCCAATTCATTTCACTGGTTATTCTTGGATGAAATTCATATGAAACATATATATTTTTCAATGGTTATGAGATCATGAAATTTTTCTTATACCCATTTTATTTTATGGGTTATTATATTATGTTCAAGAAACCCATCTCTTTTTATGGTCCATGATATGATGAACCTGTATTATTTTGTGGAATATGTATATATGAATTCATTGTGTTATAGGTGAGACCTATGACTCACTCAAATGGATTGGGTAATTATTTATATCTCTTAAGATAATGACAGTAAACACATTGATGGGTTGATCCACAATGGGGAGAAGGGGAAACCCATTCACTATAGGGATAAAGGAAAACCTGATCTACTATGGGAAGAAAGGGAAACCAGATCCCAAATGGGAAGAAGGTGTAACCTTATACACTATAAGGAATGGACTACAATAGGGGATAGTAGTGTGTCACTACAAATATATGAAACCTCTATGAGGTGATTTGATAAGTTTTCAGAATGAGTATTGACTTATAGGGAATGATTTCACATGATTATGTGTCTGCTAAAAATTTCATATCATACTCCTATGTTTTGATTTCATGACTTATGTGCTTGATTAAATTATGATTCATGTATTATGAACTACCAAAATTCATTCCATGAATCTTTATTATGATCTTTGATATACAGTATATTATTTTATAATATTATGATCATGTTCTCATACTCTTATTCTCATATTATTATAACATATCTCCCTTGTTTACCCTTACTAAGTGACTGATCTCAGCCCTTTATTTTGTTTTCTTTCCATAGGTTATAATAAATGGTATTAAGTATTAGCACTAAATGGGTAGTTTTTTATAGAATATATTGAGGATATTTCACCAATATAAGAGATTATGTTTCCATGTTTCCAAAGACACCAAACTATTATGGTTATTTTACATGTAATTTTTTTAATGTGTTGAATATTAATCTAAAATGATGTAATATACATGTATTTTAATCATAGGTTTATATAGTGAGATTTTAAAAATTCATGAAGATGTAAACTTTAAGAACATAAATTCATGACCATATATTTCTTCACAAAATGATTTCTAAAAATAACTTTCCAAAAAATAAATCCAGAAATTTAGCGATTGGAGATCTTAAACATCTATTATTTATAAAAATAATGTATCGTGAAATGTTACATGATTTTAATGAATTTGGGATCTATATATTATCACCTGACTTAATATCAAACATTCCATCAAATAGTATTTTTCTAAAAGGTATGTTTGGATACCATTTCTAGATTAAACATACAGAGGAAAAACAATTGATAGACTTTTTATGAATGATATGTCCAATATTATGGATCTTAAACTCTATGTATGATCCTCTTTGTCTAATCAGCATATTTACTAAGTGATTCATATTTTCAATTTTACAATAAAAGAAAATTCAACTATCAAAATTTATTCAAACAAAAAATTAATCCATCTTGGTCACAACAATATCCCCATTTATATTTTGTTTTCAAATTAGAATCAAAATTCATTAAATCTTTGAAACACATGTAATGGATCACATATTCCATAATTCTAAGCCTATGAGAATTACATTAAAGTAGCAAATAAGAATCACTAAACATAATACAATATAATCCATAAGATGTCACTTAAAAAAATTCTTCTTCCTCAAAAACCACATGAGAGACTTTATATTATATCTTTAATATATTTTTCATAAAAACATAAAAGTACAATGTTTCCTAATTCCACTTCAATAAAATATTAATAAAATTTACAGAAGAAGAAATCATAATTTACAAATTTTATCAATTCCCTTTAAATATATGATTTCTTTAAAAGGTTTATCACATTCTAGTGGATAGATTTATGAAACATCATTTTTCTCACCATTAACAAAACTATCCCAAGAGAATATAAGAGAGGGAATGAAACACATACCTCTACCCGGAAGAAAAAAGGTTTTATTCCCATGTTAAATATCAGTTTGTAAAATGTTTCATTTGGAAAAGGTTTTTGTGAATATATCTTTAACTTGTTTTATTGTTGGCAGAGACAATAGATTTAGTTAATTATTTCTAAAAATTCTATTGGAGAAGAGATATTTGAAATAAATATTATTTCATTGATAATTTTACTCTTTATTTTCATTTATATTTATAGAACTCTGATTATCACAACTCAAGATAAGGTGTAACTTCACTTTAGCTGACAAATATTACTACTGAGTTTTCATCCACATAATTTGTGTTAATTCTTGAGTGGAATCAATATATTCAGCTTCAGTTAGGTTAAGATTTATTGAATTTATCTTTTATTTATTCCAACTAACAAAACTTTTTTCCAAAAAAAGTATCCCAGATATTGATCTTCAATCATCAACACTTACTTCCCAATCAATAACTGTATAACCAAAAAAATCACTCTTTCTTGAGATATCATACATTATACAAAAATATATTACGCCTTTGATATATATTTAATTTTAATTTACTTCCATTAAATGAGATTCTTTTGGAGCACTCTGAAATCATGAACACATAGTTACAACATATACAATAACTATTCCTAAATAATTATATATAATGAGCATATAACCAATTTTCTAAACTCTATAGAATCCACTTCCATAATGTATATGTCATTAGAAATTTAGGTTCCCGTTTATATTTTTTTGGAATATTGTTTT
Organism: Viscum album; assembly: GCA_963277665.1. NCBI lineage: Eukaryota > Viridiplantae > Streptophyta > Magnoliopsida > Santalales > Viscaceae > Viscum > Viscum album. The sequence continues at coordinate 1,508,157,057 of OY728157.1, read as the reverse complement.
TAATCATCCATGCCAATTTTCATAAGAATCTCCTTTGCATAATTTTATTGATATGGTAAAATATACTTCTTTTTTCGTGAGATTTGTCATCAAGGAAATTATTTCATTTCTCCAAGAATGTTATTTTTTGAAAAACTATTTCATTTTACTCATTTATATTTTCACATGTTTTTTCATTATTCAAATAAATGAAAATATCAACAACGTAAAATATCCCAATGATGAAAACCTCCTTCTTTTTATTGATAAGGAGATTACTCTCAACACTCACTTTTATAAAGTTCATTTTCCTTAATAATGTACCAAAATTGGACAACCAGGATCTTATAGTTTTTTTAACACATATATTTTTTTCCCAACATATGTATATATATATATATTTCTTTATGTCTAGTTATAAAGGCACAATGTTGTTAAATATAAACTTCTTCTTCAATCTCTCCATTATGAAAATTGGAATTTATATCCAAATTTAAAATGTATAACCTTATTTTAGGAATATAGAAAGAAATATTCAGATATTTTATATTATTTTACTAGAGAAAAGGACTCATCAAAAGCAGTGCCTTGAATTTGTAGGTATCATTTAAAAACCAGTCATTATTTTTTTTATCACTTCACCATATTCATTAAACTTTTTTGTAACACCAAATTTGTACCAATAACATTATAATTGTTAGGTTAGTTACACGTTACCATATAAATTTTTTCTCACTATGTTATAACGATTAAATAATAGAATCAATGAACTCAGGATGCTCGGAAGACTCATGTACATATTTTAGATCCAATATTGTGTATATAGAAGTATGTGTAACTAACAATGATGTCTAAATTGTTTCAAAATGTTTTTATTTATCACCAGTACTATTTTGATCTTCAAGTGTTTTTTTATCCTTGGATGAGATTTATGAGGTGCTTCTTCATTACTATAAATATTTGAGTTGGAATCCTCACATTGTGTAACATATCTATTGTTATAAATTTTTTCATGTTTCTTAAAAGAATCTATCTCATCTTCCCCATCATTTTTTTCTACACATGTTTGTGAAAATTATTTATAAACATGTTCAATAACATTTAGATATTAAAAATCACTTACATATAAGTTTTTTGATTAAAACAACTATATCCTCTACCATTAGTATTCTAGCCAAGAAATATTCTATAGACACATATCATACCAAAATTTCCAAGACTTATAACATTTAATTTTATGATTTAGGGACTTCAAAAAACCCTTATGTATTTCAAACATGAATCATCATTGTAGAAGTAATTATTATAATTCATATAAGAACATAGACTATAGAAATATGAGTTCTAAATATAAAATGATGTACTCATTTCCTACTTCAAAAAATGATAAGTATCATACTCAATGAACATTTTATATCCCATATCCACCAAACATCTAATTTTTATTTAGAAACAACACAGAACTTTGGCATGTATGGATAACTAATTTCATGCCAAATGACATTCTTTTTATGATTATCTAATAACTCCTCATTTCTTTTATTTTTTACTATTTTTATTTTTTAATTTTTTCACAGAATATCCATATTTTTTCAGAAGCAGTTGTGAAACTCTTAAAAAATTTTAGAGCATATAATTTATGTTTGAAATATGATATACATTTAATTCGAGTAAAATAAACAGTGAAAGAAATGAATTACCTATAATTGTGTATATATTGTTTAGTCATTGGCCCAAAAATATCCGAATGAAATAAATAAATGAAAAGAGTAGAATGAATGTAAACTTTTATATGAACTAAATTTGTTATCTCTTATTTATTTAAAGTAGAAAAACACTAATCCCTTCTCATTGTCACATCAGGATATCAAGAATACTACCTCAATTTATTTACATTAACATATTACTCAAACATATACATCTCAATCATTTATAGAAAAAATTATTTCCCAAAATCATATTCAGAAGAAATGAATTTTTTATATCACTAACATGAAACAAGTCCCACTTTGTTTGTTGGTCTCTCATATAAAATTTTAGATCCTTGTTGTTTTTAGAAAAAACCATATTTTATGAAACCAAATTTATTACCTTCATCACAATGTTACGAAACACGTAGTAAGATGAGTTCCAGACCATCAATAAAAAAGGATCATTTATATTTTAATTATTCTTCCCCAATTATGGTAGATACATCACATTTGATTCTTAAGGACTCATCATTGACAAAATTCTCTGTTACTTATTGAAAATCATTCACACACTTCAATAGTTTTGAATATTATATCTTATATAAGGATCACTCACAATGCAGAATCCAACGACATTATAATTTTATATATTTGAAAAAAGTTTCAAAAAAAAGATCATTTTCCTTTCCATTATCTTCCTCCACATCAGTATTTTAAGAATTGTTTTAAAGACTTTGTTGTGCTGTAAAAAAATACAAGTATTTTCAGGTGTTATGGACATTCATGTATTTCATAAATAGTTTTAAATAGTTAGAATCCATGTTCAATTTTTTCACCATCAATCTCATGTTTTATTTTTTTTGAGGCTTGAAACCCCCTCATATTTTAAATTAATTTTTTTCGGGGTTATTATAATGTTTTTAAGGATCCCAAAAATATTTTTTATAAAGAAATCGACTACAATACCAACAATATCCATAAAATTAATATTTTCCTCTATAAATTCCATACTGTCTAGAGTTTTATACATTCTTTTCCTCATCATCCTTACTTTCCACTCTAAAACATATTGTTCCCCAAAGGTTTTTTTAATAATTCAAGATTTTATTATGTTATTTATACATATTATCATCTTCAAAAAAAATCACCAGTCATAGAAGCATTTGATTATGAATTTTTAATTTCAGAAACATCAAAATTTTTAACTCCCCTATTTTTTTATAAATACATTGTTTTCTCAAAATTATTATCCTTATTAAAATCTCAAATCTTCTTTTGAACCTTTTATGATATCTGTTATTTATCTTTCATAGTTTTAGAAACTCATTACTGAAATAGTTTTATTTATAATGTTTACTACTTAAAAAGAAGAGCATGTCCATGGATTTTTTTGAAAAAGTATAATACCACACAATTTACTAGAAAAAAAATCATTTTATGTGGATATAAAAAATATGGGGTATCATTTCACTTTCATGGAAATAATATCAATACAATAATTCATGTGATTATCAAGAAAAAAATATGTAAATATTATTATTTAACATGTTTAGAAACACTCACTAACATGCTTAGAAAACTTTCACTATGTTTTTTCTTCAAAAATCGATGTTTTTAATCTTATAAAACCTATTTTTCACTTTCATACATAGAAATTGGTAAAATAATTAATCTCTATAATCTATATATTGTTTAATCTGGCCAATCTCTCTGATACCACTATCCATTTCCAATTTCCCATTTCATCTATCTAGAAATGAGCATGTCTAAAATATGCCCCCTTCAGTTTTTAAACAACAAACTAAAACCTTGTTATTTTCTTTCTCTTTCATCATCAAGAATATATATATTTTATTTTTCCAAATGATCATGTTCATTCAATGAGTTCATCTAGAGCATTCTTCATATAAACTCAGATAAAAAATTATTATTTTCGTTAAAAACTAATTCTTTGTTTCAACCTAGATATTGAGATCTTAGGTATAACCAATTTGAAACACCTAGAAATAGATGCTCATTGGGGGTGCTTTTTTATTTACCTACATGAAAAAAATTATTGTATAACATTATCTCTTTCACAAATATAAAAAATCACACCACCATACCCTCAATTGAAACCTTTATATAGGTAAACTATAAATAGAAAATGAATATAGTCTAATTTATTTTCTATAATATATGACAAAATTTAATTCAAAAAACTATATTAAACAATATTTAAATTGATACATTCACAAATTTTCATCAAACGACCATAAAACTTGATGAGAATCATGATTTTTCTCCTTGATTTTTGGTATAATAAAATACTTGATCAATATCATCACATTTGGATGTCATTACAAGCTGTATAATGTTATTTAGTTATATCTTGAATTTTTTTTAGAAAATTGTTGTCCATATTATGTTTTTCTAGAAAATATTTACATGATTCATTTTTCAGAAAACTAATATCATTAAACATCATCTGACCTTGTCTATTTTGTGACATTAATAAACTACTGAAAAACGGCCTATACTGACAGTTCAAAACTGTAGGTATAGCCCCCAAAACCGTGGGTATAGACTATACCCACAGTTTTGGGAATCGTGGGCTGGAATGGCGTCAATATTGTCCCCCAACCTATACCCATGGTTTTATGAAACCATGGGTCTAGGTGTTCTACCACCGTGTCAAGGAAACATACCCAATTGCGATGGTGTCAAAGGCTTTTACCCACAATTTCAAAACCGTGGGTATAGATCCTAAAATAAGGCAGGCGACGGGTTTCGATCCAGCAACCTCTTTGTTGAAAACACCACGTCTAAACACTACCCTAACATCACTTATGTGTATATATATTTATATTTAGTTAAATATAGTTATATAAACCGTGGGTATAGAGGGAAGAAATGTGGGTATAGGACTCACGCCGAAAACAATTTCCTTCCCGCGGGGAAAAAAATTTCCGACGCACACACAGGAAACCTCTACCCATGATTTTTCATAACTGTGGGTATATGTATTTTAGCTCAAACCTATCCCCACAGTTTTGGGGAAAACTGTGGGGATAAGTACCCCTATACCCACAGTTTTGGAAAACCGTGGGTATATGTGACATTTTAGGACCTATCCCAACGGTTTTGGAAAACCATGCAGATAGACCCCCCTAACCCACAGTTTTGGAAAACCATGGGTATAGGTCTTGAAACATTACCTATACCTATTTTTTTTTCAAAAAACGTGGGTATAGGAGAACCTATCCCCATGGTTTTGGAGAAAACCGTGGGGATATGTCCATTTTTCAGTAGTGATAATATTTAGTAAGAATCTATCTTATTTATTTCCCCTACTATAATGATAACCATTTTAATGTTATCACAATTATTAAAAGTTTTCTCATATGAATTGACTAAAATATATACCATATTCCCCTAATGACAATCCCAAAAACATTCAAAAATGCATCAACATCACACACATCATAATTCTTCATCCAGATATCTATTTGGGAATTCTTGTGGAATCATTTGTCTATTATATTGTCCAAAAACCATTATCTATACTTATTTATTAGAAACAATTGGTATGTGTCACGACCCATCCCCTAGGGCCTATGCCTTGAATTCCCCAAGCATACCTCCCATAGGTAAGGGGCTTGAAACTTGCGCCGAGTAGGCATATCCCAAAAAAATGGGAGGCATTTTCCTAAGTACCTATACACACACACAGACACAAGTCCAAGCCACAAATACTAAAAAGTGAAAACACTATATAAACTAACACAAGTTACAAAAGTAGAAAACTAAAGGTAAACAGTGATAAAATATAATCCCAACTAAAATGAAATATAAAAGTACAAGTCTCCAGAGCTCCTCCGTGGAAATATATACCCAATGGGTAGGTATGAAAACAGATGTTTGAAGCCAGATAATCACACCTCATCTATCATGTCACTCTAAGAACCACCTAGCCTTAGTCCACCAAGGACTCAATCAAAGTGTCGATTGTCTACACTATACATGACACAAATGGGAAAATCCCGTGCAGGGGTGAGTTAAACAATACTCCGTAGGGGATCCCAAAAAAAATAAAAGATCATAAAGAAAACACCGAGAAGAAGTTATAGTTAGCTCAACATAGGTACATGTTAATAACACATATAAAAAGAACATCTGGGTATTCTGATAAAGGAATCCAAGTCTCGAGGTCTCATCCAATTCAATCCTTATGATCCTGCTCATAGATTTCTTGGTTCGAGAGATCTAACTCGTTGATCTATCAGAGAGTAATTACGTAGAACTAGTATACCAAAATTATCCAAGAGAAAATATGTCCTCGATACGTCATGAAGTTTCACTAAGACTTCCGGTCTCACTAAGTTAAAGAATTTTAATATTATAGTTAATCAATGGTTATAGGAATCTGATCAAGGATTTCTTATTCTGAGGGATATCAATCCTTGAGATATGATGTCATTGAAGAACCTTGCAACGTGTTCTCGATAATTTTGGGAACTTCCAAAAGATAACTCACTGAGAACTACCCAAAGCACACTGGTTATATAAAGTCATGAAGGAAAGAATCTGATCTCGACACAAAGATAGGAGGTCATGCACCCAGGTCTCACTAGGGGACTCTTGGTCCTATAGGAAGCGTCATTTAGATAGGATATAAGACCCCACATAAATATTGGTCACACCTTCTCCAGAAACCCTATCTAAGGTATCACGTAGAGAAGTGAGGATCGATCGGGCCTCCCGGTGTGATAAATGCTCCATCCTGCCGAGTCACTGTCGAAGACAAGAAGAGACAACTCAATTCAGAACACAGGTCATCCTCTATGGCCGATGCAGGATCCAACATCAATACTTCATAAGAAAGACCAAGTGTACCATCTCAATCTCTACTGTCACCCTCTATGATGGGCTTGGGATCCTGCATCAATATCTCATAGGATATAAAAAGAAAACACTAATAATCTCTTCATGTCTAACTAAAAACCCACCAATCCATCTCAAAGGAAGATTCTTGCCACAAGGATCCCAATTCCCCAGATAAATCATCAATTTGATGCTATGTTTGAATGATACATCCATTTTTATGAAACTGGGGTTATCTAGGTTCTGGCGTGGTCTGACCCAACCCGACCCAGTCTGGCCCACTGGGCCCAGTCCGGCCCCACCCATTGGGCCTAGTCCAACCCATCCAATGGGGCCTGGGCCACTTGGATAACCCTATGGGCTGATAAGGTTATTGCACCCAGCTCATTGGGCCATTCGACATGATAGTTCTTCCAGTACAACTAGCATCACATGGGCCAAACTCCACTAGCACATGGCCCGACCACATGACACATCACCACAAGTGATGGGGAATGTGGTCCCCCATCTTGATCCATCCCCTCACATGGATGTTCAATCATGAGTGTGGTCATTCAATGTGGGTTCCACCACATTTAACATGACAGACCGTCACATCATACCAACACCACGACTTCCTCCATAGGCTCCCACAGCTTCCGCTGCGGGTGGATGTCCTCAACTGCACCGGTATACAGATGCCCCCGACACACTGTCATCCCCTTCCGTGAGACACTAGATTCACTTCGGTGCTCCAATTGTTGATCCGAAAGATGTTTTGTAGTCATCGGGTCACAAACTTCACTACTGTATGCTCGAATCCATTCTCTGATCCATCTCAATGCAAAGACGTTTGATCAGATATATCTTCAGAACTCCTTTGATCTATCTCCCACCGTCGCCATCTCACCTCTATCATACCTCATCCATCCCAGGTCCACAATATTTTATAATTTTACCAAGAATCATCTTTTTAATGATTGATTGATCATGAATTGTCAGGTCACAGACACAACAATGATCGCCCTTGATGAATGAAGAACAAAGGGTGAATGGAATGAACCAACAAAGAGGAACAAAGCATTATCGATTTATGTGTCGATCGTGGTTTGTTTCCATTGGAACAGGTAAAAAAACCCACAACAAAGTATAATCAATATCTGATAAAGAATCCCCCATAAACCTCACAGGGTAAAACCCAACCCATAATATGTACAACATGTAGATTAATATATTGGTCCATTAATCAATGATCATTTTAGGGACAATGAGTGGGGAGGGAAAATAGATTAAAAATCACACTTTATCTCAAGGTTTGGATCTATCGTAGGTGAGTAATGGAGTTTTTTCCACCGTCGTTTGTCGATCCTCGATCCGTGATCCACGATCCTTCGGTGTTCGTTATCCTTTTTCAATCACCAACTAGTGGGAACCACCAATGAAATTCTCCACAGTATCATAGGAAATTATAGGTTATATATCAACCCTGAATTCCTTTTTAATTAGGGAGAGAATAAAATATGTCAACCCAATTTCAACATTGTAGCATCACCACACTGTTTCATTTAAAAAATGATACAGGATGACTCATCACAACATCACAGTGTCTCTACGTCACTGTGAAAAATCTAAAAAGAAATAAAATTATCTTTTTTAACGTTTTTTTATTCTTCTTTATGACATCAAAAAATTATCTTTCACAGTTGACTCATGCTATTTGAGGTTATGTCCCACCTAAGGAAAATTCCAAATTTCAAACTCAACGGTGGTCTTAGATTCCCAATCTAAGTCACCATTCATGAGTAATTACTATTTTAAAATAAAATAATTTTATTTAATAATTTTATTTATGGTTACATCATTTTTGGGTTTTCTCACTGGATACCTACGTCGACTAATGTTAAGTCATGCGAAGGGTAATCCCACCATTTTGAACATAACAATGCCATCATATTTCTGATTCAGGAAACCTCTTAAGATTTATTCCACTTCTTCAAGAAAACCACTCATGCACACTATAAAAAACATAACATATTTCATAGAACCATTTTGGGCACACCAGGCCTCCAAATGATATGTTTTCTCAGTGCCTCATATAGAAATTTTCCCGTTATTTTTGAAAAATAAAAATGAGAAAATCTGATTCATTACATTCTCCCCACCATAAGGATTTACTTTAACAGAATCCAAACTAAGGGATATCCAAACAGAAGAGGGTACGAGCATGAACTTGACCCCCCTACTCCCATGTGCTCTTCCGTAGATTATCTTGATGCCACCGAGAGCACAATAAAAGAATCCACTACCCACTGATGGTCCTCTCATGCTGATACACGATCTCCATGACCCGGATGCAAAATGAGAATCCTGATCAGAAACTATCATCTATTGGATTCCATGGAGTCAAGCTATCTTCTCCATATATAGGCATCCCAATATTTCCATTGAACTCTTATCCTGAAAATCTATGAAGTTTTCGACATGGTGAGTGATTCAATGGTCACCTAGATGGTATCATTTCCCTTTTCCATACATGGTAAACCGATTACGAATTCAATCGATACCCTTTCTCACTCCCTTTCTAGAACCCCAAGGAAGAAAAGAGTAGCCCCTTCCAAGGAGAAGGGCTCAACATAATGAGTTTAAAAACCATGAAATTGATTAAAAAAAGAACTCAACATTTATATCAATAGGTATCCTATAAAAAAACCTTTTCAATCATCCCTGATGTCTGCCTTGACACCCACATGAATATCTCGATGCATCTCTCCACTCTAGGCATCCACTTCTACTATCGTGCTTCCTCTGAAAGGGAAGATGTGCACCCACCTTTCAATTATCCATCATGGGAGTTCCCCATGGACAAATGAGCATGTAAAGTTTCATTTTTGGTATCACCGAGCTATGATTCCTTGATTTAGTATAAGAGTGGAGGGGTAAAAACCACTTAATATAGGTAATATGTGTCATCTTTATTCATGAAGGATAAATTTTATGACGCTAACAGCTCTGTTGCCTCATTCAGAAAATCTGAACTGGAACTCCTCCAATGAAAATTTTCTACCACATTTCCCTTACCAGAAGTATAGACTCCAGCCAATTCATAATCATGGAGGTACTCTAGCCAATGTATCTTTATCAAACTCAGAACCTACTAGGAGAAGATATGCTTGAGACTCCTATGGTTTGAGTAGATGATAAACTGCCCCCATCAGGTAGTGTCCACACATCTTCAATAAGACTAATACCATTGCCAATACAAGATCATGGGTCAGATAGTTATACTCATGTGGTCTCATCTTATGTGAACCATATGCAATCACGTCTTGCCTCTGTAGTAGGGCACAACCAAGTCCAAGCCAAAATGAATCAAAAAACACTACATACTCAACTCCCTCCTCTAGAAAACTCATGATTCAGACACTCATCAAGAACTGTCTTAACTACTGAAAATCCTTTGAGCACCTTTATAACAAAACAAAAGGCTACCCGATTCAACTGATTGAAGTGTGCACTGACCCTTTGGTACTGGATACTTATTATCCATGATCAATTTGTTAAAGTTATGGTAATCCAAACATAATAACGAACACTGGGTATTACTAAGCCATTCCTCTTCATGTCCTCCACCTACACCCCAACTCACAAAACTATATGAAATCCATAAGATATAATAATGATGAGAATAGTGCCATCTTGGAGTGTAGAAAAAAAATTCAGATGTCTATCTCCCTTCGAGGAGGTAAAGCTAGAAACATCACATGGAATGAATTCCTTGTGATAGACTAATATAGTTACATAATAAAAGCTCATGACATTAACTACATCATGGATAATTCTAGACAATTCAAGGGTGATCAGTTACACCCTCATATGCATGGGTCTATCTCATGCTTCCTGAGTTTTCTATTTCACTGACCAAGGAAAACAGCATTCCATCGCTAAAGACATACAAAACCCATTGTCCTAAAATATTCAAAACGAGCATGGAATTTCAATTATGAATCCATACCAATAATTAATTCGTAGGCCATAAACACTACCACCAAGAGGTTCCAACAAAAACACTAACCTCATGGGTCAGACCACACTGTTAACACTAGTGTGATTATTGATTCTCCTTCTGTAGGTATCTCTATATGCAAGGGTAATGTCAAAAATTTAACTAGAAACTCTAGGTCTTGAAAAATATCCCCGATAGGGAAGAATGATTAGCACCTATGTCAATTAATACAATAGATAAGAGTATACATACACCATACCTGGAATCGTTCATAGAGACCTTAGGTCATATGCCATGACCGCATGTAGCTACCCCATCCCCTTTCTTCCAGCTCCATGAGCTTGGTGTGGACCACCTAGGGTGGTGGTGGCAGTAATATATTGAAATTTATACCACCTATTACTGCTCTCTCAACTCCTCTACCATGTATTCTGCACTACAAATCCATCGGTTCCTATCATTATCTCTACCTCGGTGAACCATCCACCATTTCCATGTCAACTGCATGATGGGCTTGAAAATCTCTAGCTAGATGTCCCCTGCCATCTCTTGAATGAAATTTACTCCCTCTAAGATGATTAGACTCACCCTATTATCCCGGATCTGTAGATCCCTTGTCCTCAGACCACTTCTCGGAATGACTCACACGTCCAAGTCTCTGAGACTAACATCGTCTTCCTGCTCTCGAGGTCTCTACCCATACATTCCCACTGCTAACATCCATTGGTTTTATCTACGCATACAATTTACAATCAACAAAAAATTTTCTCTTTAGAAATATATCATAAGTAGGAATTCATAGTGGAATAACACTAGCTCAGATGTACCTGAGAACACCTTTCTCAAAGGTCTGATCCCTAAATCACTAGTCATTTATGATATCCATTGAGTACACGGTAAGGTTTTTATTCCTCAATGGATACTCAAATACTGACATGTCGTCCATATTGAATTGTAGAATCTCTTGGGAACACATAACCCTTAGCCTTTAGGGTTGGAACCCATTATCTTAGAGATTTTCTCAAAATTTGTTCATGAAAGAGTCAAACCCTCATACAAATAGGTAATCTAAACCCTGTTATTACCCTAATGAGCCACGTAGAATTCTCCCCACCTAAACCTCCATCTATTTTAGTAGTTTCTTATATATATGGAAAGCCCAATCATAACCTCAATACAATCCTCTGTCACCTGAAAGTTGGGCTCTCCTCAAAACCCTAGTGATTTCAGTCACTGCAACTTGTGATGTGCACTCATCATGCACATATCATCCATCAGTACTACTTGAACCATGTGGTACTCTATAGGTGGTGTTATATATAGTACACCACTCAGAGGTACTTTCTCTAGTAAAAATCACTGTACTGATCTTGTCACTCCACAGATCATCCTCATGATCACCCGGTGGAATCCTGGTTAGCTGTCTACATGGAATATTCTTGAAACAAAACAAGTTGTACCACGATCAATATAGTATATATGGTGAGCTGAATCAAGTATGATATGGAAAAGACAACCCATTCCTATATGATTCACGTACCATAATTTTCCCTACAACTAGTATTTTCACGTACTAGGTCAAAAAGCATAATTCAGGGACCTAATGTATGGATACATTGTCCACCACACCAACATTGGATTCCCTAGCTTGAAATCCAAACTTGAAACACTTAATACTATTAACCCAAACCAAAATCATAGAATCTAAGATCATAAGGTAGAACTAACCACCCTCAGATACCACTTTGTCACGACCCATCCCTCGGGGCTTGTGTTGTGACTACACCATGCCCACCTCCCATAGGCCAGAGGCTGTGGACTAGCACCGAGTAGGCATATCCCAAAAAAATGAGATGCATTTGCCTATGTACCTGTACAAAAACACACAAATCCATGCCAAAAATGTTTTAAAGTAAAAACACTATGTAAAATAACACAAGTTATGATAGTATAAAAAATAAGGTAAAAGGTTCTCGAATAAAAGACCATATAAAAGAAAAAGTAAAAGTACAATTCTCTAGAGGTCCTCCACAAAAACCATACTTGAAGGGTAGGTACAAAAATAGTTGTCTAAAGCTTCATAAGAACACCTCATCTGTTGGGTCACTCTAAGAAACACCTGGCCCCATTCCACCGAGGACTCCATCAAAGCGTTGATAGTCTTCCCAAGACATGACATATGTGGTCAAATACCATGCATGTGTGAGTAAAACAATACACAGTTGGGCACCCCAAAAAATGTAAGATATCAAAAATAAGACACTACTAAAAATATACAGTAATCTCAACACAAGTATGTGTCAAAAAACACATATAAAAAGAACATCCAAGTATACTCATAAAGGATTCCAAGACTCAAGGTCTCATCTACTTCTAGCCATTTGGTCCTGATCATAGCATGCTCCATCCAAGAGATCACACTTCTCGAGATATATGATAGTAAGCAAGCATAACTAGTCAACCAATAGTATATAAGAAAACATATGATCTAGATACATCACAAAGTTTCCTTGATATGTATGGTCCCACTAAGACAAGGAGTCTCAATTTCACAACCAATCCTTAGTTATATGATTCGTCTCAAGGGACAATGTTTTAGGGAGAACTCACTCCTTACGATATTAAGTCATTGGAGACCCTCGAAAATAGGTCCAAATAATTTTTTAGACCTTCTCATAGAGAACACACTAAGACATTACCAAAGAACATTGGTAATGTCAAGTCATGAAGGAATGAATCTGATCTTGATACATAGATAGGGGGTCCTACCCCAAGGGCAAACTAGGGGACTCCTGGACCTATAACAAACATCATCCTAGATAGGGGATAGGTGACCACATAAATATTGGTCACAAATTTTCCACAAACCCTATCTAATGTACCACAACGAGAAGTGATGATCGACCATGCCTCTTAGTGCAATACAAACTCCAGCCTGCTGAGTTACTATCGAAGTTGGGCTAAGACAACTCACATCAGAACACGGGTCATCCTATATGACAAGAATAGGATTCTGCCTTGACCCTACATAGGAAAGAACAAGGGTACGATATGAATCTCTACTATCACCCTTTAATATGGGATCAGGATCTTGCATCGATCCTTCATAGGAATGACATAGAGAATGCTAATAGTCCCTACTGGTCCATCTAAAAAGCCACCAAGCCCTTTCAAAATGACTGTCTTGTCACGTGGGTCCCAATTTTGTAGATAGATCATCAAACATATGCTTCATTTGAAAGATACATCTATGTTTTTTTGAAAAAAGGATGATCTGGGTTCGGGTCGGGTCCGGACTAAACTGAGATGGAAAACCCAACTCGGTTTGGCCCACTGGGCCTGATCCGGGCCAGCCCACTTGGCCTAGCACAATGGGTTGACTAGGCCATTGGACCCAACCCTCTGGAAATTTTGGCGGCCCGGTTCTACCAGTCCAGCCCACAACACATGGGATAGCCTCCTCTGGCACTCGGCCTAGACATGTGCCATGTTACCCCGATTGTCGGGGCACACCAACCCCATCCATCCTTGTTCACTCTTGTGGAATGACAATCCCACCCCTAGCTGTGTAATGTGGGCCCTGCCATGTTGAACACAACAAACCGCTGTATCCTCTTATCCCCATGGTATCTACTATAGGATTCCACATCGACCATCATGGGCAGCTGTCCTCCACTGCACAAGAAAGAGGCTGTTATCACATTCCATGTCTAGCCGTCATTGCATCGGTCACTAACTCCAGTGCACCGAAAAACCCTTCCACTGGACACCAAATTCAGCCCAGTGCTTCGATTGTTGATTTGAAAGATGATTCGTGATCCTGGGGTCACCAAATTGACTTTCATGGGCTCAGATCCATGCCAGAATCCAACCCAGTGAAAATATGTTCAAACAGAGATATCTTTTGCAACACTTCGATCTATCTTCCATCATCATCATCGAAAATCTGTCATACCACATCCATCCCAGGTCCATGATATCGAATCGTTACACAAGAATCAGTTGCACAACTGTCTATTGATCCTAAATTATAGAGTCACATGCCAAAAAAAGAGCATCCATGAAAAACAAAGAACAAAGAGTGATAGGCCTGAACCAAAAATGTGGAATGGAACTCAATTGATGATTCTGTCGATCATAGTTCTTTTCCATTATAACAGTTATAGAAAACCCACAAAAAAGGATAATAAATATCAGATAAACAATCCCAAATAAATCCTGAAAGGAAAAAACCAAAGAAAAATACACACGAACCATGGATTTATCTATTGGTCAATTAATCCAAATTCATAAAAGTTATAAATAACCAGGAAGGAAAACAGATTAAAACTCACAACCTTTGTCAAGGTTTTGATCTGTTGTTGGTGAATAATGAAGATTCACCTCCGTCGTTCATTGATCCTCGATCCCTAATCCAATATCTATCAGCGTTCATTGTCATTTGTCGTTTTCCAACATGAGGGAACCACCAAGGACTTTATCCTATGTTTCCATTGATTTATGGGGTTATGCATTAACCCAAATTCCTATTTAAATTTGGAGAAAAGAAAATGCGTCGTCTTGATTGTAGCATTGTAGCTTCTCCAAACTATTTCATCTAATAAATAAAACTGGATGACTGATCACTGATTTTTAGCATCACTGGGTCACTATGAAACTTTTAAAAATATGGGAAAAAATCTTCTTTAAGTTTGTTTTATTATTCTTTCAAATTCTTATAAATTAACTGTCACAGTCGACCCACAATGCTTGATGTTAGGCCCCACCTATGGAAAACTCCACTTTACAAAACCAACTGTGTTATCATATTTCTAATACGAGACACCGATCATGGCTTATTAGTTTTTTAAAATAAAATAATTTTATTTTTTTTAGTTTTTTTATGGTTACATCATTTTTAGTTTTTCTCACTAGAGACCCACACTGACTAAGGCTAATTCATGCATAGGGTAATCCTACCATCCAGAACGCAATGATGCCCTTTGATTTCTGATCCAGGAACCCATTGAAGTGTTATTACACTTATTTTTGGAAAACCCCTCATACGTTCTTTTAAAAACATAACATTTTTCATTGAAACATTCTGGGTATACTGGGCCTCGTAATCACCCACTTTCTTAGTGCCTGATATCGTAATTTCAAAAACAATTTCTAAAAATAAAACCAGGAAAATTGATTCCATTACATTATAAACTTTTTATATACAAATTATTTTCTACTCCTGACTATATAAACTATTGGATAATGAAATATTATTAATTAATGTTGTTGGAAACATTCATAATGGGTAAGAATCACATGTTTCTTCCTCAAAAAAGTATTCGAAAAATAGCATACATAAAACTATGTATGGAAATTTTGAAATCCAATAACCTCAATCCCCCGTCTTAAATAAATAATTTATCATGATATTTTCCTTGATTTTATGAATTT
This sequence comes from Viscum album, assembly GCA_963277665.1. Lineage (NCBI taxonomy): Eukaryota > Viridiplantae > Streptophyta > Magnoliopsida > Santalales > Viscaceae > Viscum > Viscum album. The sequence goes on along the minus strand of OY728157.1, from coordinate 1,508,141,109 downwards.
TGAGATCTTCATAGCATCATCTATCTTAATATCAAACATTTTATAATATTATCTTTTTTCTCGAAGGTATGTCTGAAAACAACTTCTTGATAATACATTTAAAAAAACTACCAATATAGTTTATTATAAAAAAATATCTAATCTATTTTATCCAACTATATATGTATTATCTTCTAGGTCTAGTCAATATAATTAATAATTGGGTAGATTTTTTAAAAGACAATAAAAGAAAATGTTTCCACCAAACATCATTCAAACAACCTATTCAACCAAAATGGTTACTATAGTCAACATAAAAATAAACCGTCCAAAGATATAATAAATATGGAATCATTGGAGAATATCCCCAGTAAAGAATAAATTAAACAAAAGGATGTCATTTATATGTAAAAAGATTTTTAAATACTATATGGAAATTTAAAAACAAAAAAGATAATATCCATAATATGAAACAATTATTAAAACATAAATAATTTTCCAAGTACATTTTTTTAAATAAACATAAAAAAATATAAAGTATTATATAAATAATTATATGTTCAGTACGGTAGAAAACTTTTATCATGCCATATATCTTAAAATGATTATTCCTTTCACATTTTTGTTAAAATAAAAAAAATAATTTCTTATAAAATGATGTGTATATGACTTTGAATTTTTTTTTAAAAAGTAATATGAGGGTAAAAGTTTGTTTAAAAATTATTAGTATATTTGGCTAAATATCTAAAAATCATTTTTTAAACAATGATATGGAATAAAAACTAGTTTTTACTTAAGAGATAAATAATGATGATTTTTTACAATAATTATTTTGAACTATTGAATATATAAAGAAAGGAAATCAAGGTAAAATATATATTATTATGAAATAACCTGTGGAGAAAAAAAATGATGTCTTTGAAGATATATGGATCATAATATTTTATCATCAAAATCAGGAACGTAAATAAGCTCGATAAAAAATGAGATTGTATTATTAAATCATTACACATTTTGTAGCATTGAATCATAATCCCCATGAAATAATAAAAATAATTGAAATTTGAAATTTCATAATAATAAATAAATTCATGATATTAAATATCAAAGGGGTTATATATACACCTCATAAAATATATAATGGTTCTTAATATAACATATTTCTCAAAGAAAGGAAATTGATAAAAAAATAACATACCTTAAGTCTAATTTTTTTTTTGCACATATTAAAACCTCATGTATAATAAATATAAGTTTTTTTATAAATATATAATAGAACCATAATAATATGTATCAAAACATATATTATTTAATTGTTCCTTTATATTAACCATTTATAAAAAACTTCATGTTAAAATCAGAGTTCGTCTATTAACTTCAGCGTTTTTCTTATGTGTTTTGGTTTGTAGATTTTAATCATTTCACATTGATCATTGTTCCATAATCTATATAATGTAAGCAGTGATAAAAATATCATATATATTCATTACATATGTGTATATTAATCCATTAGTTTTTGACCTTGATATTGAGTTACACTATTCTTTGATATGGTTAGCCGTATGTACACCAGAATATTGATTCAATTTTCACGATGGATCAAAATAAAAGAAGTTAAATAATATATAACATTTATAGAGTAATATTGATTTCATATATATTCACATATAGTCATAAATTTTTCAATTGTTATCTTCCTTTTAAATTGTTATTGAAAAAATAATCACATCGATTCATGAGGTTGTGGTATGCCCTACACATGAGCGACGTTATTATATTTCCCACAGAATAGAAAGTAAGAATTTATATTCACTATTATAATTTTATAAGTAAAATTATATCATAAATATCATTTAAAATCATTATATTTATCATTATATACATCTATAATAAGTGGTTAGGGAAAATTAATTAAGTCGTTTTGTGAGGCGGTAGTCCGCCGTACACATGATCAATGGTTTAATTTCCCATTTTAGGGTAGAGGAGAAATATGAAAGTAATTTAATTAAATTAATTACATAATAGTAAATATATTATACTTCATCTATTATGTAACACCCTAAGCTTCCATGGAACGCTTCTTTTTGAATAATACAGCAACGTGTGTTGTACACAACTTCGAGTTCTAACACACACCACAACCAATCAAACTAGCTGTTATGAATAGTAATACCCACCTTTAGAAATTTTATAAATTTTATCTTTCAAAATGGACTTCATTTTTGGATTTGGAATATCAAAATTTTATTATGGTGAATTATTGGTATTTTTCGGAAAACATTCAATTTTTGATGAATAGTGAAAAACACTGAGTTATAGTTTAAAACCGAATTTTTATTTAAATAATTATTTATTTTATATAAATTTATTTTTGGTCAAAATAGATACATAATACCTATATAATTTCAATTTAATTCATTGGATTCAGTTTATAATAATTTTAGATATAAAAAAAATTTATTGAACTTTTCACCGTCTTTTACCCACATCCTAAGAGAATTTGAAAATTCACATAAAACATAATTTTACCGCTTCTGTGAGTGGAATTTCGAAAATCCAAGAGAAATGGTAAATATCAAGGAGTAAAATTTGGTTCAATAAGATAAAAGTAATTTTTGGTGAATAGTAACTTTTTTACTTTTATTTACCACGGTTAAAAGTAAATAGGGTAATTGAGGGTAAAAATGATATTATTATTACCCTAACACATGTCCTAATTCTATTGGATAAGTATAATTCGGCCAAAAACTACCATAGGAATAAAATATGAACCTATTTGGTCCACTTGGATTATATTAGGACATTTATTATTATTTAATTCAAAGAAGAGTTAAAAGAGATAAAATCAATGTTAAATAACTAAAAAACTTTTAATATAGGGTTATACATAAGAAAAATTAGATTATAAATATTAATTATAAATATAAAAATATTTCCTACATAATGATATTTTATTTATAAATTTTAGACATTAAATACTTTAATTTATTTATGACACAATGGTGATGCAGTAATTACCCAATTAATGAAATATTAAAATAATTGATATTATAAATATCAAAATAAATGTAATTTAAGACTTTTTATAAATTAAACTAATTTTATAGGTTAATATAACATATTAGGGTTGGTTAGACTAATTTTTTTCTAAGTAATAATGCTGTTTTGAATTTAGAAAAAACAAAATACCAAATAGTGTCAAAATTGACATAAAGGAGTATTTAAAACAAATATTACATTATTAATTGATATTCTATTCCTAAAAATCTAAGGATCCTCCAAATGACTTATATAGGGTTATAAATATTAATAATGAACCACTTGGGGTTCTCTTGGCTTGTTATACTAAGTTTAATAACCATATAAAATAAAAATACAAAGAGACTTGGTAAATGTAAAACTATTTAACTAAGAGTTAAATATAAATTATAAGGTTAATATAGTGACACAAACCTATCTAAAATCTATTTTTTGAGTGTATTTCTACTCATCCACACCTTAGTCTTGAGATAAGTCACTTCGGAGCCATTATAAACCGAATATGAATTTATTATAAAATAATATTTTAAGTTTTTTCTAAGGTGCCCCTCACCCCTCTTATAAAAGTGCACTCCCCCTACTCTCAAATTCATACCTTCAAATCCTTTTGGTTCGACCAAACCCTGCCCAAATATCCTATAAAATTCATTCACTTCAACCTAGAGAACTTAGTTTGATCATAAATACAACCTATGGAGCCTTTTTGATCAAATCAAAAGGAAGAACCCGAAGAAGAGGAAATGTTTTTACCCCCCCCCCCTCTTTCAAGTTCTTTTCTTCTTCCACTTCATCCTTCTTTGATATTTCCATTCTAAAATAATAACTCTAGTATCTTCTATATACGGTGATGTTGTTATAAATATGGTACAACCATATTCAGTATTCTATCCATCCTTTGAATGACATGTCACCATACGTGCGTACGTACGACTTACCGTCTCCACATCATGGTGTAATTGTTATTCAAAACATTATTATTTGGATGGGTATGATATTTATGTGTAATTGAAGTAAATAATAAATATAAAATTATAATTATTATTTATATATGATATACCATCCAATTATATAGGATTTTAATATCAAAAGAATGATATTGTCGCTCGTGCGTGCGTAGGGACTATCGTCTCCACGAACGCGATGAGATTCATTCCCCATTGTATCCATTCAAGAATAATTTTCATTTGATGGTTAAAAATAATTTTTAAAGACTTAATATAATTCTGGATATGAATAAGATACAACCTATCTATAACAAACACGACTTACGTAACAAATAATATAAAGGAAAACGAATCAGTTAACACCTGAAACAACGATAATACAAAGATATTATTAACAAAGCAATGTTAAAAGATCATATATAATATAATATTAATGTATATGATTCTTTTATAATTTAATAACAATTATTTCACCATTATATATGAGGTTAACATACCCTCTACCAGGGAAAAGTACAAGGTAAGGGTTTATTTCACAATCTCTTCATTATCTGAGGTTGTTTATATGTAATTATCTACTGGGACCTCTTTATCATCCACATCCATGTTTCTTAAAAATGTATTTCAAATAATTCTTAATATTTTATAGACTATGGTTTAAAGTAATTTATACATTTTTTTTAATTTTTATAAGAATTTTATAAAGGAATCTTTCTGTCATTTTCCAAACAAGGTCCTTTTTAACCTTTTCGATAGAATTAAGGTAAGAATGTCTTTTTAACTTATACGGAGGGTGCGGCTATTTTCTGCCATTATAAAATATTTCAAACTTCCCTTACAATATTATAAGGATATTTTCAAAGTAAATGTTTTATTTTATAATTATGTGACTTTTAAATGATTTCATAAAAAGAGATATTTCTCTCAAATAGTTTTGATTTCATCTATGTCAACATCCTTTGATGGATTTTAAGCTTATTTGAATATGATTTATTATGATACAAAACTTCCATATTGTATTTAAGGTTTTGTGATATGTTTGACTGTGGATGTGTTATTTTTATACCATTCATGGTTTATAGAGAAAGTATTGACATCTCTTATGCTAGTTTTAATACGAATGCTTATGTTTTGTTTAAACCTATTCGTATGAGGAATGCATTGGACTTAATAAGTGAAGGGTGGAGCCTTATATTGCTCTTTGATGCATCGGTAGGTCTCATGAGACAAACTAGTGTCTTGGAACAAGGCCTTGATGAAATCTTATTTGTAGTCTTGGCACAAGGCCTTGACTATGTGGTTTTGATAATATGACATTATGCATTCCATCATTACGAAAGTGGTTACTGATATTGCATGTGATTATTAGATTAGTAGAATATCCATGTGAATATGTAAATGAAATTATTTCATTTTATTTCTTCTATATTATGCTGAAGTTAATGTTCAAAAGGCCTTTGTTTTAGTTATACATTTTCTTAAATGTTTATGATTATTTATGAAAGTTTCTACTATATTGTTATCCTTACTGGTCATCTGTGATCACCCCTTTCTATGTTGTATTTTTCCCTAGATGTGAAGAAGTATTTTAGGAATGACCTGCAGGGATAGTAAGAGGGGATATGAGTGTGGTCTATGGAGACAAGATGTTGTTGTAGTTTTTCACTTTATGATGTAATGTAAACTTTATAAATGTATCTAGTGATTCCAAGTCTACTAAACTAATCGGTATTTCGAGACATGATCATTTGTGATCATGCCAATGTTATGTAATAATGAACTGACTCTAGGTAACTGGGGTCGGGGCATTACAGTTGGTATCAAAGGGAGGTTTAGTACAGTACTTGGAAGCTAGATTTAGAAAAACTATAATTAGATCACATAATCCTAAGATAGAATTTGAGGACTAGTATAGAAGAATTTCCTCGAATTTTGGTATTGTATATATTTTGTGAGTTTTCTAAGAAATACATCCCTTTATGGATACGAGTAGGTAGAGGCGACTCTGGCACAGATGTACCTAGGGGTAAAACCCAAAAACACCACTTTGAGCTAGACTCGAACGAGAACTGGTGCACAAAAACAGGCCTTGCTGCACTCTTGGTTATGACACTCCTGAGGGATATGCTTAGGATAATTATCATTTTCTTTATAAACCATTATGAAGGGTTTATGAGTATATAATTCCCCAAAGAAAACATTTTTTATGATGATGGATTATATCCATAAACTGTTCAATTTATGTAAAGTGTTTTACAAGTTTTTAATTATGTATTTCGATTCATAAACTAATCTAGTTTATGCCATTGTTTAGAAATAGTGCCTAGTGGAAGGAATGATAACCGTATCAATGCACACACTCCATGTAGGGATTTCCCTCGTGCTCAAGATAAATATAGTGGAGCTGGTGATGCAACTAGTGCTAATCAGCTAATCACCATACTGGGAGAACTCACTCAGGTTATGAATAATAACCTTACCCATATGGCGCACTCTGATCCGCAGCATGGAGGATCAATGTTAGATCACTTCATGAGGCAACAACCACATAAATTAAATGGGGGTACAAATCCACTTGTATCTGAGCAATGGATAAATTCCTTAGAGAAAATATTCCATGCCTTAGGGAGTAGTGAAAGGGAAAAGGTTATCATGGAAGTTTACCGCCTCACTGGAGATGCTGATCAATGGTGGTCATTGATTCAAAATACAAAGGAAGATGATGAAGTATCAAATTTGGAATGGAGGGAGTTTAAAGAGATTTTCTTAGAAAAATACTTTCCTCGTGACCGTCGAGAAGATATGGAAAGGCAATTTCTGAGTCTGAGACAAAAGGAGGATGAGAATGTTGCAAAGTATGAGGCTAACTTTACAAGGTTAGAGAGGAATGCAATAGATTATATACGTAACCCAATTATTATTATTAATCATTTATTTGATAGGTTAAAACCATTTCTCCATCAAGAATTAGTCTCACAATCCTTCTCTTCATACGAAGATATTGCCTCATGTGCTATCAAGATAGAAAATTAATTCTCTAAGTCTTATGATTTTAAAGGAAAGAAAGAGAGGAAGAGAACTACTGATCACTATAGGAATGGAAATAAGGGGATGAAGGGAAGAGTTTAATATCCATCCTGCAGTAAATGTGGGAAGAAACATCCGGATACTTTCTTGAAAGGAATGAGAGTCTGTTACAAATGTGGTGAAAAAGGCCACCAAGATCATGATTGCAAGGGGAAGAAAGAAGCTACCAATGTTCAATGCTACAAATGCAGGGAGATGGGACATTTTGAAAATTAATGTCCTAAGCATAAGGAGAACTTACCTTAGAAAATGCCAATGGATCAATGCCAAGATTATGATATCACTACTTCTAAGGTAGAAACTCCAAAAGACGTGGTGGCAGATAATTTAATGGTTTCCTCAAGTTTAGAAAATGCATTATTTGATTCTGGATCATCGAATTGTTTCATATCTTACTAGTTTTCTAAGAAAATTAGATATTTCCAATTTGATTTAAAAAGGTAGTTTTCAGTTAAAACTCCTAAGGGAAGTATCATTGCAACAATGTTTTGTGAATCAGTCCCCATTAGAGCACATAAATGTTTTTTATCTATTGATCTCTTCATCATACCCATGATTTAATTTGATATAATCTTTGGTATTGATTGGAATTCGGACCATGATGGAAAATTTTGTTGTAAGAAGAAGGAGGTTACTATTTTTGATGAAGATGATTAAGAACATCTTATCTTTAGAGCAGAATCATCACCGCCTAATTCTTATCTAGATCCACCCCCAGTAGCTCAACTAAATTCAATTATTGGTGAGGAAGAGAATGAAATAACAGTGGGTGAGGAAAGGAATGTTCAAATATAGGATGTACCTATTGTGAAAGAATACGTAGATTTGTTTCCGGAATATTTACCTGGACATCCTCCAGAATGAGAAATTGAGTTTTCCATTGATTTAATTCCTGGTTCAAGGGCTATATCGAAGACCCCTTATAAAATGGCCACTGTGGAATTAGTTGAACTAAAGAAACAACTAGAGGAATTGATTAATAAAGGATTTATTCACCCAAGTGTTTCTCCATGGGGAGCCCCTGTCCTTTTTGTTAAGAAGAAAGATGGATCTATGAGGTTATGTATCGACTACAGAGAAATCAATGCTATAACAATAAAGAAAAAGTATCCCCTACCTTGCATTGACGATTTATTTGACCAATACCATGGAGATAAATACGTTTCAAATATTGAACTTCAATCTAGATACCATCAGTTGTGTGTGAAGAAGGAAGACATTCTGAAGACAACATTTCGAACTAGGTACGGGCATTACGAGTTTATAGTAATGCCTTTTGGATTGACTAATGCACCCTCTGTATTCATGGATCTAATGAAAAGAGTTTTCAAGGAATATCTCAATGATTTTTTAGTGGTATTTATTGATGATATCTTGGTATAATATAAAAGCTACGAAAATCATGGAAATCACTTGCGCATTATCTAGAAGACTCTTAGAAGACATGAATTATATGGGATGTTTAGCAAGTGTGAATTCTGGCTTCAGGAGATTTCTTTTCTTGGCCATATTGTCTCTAAGGATGGAATCCCCGTTGATCCTTCTAAGACAAGAGCAATCCATGAATGACCAGAACCGACGAGTATAACTATGGTACACATTTTTATTGGTTTAGCAGGTTATTATCGGCGTTTTGTCTAGAATTTTTCCCAACTGGCTAACCCATTAATGAAGCTCACATGAAAAGGTGTTAAATTTGTTTGGAAAAAGAGTGTGAATAATGTTTTGAATAACTGAAGAGAATATTATTCAATGATCCTATATTGAATCTACCATCGTGGAATGATGGGTTCATTATTTATAGTGATGCATCGAAGAAATTAATTGGTTGTGTCCTTATGTAGAATGATAGGGTTATTGCCTATGCATCACAACAACTAAAAATTCATGAGAAAAACTCTCCTACTCATGATCTTGAGTTGGCAGCTTGAATCTTTGCATTAAAGATTTGGAGACACTATCTCTATGGTAAAAAATGTGAGATATATACCGATCACAAGAGTTGGAATTATATTTGCTCACAGAAATAACTCAACATGAGGCAACAGAGATGTCTTGAATTAATCAAGGATTATGATTGAATGATACACTAAAACCCGGGGAAGGAAAATAAGGTGGTAGACACTTTGAGTAGAAAGGATCATGGATTTTTGAACAATATGAGAGTTGAAAAGGATCCTATATACAAGGATCTAGTGAATATGGATATAGGAATCACCATGGAAGGTGAAACATCAATACTTTTTCAATTGTTTTCCAACCAATCTTTACTAGAAAGGATTATGAGTTCTTAGACCGATGATGAAGAATTTCAAAAGAAGATTAAAGCTGTGAATGATGGGATATTGAGAGATTTTGTGTATGAAGAAGGAATTTTGAAATTTGGGAAAAGAATTTGTGTTCCTGATATACCTGATCTAAAAAGGGAATTTTTGGATGATGCTCATAGTTATAATTTCTCTATACGCCCTGGGAGAACCAAAATGTATAAAGATTTGAAGGAAAATTTTTGGTGGGATAACATGAAGATGGATATTTCTAATTTTGTGTCAAGATGTATGGTTTGTAAAAAAGTGAAAGCTAGAAGGAAACAACCTAGAGGATTCATGAAACCTCTTCCCATACCTAAGTGGAAATGGGATAATATCACGATGGACTTTGTCATGGGACTACCAAAGACTCCTATAAGGAACGATGCAATATGGGTCATTGTTGATCATCTTACCAAGTCAGCACATTTTCTTGCTATAAGAGAAGATCTACCACTTGAACGTCTATAAAGACTATATATTAATGAAGCTGTGAGACTTCATGAAGTACCCCTATCGATTGTTTCTGATCGTGATCCCCGTTTTACTTCAAGATTCTGGAAGAGTCTTCAGAAGGCCTTAGATACTGAACTTCGTTTGAGCACTGCCTACCACCATCAAACAGATGAACAATCAGAACGGACTATTCAAACCTTAGAAGACATGTTGAGATCCTGCAAACTTTACTTTCAAGGTATGTGGGATCAATATTTACCTCTGGTAGAATTTTCTTATAACAATAGCTTTCATTAGAGTATTCATATGGCACCATATGAAGTGTTATATAGAAAGAGATGTCTCACACCAACCTGTTGGGATGATATTGGTGAAAGAAAACTCATAGGCCCAAAACTGGTGGAAGAAACGATGAAAAAGGTAAAGGTAATCCAAAACCACATCAAAGTAGCTCAAAGTAGGTAGAAGAGCTATGATGACAACCAAAGGAAGGATTTAGAATTTCAGGTAAGAGAGCATGTTTTCTTGATGGTATCTCCATGGAAGGGAGTTATACGTTTCGGTAAGAAAGGTAAATTGAGTCCCAAGTACATCAGACCTTTCTAAATTCTAGAACTAATTGGGGCTGTAGCTTATCATTTGGCAATGCCCCCAAATCTCTTCAAATTTCACGATGTGTTCCTTGTATCACTGTTGAGAAAATACATGCCTAACCCAACACATGTACTCACCTATGAGGAAATAGAATTGGAAACTGATCTGTCTTATTGAGATGAACCCATCATGATTCTTGATATGAGAGAACAAGTGTTGAGAAATCGTACGACTCGTCTGGTAAAAGTTCAATGGAAAAACCATAAGATGGAAGAGATAACATGGGAACTCGAGGAACTTATGATTACGAACCAACCGAGTCTTTTCATGAGTTATTATTGTATAAATTTCGAGGATGAAATTATTTGAAGGAGGATAGAATGTAACACCCCAAGCTTCCACGGTATTCTTATCTTTGAATAATACAGTAGCGTGTGTTGTACGCAACTTCGAGTTCTAACACACAACACAACCAATCTAACTAGCCATTATGAATAGTAATACCCACTTTTTGAAATTTTATAAATTTTATCTTTCAAAATGGACTTCATTTTTGGATTCCGAATATCAAAATTAGCTTAGGGTGATTTTTTGGTATTTTTTTGAAAACATTCAATTTTGATGAATAGTGAAAAACACTGCGTTATAGTTTAAAATCGAATTTTTATTTAAATAATTATTTATTTTATTTAAATTTATTTTAGGTCAAAATAGATACCTAATACCTATATATGTCCAATGTAATTCATTGGAGTCAGTTTATAAAAATTTTACATATATAAAAATTTTATTGAACTTTTCACCGTCTTTTACCCACATCCAAGGAGAATTTGAAAATTCACATAAAACATAATTTTACCACTTTTGTTAGTGGAATTTCAAAAATCCGAGAAACACAGTTAATATGAAGGAGTAAAATGTGGTTCAATAAGAAAAAAATAATTTTTGGTGAATAGTAACTTTTTACTTTTATTTACCACGGTTAAAAGTAAATTGGGTAATTAAGGGTAAAAATGATATTATTATTACCCTTACACATGTACTAATTCTATTGGATAAGTATAATTAGACCAAAAAAACCTTAGGAATAAAATATGAACCTCTTTGGTCCACTTGGATTAGATTAGGACATTTACTATTATTTAATTCAAAGAAGAGTTAAAATAGATAAAATCAAAGTTAAATAACTAAAACATTTTTAATATAGGTTTATAAATAAGATATATTAGATTATAAATATTAATTAAAAGTATAAAAAGATTTCATACATAATGAAATTTTATTTTTAATTTTTAGACATTAAATAATTTAATTTATTTATGACACAATAGTGATGCAGTAATTACTTAATTAATGAAATATTAAAATAATTGATATTATAAATATCAAAATAAATGTAATTTAAGACTTTTTATAAATTCAACTAATTTTCTAGGATAATATAACATATTATGGTTGGTTATATTATTTTGTTCGAAGTAATAATGCTATTATAAATTTAGAAAAAACAAAATACCAAATATTGTCAAAATCGACATAAAGGAGTATTTAAAACAAATATTATATTATTAATTGATATTATATTTATAAAAATCTAAGGTTCATCCAAATGACTTATTAAAGGTTATATATATTAATAATTTACCACTTGGGGTTCTCTTGTCTTGTTAGAGTAAGTTTATTAACCATATAATATAAAAATACACAAAGACATGGTAAATGTCAAACTATTTAACTAAGAATTAAATAAAAATTATAAGGTTAATATAGTGACCCAAAACTGTCTAAAATATATTGGTTGAGTGAATTTAGACCCATACCCCCCTTATCCTTGAACTATGTCACTTTTGAGCCATTATAAACAGAATATAAATTTATTATAAAATAATATTTTAAGTTTTTCCAAAGGTGCCCCTCACCCCTCTTATAAAAGGGCACTCCCACTACTCTCAAATTCATACATTCAAAGACTTTTGGTTCGGCCAAACCTTACCAAAATATCCTCTCAACTTCCCTCACTTAAACCTAGAGGCCTTAGTTTGATCAGAAATCCAACCTAAGGATCCCATTTGATCAAATCTAAAAGAAGAACCCGAATAAGAGGTAATGTTTTCACCCCCCGTCTTTCAAGTTCCTTTCTTCTTCCACTTATTCTTTATTTGATATTTACATTATAAAATAATAACACCAGTATCTTCTATATACTATGATGTTATTATAAATTTGGTACAACCATATTCAGTATTATATCCATCCTTTTAATGACATGTCATCATACGTGCATGCGTACGGCTTACCGTCTCCACATCGTGGTGTAATTGTTATTCAAAACATTATTATTTGGATGGGTATGATAATGATATGTTATTGAAGTAAAAAATAAATATAAAATTATAATTATTATTTATATATTATATAACATCCAATTATATATGATTTTAATATCAAAAGAATGATATTGTCGCTCGTGTGTGCGTACGGACTACCGTCTCCACGAACGCAATGAGATTCATTCCCCATCGTATCCATTCAAGAATAATTTTCATTTGATGGTTAAAATTAATGTTCAAATACTTAATATCATTATGGATATGAATAAGATACAAACTATGTATAACAAACACGTCTTACATAACAAATCATATAAAGGAAAACGAATCAGTTAACACCCGAAACAACGATAATACAAAGATATTATTAACAAAGCAATGTTAAAAGATCATATATGATATCATATTAAGGTATATTATTCTTGTAGAATTTAATAACAATTATTTTACCATTATACAGGAGGTTAAACTACCCTCGACCAAGTAAAAGTAAAAGGTAAAGGTTTATTTCACAATCTCTTCATTATCCGAGGTTGTTTATATGTAATTATCTACTGGGACCTCTTTATCATCCACATACATGTTTCTTAAAAATTTATTTCAAATAATTCTTAATATTTTATAGACTATGGGTTAAATTCATTTATACCCTTTTTTTAATTTTTATAAGAATTTTATAAAGAAATATTTCTATCGTTTTCCAAACATGGTCCTTTTTAACCTTTTCGACAGAATTAAGGTAAGAATGTATTTTTAACTTATACGGAGGGTGAAACTATTTTCCACCATTATAAAATCTTTGAAGCTTCCCTTACAAGATTATAAGGATATTTTCAAAGTAAATGTTTTATTTTATAATTATCTGACTTTTAAATGATTTCATAAAAAGTGATATTTTTCTCAAATAGTTTCGACTTCATCTATGTCAACATCCTTTGATGGATTTAAAGCTTATTTGAAGGTGATTTATTATGATAAAGAACATACATATTGTATTGAAGGTTTTGTGATATGTTAGACTGTGGATGTGTTATTTTTATACCATTCATGGTTTATGGAGAAGTATTGACATTTCGTATGCTAGTTTTAATACAAATGTTTATGTTATTATTAAACCTGTTCATGTGAGGAATGCATTGGACTTTATAAGTGACAGGTGGAGACCGCTATAGCTCCTTGGTGAATTGGTAGGTCAAACGAGACAAACTAGTGTCTTGACACAAGGCCTTGACAAAATCTTATTTGTAGTCTTGGCACAAGGCCTTGACTATGTGGTTATGATAGTCTGGCATTATGCATTCCATAATTATGAAAGTGGTTACTGATATTGTATGTGATTATTCGATTAGTAGAATATCCATGTGAATAAGTAAATAGAATTATTTCATTTTATTTCTGCCTTATCATACTGAAGTTCAAGTTTAAAAGGTTTTTGTCTTAGTTATACACTGCCTTAAATGTTTATGCTTATTTATGAAAGTTTCCGCTATATTGGTATCCTTACTGGGCATTTGTGCTCACCCCTTTCTATGTTTTATTTCTCCCAGGATATGAAGAAGTATCTTATGAATGATTTGCATGGATAGTATGAGGGGATATGAGTGTGGTCTATAGAGACAAGATGTTGTTTTAGTTTTTCACTTTATGATGTAATGTAATCTTTATGAATGTATCTAGTGATTCCAAGACTACTAAACTAATCGGTCTTTCGAGACTTGATATTTTGTGATCATGCCAATGTTATGTAGTAATGCACCAACTCTGGGTAACTTGGTTCGGGGAATTACATATTATATTGGAATGGTTTGACAATATTTAAAGGAGTTTGAGGAAAAAAAAAACAAAAACATAAGTTTAATATTTTTACATCTTCTTTAGAGGGCCTCTTTTTTTATAACTAAAGACTCCATATGAGGTTTTCATCATAAAAATAAGTCTTATAGGTTCTATTTAATGAATTAAGGAATTTGTTTCTTGGAATGGATGAAGCAAATGGGTTTTTGTAGTGTGAAGTGAATAGGATAGTGGGTGGCATTTAATAATTTAGGGAGAGGACACACATAGAATGTTTGAAAATTATAATGCGATAACAAAATTTTCACATGATTTTCCCCCAAAATGGTTTTTTATAACTAATTATAGGCTATAAGGTAGAAATATGGAAATCCATTTGGTTTTTGATTTGTTTATAGGTTATTTTAAAAATTATCACTTTATTTTAACAGTCTAGTAAACTCTTTTCGACCTTAACCACAATAATTATTATTTTTTCAATCAATTAGAAAAAAGCATAAATTAACCATGTTATATATTATTGATTATTCATAATAATAATATGGAATCCATTTTTTGAAATTAATTTCATGAAATTGGAAGAATTTAATTTAATATTAAACATGCAAATGTGATGAAAAAGTGGTTTTCCAAAATGATAATTCACAGAAGATTAAATTGTTTAATAATAAAAATTAAAAATTAAATTGAATCCAATGTCCAATATTGGTATAATTATAATATAATTATAGTAAATTTTATTTTGAAACAATTTGAAAATATATTTATCTTTTTTTAATCTTTATAAAAAGGTAGTTTTTAAATAAAAACCAGTATTTATCCAAATTCATCCAAAAATTATTCTCTTCAGAAAAACCCAAAAAAATCGACCTAAGATAAATTTTAAAGGTCTATTGAATGAATGATTATATTTTTTTCAAATAAATTGTATAATTTTTTTAAAATTATCGCATATTTTCAAAATTTAATTTTTTTGTTGACTAAAAATATTCAATGTATTTTTCTAAAAAAATCTAAAATTTGAAACATATAAAGAATTTAACAAAATGTAAGTGAATTTTTTTGTAAAAAACTTTTATTTATATAAAACCAAAATAATTGATATATAAAATGTTGTTATTCCAATTCATAGAACCAAATTTAATTGATCCTTCATTATGGACATGTTAAATGTTAATACAAATTGAATATTTTGTTTCATACAACCATGTTTGATGCCTTATTCCCACATAACATCCCCATGTTGGTCTTTTTCCCACAAAACATTAATGAGGTGAGTTATATTATTTCACTGAACATTCCCTATATGATGCATAATCTCAATCAGTTGTTACTCATAAGAAAGATTTCATTCCATTGGTATGCCCTTTGGGTTCAGTTCTTATGATGGATTAAGAATGCAATTCATCCGAATAGATACATGGAACATATCATGAACCTGATAGAGGTTTCAAGAATTTTCTAATCAATATGATACTATCATGATGCCATAAATAATTTCAAGGGGACAAATATATATAGGAATTTTATTTCCTCTGTATCATATAAAAACCTTTATCCTTTGGTTTTGGTTCGATCAATTTATACTTTATATATTACTCTGACAAATGAAGATTAATTTTTTATTCCTAAATTTCTATCCAATCACAAGTTCCATAATATAATGATAATACATTCCTTCTATCTATAGTTATTATCATTAAAAATTGTCCAATATAGGTTATCCAAAAATCATAAATCTTCAAATGGAGAATCAATACATTAATTTCTAAAACCTCATTCAAATATCATCAAACCATCCTAGAAATAGTCAATCATATGATCATTCATAAATTCAAAATTTAGTCATTGAATTTGAAAAATAAACTTGTAATTAATCCTAAAAAAAATTATTAGATCTTAATGTCACATATACATTTTTTGAATACATTGATCATATATTATCATGAAATATAATAATATCCTGAAAAGCCAAAAAACCAAAAAGATAACATACATACTTTAAAAAATTAACAATTTCCTCATCCAGAAATAAAATCTAATTTTTTTAAATTTAATAAAAAAATAAAAAAATATGGTAGATCTAACAATTATACCATATAACACTTTTTTTTCTAGATAATCAATTAATTCCATTATAATTAATATGATCCAATTAACATTATCCATATCAATAATTTCTTTATCCCAACATCATTATCTCAATATCAAAGACATATTAAGTGTTATCTTCTATCAATCACATGTTTTTCTAAAAATAACACCTTACCATTAAATAAAATTTCTTTTTCATTGATATAATTCTACATATTGTTGAAAATTTATGATGTAAAAAATAAATAGAACATTAATTATATATTTTTTAATCATATAATATAATTATTTAATTCCCACACAAAAACAATTGAATCATCCAACTTCATTATTGAACCATTAATTATGATTCATCATCCTACCCCACAATACATATTTTCTATATTATCAAATATGAATCATATAATAACATTCATAAACCTCAATTAAATCATTTTTCTCATATTAAAAAAACTATATTATTAGAACAACCCATATCATTTACATGATGTTTGTGGTCTCTTAATCTTTTATGGTATAATCATTACTTGTACCAACTTTTTAATTATCTTCACAAAAATTTCTTTTAGTATATATATTTATATAATTCTACTTATTCCCACATTTATAACATTCATCCATTGATGATTCATTAGGGAAACCATTATTATCATCATTTATAATTTCTAAAATATTTAATTATCCTCGATAATCACAAAATTTTTCCCCTTATTCTCCACACATAATACATAATCTCATTCCTTTGAGAGATTCCATTGAGTGATTATTCCCACATTATCAGCATATAAAAAATCAAATATTCTTTATTCCATGGTATCGACCACCAAATATTTCAGCAAACTATATCCTAATCATATTAGGTGAGTCCAACAGTTGGTTAAGGAGCATGTTGTTAATAATATATCTTGATAACTAATTATGAATAATCACAATATCCTTCACTCCAGTAATTATCCAATTTGGATTCATGTAAATACATTTTCTATCACTTTAAAAGGTAACCTAATTCCTTCTGGACCCCCCATTGACTAAGACAAAAAATAATAGCATGTGAGAGAATATTTGTAGTGAAACCAAATAATAAAGAAAAATCACTTATATAATGTCTAACCAAGAAAACATATTTTCATTATATGATACCTTAGGTTTATCCTAGGTCATCCATAGTCATTTTTCAAATCCTTCATGATGGTTTATAAAGGTTTTGTGAATTTAATACGAGAATCCCAAATGAGTGTCAATCCAAGTGTTTAGTAAGACCTATTGTTCTATATCAGGTAATGCTCAGGTCAATCCTAACATGCCCTTTTTGGAGTTATTATCCCCAATACATATCTGAAAGAACCAAATCCAGTTTTATTATATACACATGAATTTAATTTCATGGAAACCACTCCCCCTTTAATTTAACAATATTTAAGGATATTTTCACTATTCCAAAATTTGTATTCAGCAGCGGTTTGAAGTGTTGCTAAATCATTATGTGGAGGTTTCGAAAAACCATCGCAAAATCGTGTGTTGGGGAAATAATTAGTGGCGAGTTTTTAAAACCATCAAAAAGTATGATTTAGTAGCAGTTTTTATAGGTGGTTTAAACCTTCACTTAATCTTTTTTAATTTTATTAAATTTTTTATATTTTTATAAATTTTATAATTTTTTTTATTTTTTCATAAAATATTTATTTATTTACTTATTTACTTATTTATTTATTTTTAGCATGATCAAACCCATATCCATGCACAAGTCCATGTCCATGCACATGCCCATGACTTATATAGAAATTCTACTTTGGGAGAAATTTGAACCCCTTACCTCTTGCGTATTCTCTAGAGACTTTACCACTCATGTAGGCTCTTCACGTGGTCAATAAATCTAATTTAATATACTTATATATATATATATATTTTTTAATTGGAAAAATAAATAATTAATAACAAATAGATACCCACAGAATAAATATTAATTAATAATAGTTAATCAACAATGATTAATCATTAATCAATAATTAATAATCAATAATAAATAATTAATAGGTAATTATTAAAATTTAATAATTACTAATTATAAATTACTAATTAATAAATATAATATAAATGAAAAATAAATAAAGAAATATATAATATGAAATAAATGGTAAATAAAAAATAAAGCATAATAAATAGTAAAAAATAAATAATAAATAGTAAATACTAAAGAGTAAATAGTAAATAGTAACTTGTAAACAATAAATACTAAATACAAAATAGAAAATAGAACATACAAAATAATAAATACAATATAATATATAATATATAATATATAATTTATAATAAATGATATATAATAAATGATATATAATATATAATATATAATATATAATATATAACATATAACATATAATATGTAACATATAATATATAAGACATAATATAGAAGACATAATATATAACATATATATATAATATATAATATATAATATATAATATATAATATATAATATATAATATATAATATATAATATATAATATATAATATATAATATATAATATATAATATATAATATATAATATATAATATATAATATATAATATATAATATATAATATATAATATATAATATATAATATATAATATAAAATATATAATATAAAATATATAATATATAATATAAAATATAAAATATAAAATATATATTATATAATAAATAATATATAATACATAATAAATAATATATAATACATAATAAATAATATATAATACATAATATATAATATATAATACATAATATATAATACATAAAATATAAAATATAAAATATAATAGATAATAAATAATATATAATATATAACATATAATATATGAGTAATGTATAAATAGTAAATTAATTAAACAATAATTTAATATGTGATAAATAAGTAATAAATTAATAAGATATTAATAAATAATAGATAAAGAAATAAAGAAATAAAGAAAGAAAGAAATAATAAATAAATAAGAAATAAAAAATAAAAAATAAGAAATAGAAAATAACAAAAATAAAAATAAAAAAAATAAAATAAAAAAATAATAATAATTAATATTAAATAATTAAATATTAAAAATAACTAATAATAATAATTGATTATTAAGAATTGAAAATTATTAATTAATAATTAATATTTAAAAATTTATAAATAATTAGTAAATTATTAAGAAATTATTAAGAAATTATTAAATAATAAAAAATAAATATTGAATATTGAATAAATAAATAATAAATAAATAAATAATAAATGAATTATAAACTAATAATAGATTAATATTCAGTGAATTAAAAATAAATTACTAAATAAATAATAAATTATAAATAATAAATAAGAAATAATAAACAATAAGGAATAAATAATAAATAATTAATAAATAAATACACAAATAAATAAAAATATAATTGAATAAATAATAAATAATAATAATTAATTAATAATAACTAAGAATTAATAATTAAAAATTAAAAATTAAAAATTAGTAATTAATATATAATATATAATATATAATATATAATATATAATATATAATATATAATATATAATATTAAATATTTTATGAAAAATAATAAATAATTACTAATTAATTAATTAATAATTAATAAGTACTAAATAAATAAATAATAATTAAATGAATAATAAATGAATAATAAACCAATAATAAAAAACTAATTAATATTTAATTAATAAATTTAAAATAATTTAATAATTAATGTGTATATAATAACTAAATAATAAATAATTAAATAATTAAATATTAAATAAATAAATAAATAAATAATAAATAATAAATAATAGATAATAGATAATAGCTAAATAATAATAATAATAATAAATAAATAAATAAATAAATATTAAATTAATAAATAAATCATAAAATGTTAAGAACCTCTAAAAACCCTAAAAACACTGAAATGACCATAAACTCTGATCTGAGGCTCCTTTTTCAGTTCTAAAACTAGTCAAATTGAAGATCATGAAATGATCTTTGATATGATATGTGGTACTGGATGAAAGGACACCTAGATTGTATGTTATAACCATTTGAAATTTATGAAATCAGAGTCTGCAACTAAAATATCTGTTTCGAAGGACTTTTGGCATATTCTAGGAAAATAAAAATGGGTAAAAAAGTCAAAGGGTTGGTACCGGACCTAATAGGTGTAGAGATCATCACTGGATGCGATTTGATATGTGGTGGATCCCAAAAGAATACCCGAATTAAAAGTTATGGCCGTTTGAAGTACGAGTTCGATTTTTTTACTTTTGAAATTTTAATATATTTGTTTACTTTTATTATCGCATGATTTAAATCTAAATTGTTTTTATATCATTTTATATGCTTTGATTTGACTAGTTTTTAAGATGAAATAGACTCCTGGATCAGATGTTATGGTCATTTGATACCAATGTTTGTTCTTCAACTTAATGATGATTTTTTTTTCATTTTAACAATATTATTAACTGATAATAATAAATATTAATTAATTGACAGATTATAAATAATTAAAATTATAAAAAATCAACTCTATTTTATTCTAAATAAAAAATAAAAAATAGAAATTAATAAATAAATAATTATTTTTAATTTTTCTTCAATTTCGCAGCGGTTTTGAAAACACTGTTGCTATTTTGTTGTGGTTTTAAAAAAAACCACGGCTAAAAAAATTGAATAATTTTTTTGGATGAAATTTTAAAACATTGATAAAAAATAAATTAAATAACCACTACAAAAACACTATTTTCCAGTTGTGTTTCCTATATGTAAATTTATACTTATAATTATCCTTTGACATATCCCAAGACATATCCTTAGAAATATACCAAGTGATTCCAAAAAACATTTCTCATCCTATTTAATAATGGATACCTAAACATATCATTTTATAACATCTATAATGACTGATGGTTTTTATATATAGATATTACATATTTTAGATGAATAATCATTACATTACATAAACACTCACACGAGGATTGTTAAGGTACGATGCATTTGGAAATGTGTAAACAAACACAACCGAATTATAAGTGGCATGAATCATCTTCCAAATAGTTCTTCATAGAAGCCCCTTATTATATATATCACATGTAATATATATAATAATATGAAATCAAAAAAGAACATAATAATGGGGGAAATTATATAATCAATATGGATAAACGTGGGAAATATGTGAACATAACCTGTGCATAAGATTATGAGAACATGAGCATAACATATAAAAACCATAAAATTCATATTAAATATATAAACTATGAATCATTGAAAAAATATTTGTATTTTATAAGACATGAGTAAAAATTGAAACCAAAGAATAAGATTGCTAAGGGTATAACATAAATATAATATAAAGAATTTTGTTATACACATAAGCATTGAAAATCGTCTTCATAAAAGTAAACGGTCAATGAAAAGTATATCCTAATGGAATGGGTTCCATACCAAAACAATTTTTGCAGTATTTGTTCACTCTTAAGACTATCCTAATAGAAAACATACCTTACTGAATAAGGTGAACTCCCTATTCTAGTGCTCTTTTTGTCATGGGATATTAATATTTATCCAATGCACTGGAGTGTGATATAATTCCCACCCATCACATTTCAAAAATCATAAAGAATGTGTGATAAAAAATCATAATTAATTAATCATATCATTACCAAGGAAAAGAAATGGGTTTTATAAACCTATCATTAAATTATAAGTTTTGGAAAATTAATCGGTTTCATAGTTAATTCATCATTTCATTATATCATAACCTTTGGAAAAAGAATTAGGTTTCAAAAGCATCATGTCAATATAAACATAAATAATCTAAATAAATAATATATATGGAATATTTTGACCCTATCCCCAGAAAAGAATAAGTTACGTCAAATTAGTTATTCTTATGTGGAAAATGATTTTGAAAGAACACTTGTTAAATTTCATGAAGAAAATAGCCATTAAAACATGATAAATAAATTTTACAACGTAATTTTTTTTAAATTATTTTTTATTAAAATAACCTTTAAAATTTATAAATTAATCCTTTAATCATTCAATGTTAATTATGGTGTGAAATTTTGTTTATTCCGTACATTTTAAAATAATGATTTATTTCACATTTTTGGTAAAATCCTAATGGGAATTGTTTGTAAAATGACAAGAAGGTTTCATTTAAGATTTATTATAAAAATATATAAAAAGGGTAAAAATTCCATAAATAATTATAATGATTAAAAAAATTTCCTTTTAAAATTTTATTTTGAATACATAGATATAGATAAAAACCAATTTTTGACAGAAGAGAGATAAACAAATGATTATTCATAAACACATTCTTTTGAACTATAGAGTATATAAAGAGAGGATACTAAAATGGAAAAAGTAATTCTCATGAAATTAAAATATGAGTATAAAATTTATGATTTTCTTTTGATATGGATCATAAAATTTCATCATTATAAGAATAAACAAAAATCATCAGGATAAATTATGTGATTGTATCATACAACAAATGCCACTTTGGTAACATTGAATTGTAATTCCAGTAAAAAATAAGAATAAATGAAACATAAAATATCATAATGATAAATAAATTCTTGATATTTCTTGTAGATGGGGTTATATATAAACCTCATAAAATATGGTAGGTGTATAACATTGTCTTCGTGAAGGAAAATTCATACAAAAATCCCTTACCTAAAGCCTCAATGTCTTTCATACACATTCAAACCCCCTGTATAATAAATAAAAGTCAATTATAAATCTATTAAATAACCATAATAATATAAATCATACCATAAATAATTTACCAATGGTTTTTTATTTTCTATTTATCAATAATTCATTATTAAAATCATCTTTCACGTTACAACAGCTTCATTTTTCAAGTATGGTTTGGTATGATATTTTGGTTCCATTTAAACTGATCTTGGATAAATAGTCTCCAGAATGTTATGCATGATTAAAATATAAAATATATCATTTTATATGAATATATAATAATCCATTAATGTTCAATATATAAAATTAGTTACATCCTTCAAGGAGATGGAAAGTCATATGTGCACATGAATTGTACTTCCATTTTCACGATGGATAAAAACAATGTAAGGTATATAATATATGACTATTAAAAAGTCATTATGTTGTCAAATATATCATATATGTTCATTAAATTTATCCTTATTACCTATCACATAAATTGTTAGTTAAAAACAAATCACATCGCTTCGTGAGGTGGTAGTATACCATACACATGAGCGGCGTTGTTGTATCCCCAAAATAATGGAAATTAAGAAGAAATGTGTGTTATTATAAATCCATAAGTATAAATTTATCATATATAACTTATATAATAATTACATACATAACATAAACCCATAATAAGTTGTGATTGAAAATGAATTATATTGGTTCGTGAGGTGGTAGTCCGCCCTAAACATAATCAGATATTTTGTATAAAATTTGAGGGAAAAGGTAAAATATATATCCCATTAGATTGACATAATAAAATATAATTATTTTTAATAAACTATGGTTGTTATATTTTAATGTTTTAATTATATTTTAAGGAGGTTTATGTAGGAATAA
The DNA here is from genome assembly GCA_963277665.1 of Viscum album. Lineage (NCBI taxonomy): Eukaryota > Viridiplantae > Streptophyta > Magnoliopsida > Santalales > Viscaceae > Viscum > Viscum album. Next base: position 1,508,116,899 of record OY728157.1, on the reverse strand, counting down.
AATATAAAAACAAGTTTAAAATTGTTTCCTCTAATTTAGAGAGCCTCTTATGGTGTATACCTAAGAACTTATTAGGAGAGTTTTTTAACAACAAAGTCTTATTTTATGATATGGTTTAATAAGGGAAAGTAATTTTGATATTATGGGATGAAAAAATGGTTTGTAAGTGTGAATAGGAGAGGAGAGTGATGTCATTTTATAAGTGGGGGAGTGACACAAATAGATGTTTTGGAAATAAAAAATTGTACCACGTGTTAAAAATAAAAAATGATACAAAATTTGTTATTATGAAACCATATAAGTGATCATTTATAAATATTTATATTAAATTGTTGTTTTATAGGATAAATCTTTATTTTACCACTTATCTTATAAGTTGATCCCCCGGGTAAACCCGTTTTAACCTTAACTACAATAATTAATTTTTACTATTTTCACTACTTGTAATGGTAAAAAATTAAGTTGACCATATTTTATGATATTAATTATTATAATTAAAAATATGTAATCCATTTTTTCAAATTCAACTCATATAAGCGGAAAATATTAATTTAGAATTATACCCACATATGGAATGAAAATGCAGTTTTCCAAAATTTCTCAAAAGAGTAATATGTTTTTCTATAAAATTTCAAAATGAAAATCATTAAAATTACATATATTGGTTTCATTATAATAAAATAAAATAAATTTTACATTAAATTTTTTTTATAAAAATATTTACCTTATAAAATCTTTAAATGAAATGACATTTAAAAAAAACTAGTATTTTTCACTATTCTTGAAAAAAAAATAATCTTTTCAAAGGAAATAAAAAAATCACCCTAAGTTAATTTTGAAATTATGATTAAAAAAATGATTTTTTTTTCAAATAAATTCAATAATTTTTTTTAAAATTTCTCTTATTATTTGTAAACAATATGTAATAACCAAATTTTAAAGAAAATAGTATCTTTGAAAAATATATAAACATTACAAAAAATTATGTACTTTTTTCCAAAATATTTCTATTATTCTAAAAAATTATAATTAATATTTAAAATATGGAAATTTCTATTCATACCACCATTTTTAATTGCTAGGTTATAATTATAATATTAAATAGTCTCATAAATAGTATATTGCAATTCGTTAGAACAAAGTGTTGTTTGTAGCACAATCTATCAATGAAGTAAAATATATTTTGAGAAAATTAAAATCATGAGGGGTTACATGGTTGTCTCTCAATTATCATAAATGATAAGGTTATAGAGTCCTTTCTATAGAGAACCTCCCAAAATATTCTCCTTCCATGGATTGTACTGGGTTGAGATGACACAATCCTTGGCCAGATTTAAAAATATTCAATGGTATTTATTAAGCTCATTTTATTTGAATATATACTTGAGGATCTTATGATACATATATATTTCAAACATAACTCTATAAGGATATTTATAAAAAATATTCAATGTGAATATCACTATATTGAACTTCAGGTTGATCATTTTATAGTTTTTCTCAATAACATTTATCTATATTTATGTGTAGGCCATCACCATTTCATTTTCCATATGAAGAAATACAAAGACATTTTTTTGGTAGAACCATTATATACAATAAATAGTGGAACACTTGAGGGATTTGTGACGACTAGTTTACAGATAATACACCAATTTAAATCCTTGAAGCTTCCTTCATATTCATTAGTCTAGAGAAATTAACTCCTCACTGAGTTCTCTTGGATAACAAATTTTAAAAACGTGAGATGTTTGTCACGACCCTTCCCCCGGGGCCCTTGCCGTGACTACCCCAAGCCCACCTTCCATAGGCCAGGGGATGGTGACTAGCACCAAAGGCATAAATCCCTAAACTGGGATGGCACTGACTTTAAAACTTGAAACTGCACACAAAATAGAGTACGAGTTGGAAGAAAAACACTAAGTAAAATTGTATACCAAGAGTGCTGAAAGTATAGGGTCCAGAATACAAGCCCAATAAGAAAATACAAGTACAACTGAAAACAAGTACAATTGAAAAGGAAAAATAGCTGAAAGGTGAAGAGAAGCTCTTGGATCATCCACCACGGATCCTACCTGAAGGGTAGGTACAGATACCCTCCTCAGTACTCCACGTCTATCGGTCTCCTCTGCGTACCGACAAGTCATATGGTCCACCTCTGGGTACCATCCAGTCCTCATACTCTTAGCCTCTGTTAGCGATGTCCATCGTCTGCAACCAACACAACGAGCTGTGGGCATAACCTGTGCAGGGGTGAGTATAACGATACTCAGTAAGGACCCCGAGACCCTCAAGGTCTCACAAAATCCAACACGGTTAAACTACAAAGTATGAAAACAACAGATAACCTCACTTAGGTAGATGACCATACATATACCTAAATTAACAAGTAATCCATCTCAATCATGAGGTAAACACAAAAGTTACTGACTCAGATCAATCAAGATTTTATTCTAAGGATATTATCAATCTGAACCCTCGGCTGTTGGAGAAATCATCCTTTACCGAGTACAGTGGGCCTGCTGTGTTCACATAGAGGTGCTTCTCACTAACCTTGGACTGCTGAGGTACTCCTCTTGTCGAGTACTGTGGTTCTACCATGATCACATATAGGCACTTCCCATCGTGGGTCTGCCACGCTCACACAGATGTGATCCCCCTCGTAGCCTGCTGAGGTACTTATCCTGTCGAGTACCATGGTTCTTCCGTGACACCAAGGCGCTCCCCACTGCGGGTATATCACGACACCATGGCGCTCCCCGCTGGGATAGTAGAATCACCCCAAGTCAAACAGTCATAAGTCGTCAGGTTTCAGCCAGCTACTAGGTTTCCACACAAATTCCTGCTCGTCTCTAGAAGATCCACTCCACAAGCTACTGGTCTATATACCAACTGTCATGAAGTCCCACATAGAAGTATCTCAAAGGTACGCCTCGTCATATGGGTCTCAACGTAATAGACAACGCATCAATCGGATGCCCAGTCTGTGAGTTATTAGCTTTTTAGTCCCGGGGTCTCGGTTGGATTCGTGTACGACCCATCCTGATCGTAACTCAACTAAACCCCAAACTCCATTGGAGTATACTCAAAGGGACCATCGCACTCGAAGAAAAACTAGCGCCGCTGACAGTTCGTCAAAATGTCATCTGATGCCAAAGATATGACCAAAGAATGTAACGGTCAGTAGTGGGCTGGGGTCTGGTCCTACCCGGTCGGACCAAACCGACCCGACTTAGTTTGGGCCGATCCAGTGCAAGTCGACCCATGCTGACCCGATGGGTCCGGCCTGGCCCGTTGGGTTTGGCCCCGGTCGCTGGGCCTAGCCCAGCTGGCCGCGAGGGCGGCTGGGCTTGGGCTCTGGGTCAGTTTGGCCCGGAGCGTCGCGAGAGCATGGTCTGGCGCGGCTCAGCTTGGAGGGCGCGACCGGGCCGATTCGGCTAGGGTGCCGCAAGGGGGCTAATACAACGGCTCGGCTGGGAGGCAATAATGGAGACGATATGTAGGAGGCGTGGGGGGCATACACCGAGGGCGCTAGGGTGGCCGGTTCAAGGTGGTGTGATTGAAGGCTGGCAGGGATGTCGGGCAGCAGCTCAGCCAGGCAGGGCATGACCAGGCGGGGCACGACCAGGCCGGGTGTGACCAGGGGGAGAACGAACAGGCGGGGTGCGGCCGAGCGGAGCACGGCCAGGTGAGGCGCGTCCAGGCGGAGCACAACCAGGAAGGTGGCAGGGTGGCCAAGGCGCATGGGAGGCATGGGGTTCGGCCAGGGAAGCCGGCGGCGGTGCAGGCCATGGTATCTCAGCCGGTTTGCCATCAGATGACGCGTTCAAGGCCGCTCGGCCGGAGGGCCGCGGTTCGGCCTGGAGCACCGGAGCGTCGCGAGGGCGGCGCGATTCACAGAGGCCACATGTTGCATGGCCTTTATCATCGCCACCTTTGTTGTTCCATCGCCTCATCGCCATACCGAAGAAACTTGACAAATAGATCAGTGGAGGGAGTCGTGCCATGTTAGTTTGGCCCGCACCCTCCACGTTTAGGGGTGATAGAAACTGGTTCATCAAAGGAGTATGATGAACACCAATTATTTACAATACTTCGCATCGATTACTTTAAAACAAAGATGATAAAATGAAATGGAATATTACTCCAAGTAAACCCCACACCTTTGTTCGATGATCACCAAAGAAGTCGTAGGAAGAAGACGAAGGAGTTCGTCATTCGTCACGTCCGCCATGCAATCCCAATCCCGAGCTGCATCGGCTCGTTGACGACGATTCGGAGGGTAGGTCGGTTGAAGACTTCCCACATCAATATGATCCAAGGGAAGAAGTCGATGAAGGTTGGTGTTCTTCTTCGGTGAAGCGTTCTTAGTTCTTTGTTGGGAGCTTTTCTCCCAAGAACTTCTCTTCCCAAGCTCCACCAAATGAGAAATTCCAACCAAAAATAATAGATTGACTATTATTTTAGTTATTGGCACAAAATTCAAATTGGCAAATTAAATTTAATTGGCCCTACCAAATTAATGCATGAGTGTTGGCACAAATTAATTATGGGATTTGGAACCAATTAATTAATGGGGAGGTCAAGAGGCTCTCTATCATTAATGAGGGAGATTTGAGAGGTTTTACTCTCCTCTATCAATAAGGGGGTTTAGCCCCATGTGGTCCCCACGTCATAAAATCTCGCGGGAGGTTAGGTTCAGGTGGTCCCCACCACCATAACCTCTCATGAGAGGTTAAGGTGTTGTGGTCCCACCTCCAACTCCCATGAGGAGGTTTCAACCACTAAACACCCACATGGAGGTTCAAAAAAAATAAAGCGAAGCTCACTTTATTTTATTATTTTCCAAAAAAACCCAAAAACAATCTTTTAAAAATGATCCACTGTCGTCAAAGTGAAAATATTGTTAAGTAAATTCTGGCACTGTGAGTTCAACGGTGCGCTCAGATTTCAATTCCGAGCACTGGTTCAAAAGTTATAAAAACATAATTGTATGTTTACAAAACGTACCCGAACAAAACATCAAAAATTGATTCCGGGCACACCGGACCTCAGAATAATACACCGTTAATTTTCTCAGACTCGTAAAATTCCCATGTATTTAAAAAATAAAAAATAAAAAAACATTTCCATGGTAATTCCGGGTCTTTTCATTCTCCCCACCTCAGGGATTTACGTCCCTGTAAGCTACAACTTGAACTAAGGGGACAAGTGGGGGTACTGAGCATGCATCTGAGCCTCCCTCTCCCATTTTCTCTAATGGAGGTTCCTGTGCTGCCAGAAAACGCGCACCAGAGGTATCGACCATCCACGTAGGACTCACTCCTGTCGATCCTCAATCACCACTGGAACCTCCATAAAAGTCACTCCATCATCGACCTCCAGCTTTCCATGGTCGATGATGTGAGAAGGGTCATCCACGTATTTCCTCAGATAGGATACATAGAAGACGTCATGCACCCAGTGCAAATGAGGTGGAAGATTTAAGCGGTATGCCACACTGTCAACTCTTCTGAGGACCTGAAAATGTCCGATGAAACATGGAGATAACTTGCTGCCTCAGCCAATTCTCCTTAGACCTCATCGAGGTGAGACCCGTAAGAAGACGTGGTCGCCATCCTCTATCTATAGAGGTCTCCGTCTCCTACCAGCATATGACTTTTGCCTGCTCTGTGCAGTCTTCATCCACTCCTAGATGATCTGCACCTTCTCCATGGTAGCTCATACCATCTCTGGTCCCACTAGTTCCGACTCCCCAGGGTCAGTCCAACATAAGGGTGATCTGCAAGGTCTTTCATATAACACCTCGAAAGGTGCCATCCTGATGGTGGAGTGATAGCTATTGTTTTAGGCAAACTCCACCAAAGGTATGTGATCCTCCCAGCTATGACTGAAGTCAAGGACAAAATCACGTAGCATGTATTCGAGGGTTTGTATCTGATCAGTCTAACCATTCGTCTGAGGATGGAAGGAAATGCTCAGACAAAGCTGCGTCCCGAAAGCCTCCTGCAACCCCTTCCATAGCTAATAAGTAAACCATGCTTCATGATCAGAGACAATAGAAGAAGGTACTCCATGTAGTCGCAAAATCTCCTGCACATAGAGGCATCCCAATCTCTCCACTGAACCCTTCTCTCTGATCGATAGGAAGTGGGCCGACATGGTGTGTCGGTCAACGATCACCCAAATCGAGTTGTGAAAACTAGATATACGTGGAATACCTATCACGAATTCCATGGATATCCCATCCCACTTCCACTCTAGGACCTCTAAAGGCTGAACCAATCCTGCTGGTACATGGTGCTCTGCCTTCACTTGCTGAAAAGTGAGGCATCGGGAGACAAACTCTGTTACTGCCTTCTTCATACCTGGCCACCAGTGTTGTCATCGGCGGTCCCGGTACATCTCACTACTACAAACACGCCCTTTATCAGCACTAAAAATTGCCTTTAACAGTGCTAGAAAAGCGCTGTTAAAGCCGGAGAAGATACAGGGGGGGGGGGGGTCCCCTTTATCAGCGCTCAAAAAAGCGCTGATAAAGGGGTCCTCTATCAGCGCTTTCATTTTAGCACTGATAAAGGACCATTTTATCAGCGGTTTTAAAAAAGCGCTAATAAAAGTTAAAAAAAATAAAAAAATTTAAAAAAAATATAAAAAAATTAAAAAAAACATACAAAAAATTAAAAAAATCATACAAATCCAGGTGGATTTATAGAGCTTGATCCACACTTTTAATAGCTCTTTCCACCCCCTCCAGCACCCTGCACGCACCCCTCCACCCTTTATCAGTGTTAGCCCCCCACATCCACCCCCATGCGTGCGCCTCTTCCTCCAGCAGGTTTTGAACTCAAGACCTCCCCCCGGCGTGCCTAAGCCCTTACCACTACACTATTTTGATTTGTTTTCTATTTCATGATATCTCTATTTATATATATATTTATATATATAGTTATATTTATTCGTATAGTAATATATATTTATATTAATATATATATAGTTATATTAATATATATAGTTATATTAATATATATAGTTATATTAATATATATATAGTTATATTAATATATATAGTTATATTAATATATATATAGTTATATTAATATATATATATAGTTATATTAATATATATATATAGATATATTAATATATATCTCTATTTATATATATATAGTTATATTTATTCGTATAGTAATATATATTTATATTTATATTGTTATATATATATATATAGTTATATTAATATATTTATATATAGTTATATTAATATATATATCTATTTATATATATATATATATTTAGTTATATTTATTCGTATAGTAATATATATTTATATTAATATATATATAGTTATATGAATATATATATTTATAGTGATATTAATATATATATAGCTCGATTAATATATATATATAGTTATATTAATATATAGTAGTTATATAAATATTCATATATTGGTATTTTAAATAAAATAGATATTAGTTATTATTCAGATAAAGCTAATATATTTTATATTTAAATATGTTTAATTATTTATTTTAAAAATTTCATTTTTAGGTGTGAATATATAAAAAATATGTACATATAGTTATATATTTGATTATAAATAGCAGTGCATTATAAAAAACGATAAAATTTCATAGACATAATATCAATATGAATGTAATACCTTGGAATAAATTCAGTCCCGACCAAAAAAATCCAATAATACCCCCTTAAACGAGGCTGAAAATCCACAAAATGTTAAAAAATCGGGGTACCCCGACTAAAAACTCAGTTTTGGAAGACTTCTGGGCCTCTTTTGGCATTGAAAATATCTTGATCGGGGTTTCCCCCAATCATAGTGATGTAGAGCTTGTCGCAAGCTTCGATTTGATATGAGGTAGAGCTCAAACGGACACCCGGATCAAAAGTTATGGCCGTTTGAAGTTTGAATTGCATTTTCAACATTTTTTTGGATCTTTTTTTTAACTTTTTTAATTTTTTTAGTCTTAAAATTGTTATTAAATGACTATTACTCCATAATAATTAGAAAATTATTAATTAAAAATACTTTTTTTTACATTTTTTAAGAAGCCATTTTCACTAAATATCTTATATATTAAGTATATTAAGTGTAATTGTACATTTATACTTATCTAAAATATATTTAAAAATTATATATTATATTTATATCAATATAACTATATTTATATATTAATATATTAATATATATATTTTTTAATTCGACCCTTTATCAGCTCTTTTAAAAAAAGCGATGATAAAGACCCCCCTTTATCAGTGCTACTAAACAAGCGCTGATAAAGGGGGAACCTTTATGAGCGTTAAAAAAACGCTGATAAATGGGGGGGGGGCTTTATCATGGCTAAAAAAAGCGCTGATAAAGGGGTACCTTCATCAGTGCTTTTTTAGCACTGATAAAGGCACCCCCTTTATCAGGTCTTTTTTATTAGCGCTGATAAATGGGGGCAATGGGGAAAATTGTTTTTGTAGTAGTGTCTTCACCACTCTAGGATGTACCGCTAAAGGGGATGTGTGGAACTCCATAAACAATTCCTTATGAAGTAACACGGGTACCATAGTATGTCCTTTTAAGAAGATTAAGCGCTCCCCACCTTCAGAAAATCAATCAAGTGCCTATCCTATAGATATTTAAGCACATCTTTTCTCACAGTCAACGTCTCCACGCTGTGCCTCCCTGAATTACTGAAGAAGTTGGGGAGTGATTGTAAGAGACAGAAAAAAAGTTTCTCCATCTCTATCCACAAAGGATATCTGTAAAGCATCCAGCTACTACGTTGCCTCTCCAAGCAGCTGTATACCAGATCTTCTGCTAATGGCATCTGTAACAGCTTTCCCCTTTCTAGGAGTATAGATTATCTTGAAGTCATAGTCCTGGAGGAACTCAAGCCATCACCGTTGTCTCAGGTTCAGGTCCTTCTAAGAGAAGATATACCTGAGACTCTTGTGATCAGAGTACACGGTAAAATGTTCTCCCATCAGATAATGTCTCCACATCTTCAAGGCGAAGACCACTACTTCCAACTATAGGTCATGGGTAGTGTAGTTCTGCTCGTGCTATCTCAGCTGCCGAGAACCATACATGATCACTACTTTATCCTGCATCAGGACACTCCAAAGTCCGGTCCTTGATGCATCGCAGTAGACTACATACCCTACACCTTCGTCTGGAATCCTCAAGATGGGGGCACTAGTCAGCCTCTGCCTCAGCTCCTTAAATATCTACTGGCATCTCTACGACCACATGAAGGGTTTCCCCTTATTTTTCAAGGCTGATAGTGGTGCTGCAACTCTGGAGATGTCTAGAACGAATCTTCGGTAGTAACCAGCCAATCCCAAGAAACTCCATATCTCTGTCACACTCCTGGGTGGATCCCAAGAAAGTACCACCTCAATATTCGCTAGATCTAATGCAACTCTGACCTCTGAGATGACATGTCCCAAAATGTGAACCTATCAGATCCAAAATTGGCACTTCAAGATCTTACCATAAAGCTAGTTCTCTCAGAGTGTGTCCAGTACTACCAGTAAATGGTAGTAATTCTTCTCCTCAGTAGTCGAGTAGATCAGTATGTCATTGAAGAATACTACGACAAAGAGATTGAAGTAAGGCTGGAAAATCCTGTTCATGAGTCCCATGAACACTACTGGAGTGTTGGTTATGCCAAAAGGAATAACCAAGAACTCGTAGTGGCCATACCGACATCTGGAATCTGTCTTCTACACAACCTCATCTTGAACTCTGAACTGGTGATAGCCTGATCTGAGGTCTATCTTCGAGAACCACTATGCTCCATTCAGCTGATCAAAGAGGTCGTCAATCCTAAAGAGTGGGTACTTGTTCTTCACGGTCACCTTGTTTAGGTGACGGTAGTTGACACAAAGCCTCAATCTTCCATCTTCCTTTTTGGCGAACAGAATTGGGGCAGCCCAGGGAGAAACAGTGGGCCAGATGAATCCTTTCCCCTGCAAGTCCTCTAGTTGTACCCGCGGCTCACGAAGCTTAGCAGAAGCCATCCAATATGATGGTGTAGATATCGGTGCCATACTAGGGTATAGGTCAATATAGAAGTAAACCTCTCTACAAGGAGGTATTCCTAGAACATTGTCAGGGAAAACATCCACGTACTGGTCCACCACTACAGGATAGCTCAGACTCTCCACATCAACTGCTCCGAGGGTAAGGCAGGCCAACTGATGTGTGATCAGATACACCCTTCTCCGAGTAAGTCTGTCATGAACTGAAAATGACCCCTTCTCACCGGTGAAGGTAAACCTGGTCCCATCTGTGTGGACACACCACACTTTGCGCCTAATCCAGTCAATCTGAGCATGGATTGTAGATAAACAGTCCATACCCAAGATGACGTCGTAAGGCCTCGACGCCGCTACTAGGATATTTCAGCCGAAGCTCTCGCCTCCCAGAGTAAGCTCACACTATTGGAACTAGTGATTAATCATTGAGTCTACTCCCGTAGAGGTCTCTAGATGTAAGGATCGAGCCAACAGCTACGTCAGAATCTTCGATCTCTAAACGAGGGAAGTCGAAATGAAAGAGTGACCGGAACCTGTGTCTATAATAACTTCAACTATGGTGGAGTAGACACAGATCATACTTAGAATCATCTCCAGAGCACCATGATTGTAATCCTTAACTACCTAGAGTTGAGCTCCCTCGAGTCCACCTACTCCCTGAGGCCGGGGTGTACCTCATGGTGGTGGTGGCGTAACACCTCGAAATGTTTCCCACTGCCAGCTGCACTACTAACTCCTCTACCACATCTACCTACTCCCTATAGACCCCCTCGATCAAATATCTTCCTCTGCATGGGTGGTACTTTGACCATCTACTAATCATCCGAACGGAGGTTCAGACAGTCACGAGCCATGTGACCATGCCTGCAGTATGAGAAACACTGCCTGCTCCTGGCATGTATGTCTCTGCTCCGAGTGCCCCTCACAACCGATCCTAAGTTATGCGGTCGTCCACCCGTGGGTCTGGTCCTCTTGGAACTCTGTGACATCTATCTACTTCCAGCTACAGAAGACTCGACTACATGTCGACTAGTAGTGGGTCTTGCTGCTGGAGACTGCTCAGCAAGGAAACTCTCCACTAAGAGGGCTCGCTCCAACCCCCCTGCCTGCGTCGGGATGCTGAGGGAGATCATCGAAGCCCTGATCTCTCACCTGAGCCCCTGCTCGAATGTTTGGGCCCTGAATAATGGATATCGCACCATATCTATGGAGTAGTGTGAAAGGTCAGTGAACCTCGCGGAGTATTATGCCACAGTCATGCTACCCTACTACAGTTAAAGTAGATCCTATATGCGCACCGCGCGAAGAGTCGCTGGAACAAACTACGCCCAAAAAAGTTTATTGAAGTCTACCCAGAGAAGCATCATCTCGTCTTGAACTTGGAGAATCAGGCTTCACCATCTGCCCACTGCTTCCTATATAAGGCTGGAAGAAAGAATCACCATGAAGTCGGTTGGTGTCCCTACCAGTCTGAATACTCTCACCACAGCCTCCAGCCAATCCTCAGCTGCCTCCGAGTCTGTCTCTCCCCTGAACCTGGGTGGTCTTTGGTGCTGGAACTCATGAAACATGCTCAAGCTGTGTGAATCATCTTCTGCTAGGGCTAGTGGCATTGGTGGCCCAACGGGGTGTGGTACTGCTGGTGCCTTCGCTAGAAAAGGGCCCTGCACCGAGTCCTCATTGCTCGATGGGCTATCTGTGCGTACAACTCTCGGGGCTCTCCCTGGTGGTCCGCGGGGAGGCATCCTAAAAGAAACATATGCAACATGGTCAAACGATTATACCTGGTGAGATGACCTAGTTGAGATTACTTAAAGAAAACTCTTGAAAACACACACACAATCAGTGTTTTCGTGTGCTGAGTCATAAATCAGATGTCAGGGTCCTGGTGTATGGATATGTTGGCCGCCGCACCAACATTGGAATCCCGAAACTGAGAACCACACTTAGTACCCTTAACAATATTTCATCACAGAAATGAAAGATCATATTCCTAAGTTCTATGGTAGAACCGAATTCTCTGATACTAATTTTTCACGACCCTTCCCCCGGGGACCATGTCGTGACTACCCCAAGCCCACCTTCCATAGGCCAGGGCCTGGAAACTAGCACCAAAGGCGTAAATCTCTAAACTGGGAATGCATTGCCTTTAAAACTTGAAAACTCACACAGAAAAGTATGAGTCGAAGAAAAACACTAAGTAAAACTGTATAAAAATATTTATGAAAGTAGAGGGGCTGAAATACAATCCCAACAAGAAAATACACGTACAACTGAAAACAAGTACAACTGAAAAGGACAAAACAACTGAAAGGTGAAGGGAAGCTCTTGGATCTTCCACCACAGATCCAACCTGAATGGTAGGTGTAGATCGACTCCCCATAACTGCACGTCTGTCAGTCTCCTCTGCGTACTGACATGTCATATAGTCCACCTCCAGGTACCATCCAGTCCTGGTACTCTCATCCTCAGTCAGCACTGTCCGTCTTCTACAACCAACATAATGAGGTGCATGCATAACTTGTGTAGGAGTGAGTATAAAAATACTCAGTAAGGACCCCGAGACCCTCAAGGTCTCACAAAATCCAACAAGGATAAGCCACAAAGTATGAAAACAACAGATAACTTCACTTAGGTATATGACCATACATATACCTAAGTTACCAAGTAATCCATCTCAATCACGAGGTAAACACAAAAGTTACTGACTCAGCTCAACCAAGAATTTATTCTAAGAATAGTATCAATCTGAACCCTCGAATTCTGGAGAGCTCCTCCTATATCGAGTTGAGTGGGCCTACCGTGCTCACATAGAGGCACTCCCCACCGTGGGTCTGCTGTACTCACACAGAGGCACCCCCCCTCGTAGCTTTCTTAGGTACTCCTCCTGTCGAGTAACGTGGGTCTGTCACGACACCAAGGCTCTCCCCACTGCAAGTCTGACGCGACACCATGGCACTCACTACTGGTCTAGTAGAATAACTCCAAGTCAAACAGTCAGTAGTTGTTAGGTATCAGCTAGCTACTAGGTTCCCGCACAAATGCCTGCTCGTCTTTAGAAGATTCGCTCCACAAGCTACTGGTCGATACTCTAACTATCACGAATTCCCATGTAGAAGTATCTCAAAGGTATGCCTCGTCACAGGGGTCTTAATGAAACAGATGACACGTCAATCGGACGCCCGATCTATGAGTTATTATCTTTTTAGTCCCAGGGGCCCGGTTGGATTTGGGTACAACCCAGCTTGACCGTAACTGAACTAAACCCCGAACTCTAGTGTGGTATACTCAAAGGGACCGTCGCGCTCGTAGAAAGACCAGCGTTGCTGACAGTTTGTCAAAAGGTCGTCCGATTCCAAATATATGGCCAAAGAAAGTAACGGTCAGTAGTGGGCCCGAGTCCGGTCCAACCAGGTCAGACCGACTCGACCCGACTTAGTTTGGGATGACCTCGTTTGGGTCGACCTGTGCTGATGCGATGGATTCGGCCTGGCCCATTGGGCGGGCCAACCCGTTGGGTTTAGCTCGCCCCGCTGGGCCCAGCCCAACAGGGCGCGAGAGCGGTTCAGCCCGGAGCATCGCGAGGACACGGCTCGGCCCAGAGGGCGCGGCCGGGCCGGTTCGGCCAAGGCACCGCAAGGGTGGCTGGGACACCGGCTCGGTCGGGGGGCCGTAGGGGATCCAGTTCACTGGAGGCACGCGGGGTGCGCATGGAGATTGGTCGGTTCGGGGTGGTGCGCGCGGAGTCCGGTAGAGCGGGCGGGAATCAGCTCGACCAGGTGGGGCACAACCAGGTGGGGCGCGGCCAGAAGGGGAGTGGCCAGGCAGAGCGCGGCCAAGCGGGGCGCGGCCAGGCGTAGCGCTGCCAGGCGGGTCGCGGCCAGGAGGAGCATTCCCAGGATGACGGCCGGGGCGTGCGGGAGGCACTGGGTTCGGCATGGGAAGCCGGCGGTGGGGCGGGCCGGGGTATCTCGGCCGGTTCACCGGCAGACAGCGCAGCTAGGGCAGCTCGGCCGGAGGGCCGCGGTTCATCCCGGAGCCCCGAAGCGTCGCGGGGGGCGACACAGTTTGTGGAGGCCAGGGGTAGCGCGACCTTTGTCGTTGCCACCTTTGTTGTTCCATCACCTCATTGCCATGCCAAAGAAACTTCACAAAGAGATCAGAAGAGGGAGTCAGGCCATGTTAGTTTGGCCCGCACCCTCCTCGTTTAGGGGTGATAGCAATTGGTTCATCAATGGAGTACGATGAACATCAATTATTTACAATAGTTTGCAACGATTCCTTTCAAATGAAGATGAGAAAAAGAAAAGAAATATTACTCAAAGAAAACCCCTACCTTTGTTCGATGATCACCAAAGAAGTCGCGGAAAGAAGACGAATGAGTTCATCGTTCTTCGCGTCTTCCACGCACTCCCAATCCTAAGGTACATCAGCTAGTTGACGATGATACGGAGGATAGGTCAGTTGAAGATGCCCCAAATTGATAGGATCCGAGGGAGGATGTCGAAGAAAGTCAGCGTTCTTCGTTGGTGGAGCGTTCTTCATTTTTCATTGGGAGCTTTTCATTCATGCTCTTCTCTTCCCAAGCTTCACCAAATGAGAAATGCCAACCAAAAATAATATATTGACTATTATTTTTGGTTTTGACACAAAATTAATATTAGTGAATTAAATTTAATTTCCCCCACCAAATTAATGCATGAGTGTTGGCACAAATTAATTAGGGGAGTTGGCACCAATTAATTAAAGGGGATGTCAAGAGTCTCTCCCTCATTAATGATGGATAGTTGAGAAGGCTTACTCTCCTCCATCAATATGGGGTTTATCCCCATGTGGTCCCCACGTCATAACCTCTCGTGGGAGGTTAGGTTTGGGTGGGCCCCACCACCATAACCTCTCATAGGAGGTTAAGGTATGGTGGTCCCACCTCCAACTCCCATGAGGAGGTTTCAACCACCAGACACCCACATGGAGGCTCAGAAAAAAAATAAAGTGAAGCTCACTTTATTTTATTATTTTTAACAAAAACCCAAAAAATATCTTTTAAACTCGACCCACTACCGTCGAAGTGAAAGTATTCTTATGAGAATACAGGCGCTGCAAGTTCAACGGTGCCATCATATTTCAATTCTGAGCACCAATTAAAAAGATATAAAAACTCACTCGTACTTTTACTGAATGTACCAAAAAAAAAACATCATAAATTGATTCTGAGCACACCGGGCCTCGAAATAATGCACCGTCAATTTTCGCGGACTCATAAAATTACCATGTATTTAAGAAAAAAAATATTTCTAGGGGAATTCCAAGTCTTTACTATTTTTCTCACAAATCATTGATAATAACCCGCTCATCCATAGAAGACATTGATTTCTATTACTTATGATGGCCTGGGACATTTTTGAATGGACTTTTTTCATATATGTTCTTCAGATATCACTTTATTGGTGAAGAAATACAAAATAAATGATACCTAGTCCTTCTAGAACACACATTTAATGTACATTATATATTAATTTTTCATTTGAAAATAATTTACCACATTATCTAAAATCTCATAATGCTTCTCTTTCCATTAGTATATATCAGATCATCATCTATAAATACAAGTGATTTTTTCTAGATAATCACTAAAGACTATATTATTTTTGTTAATTAATATTACTAGATAAATATTGAGTTTGTAGTGAACCACTATGAACTCATAGTGTCAATATGTGGTTTGAATGTAATTATTGGTAATATTATACATTTTCAACTTTAATTATTGACATACTAACCGAAGATCTACCATAGAGTAATATTATTATTCACATAGTTTATTGGACATGTATTTTTTCTATGGAAGGGGAAACCTATTCTTTATTGTGATTTTGTTGAGTTAACAATAATCAATGTAGAGGTGCATTGAACCATCATTTGTTTTGAAAAATAGTATTGGTTCATCCAATTATAAATAAATTGGTCTTATAAACCCCTTATTCATATTATATTGAAAATAATTATTCATTTCTTTTAATAAAATAGTGAAAATTCTATAAGGAGTATTAGATATGTGCAGTAGTCATGGTATAAGTTCAATTCATAACTCAAACACTTGATAAAGAGGAAGTCATGACAAATATTTAGGTAATATATCAGTATTTTCCTTCATAATTGGAATATATTTGATGATGATTCATTATTTTTCCTCGATAATTTTATCTATATATTCCTAATCATAGAGAAATAACATCCATTCATGAGAATAAATTTTTTAAAGGGATTCTCCCCCTACGTATACATATATAGAATTGGACGACAGCTTAGGATGGGAACAAAGATCTACCTCTCCTGATATTTTATGTTATATATATGTATATACAATGAATCCCTGCCCAATATTTCATCAAATTCTCCTAAAGGAGTTATTATAAAATTCACTAAGAGATTTAGTCCACAAACATTGACTGGTGAGGAGTTATATTCTTTTTAAGTAATAATTTACCTATTTTCTATTCTCACATATATCACAACCTCCAACTCTATTGGTGGTTTTTTAATTGATCCAAAAAATCCTGATATTATTAATTTTTTACAAACATAATAAAATAATATGTTCTCTTTTGTTTAATAATGAACCAACTTTCTGATAACCACATCACAATAAGGATCCACCTTAGTAGTAGTTAAAATATATTCACTTTCTTGATATCTATTCCACATTGGTTTTTATCATTAATTATCTCTAAAGTCCCAAGGATTCAGGAATTGGATTGCATAATTCTTGTGTTTCTTTTCATTTGAAACACTAGACTACATGTTGAGTATTGATCAAAATATAATTTTTATTCTATCACATTATAAGGATTCATCATCACCTATTCTTATTGATTATCATAGTTCAAAACATAAAGTATCTCTTATTTATCTTAAATTATTTTGGTATGATGCTTCATCCATTACTATTAACACACGTGATGTTGGATTTTATTTCCTCCATGGGATTTATCTATTGATCATCCCAAATGAAACTCTATTATACACTTGTTTTATCTAGGCCAATAAGACCACTAATATTCTATAATATCCATATTATCCTAAAATTCACAAATTAAAATATATTAATAGTTATAATTAATCATATCCTAAAATATTTTGAATTAACCATCTTTAATCTAATAAAAAACTGGTCCACCTTACCTATGTTGTTGATGAAAAAACTAGAGGCGTACCACAAAAGTCTAATGATTTTCCCCATAATTCACTAATAAAATCTTATTACTTTTACTTAAATAAAATATACTATATCTTAATTGTAATATATATTTTTTAGGGAATATATCTAATTAATAATATTTTATTGAATATTTCCCATTCCATGTAATCGATTTCATATTTGGGCTTTGTGTACTCAATGAGTATCCACCACTAATCAGATTCCCCCTCCATGTGATATGTCGGAAGTATAACATTATATTATTATTATAATTGGAGGAAAAATAATAAATTCTCAATATAATTAATACATTACCATTTAATGAGTAGATCATAAGTTCTAATAATGTTATGAGATATTTTTCACATAAATCACACCACTTTAACATAGTATTTTTTATGAGAATTTGGGAATTAGGGTTAAATCATGTTATTATTCATAACATTATTCAATTGGTCCAATATTTCCATGAAGTTCTTATCACCAAATCATATCCGGTTAGACATCTTATTTAAGAAGTCATCACCTTTCCTATCATATGTTTTGTAGGAATAGTTCCTCCCATTTCCTACCATTATGTAAAAAAAGAAAATTTGTGATGGGAATACATAAACTAATAATCATATAAACAAGGAAATTTTGAAAATAGAAGTAATAAATTTGAAATTAAATAGAAATCCTAACTTATTACTCTCTAATTATCAATCTAGGTTGTATATTTTAATTTTTCTATTAGGTGTTCTATCTAAATAATAAATTAAAATTTTTCATAATTGTTTCTAAAGAGTATGTGAGTTTTCTAAAGAAAATTGACCAGGTTGGTCAAATTATATTTGAAAGAAGATTTATTCATCATAAACCTGGTTATGATCAAATTAATACCCAATTACCCCCTTTTCGGGTTATTAACCCAAGGTATAACTCTTCCAATTCTACATCATCCTTTATTTTTAAATAGGGATATAATTTCTTGGAATCCTTTTTCTCTATAGTTTAAGAAAATTTCATGCTATTTTATTATACATAGACATATAACTAGGGTATTACTAATATACTTTTTTTTCGAAATCCCCAAAAAAGACTTGGATTCACTCTAATAGAAACGATATATTTTAAAAATATTTATACATATGATTATGTTTTTTTAACAATAAATTTCCAATAAAGACAACCATGAGTTCAATGGTCCTCTTTTCTAATGAAGATTAATTTCATAATACATAAAATTTAAACTAACAAAATTCATTATTTTAATCATCATAATAAATTCTTAAAACATATTTTTCTCCAAAAATTTCATAGAATAACTAAGAGAATATCAAAACAAAAGGGTTGATCTATTCCACAACAAGGGAATAGTCCTGATAAAGAAGACTAACTTATGAGTAAACATCTAGTATATGATATCATAAAATATGATTATATTCAATAAAAATATGTAAAAAAAATATAAATAAAATGCAATCATATGATCATTGTAACATGTGAATTTGGAAACAAAAAATTCATGACATAATCATAATCCTAAGCTTCTAGAGAACATCACATGGTGGAAAGAGGCATATCATAAATTATGAATACTCCATAGTCCCATAAATATCATATCATGAGACAAAAAAAATTTCCTAATAAATTGAAAAACTATTTGGATAAACCTATAAAAACATGTACATTACCATTTCATCAAAAAAATTAGAAATCAAACATACGACATAATAAAAAAAATTAACCGAGGAAAGGAATGTGTTTCCTAATATTTCCTCATATCCTAATAAATGGATATTTCATAAATATTACACATAACAGTCGGAATGAAATATTTTGGACGTTAATATATGAATAATTAAGCCAATGTATCATTTTTTTCATTAATGTAAAAAATCATGAGAAATGTTATATAATTACGTACATAAATGACCATTTCAAATGGTACATTATTAAATAATTTAATGACTTTTTTAAAAATCAAAATCATAGAATTTTCCTGGGAAAATATAGGTAAATATTAATTATTATACATAATATATATCATTATATTATGAAATAATTTCTGTTAATAAAAAAATTAAAATGATGGTACATAAATGGAATAAGGGATAAAGAATTTCTCCTTAATCAGTTATCATTCTAATGTAGACATTTGAGAATTGAACTTAAGGTATGTATAACCCATCATTCTAAAGTAAAATAAGATAGGTATATATGTATGAAACATATATATGGAATTAATAATAATTACATAAAATAAAAGAGTTATATAATGTGATTTATAGAGATAAATTCTATAACCAAAATTAGAGTGAGTGGTTTGGATAGATCCCTTACCTTAGGTTACAGAATCATTATGCACTTATACATAACATCTTGACTAATAAAATTTGATTCATTACATATTTAATTTAAAAAAACATTAAAAATATATTTTATTTTATATAATTATATTATGTTTATTTACAATAATTCCTTTTAGATATAAAGTTGTTTTATATGAGTATTTGTTTCATTGTTACAAGATCATATTACCTGTAGATATTAAAGTTATTTTCAATTGGGAATACAAATTAAGAAGAAAAATGAAATGATATTCATTTCATATAATAATTTTAAATGGTTTTAAATACCAGTGCGTGTTCCTTCATGGTTATGATTCAATTATTGAAAACATCACTATTATATGGTTAATTCATTTAGGTGGTTTTACTAACCATTATGAACTAGTTTTATTTTATTTATTATTATAGTTATATAACAATTCTAGAATATGAAATATGTTACAATATACTAATTGGTTTCTTATTTATATATAATAATATTTATAAGAACTCACTTTTATGTAGTAAATACAAACAAAGTGTCTTGTTCATGGAGGCAGTGAGCCAACCATGATGTGAACAATGTTTTTCATTATGAATCAATAGATGTGGGGGTAGAAAATGTATAGTAAACTACAATTAAAAAATTATATGTAAATTTTTGATAATTATTTCATATATTTATGTGGGTGGAGAACATGTTTGGGTGAAAGAAGAAGAATAAAATTAGAGAGTGTTTAATAGAGAATTGGCTTCTACCTTTGGTTGTCTTCACTTAGGCTACCACTTAAGGATTCATTGAGTGGCATATGGCGATAATAATAATAATAATATGAAATTTGGTAGAGTACTCGGTTGATAATTTGAAAATAAAAAATTTAAATCTACTAGGATTAAAATATGTGATGAGAGGGAGAGATGTGGGGTGGTATTTATAAGTGTATTAGAGGAGTCTTTTTTTAATATTATATTATTTAGTTTATTTTTTGGCTCGAGAATAGAAATTTTATCGATTCATGTGACTATATAAAATAAATGTATCATTTTATATTGATTAGTCGGTCAAATACATCATTATTAACTAATTTATGTATTTATTTTTCATATAATGTAGATTATGTATTTTGTTATATTTTACTATTTACAAAAAATTCAACTATTTAAAAAAATATCAAAAATTAACCCTAAATTTTTTTCAATTTGACGATTCAAAAAATAAAATCTACTTTGTTATAATAGTTTTATAAATATGAGATATTTAATTGTTTAATTAAAATAATTGTTTATTTTAAAAATATTTATTTTAATATTATGATTAATTTTTGGACCCTATAAAAATTTACAAATGGTATCATAGAATTATATTATCATTATAATAAAAATTAAAAATAACTTATAAACCCATTTTATGAAAATAAAATTATTTTTAATCCTCATATTTAATTTAAAAATTCAAAAAATCAAATTTCTGTTTTAAAAATAGAAACACTTATTTTATCATTTTTAAAACACGTAATTACAAGTATCATGATATAATTGTTCATATTTTCACTTTATAAAATACCTAAATATCATTTTACACTTCCATATGTTTGGATATTATTATTATATTCAGTTTACTATTCCTAAGGGTTAAATTACTATACCAGTAGTCAAATTACTATTTTAATGTATATATATATATAACAGTCATATGGGTTCCCTAATTCCTATAAATACCTCATATGTAATTAATTATTGATTTAGTACTATTTTATCTCAAACATATATATACATTTTTATTTTTCAAATTCATATTTCATTAATAATATTATTTTTCATTTCTACAATTTCATTCATGAGTGCGACTATTCTGAAGAATCGGGCATATACAAATGTATATATTATTATTACAATCCTACTTGGTATTTTCCACATTTTAATACTTTCAAATCATGTGGATATATTTGTTCTCCAAATTTAAAATTCAAATAATTGTAGAAACTTTTGTTGGTTCTATAATGTGGTGCATCTATCCTATATAGTTATATATAAAAAATTATGACCAAATTATATAAATAGAAGGGAAATCCCAATAATAAAATTATTTGTCGAATCATTTTAATTGTGATTGATTTTTTTTGGGTTTTTTGAATTGTAATATTTTCTATTTGATCACATTTGTGTGTAAGTGAATGAAATGTTTGTAGAAATCTCATACTTTAGAATCTATTAAAGTCATATTAATTAAGTATTATATCATATTTAAATAATTTTTCATAGGTTTATAATTTATGCCAAGGTATTTATTTTAATAAGGGTGAATGGATTTGGTATTTCATTATATAAGATGATATAGTTTTATGAAATAATTAAATTAACTTATTAATGGGAAAACTAATTGAATTTGGAATTCTAAGGACAACAGAAAATGTTTATTACAGTTTAGACAAAATTATATATGGGGTGTTGAGTTTATAACATCTAAAACAGGAAATAATTATGTAGATTTTTGATCAGGGTAATGATTATGATAATTTCAGTTTTTTAAAGATCGGTATAGAAACCTAAAGATATTATAGATATAAAACATGAATGATTCATGTGAATATTTCACGATTATTAGATTAAACATAATGTGTACTGTTGGTTAATATTTGAATGGGGAAATTTTCAGAACAAATAGATGGGTCTCAGAATTATTTATATTATTATTATATCATTGTATACTATTTTTTTCAATTATGGTCATTGTGGTCCAATTGTTTCACTATATAGTAACCACCTAAGATACACTCCCCAATATTTTTCATCAATTTCATATTTTTTCTAGGAAAAAAACTCCATCAATACTGTATTGGGAAAAATATATAAAAATCCCATGTTACTTATATGGGAACATATATACCATAACTAATGATGTATTATAACAAAACATATATTTATAATGTATTCCATTACTCAAAGAAATTTTATTATCTTAAAGGTGATTTTGTGGGAACTACATCATCGGGGCCCTATTGATTTTATTATTTTCAAATTGAGATTTTACATATGTTTTTTATTAATTATGGTGGATATTGAGTATGGTAATATTTGTTTTTCCAAATAATAATTTGGATGGGATAGATGTAACAATATTTTTATCAAAAATTTAC
This sequence comes from Viscum album, assembly GCA_963277665.1. Lineage (NCBI taxonomy): Eukaryota > Viridiplantae > Streptophyta > Magnoliopsida > Santalales > Viscaceae > Viscum > Viscum album. The sequence goes on along the minus strand of OY728157.1, from coordinate 1,508,094,199 downwards.
AGTCTTTAGTATGATTCATCAACATTAACATAAAAGATTTTATGGAAAATGGATTGAGTATTACAGTATATTATTAAATACTTTTATCAATTATATAATTTCAAAATAGTTTCAAATGTTTTTATCTACCATATTATCTCGGAGAACATCCTAGTTATATTTATTTGGTAAAGCTTAACTTTAATATTTTGTTTTTAATAAAAATAATGGGGATTATCTTTTTCAATTTTTTTTGGATATTTTTTTTGATTTTTATTTTATATAAATCATGTAACAACCTATGTTTTTTAACTAATAAACTTATGATTGATATTATATGAAACCCTAAACACAAAGTATAGAATAAAATATAATTGTAACAACCCAGATTCTTATAAATAAAATTCTCTATTTATTTCAAATAAAATTACTTGTTATGTATTATGTTTATAGAAACCATATAAAATTCATTGGTTTTATTATAGCCAATTTAATTAACCATTAAGCATCATTACCATTGATAACATAGTCATTAAATAATGATCACATTATTAGTATTAATAAAGGATTTCAAATAATCCAATTGACACAAACAAAGGTGGTGATGTCATAAACCAGTAGGATCATACCATATAAAGACCATTTATCGAAGCTTATGAGAGAGATAGATTCATTGGGATTTTTCCTTGACCAAGCCCAATCTAGAATTCAGTTAAGAATGTATGATAATATAGTTTATGGGAGAAGTTCAAGATCATCGAGATCATATCCCAAACCAAGTTCGTTGAACCACACCATGAAAGTATCACCATTTCACACCTTACTATTAGATTGTTTTCTATTGTATTAAAGTGATATGTATGAAGACCTTAGAAATACGAGTATGTACAATAATTTTTATAGAATAATGAATATTGTTTTTTTATATTACTATTACTTTATAAATGTTTTTTCTTTCGATATAATAAAACAGAAATTGTATTTTTAATTTTTATTAAATTTAAATTAAGACATTTATTTTAATGATTAAATAGGTTATTAAAAATATTAATTTTCTAATAAATTATTATTATTATATAATATTTATTAAATATAAGTGATCATATAATTTTGATGATGTAAAACGAAATTTTTATAAGGGTTTGAAAATATTATAGTAAAAAACCCAATATTTCGGATTAATTGATGATGATTATTTTAAAAGTATAAATATAAATATTTATAAAAGTATTTGGAAAAAAATTTATTTTTTGAATCAAAATAATGAAATTATCAAATGGGGAATTTTTTAAAATTTTATGAAATAAATAATTTTTTGGCTAAAAACTAAATACCGTCTAAGTATATAGTGTTTATTATAACATCATAAAGACCCAAATATTATTTAATAAATACTATAAAGGGTATCCATGATCTGATATTTGTTTTTCCCATTAATATAATGTGATTTTGCATCTATTTGATATATTTTTTAAATCCTTTATGAATCCTTAAAACCCATTATTATATTTTATGGTTTTAATATATTTTCATTAAGAGTATGACCCACTTATATATAAGAAAGGGTATTATTTTATGATGTTTTCCCCAAGGAATTATAAAGTAATGTAAACCATTATAATTTTTAGAAACAATGGTTAAAACCTTTGAATGGTTTTTGTTTTTGGTTATTTTTTAATATAGTGTGCAAAAACAATGTTTCCAAAATGTATAAGAAATATATACTAATTTTTGACAAAAACCCACCCAAGAACTCATTCTTATTCACTGATACTATAATTCCCTGACCCTGAACTTTCAAACTCAGTTCATAAAACATGTTGTGTATTTTTTCAGAAAAGATAACTGAAAAATACATAGTTATTTAAACAATAGAGTAACTTTTCCATCCCAGGTTCTGGAGGATTATACAACACAATAAATTTATCAGAGTTGAAAAAAATGAAACATATGCCTTCTATGAGTCCTCACATTCTTACTCCAAAAATTATAGAAACTTATTTTGATCTTATATGATACCTATGAAAAACATTTTAAATAATGGGATTATAATTCAATTGCCCAGTAAGGGTTTTAAAAATGTTGAAATACCTTTTAGGAAATCATTAATTGAAAATAACTTTTAGAAATGTTTATAAAATAATGTCTGAAAAATAATTTTGGAAATAAATATTGAAAACGTAATTGAAATTACTTACTATTTTAAATACTATAGTACTTTTCAAATTACTTAAGTACAAAAATCACACTTAATATAATCCAATAATTTTTAGAAAAAATCTAACAAAATTTGAAAAACCAAAAACATATTGGCTATTAGAAATGATGAAGGTTACATTGGACCTATCAACCTGTAGAGGTATGGGTTCACTCCCTAATTCCCTAACATATTTACAATTTTTATGTGTCGGATTTTCTGAAAATGTTAAGATTTCATTACATCTATATACTCTCACCAGAGTTTTTTATTTTGAATACTTTTCGCTGCATTAAAATAAACATTCACACTTATATATATATATACATAAATATATGAACTTTAATTATATATCACTTGTGATTTTGGTTATTACAAAACTCATGCCACATAGCCTTTTCATAAACATCAATACACCGAAACATTCATGATATACATTTTTAAATAATGTTACAACTTCAAACATTTTAAAAACTCAATATTGAATATATATGTCAATGAATTAATTGATTAATAGTTTTTTTGCATGAAATAATGAATTTATAAAATAAAAAAATAGAAAAAAATATTTTTTTCTTCTTAAAAATAATCATAAGAAATATATAATTACGTACCTCAAATAAAAAAATAATTTCTTTAAAAAAATATACATTCATCTTTTCCTAGATATATATAAACATTTACATATGTTCTGAAGAACATAACATTAAAAAGTACATATTTATATATACATAATCATATAAATGAGACTAGGAGTCAATGATATTGAACATTGAATAAATACTTTTTGTGTATATGTTTAAATAATATGAACACATGTATCCTATACCCATGTAAGTTACAAGAACTAATCTAAGTGTCAAAATAAAAAAAAAACTTCAATATATATATATATTTGTCAACAATAAACAATAAAATTAAATATATAAGTAAAAAAAATTTATATACAATCATATAAATTTCATGAATTAAAATAATAGAATTGGAATTAAAATAAGTATAAAACATAAAATAAAAATATTTAATTAATTAAAAAAACATAATATAAACATTACTAAAGTTTGAATATAATATCGATGTATATATACATATATATTATGAGAAAAATAAGTATTTGTAAATTAGAAATAAATTATTTTCAATTAAATAACTTTCATTACATGATTATAAAAATAAATTTTAACCAAGGATTATACGATTGGAGATGATAAAAGTATTGCATGTATACATATATATACATATATTAATAGTAGTTAAAAAAACACTTATTGGATTTAATAAAATTTTAACAACCAAAAAATGAAAATAAATATACTTACACCCTTATAAAAATAATTTTTTAGATAAATAATAAAAAATAAAAGATTTAAATAATATGATCCCTTAAAAAAATTAAAATATTTTTTTTGAAAATAAATACTTACAAATCATGTTTCCATAAATAGAAAAATTTGAGAAATAAATAATGAATCATTTGGTGATAAATATATTTTCCCTTACTAAAGACCTATTTTATAATTTAAAATAAACAAAATTTCATTGCATGAAATTTAAAAGAATATTTGAATGAACTCTATTCAAATTTTCTTATTCATATTCACACTCCTCTAATTTTCCTAATATTAGAATAAAAAGGAAACAATGGTTATAGACTGACTTTCCAAGTTCTTAGAAGGAACTAAACAAAGGACACCACACTCTACCTCCCTCACCTCTCGTCTCCCGACACTAACACACACACACACACACACACGTTCAAAAAACACATCAATTGGATATAAGATTCCATATCTTCTGCGTATTTGACATTGCTTGTAAAAAAAATCAAATAGTGCATTCAAAAAAAAAAATCTCATCCAAATATTTAGATAGTTTCCATAAAAATAATCCAAACTGAATTTATACACACGTCATAAGGATATGATTTCTACGGATAAAAATTGATTACACACTGTTTAAAAAATAAAACTTGAAAGAAATTGTTGAAAAATGGTTCGGTTAAATGAATTTACCACAAATAAAAATATTTAAATCATCATCTAAGGGAGACAAAATAAAAAAGAGAGAAAGAAAAGAAATCAAAAGTAATATTCTGGGATTCTAAACCAAAAGAAAAAAATACATATTTGTGATTCAGTAAACAAAGTCGAGATATCCACAATCAAAGGTCACTTTTTCCATCAAATATATATCCATATTTCTTACTCAACTTTGACCTCACATCTGAAGACAAAAAACCTATACCGAGATCATTTCACATTTTACTACATCTTACTCACCTAACTCTTGCCCTCAACCTCATCCTGCATCTGATTTTTAATGTTGAGGATTTCGTCTAAAACCATTATAGACATCATCCTTGACTCCCTAAGAAGAAACGACGCTTGACCTAACTCATGTCTTCAAACATCTGTATAAGGGCCCACCCTTAAACATTACATAATATTGAGTTAAGTCAAGAATTAACATTGAGGATATTTTCAGGTTTAGATTTTTAGAGAATTAGGCCATAACTATTACATTACATTTCAAAAATTACAATGTATATAATTATACTCTGTTTCCATTTATTTCATAAAATAAAAACTCTGAAAAAAAGAAACAAGTATTGTTCCTTTTTTTAGACAGTATGACTTTTTTGTGATCCCATCCTTGACACTATTCATCATTAAGTCCTGTGAAAAATATTTCAAAACATGGGATGAGCATAAAACGATCAATAAGGGTTATAAAATAAGGAGAGAAAACATTAGTCTATCAATAAATACAGTACATAATCTCTTTAACATACCCCATGAAATCATAAGATTTAAAAATAACACACAGAAATCATAAATCATAAAGGAAACTTATGGAATACAAAATATAATTACATATTAGATTTCATATCCACATAGGGAGTTACGTTTGGAATACCCATCAAAGTATATTCCCTAAATATCTTAGGAGAAACATTAATGTTTACCTCCGTCACATTACCCAATGCATTGGAGTGCTATCTTGGGATCACCCACCCTAGGTTTATCACAAAACCACATGTATACATAAAAAATTCCCACGAACCATAACATATTCATAACATATAAAACAAGAATAAAGAAATAAAAAAATTTCCAAATTTCAATCACAATATATCATTTAAATATATTGAAATAATAAATCTATTATCAATACCATTTTGAATACAAAAATATGTAAAAATATTATATGGTATTTATTTTCCTTTTAAAAACACTATGGCTTATAGAGGAAGCCAAATATCAAATAATGCCCGCGGCGGTGGAAAGGTCATTGTCACTGCGTACGTTAAAAAGAAAAATTATTCTTTTTAATTCAGTAAAACAATTCATAGAGAAAAGATTAATTTTGAATAAAATTAAAAATAAAATGGGTTTATACATCATATAAAATAAAGTCATGTATAAATCAAAATATGCCTCAATGAGTGGTGATTGAGACAAAGTTCCTTACGAAAATTCAGCAGCCTAACAACGTCACTTTAAAATTAAGAAAAATGATTTGATGACTGAAATAGGGTATCTTATCACTTGGATATAAATTTTACATAAATAAGGATATATATATGAACATATCCCAATATAATATAATGGAAAATAAAATACATAACATAAATGATGTCTTTGAATAAAAGAGGAGGGTGAAAGGTTCCCTTACCGATTTGGTAACATACAAAACATACATCACATGAAAGAAGGATCACATAAAAAAGATGTAAATACCCATAAATTAAAACATATTACACAATGAATATAATAATTTTCTATACATACACCACAAAAAATGAAATAGTGTCAAATATAGTATGAATCTCATGAGAATAAAAAGTGAGATGAAAACCCATTACCTCGTGTCTGACTTGACTCATTTGTTCCATGTTATTCGTGTGTAATAAACATAAGTTAATTTCTAATGGATTAAGAACATTTTTTAATTTTATTATTCTTTTTATATCACTTATTACCTTACAATAACAATTATTAATTATTTAATTTCATATCAGACATTTTGTCGATGTTCAGAACTTAAGTTAAAAAATGAACTTGTTATAATGAAAAATTGTCCATGTGGTGAAAATTACATTATATTCAGAATGATATTGATGATTTAGATATGATATAAATCATATAAATTTAGTATATATGTATTTATAATATTCCATTACAGTTGGACATAAAAAATGAAGTGCACTATTCATGGAGATAGTAAGCCGTATAAACGCATGAGTGCTACTTTCATTATTTTTCATTTTTAAAGGAATGAAAAATAAATTATAAATATGTATATTATAATTATAGTATAATATATATGTTATATATTTTACATAATTTCATAAATTCCACCCTTTATACATTCCATTTATAGTATGAACGAATCATATCACCTTGAGGGGGCGGTAGTACGCACTTCCTCAAAAGAATTTATCGTATTTACCCATTATAGAAACCATAAAGGTATGGTATAAATGAAGGATACTTAAGAATAGATAAAATATAAATAATATATATATATATAACATATAAATATAGTTACATCATAATGGACACTATGTGTGGTGATAATAGATATTTGAACAATAATCGTTTCATGTGGCAGTAGTTCATTGTCCACAGAAACAATATGTTGTATCCATTAGATGGAGGTGTGTGGAAGTTTAGTTTGAATAATTATCATAAAAACATACTATTATATTTAAGATACTGGTTTTTTTATAAAATAATGGAATAAATAGGGTTTAGGGGGTCCGAAATGGAAAATAAAATAAAAGAACTTTGTAGAAGACGTTACCTTTAATTCGGGTAACTCCCTTTGGTTTGAACCGAAATGATTTCTTAATTTTCCTTATTCCTAGGGAAAATATTCTAGGTGTAAGAGAGGGTTTATGGGAGCTTCTTTGATAAGAGTTGGGATAAGACAAAGGTCTTTAGAGGTGTGTGTAATGGGATAAGGGTTTTGACTTTTTATAAGAGGGAGGAGAGTCTCTTTTGGCATGTTTGAAAGTATTATATTATTATTAAATTATTTTCAGTTTGAAAATGTCCAAAACAAATTTAATTTGAAGATAAGGTGCATATAAGTCAAAATAAAATCATCCCAGAATAATTGGATAATTTTTGTATATTTTTAAATCCTTATCTTTTTTATTTAACCATTTGTTAACTAATATAACGTTTACCATGAACCCTTATATATTCATACTATATTGTTAATATATTTTCTATAAAATGAAAAGCGACCAAAAATGGATCCTTTATGAATTTTTTTACATTATTTAATTCATTTTCCCAAATCTTATATTTTTAAGATTTTTTATCATTTAATAAATTATTAGTTGTTTTAAAAACTCATTTATGTCAATTTATAAACTATTCATACCAATACTTTTACCAAAATCTATAACTAAATGATTTTTTAGAAAAAACATCATTAATAAAAATATAAAACATCATTATTATCTCTAAAATTCGTGGGTCACATAAAAAGTTTCAAAATAAATTAATTTTAATAATTATAATATCATTTATTTGAATCCTTTATTAATGATGAAATTACTTTATCATCATTGTGTCATAATTAAATTTATTTATTTAATGTGTAAAAATTATAAACAAAATACTATGATGTTGGAATTATTTTTTATTTCATATGAATATTTATAGTCTAAGATATATATTATATTACCCCATATAAATTTTTTACTAAACGATATATGTTTATGATACTTTTTTCTTTACATTTAGTTAATTAATATAAATTGTCATTATCACTCTCAAGTGGCTCAATGGGGTCCCGAAATTGACCCAAGGATGTCTTAGGTCATAAATATCTCATCAAATAGGGTTAGGACAAGTGTCAAAGTAATTTAATATTATTATTATATTATTTTTCACCTTTATTTACCAGATTTACCTTTTAACCATGATAAATATAATATTTACTTAAGTAAATATTCATAATGTCTAAAAATAAAAGTTACATTTTTTCACAATATGGATTCTTTATTCCAAATATGGAATCCATTTTTATAAATTTAAAATCACATAATTGGAATAAATTAATTTAAAATTAATTCTCATTGTCAAAACAAAAAGCATGTTTTTAAGAAATAATAACTATCAAAAGATTGACACTTGTTTATGTCCAAATTCAACGTGAAATTATTTAGAATGAACATCATTGGATTAAATGTTAAAAATATAATCCAATTACCCATTTAAAAAAATTAAAAGGTTAATGTAACTATATAAATAAATTATATTAAAATATAGTTTTGAATTAAAATGTTGTATTTTTCACTATTCATTAAAAAATGAACTTTATTAGAAAAATACCAAAATTTACTGAAAATTAAATTTTGATGTCCTAATTAAAGAGTAAGTTTATTTTTTCAAATAGAAAATATAGAAGTGACAAAAATTAGATTTAAAATGGGTTCCCCATCAAAAGGCATTAAATCATCTTTTTAAAGAATATTAGTGTAATTATTCTTAAAATTAGATTCATTAACATTTTAGGCCTCTAACTTTTATAGGATAAATGTAAAAACATTTAAAAAACATGTGTAATAATATTTTAGTTAGTTCTATTCATTCACTCCAATAAAATGTCTATTAATTTAGTAACACTTAAAATAATAAAAATATTATATTATTTCTCGGTATAACTCTATGATGTGTGCAATGTATGATTTCAGAGAAATCTATTGTTGTGTGTTGAGAATTGCATCGGACAAAGCCTCCCCTTTAACATAAAATTAATATATTATTCCTAAGTATTAATAGAAATCAAAAATTATTATTCTATAAATACCTATATCGTTACATCCTTCCCTTTATTTGGGAATTGCGTCCTCGCAATTTTAATATTGGGCTTGGAAACTTCATTAAATGTCCCACAATAGAAAAAGAGTTAATAAAACTATCACATTAAAAGAATTAAAGAGAAGTACAAAGGTCACCCAAGATAAGCCATACTATGATTACATGTAGGAAAACATGGATATGGAAGAGAAACTAACCATCAAGTTCTGATGGAGAGTGACAGAAAACATGATTAAGAGAAAGTTAACAACCAGAAAATCACCAACATGTGATTGGTTAAACGGTCATTAATTCCCCAGTAGGAAAAGTAAATGGAAAACGTTTTTTTTGTTTTCGGTTACCTTTAATAATGTTGAAAAATTATTTTATGATATTGGATAGAAACATAAGGAAATATACTTAATTTTCAAGTAGAGTTTTATCCTTAAATAAATTTCTACCACAAAATTATCTTTTCTCCAAATGATTTGTATTTGAGATGACTTGATCACACCTGAAGTGCTAGAATTAGCTTCTAGAGTATCACATAATCTAAAATTATGAACAATATATTTCCCCTGTCTTTAGATATCCAACAAAATCAAAATGGTTAGTATGAGATCAGATAATCCGAAAAAATGAAAATCCTTTATAAAAAAGAAATAATACTCTTAATCTCCAAAATTCAACTAACAGTACCCAAAGTTCAATAAAGACCATTCAATACATAATTGTCCTTAAAATTATTCAATATAATACAAACTAAGATTGGAACCCAAAACTCAAGAAAATATGATCATATAGTCTTCCACGATAAATCATAGCATTTATCTCTAAATAACATCAACTACTCTTAACGTCTTATACTGAACTGTAATTAGCCTAGTCACATATTCTCTATGATAGGTTAATCATATCTATAAATAACCCAAATCTCCATATGTTGATAATAAAAATATAGATTCTTTCGAAATAAATTTTCAACCATTACTCCACAAACGAGATCCCATAGTATTCTATTTCCCTTAAGAATATAATGTTCTACAAAAGAGAGAATGTCTTATAAAATAAACTTTATCACTTAATCATAGTGTAATATTCCTATATTAAGGATATCCATTTTATAAAACATATGTTCACCAAATCAACTTATTCTTAACCGATAAAATTATTTAACTAAAAAGAATAAGTCATACTAACCTGGGAATTTACGTAGGCCAGTGGTAGGCGATGCGCCATTGTCACCCTTTGGTTATGGGTTCGATTCCGGCTGCCTTACCGGATGTGACGGGTTGTCACCCATATTAAAAGTTTTCCTTTTTATAAAACTCAAAAATAACCGTAACATGTTTTAACCTCAATGGTTTTTTATACCTTTCTTTTTAATCCCAATACATTAAGACTTCAACATCTTATATATTGTCATTTGTTTTCACCTCCATATGATTAAATAAAACTATTACCAATAGAAAGAAAATCATACATTGATCATGGTGTCTATATGGTTTCATCGTCATCTTTTTTACGTAGGTATAAGGTCCATTCATTGTAAAAATTATTTAGAGACCCTTCAAAATAATTTTCTTCCTTCATCCAAATACACCATGTACAACTTGGGTCATATGAGTGTTTGTAGAATTTTTTTTTTGGAAAATAATCATGTCTAACATATAATTTCAAAAAATATGAAAAAAATAACTTTTATAAAATATTCAAACTGAGTTTGTGTTGAAAATTTCAATCAACGGTCCTTTTAAAATACCATAAGTATGTGTTGTGGGACTATATTATAAAAGAAAATACAAATAGTTTGCGCAAGGGTATCCTTCTTCAGTACCTTTTTCAAAATCAAAATATGCTTCAAAATCTCATGATAAGGTAAAATATTTGAAAATGCCCTGATAATATTTATCTTTCTTGAAAATATGAGAATATTGTAAAAATAGTATTTGATTAAATAAAACCCACAATCTATGATGATATCGAGGTATAGTGGAGGTGTTTGATGTCTCAAACAACATCTTTCAAGTGAGTTGTATGCTAGAAAAATAATCAAAATAATATGAACTTGACTTTGTAATAATTATTTCAAGTATGTCATCAGGAAGTGATAGAAATGTTATTTGAGATCCTCCTCCCTCTATTTGTAATCGACTCTACTTGATCAGAAAAAGTTATAAAACAAGGATTTAACTGAAATAATATACATAGGGACTAACCATTTGTTTAATTAAATCTCATAATCCCTAAAGTTATCTAAACCGACCTTTGATACCAACTATAAAGCCCTGGCCTTAAAAATTACATAATCTTGAGTTAAGTAAAAAATTCTCATTGAGGATATTTTTAGGTTTAGAGTTTTATGGGTCGTGAGTATTACATTACATTTCAAAAATTACAAAGTAGACACTTCTACTCAGTTTCCACTTTTTTAATAAAATGAAAACCCCTAAAGAAAAGAAACATGTCTAGTTACTTGATTTATATATCATTACTTTTCCATGATCTAATCGTGGACCCTATTCAACATTATGTCCATTTAAAAACATTTCAAAACTTGGGATGAGCATAAAATGCTTAGTAGGGGTTACAATATAATGAAAGAAAACATTAGTCCATAAATACATAAAAAACATAAACTCTTTAATATACCTCATGAAATCATAAGATATATGAATAACACACAGATATCATAATTCATAAAGGTAACTTATGGCATACAAAACATACTTACATTGTAGCTTTCACAGCTATATAGAGAGTTATGTTTGGAATACCCATCATAGTATATTCCCTAAATCTATAAGGAGAAACATTAATGTTTACCTCCTTCACATTACCCAATTCATTGGAGATATTTATTTGGATCACCCACCCTAGGATTATCATAGAACCACCCGTATATGTAAACAATACCCAAGAAACGTAACATATTCATAACACATAAAAATAGCATAAAAGAAAAGATAAAATTTCCAAATTGCAAAAAAATATATATCATTTCAATATATTGACATCATCAATACATTATAAAAACCATTTAAAATACCAAAATACATAAAAATATTATACGGTAATTATTTTCCTTTTAAAAACACTGCATCTTGTAAAGAAAGAAAAATATCAAATAATGATCACGGCGGCGGAAATGTCATCTTCACCACATAAGTTAAAAAGAAAAGTTCTTTTTTTCATTTATTAAAAGACTTCATGGATAAAATATTCAGTTTAAATAAAATTAAAAGTCAAAGGAATTTATATATCGAATAAAATAAAGTCGTCTATAAATCAAAATATGCCTCAATGAAAGGAGATTGAGATGAAGTTCCTTAACAAAATTTGGTAGCATAACAGTGTCACTTTAAAATTCATAAAAATGAGACGATGAGAGAAAAAAGGGTCTCTCATCACTTGGACATAAAATTTATATAAATAAGGATATATGAGAACATATCCTAACATAATATAATGGAAATTATAAGACATAACATAAAATATGTCTTTGACTAAAAGAGGAGGGTGAAAGGTTCCCTTACTGATTTGGTAACTTATGAAACAAACACCACATAAAAGAAGAATAATACAATGAAGATGTAAATAACCAATAATTAAAGTATATTAAAAAATTAATAGAATAATTGTAATTACATACATCACACAAAAGGTAATAGTTGAAAATATAGAATGAATCTCATGGGAATAAAAAGTGAGATGAAAACACATTACCTCGTGTCGGACTTGACTCGTTTGTTCCTTGTTATTCAAGAGTAATAAAATTAAGTTAATTTATAATTTCTTCATAACCATTTTCAATTTTAATATTCCATTTATATCACTTATTACATAACTATAAAAATTATTAATTATTTGAGTTCATATTGGACATTTTGTCGATGTTTGGAACTTCAGTAAAAAAATGAACTTGTTATAATTACAAATTGTCTATGTTGTCAAAATTAAATTATCTAAATAATTATATTAATTATTTAGATATCATATAAATCATATATATATAGGATATATGTATTTAGAATATTCAATAACATTTGGAAATAATAAATAATATGCACCGTTTATGGAGATGTAAGTTGTACATACGCATGAACACATCTTTCATTTCCTTATATTTTTTAAAGGAATGAAAAATAAATGATACATAGGTATATTATAATTAAAGTATAATTTAAATGTTATATATGTTACATATGTTCTTAAATTACTTCCTTTATACATTAAATGTATATAATAAATGAGTCATATTAATTTGAAGGGGCAGTATTCTGCACTTCCTCAAATAAAATTATCGTATTTACCTATTGTCGAAACCATAAAGGAATGATATAAATTAAAAATAAAATAGAATAGATAAAATATAAATATCTTATATATATCACATATAAATATAGTTACATCATAATGGACACCATGAGAGGTGGTAAGAGATATCTGAACAATCATCGTTTCGTGAGGCACTAGTTCATCGTCCACAGAAACAATATGTCCGTATCCATTAGATAAAGGTGTGTGGAATTTTAGTTAAAATAATTCTCAAAAAAAACATCCTAATATATTTATTATAATGTAGTTGTTATAAAAGAATGTAATAAAGAGATTTTAGGGGGTCGGAGATGGAAAATAAAATAAAATAACATAAGAAAAGATGTTACTTTTAAATCAGGTGACTTCCTTTGGTTTGAACCAAAAGGCTTTCATGAATTGCCTTCTGCCTAATGGAATTATTCTAGGAGGAACATGGGTATTTTAATAGCTTCTTGGATCAGAGTTTGGATGTTCCAAGGGGCTTTATAGGTGTGTGTATTTGGTTAGAGGTTGTGGCCTTTTATAAGAGGGAGGAGGGGCTCTTTAGGAATGTTTGAATGCATTATTTTATTATACACTTATTATCGGTTTTAAAAGGTCCAAAACATATTTAATTCTAATATAAGGTGCATATAAGTCAAAAATAAAATCATTAGGTAATAAGTTCATAGGTTTTGAATAGTATTTAATCCTTATATGTATTATTTAAACCTTTGTTAACTTATTTAACATTTACCCTCTACTCTTGTATATTCATACTATATGGTTAATATATTTACAATAAAATACCAAGAGACCCAAAATAAATCTTTTATGAAATTTTTAACATTATTTAAGTCATTTGGAAGAATATTAGATTTTTAAGATTATTTTATCATTTAATAAAATATTAATTTTTTTAAAAACATATTCATTTAAATTTATAAACTATTCATATAAAGACATCTAAAAAAATATATAACAACATTATTATTTCTCAAAAAAACCATTAATTAAAAGATAAAAAGTCATTAATTTCTCTAAAATTATTGGGTGGCCTAAAAATTTTCAAAATAAATTTATTTTAATAATTATACTATCATTTATTTGAATCATTAATTAATGAAGAAACTACTACATCATCATTGTGTCATATTTAGATTTATTTATTTATGTCTAAAAATAATAAAAAAACTAATATTATGTAGGAAATAGTTTTATGTTTCAAATGAATATTTATAGTCGAATTTATCACTTATATAACCCCATATAAAATTTGTTTTACTAAATGATATATGTTTATGTTACTTTTGTCCTTACATTAAATTAATTAATATAAAGTGTCGTTATCATTCCCAAGTGGATCCATGGGGTCCCAAAATCGACTTAGGGATACCCCTAGTTATAAATATCTCATAACATAGTGTTAAGACAAGTGTAAGGGCAATTTAATATTATTATAATATTATTTTTCCCCCATTATTACAAGATTAACCTTTTAACCATGGAAAATAAAATATTTACAGAAGAAATAATCATAATTTCTAAAAATAAAAGTTACCTATTTACACAATTTTGACCTCATAATTCTAAATATGTAATCCATTTTTCAAAATCCAAAACAAATAAGTAGAGGAAACTAATTTAAAATTAATTTCTATGGTTAAAACAAAAAAAGCGTGTTTTTAAGAAATAATAACTATCAAAATATTGACACTTGTTTATGTCCAATTTCAAAGTAAAATAAAATAAAATGACACAAATTAGATTAAATGGTAAAAATATAATCAAATTACACTTTAAAACCAATTAAAATGTTAATTTTACCATATAAATAAATTAGATTAAAAGCTGGTTTTGAATTAAAATGCAGTATATTTAACTATTCATTAAAAAATGAACTTTATCAGAAAATACCAAAATTTCCTCCAAAGTAAATTTTTTGTCCTGATTCTAAATAATTATTTTATTTTTTCAAATATAACATATATAAGTGAAGAAATTATATTTAAAAATGGTTCTCCATCAAAATATGGTAAATCAACATTTTAAATAATTTTAGAGTATTAATGCTTAAAATTTGATTCATTCACATTTTAAGCCTATAACTATTATTGGATAAATGTGAAAACATTTAAAAAACATGTTTAATAATATTTTAGTTAGTTATATTCCTTTACAATAATTCAACGACAAAAGGTAAACTACCATTTAAAATAATAATAATAATATATTATTTTTGGGTATAACTCAATGTTGTGTGTAATGTAAGATTTTAGAAAATCTATTGTTGTGTGTTAAGTAACGTATCATAAAAAGTTTACCATTTAAAATAAAATTAATATCTTATTAATAAGTATTAATAGAAATCAAAAATTATTTTTCTAAAAATATCTGGGTCGTTAAATCCTTCCCCCCTTTTGGGAATTGTATCCTTGCAATTTTAAAATTGGGCTCAGAAACATCATTGAAAGTGCCACATTAAAAATAGAGTCAATAAAATGATCACATTAAAAGAAAGAAATAGAAGTATAAAGGTCACGCAAGATAACCCATAAAAGGATTTCATGTAGGAAAACATGGATACTGATGAGTATCTAACCATCAAGTTCTGATGGAGAGTTATAGAAAACATGATTAGGAGAAAGTTAACGACTAGAAAATCACAAACTTATGATGGGTTAAACGGTATTTGATTCCCCATAAGGAAAAGAAAATGGAAAAAGTTTTTTTAGGTTTCCTTTCATAACATTGAACAATTATTTTATGAGATTGACTAAGAACATAAGGAAATATACTTACTTTTTAAGAATAGTTTCATCCTTTAATAATTTTCTACCACAAAATCATATTTTCTCTAAAAGATGAGTATTCCAGATGACATGGTCACACCTAAAGTGATAGAATCAACTTGTATAGTATCACATAATATATAAAAGATGAACTATAGATTTACCCTATCTTTAGACATCAACAAAAATCAAAATGGTTAGTACGAGATTAGATAATCCCCAAAAAGGATAATCCTTTATAAAACGAAATACTACTCTTAATCTCTAAAATTTAAAAAATAGTACCCAAAGTTCAAAAAAGACCATTAATTATAGAATTGTCTTTAAAATTATTCAGTATAATCCAAACTAAGATTGTAACGCAAAACTCATAAAATTTTGATCACATAGTATTCCATGATAAATCTTAACATTTATCTTCAAATAACATCGACTACTCTTAAAGTCTCATACTAAAGTGTAATTAACCTAATCACATATACTCTATTATAGGTTAATAATTATAATAAATAACCAAAATCACCATATGTCTACAATAAAAACAAATATTCTTCCAAAATAAAAATTCAGCCACTACTCTCCAAATGATATCCCATAGTATTCTATTTCCCTTAAGCATATAATGTTTCAAAAAAGAGAGAACATATTCTAAAATAACCTTAATCACTTTATCAATTAATCACGAAATCTATTTAATATATTGAGGATATCCACTTGATAAAACATAAGTTCCCAAAATCATCTTATTCTTGATCCATAAAATTATTTAACTAAAAAGAATTAGTCATACTAACCAGGGACTTCACGTTGGCCAATGGTAGGGGATGCGGCCTTGTCACCCTTCGGTTGGGGGTTTGATTTTTGTTGCCTTATTGGATGCGACAGGTTTTCACCCATCTTACTGGTTTTATTTTTTATAAAACTCAAAAATAACCCTAACATGTTTTAACCTCAATGGTTTTCTTATACCTTTCATTTTCATCCCAATACATTAAGACCCCATCATAATATATATTTCCATTTTTTTCACCTCAATATGAAAAAAATAAAACTATTCCCAATATAAAGTACATTATACCTTGATCATGGTTTCTATATGGTTTCATCATCATCCTGTTCATGTAGGTAGATGGTCCATGCATTTCAACAATGATTTAGAGATACTTCAAAATCATTTTCTCCCTTCATCCAAATACACCTTGTACAACTTCAGTCATATGGGTGTTTGTAGAAATCTTTTTTAGAAAATAATCATGTATGACATAAAATTTCAAAACATATAATAAAATATGATTTTTATTTAACAATCAGACCAAGTTTGAGTTGAAACTTTCAATAAATGGTCTTTTTAAAATACCATAAGTATGTGATGAGAGACTATATTGTAAAAGAATATATAAATAAGTTACAGAAGGGTCTCCTTATTTAACACCTTTAAAAATAATAATATGCCTCAAAATGTTGTGATAAGGTAAAATATTTGAAAATTCCTTTATAGTATTTTCATTTCTTTAAAATATGAGAATATTGTGAAAATGGGATTTGACTAAATACAACCCATGATCCACGATGATATCAAGGTATAGTGGAGGTGTTTGATATCTCAAATAACTTCTATCAAGTGAGTTGTAAGATATAAAAATTTTCACAATCAAATGAACATGACTTTGAAATAATTATTGCAAGCATGTCATTAGGAAGATATATGAATGTTTTTTGAGATCCTCCACCTTCCATTTGTAACCAACTTTTAATGATATGAAGAAGTTATAAAACAATTATTTAACTGAAATAACAGACATAAGGACTAACCATATGTTTAACGAAATATCCTAATCCCTACAGTGGTCTAAACCGACCTTTGATACCAAATATAAGACCCCATCTTTAAACATTACATAATCTTGAGTTATGTCAAGAATTCACATTGAGGATATTTTTAGGTTTAGAGTTTTAGAGAATTAGGTCATAACTATTACATTACATTTCAAAAATTACAATGTAGACACTTATACTCAGTTTACACTTTTTTCATAAAATAAAAAATATTAAAAAAAGAAACATGACTAGTTCCATGTTTTAGTTATCATGACTTTTCCTTGATATCATCATTGACCCTATTCATCTTTATGTCCTATAAAAAACATTTCAAAACTTGGGATGAGCAGAAAAAGCTCAGTAAGGGTTATAAAATAATTAAAGAAAACATTATTCCATCAATACATACAAAACATAATCTTTTTAACATACCTCATGAAATCATAAGATTTTTGAATGACACACAGAAATAATAAATCATAAATGTAACTTATGAAATACAAAACATACTTAAAATGTATCATTCATAGAAACATAGGGAGTGACATTTGGAATACCCATCACCGTAAATTCCCTAAATCTATTACAAGAAACATTAACGTTACCTCCATCATGTTACCCAATGCATTAAAGATCCATCTCAGGATCACCCTCCCTAGTTTTATCATAGAACCACCCTTATACGTAAACAATTCCCAAGAACCATAACATATTCATAACACATAAAAAAGCATTACGGAAAGATAAAATTTTCACATTTCAATCACAATATATCTTTTCAATATATTAACATCATAAATCCATTATCAAAAACATTTTAAAAACAAAAATATGTAAAAATAGTATATGGTATTTATTTTCCTTTTAAAAACACGACAACTTGTAGAGGAATCTAAATATCAAAAAATTCTTGAAGCGACACAAAGGTTATTGTCACGACATAAGTTAAAAAGAAACATTATTTTTTTTCATTTAGTAAAAAACATTATATAGAAAATATTCATTTTGAATAAATGTAAAAGTAAAATGGTTTTATAAACTATATAAAATAAATTCATGTATAAATCAAAATCTACCTCAATGAATAGAAATTGAGATGAAGTTCCTTACGAAAATTCAGCATCCTAACAGAATCAAATATAAATTATGAAAAATGATTTTATGTTAGAAATAATGGTTTCTAAAAACATGGACATAAAATTTATAGAAATAAGAATTTATAAAAACATATCCCAACTTAATATAATGGAAATTAATAGACATAACATAAAAGAAGTCTTTGACTAAAAGAGGAGGGTGAAAGGTTCCATTACCGATTTGGTAACTTACGGAACATTCACCACATGAAAGAAGGATCATAAAATGAAGATATAAATAACAATAAATTAAAGTATATTACCCAATGAATACAATTATGGGTAGTATATACACCAAACAAAAGGAAATAGAGGCAAATATAGCATGAATCTCACAGGAATAAAATGTGAGATGAGTACCCATTACCTCGTGTCCGACTTGACTCGTTTTTTCTTTGTTCTTATTGAGTGATTAACTAAAGTTAATTTATAATTGAATCAGAACCTTTTTCAAGTATATTTTTCCTTTAATAACACTTATTACCTTACCATAACAATTATTAATTATTTGAATTTATATCGGACATTTTTTCGATGTTCGGAACTTCTGTAAAAAATGAACTTGTTATAATTACAAATTTTACATGTGGTGAAAAGAAAATTACCTCCATAATGATATTAATGATTTAGATATAATATAAATAATATATATCCAATATATATTTATTTAGAATAGTCCATAACATTTGGAACTAAGAAATGAAATGCACTGTTCCAGGAGATGATAAGTCGTTCATACGCATGAACGTTACTTTCATTTCTTTTTCAGTTTTAACGAAAAGAAACCTAATTGATACTATAGGGCCCCAGCGTTAAACATTACTTAATCTTGAGATATTTATAGAATACACCTTGAGGATCTTTTCAGGTTTAGAGTTTTAGAGAATTAGATCATAAATCATGCATTACATCCCACATTTAAACAAAGTGGTTACAATAAAATAAAGTATTCATTTTCCCATTAACGGAAACATATTTAAAATAAAACATGGATTATTTATTGACACTTCCATGACACTATCATCATATAATGTACCTTTCCCTTGACCCGTGAATTTTTTTTCAAAAACTTGGGATGAGCATAAAAAGCTCAGTAAGGGATACACAATGAATGAAAACTGTTAGTTTTTCAAAACAACAAGTAAACCATGTATACTTTATCAAAGTAATACTTTTCACCATTATGAAGTAGTAAAAACTCTTCACTGAATAAAATATCATTACTTACCCTTTTGTAACCAAAAGGTTACCATAAAACCCATATAAATATCACATAACATATAAAGGTAACTTGGGACATTAACATACTTAAATGGAATAACCATACGGTCGACTTCCACACATATCACTTAATGGAATAGCCATACGGCCGACTTCCATACCAAATGCATTGGAGGTTATAACGTAACCACCCATCCTGGTATTCACGGCACCACCCGTCATATGGTTTGTCACGTAACCACCTGTCAAATGTCCAAGTACCATTATAAAATCATAAGACATAAAACAAAAATAATGGAAAGAAAACATTTCCACATTTCAAACACAATATATCACTTAAATATATTGACATTACGAATCCATTATAAAAACCATTTTCAATACCAAAATTCATAAAAGTGTATAATGTATTTATTTTATTTTAAAAAACATTACGGCTTGTTGAGGAAGCCAAAGACCAAATAATACTCATGGCGGCGGAAAAGGTCGTTGTCACCGCGTACGCTAAAAGAAACATTCCTTTTTGTCGTTTAGTAAAACGCTTCACAGAAAATGATTCCTTTTGTATAAAAGTAAAAGTCAATGGGGTTTATACACTGTATAAAAGAAAGTTGTGTATAAAACGAAATATGCCTCAATGAAAGGATATTGAGACGAAGTCCCTTACAAAGATCATTTTTTAAATAAAATAGATCTATTATGTGTATTCAATATAAGTACACATAAATAATGTACAAATACAAGACAGGACATAATAATATCCTGAGATAATTTTAAAGTCGGAGATTAACCCAAAGAACAAAAATTGCGTTAAGAAGTTCCCTTACCTCGGGTCCGACTTGACTCGATCGTTCTTTAACGTCTTGAATAATAAAATTGAGTTAATTTATTCTTGATTAAGAAACTTTTTCAAGTTCATTATTACTTTTATATCACATATTACCATGTTATAAACATTATGTAATCATTTAATTTAATAATGTTTTTTTGTCGATATTTGGTTCTTAAGTCGAAAGTGGACTTCTTACAATTACATGTTGTTCGTGTGGTCAAAGGTTCATTATATACAGAATGATATTCATGATTTGGATATCATATATATAATACATATCCATCATATACTTTTATTTATAATATTACATAATCATTTAGAGGTAAGAAATGAAATGCACCGTTCATGGAGACGGTAAGCCGTACGAACGCATGAACGCTACTTTCGTTTCTATGTCATATTAATGGAATTAAAAATAAATGAGAGATCTGTATATTTTAATTCCAAAATTATATTAATCATTTATATGTAACATAAATCATATATATCCATTATATATATGTACTTATAATAGTACATTACATTTGGGGATAAGAAATGAAATGCACTATTTATGGAGACGGTAAGCCGTACGTACGCATGAACGCTAAATTCATTTCTATCTCATAATTTAATGGAATGAAATAATAATGATATAAAGGTATATTATAATTCTAGTATAAAATAATATATAATAACTTTAAATCCATCCTTTATACGTCCCACATATGGCATTAACGAATCAAATCACTTTGAGGGGGCGATAGTCCGCACTTCCTAAAATGAAGATATCACGTATACCCATAATGGAAGCCATAAAGGTATGCCATAAATGAAAAATAGAGAAGATTAAAGAAAACATAAACAAATTATATATCATATATAAATATAGTGACATCTTAATGGCCACCTTTGAAGGTGTTAGAAGAATATTGAACAATCATCATTTCGTGAGACAGAAATTCACCATCCAGAGAAACAATATGTTCTTTAACCATTAGATGTAGGTGTGTGTAAGTGTAGCTCGAATGATTCTTATAAAAACATCCTAGTATATTTAAGATACTTTAGTGTTTACAAAATAAATGAATAAAAAGAGTTTAGGGGGTTGGAGAAGCAAAATAAAACAAAAGAACACAAGTGAAGACATTACCTTAAAATCGGGTAACTCTCATTGATTTGAGCTCAAAGGATTCCTTGGGAAGACTTCTGCCCAATGTGAGGCTTCTAGGAGTAAAATAGGGATTTGGAGAGACAAATGGGCAGATATTTTCCTAACCAAAGGCTTGAGAGGTGTGGGTAAGGAGGTAGAGGTGGGGGCCTTTTATAAGAGGAGAGGAGGGGCACTCTTGGAAAGTTATAAAAGGTTACTTTATTATAAAATGATTTTCAAATAAAAAAGGTCCCACAATTATATATTTAGATTATAATGTGATAAGGGTTCGAAATCCACCCATCCAATAGGTTTTTGACAAGTTTAGGTCTTAGATTTTACGTTATCGTCTCATTTTATTTAAATCGTTAAATAATGAGGTAATCGCTGCATCATCATGGTGTCATAAAGAATTTAAATTATTTAATGTCTAAAAATTATAAAAAAATTATAAATATGTAGGAATTTTTTTTAGATTTATAATGAATATTTGTAGCAAAAAATATGACTTGTATAACCCCATTTAAAAATTGTTTTAGTAAAACAACTCATGTTTGTGACATTTTTATTTTAACTATAAATAAAAAGATATTAATGTCATTTTCCTACCAAAGTGGCTCCATGGGCTCCCCATGTTGACCCATGGATTTTATTTGTTGTCCATGACACATCCAATAAGGGTAGGACATGTGTAAAGTTCATTTCATATTATTAAAACATTATTTTTACCTTAAACTACACTAATAACCTCCAATCACGATAAATAAACTTAAAAGTTACTATTCACCAAAAAATTATTTTAATCCCATTGAACCACATTTTACTTACTAATGACAACCATGTATATCGTATTTTTTAAATTCAAAACACAGAGGTGGTAAAATTTCATTTAAATGATAAATCAGTTTTTTTAATTACCACTTAGTGGTTTCACTATTCATCAAAAATTGATGTTTTTCAGAAAAATACCAAAAATTAACCCTAAGATATATTTGATATTCTGAATTCAAAAATGATGTCTATTTTAAAAAATTCAAAACATATTAGTATCATTAATTAATTTAATAATTAATTCCCACTGTCAAAACAAATAGCGTGTTTTTATGAAACAAAAAGTATCAAAAGATTGACACTAGTTTAAGTCCGATTTCAAAGTGAAATTAATTCCAACGACCACTATTGGATTAAATGGTAAAAATATATTCTAATTTCAATTTAAAACCAATTCAAAATATAATCTAATCATATAAATAAATTATATTAAAAATAGGTTTTGAATTAAAATACAACATTTTTCACTATTCATTAAAAAATGATCTTTATCGGAAAAATACCAAAAATTTACACAAAGTAAATTTTGATGTCCCGATTATTAAAAAGAATTTTATTTGGTCCAATAGAATGTATAAGAGTGACCAAAGAAATATTTAATGACGGTTCTCCATCAAAAGGCGATAAGTGGACCTTTAGTGAAAATTAGAGCATATATGCCTAAAATTGAAGTCTTTTCTTATTTTAAGCCTTTATCTTTTACTGGATAAAGGTAAAAACATTTAAAAAACATATATAATCATATTATAGTTATTTTTATTTATTACCGCCAATACAACGGCTGCGTGTTAACTACCATTTAAAATAATATTATTATATTACTAGTGTGCAACGTAAGATTTCAAAGAAACTCTTTGTTGTGTATCGGGTATGCTATCGAACATAGAAAACCAATTAAAGTAAAATTAATATTTAATTCTTAAATATTAATAAATATGAAGATGTTTTATTCTTTATTTACCAGGGATGTAACATCGTTCCCCCCTTTTGGGAATTGCGTCCTCGCAATTTTATTCACTTATCAAAATAAGTGGGGGTATTTATCCCTCATATCATTTTCAGATTGCCATGTTGCCTATTCAAACATATGGTTTTCCACAAAACCTTTACCTGGTGAATTAACGTTTTTCGAAACACTTTCTCTCTTCGGTCAAGAATCTGGACTGGTCGTTCTTCATAAGAGATATTCTCTTCCAGCTGAACTACCTCTGGGCTCAAAACATGAGATGGATCTGGCATATACTTTCTCAACATTGAAACTTGAAAAACATTGTGTACCTGAGATAAAATCGGAGGTAATACCACTTTGTATGCAACTGATCCAACTTTCTCCAGAATTTCATATGGTCCAATGAACCATGGACTCAAATTTCCTTTCTTACCAAATCTCATCACACTTTTCCATGGTGAAACTTTGAGAAAAACATGATCTCCTACCTCGAAAGATAAATCCTTCCTCCGGTTATCTGCATAACTTTTTTGTCTGCTCTGAGCTGTTCTCATGTGTTTCTTAATCAACTAAACTTTTTCTGCCATCTCTTCTACCAATTCTGGTCACATCAGCTTCCTTTCACCCACTTCATCCCAAAAACTGGAGTTCGACACCGTTTACCATATAATGCTTCAAACGGAACCATCTGTATACTGGAATGAAAACTGTTATTATATGAAAATTCAACCAAAGAAAGATGTTGGTCCCAACTTCCCTGATAATCCATAGATCAAGCACATAGAATATCCTCCAAGGTCTGAATTTTTCGTTCTGACTGCCCATCTGATTGCGGATGAAAAGCTGTACTAAAATTTAATTCGATACCCAATGACTTTTGAAGGCCTTTCCAAAAGCTAGAAGTGAACCTGTGATCACGATCAGATAAAATAAAGAGGGGAAATCCATGCAACCTGAATATCTCTTTAAGATACAACCGAGAAAGTTGATCTAGAGAAAATATATCTCGAATAGGAAGGAAATGAGCAGATTTAGTCAATCGATCAACAATAACCCAGATTGCATTATTACCTCGAGATGTCCTCGGTAATCCCACAACAAAGTCCATGGATATATTTTCCCATTTCCACTCTGGCACTGGTAATGGCTGAAGCATCTCTTTCGATAACTACCACTCTACTTTAACCTGCTGACAAGTCAAACACTTCACAGTAAAATAAGCGATATCTCTTTTCATTCCGCCCCACTAGTAATACTCCCGCATATCTCTTTACCTCTTAGTACTGCCAGGATGAACTGAAAACGGGGAACTACGAGCCTCACATAATGACTCATTCTTCAACTGTGAATCACTAGGAACAAATAGTCTCTTCCCAAACCTCAAAACACAACCATTATCAATTTTTAAACTCAGGAAAACTTACCCTTATGAACCAGCTCGACCTTTTTCTGCAACTCGCTGTCTTGCTTCTGTGCTTCCTTAATTCTGTCTGATAGAGAAGATTTCACTGATACCTAAAACAAAACATAAGGAATTCTTTCACAAAAAACTTCTATGCCAAAGTTTATCAAATCCTTTACCAAAGGATCATGTTCCAAACACAACATTGTTAATGAAGAATTACTTTTTAGACTCAAAGTATCAGCCACTTTATTTGCTTTTCTGGGATGGTAATGAATTATACAATCACAATACTTGATTAATTCCAACCATATCCTCTGTCTCATGTTCAATTCTTTCTGAGTGAATATATACTTTAAACTGTTGTGATCCTTATATATTGTACACTTTACTCTATACAAATGATGCCTCCAAATTTTTAGAGCAAAAACAACAGCAGCTAATTCCAAGTCATGTGTAGGGCAATTTACCTCATGAGTTTTCAACTGACATGAAGCATATGCAATTACCCGATCTTTCTGCAAAGGGAAACAACCAAGTCCCTTCAACGAAGCATCGCTGTATATAAAAAACTCACCATTCCTGGAAGGAAGTTCCAAAACTGGAGCATTCACCAATCTTCTTTTCAACTCATGAAAACAATCATCACAATATTTTGTCCATATAAACTTAACACCCTTCCGAGTTAGCTTAGTCATTGGACTAGATAACCGTGAAAAATTTTCAATAAGCCTTCGATAGTAACCTGATTCAACTGAGCCATCACTGTAGTAAACTGCTGAATTCTGATTCTGACCATCTCAGTATGCTGATTTGGACGGTCATTCCCTCAGTATTCCTTCCCAAAAACCTTCTCTATTTCCTCTAGGAAAAACCATTCCTAACACTGAAATAACTTAGTTGAAGAAACATGGTAAAATTTAAATGCTATATCATTTTCAATCATAACATAAATTAATTTATAATTTAACAATTTTCTAACTCCTAAATTTGTCTAAACCGACCTCTGATACCAACTATAAGGCCCCAGCCTTAAACATTACTTAATATTGAGATATTTCAAGAATACACCTTGAAAATCTTTTCAAGTTTAGAGTTTTAGAGAATTAGATCATAAATCATGCATTACATCCCACATTTAAACAAAGTGGTTAAAATAAAAGATAGTATTTATTTTTCCCATCAACAGAAACATATTTAATAAAAACATGGATTCTTTCTTGACACTTCCTTGACACTATCATCATATCTTGTACCTTTCTCATGACCTGTAAAAAACATTTCAAAAACATGGGATGAGCATAAAAAGTTCGGTAAGGGATACACAATGAATGAAAACTGTTAGTTTTTCAAAACAACAAGTAAACCATGTATACTTTATCAAAGTAATACTTTTCACCTTTATGATGTAGTAAAAACTCTTCATTTAATAAAAGATCATTACTTACCCTTTTGTAACCAAAAGGTTACCATAAAACCCATATAAAGATCACATAACATATAAAGGTAACTTGGGACATAAACAT
Source organism: Viscum album (assembly GCA_963277665.1). Classification (NCBI taxonomy): domain Eukaryota; kingdom Viridiplantae; phylum Streptophyta; class Magnoliopsida; order Santalales; family Viscaceae; genus Viscum; species Viscum album. The sequence goes on along the minus strand of OY728157.1, from coordinate 1,508,067,267 downwards.
ACTTAAATGGAATAACCATACGGTCGACTTCCACACATATCACTTAATGGAATAGCCATACGACCGACTTCCATACCAAATGCATTGGAGGTTATAAAGTAACCACCCATCCTGCTATTCACGGAACCACCCGTCATATGGTTTGTCATGTAACCACCCGTAAAATGTCGAAGTACCATTATAAAATCATAAGACATAAAACAAAAATAATGGAAAGAAAACATTTCCACATTTCAAAAACAATATATCACATAAATATATTGACATAACGAATCCATTAGAAAAACCATTTTAAATACCAAAATTCATAAAAGAGTATATGGTATTTATTTTATTTTAAAAAACTTTACGGCTTGTTGAGGAAGCCAAAGACCAAATAATACTCGCAGCGGCGGAAAAGGTCATTGTCACCGCGTACGCCAAAAGAAATATTCCTTTTTTTCGTTTAGTAAAACACTTCATAGAAAAATATTTCTTTTGTATAAAAGTAAAAGTCAAAGGGGTTTATACACTGTATAAAAGAAGGTTGTGTATAAAACGAAATATACCTCAATGAAAGGAGATTGAGACGAAGTCCCTTACAAAGATAATTTTTTAAATAAAATAGATCTATTATGTGTATTCACTATAAGTACACATAAATAATTTAAAAATACAAGACATGACGTAATAATATCATGAGATAATTTGAAAGTAAGAGATTAACCCAAAGAACGGAAATTGGGTTAAGAAGTTCCCTAACCTCGGGTCCGACTTGACTCGATCGTTCTTTAACGTCTTGAATAATAAACTTGAGTTAATTTATTCTTGATTAAGAACCTTTTTCAAGTTCATTATTACTTTTATATAACTTATTAACATGTTATAAACATTATGTAATCATTTAAGTTAATAATGTTTGTTTTGTCGATATTTGGTTCTTAAGTCGAAAGTGGACTTCTTACAATTACATGTTGTTCGTGTGGTAAAAGGTTTATTATATCCAGAATGATATTCATGATTTGGATATCATATATATCATATATATCCATAATATACATGTATTTATATTATTACATAATCATTTAGAGGTAAGAAATGAAATGCACCGTTCATGGAGACGGTAAGCCGTACATACGCATGAATGCTACTTTCATTTCTATGTCATATTAATGGAATTAAAACTAAATGAGAGATATGTATATTTTAATTCCAAAATTATATTAATCATTTAGATGTAACATACATCATATATATCCATTATATATATGTACTTATAATAGTACATTACATTTGGGGATAAGAAATGAAATGCACCGTTCATGGAGACGGTAAGTCGTACGTACGCATGAACGATACTTTCATTTTTATCTCATACTTTAATGGAAGGAAATAATAATGATATAATGGTATATTATAATTCCAGTATAAAGTCATATATAATAACTTTAAATCCATATTTTATACGTCCCACATATGGCATTAACGAATCAAATCAATTTGAGGGGGCGGTAGTCCGCACTTCCTAAAATGAAGATATCGTGTATACCCATAATGGAAGCCATAAAGGTATGACATAAATGAAAAATACATAAGGTTAAGGAAAATATAAACATATTATATATCATATATAAATATAGTGACATCTTAATGGCCACCTTTTAAGGTGTTAGAAGAATATTGAACAATCATCGTTTCGTGAGGCAGAAATTCTCCATCCACAGAAACAGTATGTTCTTTAACCATTAGATTTAGATGTGTGTAAGTGTAGCTCTAATTATTCTTATAACAACATCCTATTATATTTAAGATACTGTATTTGTTACAAAATAAATTAATAAAAAGAGTTTAGGGGGTTGGAGAAGCAAAATAAAACAAAAGAACACAAGTGAAGACATTACCTTAAAATCGGGTAACCCTCATTGATTTGAGATCAAAGGCTTCCTTGGGAAGGCTTCTGCCAAAATGGATACTTCTAGGAGTAATAGAGGGATGTGTAGAGACAAAATGGGCATAGATTGGCCGAACCAAAGGCTTGATAGGTTTGGGTAAGAAGGTAGAGGTGGGGGCCTTTTATAAGAGGAGAGGAGGGGCACTCTTGGAAAGTTATAAAAGGTTACTTTATTATAAAATGATTTTCGGATAAAAAATGTCCCAAAATTGTATATTTATAGGATAATCTGATAATGGTTCTAAATCCAACCATAAAATAGGTTTTTTAAAAGTTTAGGTTTTAGATTATACATTATCGTCTCATTTTATTTAAATCGTTAAATAACGAGGTAATCGATGCATCATCATGGTGTCATAATTAATTTAGTTTATTTAATGTATAAAAATTATAAAAAAACTATAATGATGTAGGAAATATTTTTATCTTTTTAATGAATATTTATAGTCAAAAATATGACTTGTATAACCCCAATTAAAAATTGTTTTAGTAAAACACCTCATGTTTGTGACTTTTTTATTTTAACTTTAAATAAAAAGATATTAATGTCATTTTCCTACCAAAGTGGCTCCATGAGGTCCCCAAGTTGACCCATGGATTGTATTTGTCGGCCATGACACATCCAATAAGGTTAGGACATGTGTAAAGTTCATTTCATATTATTCAAACATTATTTTTACCTTAAACTACACTAATTACCTCTAATCGCGATTAATAAACTTAAAAGTTACTATTCACCAAAAAATTATTTTAATCCCATTGAACCACATTTTACTTACTAATGAAAACCATGTATATCGGATTTTTGAAATTCAAAACACAGAGGTGGTAAAATTTAATTTAAACGAAAAATCAGTTTTTTTAAGTACCACTTAGTGGTTTCACTATTCATAAAAAATTGAAGTTTTTTCAGAAAAATACCAAAAATTCACTGTAATCTATATTTGATATTCCGAATTCAAAAATTATATTTATTTTAAAAAATTCAAAACATATAATTTGAATTAATTAATTTAATAATTAATTCCCGCTGTCAAAACAAATAGCGTGTTTTTATGAAACAAAAAGTATCAAAAGATTGACACTAGTTTAAGTCCGATTTCAAAGAGAAATTAATTCCAACGACCAATATTGGATTAAATGGTAAAAATATATTCTAATTTCACTTTAAAACCAATTCAAAAGATAACATAATCATATAAATAAATTAGATTAAAAATAGGTTTTGAATTAAAATACAACATATTTCACTATTCATTAAAAAATGATCTTTATCGGAAAAATACCAAAAATTTACACAAAGTAAATTTTGATGTCCCAATTCTAAAGAAGAATTTTATTTGGTTCAATAGAATGTATAAGAGTGACCAAAACTATATTTAATGACAGTTCTTCATCAAAAGGCGATAAGTGGACCTTTAGTGAAAATTAGAGTATATATGCCTAAAATAGAATTCTTTTCTTATTTTAAGCCTTTATCTTTTATTCGATAAATGTAAAAAAATTTAAAAAACATATATAATCATATTATAGTTATTTTTATTCATTCCCGCCAATACAAGTCTACGTGTTAACTACCATTTAAAATATTATTATTATATTACTAGTGTGCAACATAAGATTTCAAAGAATCTCTTTGCTGCCTATCGGGTATGCTATCGAACATAGCAACCACTTTGAAGTAAAATTAATATTTAATTTGTAAATATTAATAAATATGAAAATCTTTTATTCTTTATTTACCTGGGATGTTACAGATACATAGTTATATTATAATTATATTATAATATATTTGTTATATATGTCATATATGTTCATAAATTATATCCTTTATACATTCCTTGTAAAGTTTTACTAAGTCATATCACTTTGAGGGGGCGGTAGTCCACCCTTATTAAAATGAAATTATCATATTTACCCATTTTAAAAACCATAAAGGTATGCTATAAATGAAAAATAAAGAAGCCTAGAGACAATATAAATATCATATATATATCACATATAAATATGTTTCCATTATAATGGCCACCATGAGAGGAATTAAGAGATATTTGAACAGTCCTCATTTCGTGAGGTAGTAGTTCGCCGTCCACAGAAGAAATATGTTTGTATCAATTAGATGATGGTGTGTGGAAGTGTAGTTCAAATGATTCCCATAAAAACATAATAGTATATTGATGATATTGTCGTTGTTATAAAATAATGGAATACAGAGAGTTTAGGGGTTAGAGAAGAAAGATAAAAGAAAAGAACTTGAGAGATGACGTCACCTTTAAATCGGCTAGCTCCCTTTGGTTTAAACCAAAAGGATTTCGTGAATTTTCTTCTACCTAAGATAAGGATTATAAGAGAAAAAGAGAGATGTTGTGATCTTCTTGTAGTAGAGTTTGGATGATCCATGGGGCTTTAGAGGTGTGTGTAATGGGATAGAGGTTGTGGCCTTTTATAAGAGGGACGAGGGGCATATTAGAAAAGTTTGAAAGTATTATTTTATTATAAAATTATTTTTGTTTTCATAATGTCCAAAACATATTTTATTTTACGATAATGTGTACATAAGTCTAAATAAAATCATAAAATAAGAATTCGATATGTTTTTTTTATTTTTTAATCCTTATATTTCTAATTTAACCCTTCGTTAACTTATTTAATTTTTACCATGTCATCATATATATTCATACTATATGGTAAATATATTTAATATAAAAATGAAAAGCAACCAAAAATGGATTTTTTTTATAAAATTTTAACATTATTTAAGTAATTTTGAGGAATATTAGATTTTTAAGATTATTTTATCATTTAATAAAATATTAGTTGTTTTAAAAATTCATTTATGTCAATTTATAAACTATTCATATAATGTCTTTTAAATAAATCTATAAAAACTTGATTATTTTGAAAATACTTCATTAATTAAAAGATAACAAGTCATTATTATCTTCAAAATTATATGGAGTCATAAAATGTTTTGAAATGAAATTATTTTAATAATTACAATATCATTTATTTGAATCCTTTTTTACGAAGAAATTACTACATCATCATTTTTTCATAATTAAATAAATTTATTTAATGTCTAAAAATTATAAAAAAAATACCATGATATAGGAAATCTTTATACATTTAAAATTAATATTTATATTTTACAATATCATTTATATAACCCCATATAATTGTTTTACTAAATGATATATGTTTATGTTACTTTTTCCTTTACATTAAATTAATTAATATAAAGTGTCATTATCACTCCCAAGTGGATCCATGGGGTCCCAAAATAGACCCAAGGAGGACCTTGGTCGGAAATATCTCATCTAATAGGGTTATAAAAAGTTTAAGGGTAATTTAATATTATTAAAATATTATTTTCTCCTTTTTTTACCAGATTTACCCTACAACCATGGTAAATAAAATATTCACTGAATTAAATATTCATAATGTCTTAAAATAAAAAATATTATTTACACAATTTTGACCTCCTAATTCAAAATATGGAATCCATTTTTCCAAATTCAAAACACATAAGTGGCATAAATTAATTTAAAATATATTCTCATTGTCAAAACAAAAAGTGTTTTATAAGAAATAATCACTATCGAAAGATTGACACTTGTTTATGTCTGATTTCATATTAAAATTACTTCCAATGACCAGTATTGGATTAAATGGTAATAAAATAATCCAATTATACTTTAAAACCAACTAAAAGATTAATGTAACCATATAAATAAATTATATTAAAAGACAGTTTTGAATTAAAATGCTGTATTTTGCAATATTCATTAAAAAATAAACTTTATCATAAAAATATCAAAATTACCTCCAAAGTAAATTTTGACATCCTGATTCTAAATAATAATTTTATTTTGTCAAATAGAATATATATAAGTGAAAAAAATTATATTTAAAAAGGCTTCTCCATTAAAAGGTGGTAAATCCACCTTTGAAATAACATTCTAGTATTTATTCTTACAATTGGATACATTCACATTTTAAGCCTCTAAATTTTATTAGATAAATGTAAAAATATTAAAAAAACATGTGCAATTATATTATAGTTAGTTCTGTTCATTCCCACCAATACAATGGCTAAATGTTAACTACCATTTAAAATAATAATAATAATATATTATTTTTCGGTATAACTCAATGTTGTGTGCAATGTACGGTTTTGAAAAAAATCTATTGTTACATGTTGAGTACGGTATTGGAAAAATAGAAAACTCTAACATAAAATTAATATCTTATTCATAATTATTAATATAAATCAAAAATTATTATTCTACAAATACATTGGTCATTACATCCTTCCCCGCTTTTGGGAATTATGTTCTCACAACATTAAAATTGGGCTCAGAAACTTTATCGAAAGTCCCACATTAGAAAAAGAGTCAATTAAAATATCACATTAAAAGAAACAAAAGAGAAGTAAAAAGGTCACCTGAGACAACCCATACTAGGATTCCATGTACGAAAACATGATATGGAAGAGAAACTAACTATCAAGTTCTGATGGAGAGTGATAGAAAACATGATTATGAGAAAGTTAACCACCAAAAAATCACAAACTTGTAATAGATTAAATGGTATTTGATTCCCCCATAGGAAAAGTAAATGAACAAAGTTTTTTTTGTTTTTGGTTCTCTTTCATAATGTTGAGATATTATTTTATGGGACTAACTAAGAACATAAGGAAATAGACGTAATTTTCATGTAGAGTTTCATCGTTTAATAATTTTTTACCAGAGAGTCTTCTTTTCTCCAAACAATGAGTATTCCAGATTACTTGGTCACACCTAAAGTGCTAGAATCAACTTTTATAGTATCATATAATCTAAAAAATATGAACTATAAGTTCAACTATCTTTATAAATCAACCAAAACTAAAATGTTTTGTATGAGATGAGATAATCCCTCAAATGGATAATCCTTTATAAAAATAAATACTACTCTTAATCACCAAAATTCAACAAACAATACCCCAAGTTCAAAAAAGACCATTAAATACACAATTGTCCTTAAAATTTTCCTTATAATCCAAACTAATATTGAAAACCAAAACTCAGAAGAATTTTTTCACATATTCTTCCATGATGAATCTTAAAATTTATCTCCAAATAACATCGACTACTCTTAAAGTCTCATACTGAAGTTTAATTAACCTAATCAAATATTCTCTATGATAGTGTAATCATTTCCATAAATAACCCAATTTACATATTTCCACAATAAAAACGTAGATTCTTCCAAAATAAAATTTCAACCATTACTCCTCAAATTAGATCCCATTGTATTCTATTTCCCTTAAGCAAATAATGTTCCACAAAAGAGAGAATATCTTCCAAAATAATATTTATCACTTAATCACCAAATCATTTTCCTATATTAAGGATATCCATTTAATAAAACATAAGTTCCCAAAATTAACTTATTCTTGATCTATAAAATCATTTAACTAAAAATAATAAATCATACTAACCAGGGACTTCATGTTGTTAGTGGTAGGAAATGCGTCCTTGTCACCCTTCAGTTGTGGTTTCGATTCATTCAGCCTTGCTGGACGCAATGGGTTGTCTCCCATCTTACAATTTTTCTTTTTCATAAAACTCAAAAATAACCCTAACATGTTTTAACCTCAAAGGTTTTCTTATACCTTTAATTTTCATTTCATTACATTACGACCCAAACATATTATATATTTTCATTTATTCTACCTCCATGTGATAAAATAAAACTATTCCCAATAGAAAAAAAATTATACCTTAATCATGGTTTCAATATGGTTTCATCATCATCTTGTTCACTAAGGTAGAAGGCCCATTCCTTACAATAATGATTTAAATATCCTTCAAAATAATATTATTCTTTCATCCAAATACACTTTGTACGACTTGGGTCATAAGTACGTTTGCAAAAACACTGTTTTAGAAAATTATCATGTATGATATATAATTTCAAAACATCTAATAAAACATGATTTTTATAAAAAAATCAGACCGAGTTTGAGTTGAAACTTTAAATAAATGTTCCTTTTAAAATACCAAAAGTATGTACTAAGAGACTATATTATAAAATAAAATATAAATAGGTTGTGCAAGGGTCTCTTTCTTCAGCACCTTTTTCAAAATAATAATATGCTAAAAATTCTTGAGATAAGGTAAACTATTTTAAAATGCCATGATAATATTTAACTTTATTGAAAATATGAGAATATTGTGAAAATAGGATTTGATTAAATACAACCCCTGATCCATGATGGTATCAGGTACAGTGGAGGTGTTTGATATCGCAAACTACTTCTTTTAAGTGAGTTATGCGCTAGAAAAAGTTTAAAAATCATCTGAACATGACTTTGTAATAATTATTGCAAGTATGTCATCAGGAAGAGATAGGAATGTTGCTTTAGATCCTACTCCTTTTATTTTTAACCAAAATTCCTTGATCTGAAAAAGTTATAAAACAAAGATTTAACAGAAATAATAGACATAGAGACTAACCACGTGTTTAACAAAAACTCTTAATCCCTAAATTTTTCTGAACCATCATTTGATACCAACTATAAGGCCCTAGCCTTAAAAATTACATAATCTTGAGTTATGTTAACAATTCACATTCAAGATATTTTCAGGTTTAGATTTTTAGAGAATTAGGCTATAACTACTACATTACATATCAAAAATTACAAAGTAGACACTTCTACTAAGATTCCAATTTTTTTATAAAATAAAAAATCTTAAAAAACATGACTACTTCCATGTTTTAGATTACATGACTTTTCTTTGATCCCATCCATAACCCTATTCATCTTTATGTCTTGTGAAAAACATTTCAAAACATGGGATGAGCATAAAAATCTCAATAAGGGTTACAAAATAAAGAAAGAAAACGTTAGTCCATAAATACATACAAAACATAGGCTCTTTAACATACATTATGAAATAATAAGATTTATTAATAACACATAGAAATAATAAATCCCAAAGGTAACTTATGGCATACATAACATGCTTAAATTGTAGCTTTCACAGCTACATAAGGAGTTACGTTTAGAATACCCATCACATTATATTCCCTAAATCTCTTAAGAGAAACATTAACGTTTACCTCCATCACTTTACCCAATGCATTGGAGAGATATACTAGGATCACCTTCCCTAGGTTAATCACGGAACCACATGTATATGTAAACAATTCCCAAGAACCATAACATATTCTTAACACATAAAACAAGCATAAAAGAAAGATAATATTTCCACATTTCAATCACAATATATTATTTCAATTTATTGACATCAACAGTCCATTATCAAAACCGATTTCAATACCAAAATATGTAAAAAGAGTATATGGTATTTATTTTAATTTAAAAAACACTAAATCTTGTAGAGGTAGCCAAATATCAAATAATGCTCGCTACAACAGAAAGGTCATTGTCACTAGGTACGTTAAAAAGATTTTTTTTTCATTTAGTAAAACGCATCGTATAGAAAAAATTCTTTTTTGAATAAAATTAAAAGTAAAAGGGTTTTATATTCTTTTTAAAATAATGTGATGTATAAATCAAAATATGACTCAATGGAAGGATATTGAGATGAATTTCCTTTTAAAAATTCGTCATCCTAACAAAGTCAATTTAAAATTCAGAAAAATGAGTTGATGAGAGAAAAAATGATATCTCATAAATTGGACATAAAATGTAAAAAAATAAGGATATAAGAACATATACCAACATAAGATAATAAAATTAAAATACATAACATAAAATAAGTCTTTGACTAAAACAGGAGGGTGAAAAGTTCCCTTACCGATTTGGTAACATACAAAAAATACACCATATGAAAGAAGAATCATATAAAGAAGATGAAAATACCCATGAATTAAATTATATTACACAATTAATAAAATAATGGGCAGTTCATACACCCAACAAAACTAATTAGTGGAAAATATAGCATGAATCTCACGGGAATAAAAAGTGAGATGAAAACCCATTACATCGTGTCTGACATAACTCGTTTGTTCCTTATTCTTCCTGAGTAATAAACTTAAGTTAATTTATAATTGATTCAGAACCTTTTTCAAGTTTATTAATACTTTTATATCACTTATTACATTACTATAAATATTATTAATTATTTGAGTTCATATCAGATATTTTGTCATTGTTCGAAACATGAGTAAAAAAATGAAATTGTTATAATTACAAATTGTCCATGTGTTCAAAAGTAAATTATATCCATAATTATATTCATGATTTATATATCATATAAATCATATATATCCAGTATAAGTCTATTTATAAAAGTCCATAACATTTGGATATAAGAAAATAAATGCACCGTTCATGGAGACGGTAAGCCATACATACACATGAATGCAACATTATTTTCTTTTTCATTTTTAGAGGAATGAAAAATAAATGATACATAGATATATTATAATTACAGTTTAATATATATGTTATATATGTTACATATGTTCATAAATTCCTTCCTTTACAAATTTCATGTATAGAATGAATGAGTCATATCACTTTTAGGGGGCGGTAGTCTACACTTCCTCAAATTAAATTATCGTATTTACCCATTATTGAAACGATAATAGAACGATATAAATGATAAATAAATAAGAATATAGACAATATAAATATCATATATGCATCACATATAAATATATTTCCATCATAATGGCCACCATGAGAGGCAGTCAGAGATATTTGAACAATCATCGTTTCGTGAGGCAGTAGTTTTCCACCCACATAAAAAATATTTTTGTATCTATTAGATAGAGTTATGTTAAAGTTTAGTTCAAATAATTCTCATAGAAACATCCTAATATATTTAGGATACCGTTTTTGTTATAAAATAATTCAATAAAGAGTGTTTAGGGGGTCCAAGAAGTAAAATAAAAGAAAATAACTTGAGAGAAGATGTTAGCTTTAAATCATGTAAATCTCTTTGGTTTGAACCAAAATGATTTCTTGAATTTCCTTTTACCTAGGGTAAGGATTCTAAAAAAAGATATGGATGTTTTGAGCTTCTTGGAGTAGATTTGGGATGAGTCATGGGGCTTGAGAGGAGTGTGGAATGGGTTAGAGGGTGTGGCCATTTATAAGGGGAGGAGGGGCTCTTTGAGAATGTTTGGAAGTATTATTTTATTATAAAATTATTTTTGGTTTTATAAAATTAGAAACTTATTTAATTCAAATATAATAAGCATATAAGTCTAAATAGAATTATCAAATATGAATTGGATAGGTTTTTCATATTTTCTAATCCTTATCTTTTTTATTTAACCCTTTGTTAACTTATTTAACTTTTACCATCTCCTCTTATATATTTATACTATATGGTTAATATATTTAGTATAAAATTCCAAGAGATATAAAATGGATCCATTATTAAATTTATAACATTATGTAAGTCATTTTTACGAATATTAGATTTTTAGGACTATTTTATCATTTAATAAAATATTAATTGTTTTACAAACTCATTTATGTCAATTTTTAAACAATTCATATCACTACATTTAAACAAATATATAACAACTTGATTATTTTGAAAAAATTTCATTAATTCAAAGACAACAAGTCATTATTATATCTAAAATTCGTGGGTGGCATAAAAAGTTTCAAAATAAATTTATTTTAATAATTATAATATCATTTATTTGAATCTCTTATTAATGAACCAATTACTTCATTATCATTGTGTCAAAATTAAATTTATTTATTTAATAGCTAAAAATTATAAATAAAATAACATAATTTAGTAAATTGTTTTATCTTTCCAATGAATATTTATAGTCAAATAGATCACTTATATAACTACATATAATTTTTTTTACAAAAATATATAGGTTTATGTTACTTTTGTCATTACTTTAAATTAATTAATATAAAGTGTCATTATCACTCCCATGTGGCTCCATGGTGTCCCTAAGTCAACCCGAGGATGACATTGGTCGTAAAAATCTCATCAAATATGGTTAGGACGAGTTTAAGAGTAATTTAATATTATTATAATATTATGTTTCACCATTATTTACCAGATTTACCCTTTAACCAAGGTAAATAAAATAATTTCTCAAGTAAATATTCATAATGTATAAAAAAAGATACCTATTAACAAAATTTGGATTTACTGATTCCAAATATGGAATAACTTTTTTTGAAATCAAAACACAGAAATGGTATATATTAAATTAAAATTAATTCCCATTGTCAAAACAAAAAGTGTGTTTTTAAGAAATAATAACTATCAAAAGGTAGACACTTTTTTATGTGGAATTTCAAATTGAAATTACTTCAAATGACCTGAATTGGATTAAATGGTAAAATTATAATAAAATTTAAATTTAAAACCAATTAAAAGGATAGTGTATCCATATAAATAAATTAGATTAAAAGGCAGTTTTGAATCAAAAAGCAGTATTTTGCTCTATTCATTAAAAAATGAACTTTATTAGAAAAATACCAAAATTTCTTCCAAAGTAAATTTTGATGTCCCGATTATAAATAATAATTTTATTTTTTCAAATAGAATATATATAAGTGACAAAAATTATATTTAAAAAGGGTTTACCATCAAACGATGGTAACTCCAACTTTTAAAGAATATTATAGTATTTATGCTTAAAATTTGATTAATTCACATTTTAATCCTCTAAATTTTATTAGATAAATAAAAAAACATTTAACAAACATGTTTAATTATTTTATAGTTAGTTATATTCATTCTGTTAAATAAAACGGAAATGTGTTAACTTCCATCTAAAATAATAATAATAATATATTATTTTTTGGTATAACTCAATGTTGTGTGCAATGTAAGATTTTAGAGAAATATATTCTTGAGTGTTGAGTACGGTATCAGACAAAGAGTCTCCTTTAACATTAAATTAATATCTTATTCATAAGTATTAATAGAAATAAGAAAGTATTATTCTATAAATACCTCGGTTGTTACAATTTGAACTCAAAAAACACTATTCTTGAGCCAACTACTGATTATTTCATTTTTATATATTTCTGAAACATTTACCTTTATTATAATATATTTTATATAATTAATTTTCTCATTCCATTTTATCAATTTCTATTATATATATATATTTATATAAATATTTTAGCAACTCATTCCACTATTTTATATAAATATTTCCTTTGGTTAACTTTCAAATAAATACATTTTTACAGTATATATAAAATATGGCTTCATTTATTCAATCATTTTATTTCTACAAGAACATTCAAAATTTTAAGGCTAAAAAAATTATATTAAACATTTATAAAATCAAAATAATATCTATGTTTTCTGTGTTTTCAAAATTAAAATAATAATACTTTCATTTTCATAAATACTTAAATATTTTTTATAATCATAATTTTGTTAATAAATATTTTCATATTTAAAATTTCAATATAATTTCACTAGTATGAAATTATTTTTCGAAAATTATTTGTTAATATTAATTAATTATTTTAAAAATCTCTTAATAATAATGAAAAATTTTTATAATTATAACATATATTATTCCTAAATTTTTTGAAATTAATATTTATAGTAATATTATAAAATATTTTATTTTTTATACCAAAAATAATCAATTAAATTTATTTACAAAAGTACTCACATACATATATATTTTTACAATTACCTCTCAAATAAATTTATATGATTTATAAATTATATAAATATATTAAATCATATATATTAATTTATTATGATATAAAAGTATATTATTTCTTGAAATATCAATTAATATGTAATAATTTAATTAAAAAAATATTTATAATTTTTTTTATTAAATAATTTCTGGCATAGTTGTAATTTATAAAAAAATTATTAAATAATTAATTACTATTTATATTTCCTCAGGTTATTACTTTATCTCCCACTTAAATGAATTACACTCTCTCAATTTATTCATCATACGTGTGAAAAATCTGAATTCCCGTCATTAGAAATAATGAATTTCTTAGGGGACATAATAATCTAATGAATATACTAACACATTGATTTGATTTACTATCATTACAAAATATAATTTCCAATTTTTTCTAGACCAATCCTCAGATACCAATTATAACACCCCAAAACTGTGCTTCCGGACACAGTGCTTAAAACATGGAATGTTCTTTTCTAAAATATAACTAAAAAAGACAAAAAAATTTAAATGATAGAGGACCTTTTATTGTCTATGTTCTAGAGGATAGTCAAAACCTTATATTTATCAATGTTGAAATAAAAATGAAATATATCTCAACAATGCATCCGTGCAAACTAATTCTCAAAATGATGACATCTAAATTTGAACTCCTGCGATACCTATGAAAATCAATTTAAATAACTAGATGGGAATTCAATTTCCCAGTATGGGATTTTAAAATCATTGAAATACATTTTATGAATTAATTCATTAAAAATGAAATTCATAATTGTTTCTAAAATAATAGGTTAAAAATAATTTTCATATTAACTATTGAAAACTTAAATAAAATTAACTAATCTTTAAAAAATATAAGAATTTTAAAATTACATATGTACAAAAATCATTTTTATTAAAATCAAGTGATTTTTATAAAACATTTTGCAAGACTATAAAAACAAAGAGCTAGTGGATACATGAAAAATTGTAGGATATCTTGGGACAACCCACTTTTCGAGGGATTGGTTCACTCATCAATTGTAACACCCCGAGCTTCCACGATACGCCTCTCTTTCAATAATGCAATAGCTTGCATTGTACGCAAGTTCGAGTTCTAAAACACCGTGACTAATCAAAGTAGCCGTTATGAATAGTAATAACCACTTTTTAAAATTATAGAAATCTTATATTTCAAAATGGACTTCATTTTTGTATTCCTAATATTGAAATTAGCCTATGTTGAATTTTTTGTAATTTTCTGAGAACTTCCAAATTTTTATGAATAGTGAAAAATACTTAAAAACAACTTTTTTAATAAAAATAATTAATAGTGATAAATTATACTATTTAGTGGTTTTAAATTATAATTGGAATATATTTTTACCATTTTATCCAATGGTGGTCATTAGAATTAATTTAACATTGAAATTGGACATAAACAATTGCCAATCTTTTGATATAAATTGTTTCTTAAAAACACGCTATTTGTTGTGACAGCGGGAATTAATTATAAAATTAATTAATGCAACTAATATGTTTGGAATTTTTTAAAATAGACATCATTTTTCAATTCGGAATATCAATTATAGCTTAGGGTGAAATTTTGGCATTGTTCTGAGAAACTTCAATTTTTGATGAATAGTGAAACCACTAAGTGGTAGTTAAATAACTGATTTTTCGTTTAAATGAAATATTACCACTTCTGTGATTTGATTTTCAAAAATCCGACATACATGGTTGTCATTAAGAAGTAAAATGTGGTTCAATGAGATTATAATAATTTTTTGGTGAATAGTAACTTATTAAGTTCTTAATCGCGATTAGTGGTAATTAGTGTAGTTTAAGGTATAAATAATACTTTAATAATATTAAATGACCTAGACACATGTCCCAACCTCATTGGTTGTGTCATGGCCGACCAAGACAAGCCATGGCCTAACTTGGGGACCCCATGGATCCACTTTTGTTGGGAAATAACATAAATTACTTTTTATTTAATGTTAAAGTGAAAATGACACTAACATAAAGTGTTTTACTAAAACAATTTTTAAGTAGGGTTACACAAGTCCAAATTTTGATTATAAATAGTCATTGGAAAGATAAAAAGATTTCCTATATCATAGTATTTTTTTTATAATTTTTAGACATTAAATAAATTTAATTATTTATGACATAATAATGATGCAGCGATGACATCATTATTTGACGATTTAAATAAAATGGAAAGGTAATATAAAATCTATGAACTACACATGGCCAAAACCAATTGGATGAGTGGATTTCGATGCCTTATCACCTTATCCACGAATTCTATCAATGTGGGACCTTTTAAAACCGAAACACATTTTCAAATAATGTAATGTTCCTTTACTTTCCAAAAGTGCCCTTCCTCTCCTCTTATAAAAGGCCCCCACCTCTACCTCATTTCACACACTCTTCAAGCCATTGGCTCGGCCAACCCCTGCCCATTTGCTCTCTCCACATCCCTCTCCTCATCCTAGAGGATTCCCTTTGGGCAGAATCCTTTCAAAGGAAGCCTTTAGGCTCAACTCAAAAGGAGTTACACTTTTTAAGGTAATTCATTCTCTCATGTTCTTTTGTTTTATTTTGCTTCTCCAACCCCCTAAACTCTTTTTATTTACTTCTTTTGTAACAACACCAGTATCTTAAATATACTAGGATGTTGTTATAAGATTTATTTGAGCTACACTTCCACACAACTACATCAAATGGTTAAAGAACATAAGGTTTCCGTGGATGGCGAAATTCTGCCTCCCGAAACGATGATTGTTCAACACTCATTTAACACCTTCAAAGGTGGCCATTATGATGTCACTATTTTTATATATGATATATAATATGTTTATGTTTTCCTTAAGCTTCTGTTTTTTTCATTTTGGGCATTCCTTTATGGTTTCCATTATGGGTAAAACACGATATCTTCATTTTAGGAAGCGCGGACTACCGCCCCCTGAAAGTGATTTGATTCGTTAATACCATATGTGGGATGTGTGAAGGATAAAGTTAATGATATTATATATGTTATTATACTGGAATTATAATATACTCTCATATCATTATGATTCCATTCCAGAAAATATGAAATAGAAATGGAAGTAGCGTTCATGCGTACGTACGGCTTACCGTCTCCATGAACGGTGCATTTCATTTCTTACCTCTAAATGTGATGTAATATTATAAATGAATGTATGTACTGGATATATATGACATATATGATATCTACATCATGAATACCATTCTGGATATAATGAACCTTTGACCAAATTAACAACATGTAAGTGTAAGAAGCCTATTTTTGACTTAAGAACCAAATACCGACAAAATGAACATTATTAACTTAAATAATTACATAATGTTCATATCATTGTAATAAGTGATATAATAAGGATAATGAAGTTGAAAATGGTTCTTAATAAGGTATATATTAACTCTAGTTTATTATTCAGGAGGTTAAAGAACGGTTGAGTCAAGTCAGACACGAGGTAAGGGAACTTCTTAACCCAACTTCAATTCTTTGGGTTAATCTCCTACTTTCAAATTACTTCATGATATTATTATGTCCTATCTTGTATTTGTACTTTCTTTATGTGTATCTATAGTGAATACACCTAATAGATCTACTTTATTTGTAAGGGAACTTCTTAACCCAACTTCAATTCTTTGGGTTAATCTCCTACTTTCAAATTACTTCATGATATTATTATGTCCTATCTTGTATTTGTACTTTCTTTATGTGTATCTATAGTGAATACACCTAATAGATCTACTTTATTTGTAAGGGAACTTCTTAACCCAACTTCCATTCTTTGGGTTAATCTCCTACTTTCCGATTATGTCATGATATTATTAGGTATTATTTTGTATTTTTACTTTCTTTATGTGTACCTATAGTGAATACACATAATAGATCTATTTTATTCTAAAAATGATCTTTTTAAGGACTTCGTCTCAATCACCATCCACTGAGACATATTTGGTTTTATACACAACTTTCTTTTATACGGTGTATAAACCCCTTTGACTTTTACGTTTATTCAAAAGGAATCTTTTTTATACGAAGTGTTTTGCTAAACGACAAAAGGGAATGTTTTTCTTTCCGTACTTATGCGGCGACAACGACTTCTCCACCGCCGTGACCACTATTTGAGTTTCGGCTTCCTCTAAAAGCCATCTTTTTTTTTAATGAAAAATAAATACAAAGTTTTAACTTTCTTTTATTTTGGTATTGAAAATGGTTTTGAAAGAGTTTTTATCAATGTGTTGTATTGATATCTTGTGATTGAAATGTGGAAATGTTATGTTTCCTTTATGCATGTTTTATGTGATACGATTATGTTATGGTTTATGATATGTTTAAACCTATTCATATGAGGAATGTATTGGACTTAATATGTGACGGGTGGAGCCCGCTATAGCTCCTCGATGCATCGGTAGGTCTCATGAGACAACTAGACGTGGAATTGGCCGAGGCCCTTTCCCAATTTGATTTATGGTTTTGGCCGAGGCCTTAATCATTTTAGACGTCTTGGCCGAGGCCTTGACAAAATGTTTCAGAATGTCCGGCATTATACATTCCCTCATTATGAAAGTGGTTATTGATATTGCATGTGATTATTCGACCAGTAGAATATCCATGTGAAGAAGTAAATGGCATTATCTCATTTTACTTTTGCCATATTATGTTGAAGTTCATGTTTAAGAGGCTTTTGTTTTAGTTATACATTGCCTTAAATGTTAATGTTTATTTATGAAAGCTTCCGCATTATTGTTATCCTTACTGAGCATCTGAGCTCACCCCTTTCAATGTTTTAATATTTTCCAGGATGTGAAGAAGTATTTTATGAATGACCTACAGGGATAGTCAGAAGAGGAAATGAGTGTGGACTATGAAGAATTTGTTATTAGTTTTTCACTTTATGATGTAATGTAACATTTATGAATGTATCTAGTGTTTCCAAGGCTACTAAACTAATCGGTCTTTCGAGACTTGATCTTTTGGGATCATGCCAATGTTACGAAGTAATGCACCGGCTCTGGGTAGCTGGGGTCGGGGCGTTACAGTTGGTATCAGAGGCAGTTTAGTACTAACCTTGGAAGCTAGATTTAGATAAACTCTGATTAGAGCACATAGCCCGAAGATAGACTTTGAGGATTAGTATAAAAGAACATCTTAGAATATTGGTATTGTAGAGATTTTGTGAGTTTTCCAAGCAATACATTCCTGTCTGGATACGAGCAGGTAGAGGCGGCTCTGGCACAGATGTACCTAGGGGTAAAACCCGAAAACACCGCTTTGAGCTAGACTCGAACGGGAACTGGTGCACGACAACGGGCCTTGCTGCACTCTTGGTTACGACACTCCCGGGGGATATGCTTAGGATAATTCTCATTTTATTTACAAACCACTATGAAGGGTTATGAGTATATACTTTCTCAAAGAAAACATTTCTTTTTATGATTATGGATTATATCCATAAATAGTTCAATTTATGTTAAGTATTTTACAAGTATGGAATTATGTATTTTGATTCATAAACTAATCTAGTTTATGCCATTGTTTAGAAATGGCGCCTAGTAGAAGGAATGGAAACTGTATCAATGCACGAACTCCGTGTAGGGATTGCCCTCCGGCTCAAGATAATTATTGTGGACCTGGAGATACAACTGGTGCTGATCAACTTATTACCATACTGGGACAACTCACGCAGGTTATGAATAACAACCTTACTCGTATGGAGCACCCTGATCCGCAACGTGGAGGATCAATGCTAGACCGTTTCATGAGGCAACAACCACAAACCTTTAATGGGAGTACAAATCCTATAGTAGCTGAGCAATGGATAAATTCCTTAGAGAAAATATTCCATGCCTTGGGGAGTAGTGAAAGGGAGAAGGTTGTCATGGCAGTTTACCGCCTCACTGGAGATGCCGATCAGTGGTGGTCGCTGATTCAAAACACAAAGGAAGATGATGACATATCGAATATGGAATGGAGGGAGTTCAAAGGGCTTTTCTTAGAAAAATACTTTCCTCGTGACCATCGAGCAGATATGGAAAGGCAATTTCTGAGTCTGAGGCAGAAGGAGGATGAGAATGTCGCAAAGTATGAGGCTAACTTTACAAGGTTAGCAAGGTATGCTGCAGATTACATACGTAACCCAAGGAGTAAGATTGATCGTTTCTTTGATGGGTTAAAACCATTTCTCCGTCGAGCTTTGGTATCACAATCCTTCTCATCATACGAAGATATTGTCTCGTGTGCTATCAAGACAGAAAAGGAATTCTCTAAGTCTTATGACAACAAAGTAAAGCAAGAGAAGAAGAGAACGGTGGAACAAGAGACAGATAAAGGGAAAAAGGGAAAGAAGGATTTTCCATTATGTGATAATTGTGGGAAGAATCACCCTGGTACTTGCCTAAAAGGAATGGGAGTCTGTTATAAATGTGGAGAAAAAGGTCACCAGGCACGTGATTGCAAGGGAAGGAAAGAGGCTGTCAAAGTTGAATGCTACAATTGTAGAGAAATGGGTCATTATGCAAATGAATGTCCTAAGCGTCAAGGAAACTTACCTCAGAAAAGGCCAAGGGATCAAGGACAATCTTATGCTATTACTACAGTTGAAGCAGAATAACTAATGTATTAGTGCTTTTGGACTCATGGATTATATTCTGGTTATTAGAATAATGTGATCTATATAAGGATTGTACTGCAGTACTTTTTGATTTCAGTAAGGTTTTAATATGATTAAGGTAATCATATTTTTAGTATGTGACAATAAGAGAAACTTTACTTTGTTTGGGGAATCGGATAAATTGATTTTGGAATTAAGAGACCTTTTAGAGAAAGTCTGGACAGAGGTATTTTGGATAACTATAAAGGATGGAGTGGATTAAGTTGATTTTTGGATAGTATGGTTTAAGGTTAAAAAATTTATGAAGATTATTTTTGGAGTACTATAATACTATATTTTTAGAAAAAGGACAACCTGCAGGGTGGGGCATAACCCGTCGCGTCGGACAAAGCTGCAGGAATCGAACCCACAACCATAGTGCGACAAGCCTTTATTTCCTACCACTAGCCTACAGGAAGTCCCTGGCTATTACAAAATAATTTCACTAATCTAAATGGTATGTGTTAACATTTGGAACCTTATACAATTAGGATAAGTATAATATTTTTGAGTTCTATTGGAGGTTGAAACTCTAATTGTCAAGCATAAATATATATATACCTATCTCTTATTCGATGAATAAATTAATTCTTAAACTTTAGTAAAGGTATATTAAAAAAAAATATGTTATCCTAATACAATATGTCTTGTTGAACTGATGATATTTTAAATCAACATAGATTGAAGGCTTTGAGGCCCTCAATTTGACAGTTGATTGTGATTGATGACCTCAATCACTCCCTACAAATATTTACGTTTTTCCTCCAAATATATGTCTCTAATTGCCACCAATGTTCTCCTTATCGAGATCATAATTTGGTGGTGACTTTCTTATTTTCATTTCCCTCTTATTAAGGCTAAATTTTATTAACCTTATTTCCGATGTGGGTTTTCCACAAAGGTATTTTCTCTTTTCAACATTTTATTTTCAAAGAAAAATATCAAATTGCGAGGACGCAATTTATTGAAGGAGGGGAGAATGTAACACCCCGAGCTTCCACGATACGCCTCTCTTTCAATAATGCAATAGCTTGCATTGTACGCAAGTTCGAGTTCTAAAACACCGTGACTAATCAAAGTAGCCGTTATGAATAGTAATAACCACTTTTTAAAATTATAGAAATCTTATATTTCAAAATGGACTTCATTTTTGTATTCCTAATATTGAAATTAGCCTATGTTGAATTTTTTGTAATTTTCTGAGAACTTCCAAATTTTTATGAATAGTGAAAAATACTTAAAAACAACTTTTTTAATAAAAATAATTAATAGTGATAAATTATACTATTTAGTGGTTTTAAATTATAATTGGAATATATTTTTACCATTTTATCCAATGGTGGTCATTAGAATTAATTTAACATTGAAATTGGACATAAACAATTGCCAATCTTTTGATATAAATTGTTTCTTAAAAACACGCTATTTGTTGTGACAGCGGGAATTAATTATAAAATTAATTAATGCAACTAATATGTTTGGAATTTTTTAAAATAGACATCATTTTTCAATTCGGAATATCAATTATAGCTTAGGGTGAAATTTTGGCATTGTTCTGAGAAACTTCAATTTTTGATGAATAGTGAAACCACTAAGTGGTAGTTAAATAACTGATTTTTCGTTTAAATGAAATATTACCACTTCTGTGATTTGATTTTCAAAAATCCGACATACATGGTTGTCATTAAGAAGTAAAATGTGGTTCAATGAGATTATAATAATTTTTTGGTGAATAGTAACTTATTAAGTTCTTAATCGCGATTAGTGGTAATTAGTGTAGTTTAAGGTATAAATAATACTTTAATAATATTAAATGACCTAGACACATGTCCCAACCTCATTGGTTGTGTCATGGCCGACCAAGACAAGCCATGGCCTAACTTGGGGACCCCATGGATCCACTTTTGTTGGGAAATAACATAAATTACTTTTTATTTAATGTTAAAGTGAAAATGACACTAACATAAAGTGTTTTACTAAAACAATTTTTAAGTAGGGTTACACAAGTCCAAATTTTGATTATAAATAGTCATTGGAAAGATAAAAAGATTTCCTATATCATAGTATTTTTTTTATAATTTTTAGACATTAAATAAATTTAATTATTTATGACATAATAATGATGCAGCGATGACATCATTATTTGACGATTTAAATAAAATGGAAAGGTAATATAAAATCTATGAACTACACATGGCCAAAACCAATTGGATGAGTGGATTTCGATGCCTTATCACCTTATCCACGAATTCTATCAATGTGGGACCTTTTAAAACCGAAACACATTTTCAAATAATGTAATGTTCCTTTACTTTCCAAAAGTGCCCTTCCTCTCCTCTTATAAAAGGCCCCCACCTCTACCTCATTTCACACACTCTTCAAGCCATTGGCTCGGCCAACCCCTGCCCATTTGCTCTCTCCACATCCCTCTCCTCATCCTAGAGGATTCCCTTTGGGCAGAATCCTTTCAAAGGAAGCCTTTAGGCTCAACTCAAAAGGAGTTACACTTTTTAAGGTAATTCATTCTCTCATGTTCTTTTGTTTTATTTTGCTTCTCCAACCCCCTAAACTCTTTTTATTTACTTCTTTTGTAACAACACCAGTATCTTAAATATACTAGGATGTTGTTATAAGATTTATTTGAGCTACACTTCCACACAACTACATCAAATGGTTAAAGAACATAAGGTTTCCGTGGATGGCGAAATTCTGCCTCCCGAAACGATGATTGTTCAACACTCATTTAACACCTTCAAAGGTGGCCATTATGATGTCACTATTTTTATATATGATATATAATATGTTTATGTTTTCCTTAAGCTTCTGTTTTTTTCATTTTGGGCATACCTTTATGGTTTCCATTATGGGTAAAACACGATATCTTCATTTTAGGAAGCGCGGACTACCGCCCCCTGAAAGTGATTTGATTCGTTAATACCATATGTGGGATGTGTGAAGGATAAAGTTAATGATATTATATATGTTATTATACTGGAATTATAATATACTCTCATATCATTATGATTCCATTCCAGAAAATATGAAATAGAAATGGAAGTAGCGTTCATGCGTACGTACGGCTTACCGTCTCCATGAACGGTGCATTTCATTTCTTACCTCTAAATGTGATGTAATATTATAAATGAATGTATGTACTGGATATATATGACATATATGATATCTACATCATGAATACCATTCTGGATATAATGAACCTTTGACCAAATTAACAACATGTAAGTGTAAGAAGCCTATTTTTGACTTAAGAACCAAATACCGACAAAATGAACATTATTAACTTAAATAATTACATAATGTTCATATCATTGTAATAAGTGATATAATAAGGATAATGAAGTTGAAAATGGTTCTTAATAAGGTATATATTAACTCTAGTTTATTATTCAGGAGGTTAAAGAACGGTTGAGTCAAGTCAGACACGAGGTAAGGGAACTTCTTAACCCAACTTCAATTCTTTGGGTTAATCTCCTACTTTCAAATTACTTCATGATATTATTATGTCCTATCTTGTATTTGTACTTTCTTTAAGTGTATCTATAGTGAATACACCTAATAGATCTACTTTATTTGTAAGGGAACTTCTTAACCCAACTTCAATTCTTTGGGTTAATCTCCTACTTTCAAATTACTTCATGATATTATTATGTCCTATCTTGTATTTGCACTTTCTTTATGTGTATCTATAGTGAATACACCTAATAGATCTACTTTATTTGTAAGGGAACTTCTTAACCCAACTTCCATTCTTTGGGTTAATCTCCTACTTTCTGATTATGTCATGATATTATTAGGTATTATTTTGTATTTTTACTTTCTTTATGTGTACCTATAGTGAATACACATAATAGATCTATTTTATTCTAAAAATGATCTTTTTAAGGACTTCGTCTCAATCACCATCCACTGAGACATATTTGGTTTTATACACAACTTTCTTTTATACGGTGTATAAACCCCTTTGACTTTTACGTTTATTCAAAAGGAATCTTTTTTATACGAAGTGTTTTGCTAAACGACAAAAGGGAATGTTTTTCTTTCCGTACTTATGCGGCGACAACGACTTCTCCACCGCCGTGACCACTATTTGAGTTTCGGCTTCCTCTAAAAGCCATCTTTTTTTTAATGAAAAATAAATACAAAGTTTTAACTTTCTTTTATTTTGGTATTGAAAATGGTTTTGAAAGAGTTTTTATCAATGTGTTGTATTGATATCTTGTGATTGAAATGTGGAAATGTTATGTTTCCTTTATGCATGTTTTATGTGATACGATTATGTTATGGTTTATGATATGTTTAAACCTATTCATATGAGGAATGTATTGGACTTAATATGTGACGGGTGGAGCCCGCTATAGCTCCTCGATGCATCGGTAGGTCTCATGAGACAACTAGACGTGGAATTGGCCGAGGCCCTTTCCCAATTTGATTTATGGTTTTGGCCGAGGCCTTAATCATTTTAGACGTCTTGGCCGAGGCCTTGACAAAATGTTTCAGAATGTCCGGCATTATACATTCCCTCATTATGAAAGTGGTTATTGATATTGCATGTGATTATTCGACCAGTAGAATATCCATGTGAAGAAGTAAATGGCATTATCTCATTTTACTTTTTCCATATTATGTTGAAGTTCATGTTTAAGAGGCTTTTGTTTTAGTTATACATTGCCTTAAATGTTAATGTTTATTTATGAAAGCTTCCGCATTATTGTTATCCTTACTGAGCATCTGAGCTCACCCCTTTCAATGTTTTAATATTTTCCAGGATGTGAAGAAGTATTTTATGAATGACCTACAGGGATAGTCAGAAGAGGAAATGAGTGTGGACTATGAAGAATTTGTTATTAGTTTTTCACTTTATGATGTAATGTAACATTTATGAATGTATCTAGTGTTTCCAAGGCTACTAAACTAATCGGTCTTTCGAGACTTGATCTTTTGGGATCATGCCAATGTTACGAAGTAATGCACCGGCTCTGGGTAGCTGGGGTCGGGGCGTTACATCAATTCCCTACCTTATTGACATAATTTATGTTCCATATTTTTAAAAAATATTTGAATATTTCTTTAATTATATATAATTTCACTAGAGTTTATTATTTTGAAACCATTTATCTATATTAAAATACACATTAACACTTATATTTATATATTTGTATATACATAAATATATGGACCTTCATTATATATCACTTGGGTTTTTTGTTACAACTAGAAAATGTTCCCTATAGAATTTTCATAAACATCCATGTACCGAAACATTCATGAAATAGATTTTTACCTAATGTTATAACTTCTACCATTTTAAAAACTCATGTAAGAACCCAAATATTATTTTCAGATATTTTTTCCTTTTTCTGGTGTTTTTGAGGAAAAAGAATAGTTTTCTGGAAACTTATTAAGTACACGCCATGTACTTTATAAGTACACTCCGCATGCTTGGTTATCGTAGGTATCTAGGTGATGGTCGTGTCATGGACATGAACACAACCGTGTGTGGTGACCTGGAGACCGCCTAATGCAGGGGCCAGTGAAGGAAAGTACATGTCTTGTACTTCTAAAGTACACACCATGTACTTTTTTGTCATTAAACGTACCAAGGTCCTATCTGATGGACATAACTGTCTCCTTTTTGGCCTAGTTCGTCCGAGAGCATCTATACGATGCAGATCTTCACCAATCCCTCGATTGAGCATCTGTTCTCCGAATCGGACACCATTGGTTGCGTTGGAATCACATTTGTGAGTTTTCCCTTCTTCTTGAACACCTTCTTCAAATTCTTTCTCTCTCAATAGATATTGTGGGTTGAACTTTTTATACATTTTTGTAGATATATGGTGTTATTGGGCGATTCAAGGATTAAGGGTCACATATAATGATCTTACAATACCGATGTAGGTGGTTTGTGCCTTTCTTTTGAAAATATTTGAGTTATTTGTGAAACATTTCCCAAAACCCTTGATCGGGGTATTACGTGTTTACTGTTTGATCCCTATTAATTTCCTGCTATGCTTGTATTCCATAATAGAGGTTATTTGAATGTGAATAAGGTTAATTGCTATGATTTTGAAGTGTTTTCCCATGCATGTTTTTTATGACCGTTTAGTCTTGCTTAGCCTGTTAGGCTGCCTTGTTTGTTTTCCATGCCTAGTATTGTAGGATAGAGGTTTTATTATCTGACATGATATTGAACTGTAGACTGGTTAGCCAAGTAGTTCTTGAGGTTTATATTGGTTTCTTTGCACTACTATACTTGTTAGACTTACACTGGGCCGTGAGAACCTGGTGTAGTGAACCATAGGGAGAATAGACATAACAACTTCTCCAGAGTGTCCATTATTTTTGTTACGATAGGATACCATAGGGGGAATTGACACAAGTGCCTCCTCAGAGTGTTTCTAGTTACTCGATGTGGGCCACAAGGGGAATGAGACATTAGTGCTTCCCCAGAGTGCCTTTTAGTTACCGATATGAGACTATAGGGGGAATTGACAGTGAGTGCTTCCCCAGAGAGTCTATACTAAAGCTGAACCAGAGGGGTTATATTGTGTGTACTTCCTAGAGGATTGCTTGTGTGTTCTAGGTAGGACCATATGGGGAATAGGCTGTAAGTACATCCCCGAGGATTACATGTTTTTGATTATCTGTTCACTTTTTATGTTGAATTGAATGCTTCAAAACTATGGAAATGGTTACTGTTGATTGCTTCCTTATTTACTACTTCTTTTGTTTATTTCCTTCCATATATATTCACTGACTAATAGGCACTGATCTCTTGGTGGTTTCCTACAAGTATTTAGTCTCACACCGTATTTGGTCCCAAACAGATTATATTGTTGCAGGTATAGATAAGGGCAAGCGCACTTCTACTTTAGGTACTTGACTGTTTTGGAGTTGGAGAGCATGGGACCAAGCATTGGCTTGCGATGTTATGAAGTTGTTTACTATTTTTCTTGTACTTTGTTTAGTACATAATTTCAGCATTGTGACATGTTTGGCTGCTTTTCTAGACATATGTATCATGCATCATTAGATATCTTCTCCAACTATTTATTTCTTTAGTCTTCCGCTGTTTACTATGGTATGGTATTATTAATTCTTTTGCTACTATATATATGTTTTGTTTCCATATTTTTATCTTCCAATGAGAGAAATGTTTCCCCACTATCACACCCAAGGCCCTCGCTGCTAGTCGGCAGCCTCTGGTGTTCGGGGAAATGCGCTTGATTCCATGTGACCAACTTGGTACGGGGAACCTCTGGGAAGCTTCTAGAACCGGGACATTGCAAAGTGGTATCAGAGGGAATTATTTTCTTCTTGACTTAATATTTGGATCTTATAGTCAGAAATAGGATGGAAATATGTACTTGGTAATAAGTTGTGCCCGAAAGTATCTAACCTGTGTATAGGAAAAATCCAATTTACCTCATTTTTTGCAATTTTTGTGTTTTTCAATTTTACGGTTGATTTGATTTCACAGTTGGGTGATTCAAATTCATTTTGATTTTATTGTTAATATTATTGAGGTTCTATTTTTATTGAAACCATATGAGATGAGGGTATTCCATCTCATGCATCATATAGGAACTTTCATGGAATTAAATTTCATGCATTATTTCCATGTCATTTAGGTTGCATTAGCGATTCCATGTTGTTGTGATAGATGTTGTGCTAGATATTCTCTCTGTTGTGATAGATTCCTTTATAAAGTACCTGCTGTTTTATAGGGTATTGATTTGTGTAAGGTTTTTTTAATGAATGCCAAACTTTGGTTCTTGAGGTGTTATGGGCCCTCATGGATTAGAATATGGTGGATCATTGACTTGTGTTTCTTGTATATGATATGTAAGACATTCCAAGCTTTGATTAGTGGGTAGTATAGGCCCTAAAAAATCTGAATTTTGCACTTTAATATTTGTTTCAGTGTTTTCTAGGCTTCTGGAGTAGTTTCTGAGGATTACTGCAAGAAAAACCCAGAATACACGCCGTGTAATTTGGAATACACTCTATGTGTTCTTCTATTTGGGAAGAAACTATTTTCCTTAAGTACACACCATGTACTCTATGTACACGCCATGTAGTCTCTGACCGTCTCACAGGCTGTGTGGGAAGATACATGGGGTTGGGGAAAACCCTTGGTGGAACATGCCCTGTACCAGACTTACACGCCATGTGTTTAGATCTTGTGTCTGTCTGTGTGACTAATGACACTGTTGGATAAAAACATAACCAATACATGCCGTGTTAGTCTTGAACACAATGTGTAGTGTAATCCATAGAATCCGGCCATGTAACTAACCACACGGGTCAGTTAAAATCCATTAGTACACGCCTTGTCATCTAGAAACACACCGTATAGTGTGAGCTGTGTATCTGGTCGTGTCACTAACAACATGGGTCAGTGAAGCTCATCTAGTACACACCGTGTCTGGCACAAACACGTCATGTAGTCTTGTACTTGGAGAACTATATAGAATTGTAATGTAGAAGGAATCGGGTAGGGGATGAATATTCAATTACACACCATGTGTTAGGACAATACAACATGTGTTTGGGGTGTTACACAACCAGTTTTGGCAGAAGTACATGACCATGTGAAAGGCTTAAGGGAACACTCTGTGTGGTCATTATACACGCCGTGTATCATTTTTTTAAAAAATTTGATTGCTTTCTTTCTATGGTTACCTTATTACGATCCTAGTTTTTAGTCCCTGAAAATCTTTATCTAATATGTGAACTTTACCATGAAGAGTCATGCCACCAAGACATCCTCCAGATGCCTGCCAGTTTTAGGGCATTGATCAGATGCCAGACATGGATGATCAGGGACTTCCAGCAGATCCTCCAGTTGTGCCAGTTTAAGAACCAACCTTCATTCCAAACAAAGGTGTTGATGCATAGTTCCGAGAGGGCTTTATGAGGTTCATGAAGACCTTCTGCAGAGTACCACATCCCGCCTCTTCTATGGCAGAGTTGA
Source organism: Viscum album (assembly GCA_963277665.1). NCBI lineage: Eukaryota > Viridiplantae > Streptophyta > Magnoliopsida > Santalales > Viscaceae > Viscum > Viscum album. The sequence continues at coordinate 1,508,037,995 of OY728157.1, read as the reverse complement.
AGCGAATTTTCAAACAGCAGCATCCTCCCACCTTTATAGGGGAAGGAGGACCTCAGGCTGCAGAGTCATGGTTAGAATCCATTCTGTCTATCTTCAAGCATCTAGAGATGCCTCCAGAGAGTAGGTCCAAGATTTCTACATATATGCTTTAGGATTCTACCAATAGATGGTGGAATGTGATCTCATAGGAGGGATTCTAGTAGGTTATGCCTTGGGATGAGTTACAACGTGCCTTCTTCGATTAATTTTACCCAAATACTTTGAGGGCCGATCGAGTCAGAGAGTTCATGGGTATAGAGGAGGGTACTCTTTCCATTATAGAGTATTCATCTCTTTTCACTGAGCTACAACACTTCACGCTTATTCCAGGAGGTGATGAGTTATTCCTAGAAAAGACAATTTAGGATGTTCTGAGGAATGACATCTGATCGCAAGTGATCATCTTCATGTTGACTTCCATAACTTCTATAGTCAACCAAACGTTGATCACAGAGTGAAATTTGGGGGATTTTGGAGTTGTGATCTAGGGATGTTCGACATACGGAGTTAGTCTCCATCCTACTGATAGCAGGAAGCACCACATGGGGTCTTCGTACGGTGATCCATGGAGGAAAGACACTTTTTCTGGTATCTAGGTGGTGTGCTACTAGTGCGGGAAGAGCAGGAATATGAGGCCACATTGCCCTAGAGACCTAATGGAGTGCCGATCATGCAGCAAGATGGGTCATCTTCAGTATTTATGTCAGATCTTCTCACCAGTAGCTGGTGACATGAGTTTTTCTCTGACACCTCATATAGGAGAAGCACTGCCAGTATCTCATCAGTCAGGGAACTAGATTTCTTTCGGCCGTTTAGGCCGAGGTGGATGTCACATCCATGGTATTTAGTCCCCAGGCTTTCTGCATCAGCAGGTTGGATCAACCCATAGTGGTGAGGCATGGTCATAGGGCAGCGATGCAGGTTGGATTTTTTGTAGTGGAACAAATCAAGGAAGAGAAGGATCTCATGACCTTTACAGTTCAAGGTACAATTCTCGTTGCCTCAATTTTATATTCTGCTCATTTCTATATAAGAGGATCCCATAGATCTATATCTGTTGCTTTTGTGGACAGCCTTGGGTTCTATACTTTTTCTTCTTCTAATGTCTTGATTCTAAACACTCCGTTGGGGACTAGAATGGCTAGTGTACGATAGTGAAAGGAGTTCCCTCTTGATGTTGGTGGGTGTCACTTCTTATGGGACCTTTATGTTCTAAAAATGAAAGGCTATGATGTCATTCTTAGAATGGACTGTCCAGTTCCCTTCCAAGTAGTTGTCGATTTCTATCACTGTAGGGTGAGTTTCACATCTGCAGAGGGATGATTGTTTCTTCATAAGTGTGATTGGGATGTCCATGTGAGTAGAACGGGAACTGAGCATCATGGGTTGGGAGGAGTTACAACCCATATTGCTTGTATTTATCTGGATGACTAGGGGACTTCACAAATAGACTGTCCTCCAGTGGTGAATCGTTTTAGGGATGTCTTTCCAAAGGACTTTTCAATTTTTCCTCTAGAGCATGAGGTAGAATTTTCTATTGAGATCATTCTAGGAGCGGCCTTGGTGTCCATTATTCTTTATAGGATGGCTACACCGGAGTTGCAGGATCTTAAGAAGCAGTTGGAGGAGTTATAGGAAAAGGGTTTCATTCGACCTAGTACATATACTTGGGGTTTTCCTATCCTGTTTGTGAAGAAGGAAGAAGGTACCCTCATGATTTGCATGGATTATCAAAATCTAAACCAGTTGATGGTCATGAACCTATATCCTTTGCGGAGGATTTAAGACCACTTTGGTCAGCTTCGAGGAGCCCGGGTGTTCTCGAATATTGACTTGAGATCCAGTAATCATCAGTTACACGTTAGAGCATCATATGTACCTCTTAAAGACTTTCGGAGTAGTTATGGTCTATATGAGTATGTGGTTATGTTGTTCGTTCTCACTAATGCACCTATAGTTTTCATGGAACTGATGAACCGAGTGTTCCATCCGTACTTGGATTGTTTTGTGGTAGTCTTTGTGGATGATATATAGGTGTACTCTCACACTCTACACGACCATGCCGCACATATTGAGATCATTTTGAGTACAATGAGAGAGCATTAGTTATATGATACGCTCTCGAAATCCCACTTTTGGATAGACCAAATTCACTTATGGGGTCATGTTATCTAAGAGACAAGAGTATCACGAGACCTAAAGAAAGTAAGAGCTGTAGTTTCCTAGGAGCATTCGAAGAATTTCTTTGAGGTACATAGTTTTCTAGGGATGGATGGATAATAAAAAAATTTCATACAATAATTTTCATGATTAGTAGTGCCACTAAAGGGCCTGACTAAGAAGGGTGAGAAGTACTTGTGGACAGATTCTTGCGAGTCAGCCTTTCAGGAGCTAAAAGGGAGACTGACTTTAGCACCGATACTAGTATTTCCAGAGACGGGAAAGAGCTACACTTTTTATTGTGATGCTTTAGGTATCAGGCTTGGATAAGTGTTTTTGTAGGGAGAATGAGTCGTTGCGTATGAGTCTCGACATTTGAGGCCACATGAGAGAAATTACCCAACACAAAATCTTGATTTGGGTGCATTTGTTCATGACTTACGCTGTTGGGGACATTATATTCTGGGAGATCATTTTGTGGTTTTCACCAACCACAAAAGTCTCAAGTATATCTTCACTCAGCGTGACCTAAATTTGAGACAATGAAGGTGGGCTGAGTACCTTCAGTCTTTTGACTTTGAGCTTGCCTACATTCCTGGGAAAGGAAACACTGTGGCTAATGCGCTGAGAAGAAGGACTCAGATACATGCAGTTCAGGAGGCCAGCAGTGAGTGGCAGCTTATGGCTCTGTTCTCTGAGATGTAATTGGAGGTGCATGACTGAAAGGGGTAGACTTTTCTTTATTTTGTAGACATAACCCATACTCTTATTGAATGAGTGAGAATGAGGAAGCTATTAGATTCTAAAGGACTAGACCTATGGGAAAGTGTGTCAAGAGTGGACCCTATTCCTGGAAAGAGCATATGTGAGGATGAGATCTTGTGTTTTTAGGGGTGAGTATGGGTGTCAGCAGACATACATTAGGGGATGATGCGGGACTTTCATTCCTCAGTTTTGGGAAGTTCACCATGGTGTCACCAATATGTATTGTGATCTACATCATTAATACTAGTGTCCAGGTATGAAGAAGGATGTTTCTAGTTTTTTCATGAGGTGTTCTACCTGCCAGCAGGTGAAGGTGGAGCATCAGCGACCAACATGGCTTTTGCAGCAGTTACTCATTCCCGAGTGGAAGTGGAATGATGTTGCGATGGATTTTGTGATAGGTTTACCAATATCTCCTTGAGGAAATTACACTGTACGAGTTTTCATTTATAGACTCACAAAGGTTTCTCACTTCCTACCTATCAAGGAGACCCAATGTTGATGAGAAGGGACAATTGTACATTAGTGAGATTGTACATCTACATGGGGTTCCACACTCCATTGTTTCAGATAGAGATGCACATTTTACTTCTCAGGTCTGGCAGGGGTTAAATAAGGCTTTGGGTACACATGTACATTTGAGTAAAACATACCACCCTCAAACAGATGGCTAGTCCAAGCATATGATTCAGGTGCTTGAGGATATGCTTCGAGCAAGTATCCTGGATTTTAAAGGATTTTGGGAGAATCACATACCTCTTGTGATGTTTGCCTACAATAATATTTGTCATAAAACTATTCACATGGCACCTTATGTGGCTTGTATGATAGGCCATGATGATCACACTTATGTTGGCTGGAGGTAAGAGAGGTAGCTATGCTGGGACCTCATCTTGTCTAAGAGACCACAGAGTATATAGAGTTGATTCCAAAGAGGTTGTATACTACACAGTCTTGATAGAAGTATTATGTTGATCATCAGAGATGCCATTTGGAGTTCAAGGTTGGGGATTAGGTTTTCCTGTGTGTCACACCGAGGTTGGGGCATAAAAGTATTAGGAGACAGGGTAAACTTTCGCTGAGGTATGTCGGGCCGTTTGAGGTTCAGAAGTGAGTGGGTCCGGTTTCCTATCACTTGTAGTTACCTCAGAGGTACAGGGCTATGCATGAAATATTTCATGTTTCTCAGCATTGACATTACTTCTCAGACCTGTATCATATTCCTTAACCCGAAGCGTTTGAGTTAGAGGTGGATGCTTCATTTGAGGAGCATCTTATCCAGATTGTTGATCACGGTACGAAGGTTCTCCATGGATGGTCTATTCCTCTGGTATGATTGTCATGATAGCATGAGCGAGTACAGGACGAGACCAGCGAGAGGGAGGCCAATGTACAATAACAGTGGTCGGTGCTTTTTGAGGAATCTTCTTATATGCTGCTTTTATAGAGAACTTTGGGGATGAAGTTTTTAAGGGGGGGGGGGGGAAGTTTGTAAGAACCCAAATCTTCTTTTCTAGTTAGTTTTCCTTTTTCATGTTTTTTTGAGGGAAAAGAAGAGTTTTGGGAAATTTATTATGTACACACTGTGTACTCGGTTACCACAGGTATTCAGGTGCTGGTCGTGTCACGGTCCTGGCCAGGTCCGTGTGTGGTGACTTGGAGACCGCTTAATGCTGGGTCCGATGAAGGCAAGAACATGCCATGTACTTCTAAATTCCACACCGCGTACTTTACTTTTTCATTAAACATACCGGGGTCATGTATGACAGACAAAACCATCTCCTTTTCCACCTAGTTCATCCGAGAGTTTCTGTACGACGCAGATCTTCACCGAGCCCTCGATCAAGCATTTGTTCTCCGAATCGAACTCCATCGGTTGCATTAGAATCACATAAGTGAGTTATCTCTTCTTCTTGAACACATTATTCAGATTCCTTCTCTCTCATAAGATATCTTGGGTTTATCGTGTTAGAGGTTTTTGTAGATCTACGGTGTTATTTGGAGATTCAAATCTTGAGGTTCACGTATAATGATCCTACAACACGGTGGTAGGTGGTTTGTGCATTTCTATTGAAATTCTTTGAGTTATCTGTAAAACATTTCCCAATACCTTTGATCAGGGGATAGTGTGTTTACTGTTTTAGCCCTGTTAATAGCTTTATTTTATTGTATGCAGGAATAGAGGTTAATTGAATGTGAATAAGGTTAATTTTTATGCTTTCGAAGTGTTACCCATGTATGTTTTGTTTTTTACCATTTTTTCTTCCTTATCATGTTAGGATGCGTTGTTTTTTCCATGCCTAGTATTGTAGGATAAAGGGTTTATTATCTAACATGCTGTTGAACTGTAGACTTGTAACACCCCAAGATTTTACGAAAAATATTCTTTTTAATTTCATTAATGTCTTGTTTTGTACGCTACACCAAAAGAATCTTGCACAACACGCATCCCTTACTTGGCTTTCATTACACGCAAGCGCGACCTTCCACGATAGCGTGTGTTGTACGCAATACCGAGTTTCGCTAAACAACGATATGCTATTAAAATATTATTAAAACTAGCCGTTATGAATAGTAATAACCACTTTTTAGAAATTTTGTAAATTTAGTTTTTCAAAATGGACTTCATTTTTGGATTCGGAATATCGAAATTAGCTTAGGGTGAAATTTTGGTACTTTTCGGATAACATTCATATTCTGATGAATAGTGAAAATTACTAAATTTTAATTAAAAACAACTTTTTTAATCGAAAACATTAATAGTGATAAATTATTAATTTGAGTGGTTTTAAAGTATATTTAGAATATATTTTTACAATTTAATACAATGTTGTTCATTGGATGTAATTTTACATTTAAACCAGGCATAAACAAGTGTCAATCTTTTGAGAGTTATTATCTCTTAAAAACACGCTATTTGTTTTGACGATGGGAATTAATTTTTAAATTAGTTAATTTAACTGATATGTTGTGAATTTGGTAAAATAAACATCAATTTTGAATTCATAATATCAAATATATCTTAGGCCTAATTTTTGGTATTTTTCTGGAAACTTTCATTTTTTGATGAATAGTGAAACCACTAAGTGGTAGTTAAAAAACTGAATTTTTTCATAAAACATAATTTTACCACTTCTTTGAGTGGAATTTCAAAAATCCAAGAGACATGGTTGATATCAGTAAGTAAAATGTGGTTCAATGAGATGAAAATAATTTTTTGTGAATAGTAACTTTCTACTTTTTTTTATCACGGTTAAAAGTAAATAGGGAAATTAAGGGTAAAAATGATATTATTATTATCCTAACACATGTCCTAATTATATTGGATAAGTGTAATTCGACCAAAAACAACCTTAGGAATAAAATATGACCATTTAGGCCCACTTGGACTAGATTAGGACATTTATTATTAATTTATTTAAAGAAGGGTTAAAATAGTTAAAATCAATGTTTAATAAGTAAATTATTTTTAATATAGGGTTATACATAGAATAAATTATACTATAAATATTCATTAGAAAGATAAACCTATTTCCTACATAATGGTATTTTATTTGTAATTTTTAGACATTAAATTTTCTAATTTATTTATGACACAAAGATTACGCAGTAATTATCTTATTAATGAAATATTGATATAATTGATGTTATAAATACCCAAATAAATGTAATTTGAGACTTTTTATGAATAAAATAATTTTATAGGTTAATATGACATGTTATTATTCATTTAATTAACTTTTTTAGAACTAATAATTCTGTTATGAGTTTCACAAAAATCAATTACTAAATAGTGTCAAAATTGACATAAAATAGTTTTTAAAACAAATATTATATTATTAATTGTTATTTTATTCCTAAAACTCTATGGCTCGGCAAAATGACTTATATAAGGTTATATATATTAATAATAAACAACTTGGAGTTCGTTTGGCTTCTTATTGTATGTTTATTAACTTTATAGTATAAGAACACAAAAAGACATGGTAAAAGTAAAATTATCTAACTTAAAGTTAAATATAAATGATAAGGTTAAAATAGGAACCTAAACTTGTCTAAATTCTATTGTATGAGAGGATTTAGACCCATCACCACCTTATCTTCTAGATAAATCAATTTGAAGCTATTTAAAACCGAATTTGGCTTTATAATAAAATAATATTTTTAGATTTTCCAAAGGTGCCCCTCTCCTCCCTTATAAAAGGGAACCTCCTCCCTCTCTTCCTCACACCACTTTGAGCCTTCAAGCTCGGACAACCCCTAACAATTTATCCTCTCCACTTCCCTAGAAACATCCTAGAGGTCCTGTTATTTTTCAAAGACCAATTTTAGTGCCCTAAAAGGAGGTTTCAAAGAAGCGCTTCAAAGAAGAGGTAATGCCCATTACCGATTCTTTCAACTTTATTTCTTCTTCCACTTCTTCTTCTTTAGTTGTTTCATTATGAATTAATAACATAAGTATCACTCATATACTGATATGTTATTATAAGTATTAAACAACCCTATTTCACCATCTATCCATCCTACGGAAAATGAAATCACTGCGCGTGCGTACGTACGGAATACCGTCTCCACGCCGTGGTGTAATCTATTTTCCACCACCACCTTACTTGGATGGGTATAATGGTGTAAAAAATTAATATATATGATTATTTTAAATTGATATTGATTCTGAAATAGAATACATACACTCAAATACAATTCCACGATCATGGGAACGATATCATCGCTCGTGCGTATGTACGGAATACCGTCTCCACGATGTGATGCGACTCGTTCTACATGATATTCATTGAATAATGATTATATAAATGAATTGAATGAATGAATATGATATATATTACACTAATATAATTCTCTAAATGAGGTATCTAAAATCTAAAAAGAAGATTAAGAATTTATTCGACAAAACACGCATAAGAACAAAAAGTAATAAACACTCGAATAACAAGTAACAATGAAATATTACTAATTATAAGCTAAGAATATGACCAAATATGATATCATAACAATGAGTATGATTATATAATAAGTAAATGACATTATTTAAATCATTATACAGGAGGCTCGGACACTTACGATGCAAATCAGACCTAAGGTAAGGGAAAATATCACAATCTCATTATTTTCTGAGATTGTTTATACTTTGGTATTTACTGGGGTGTATTTTATCATCCACATCCATGTTCCCTCAATATGTAATATTGTTTCCATCCACCTAAAATTTTTTAAATCCAATTTTACCCTTTGGTTAGTTTTTAGTAATGTATATGAAAGGAATCTTTTTTTGTTTTTCGTACGAGGTACTTTTTGACTTTTCCGGCAAAAGTACGAGAAGAATGTTTTTTTAACATATACGACATGAACGGATTTTTAAGGTTTTATAAAGCTTGATTTTCATGAATCTTACTCAAATATATTTAATGACTATTTTCATGAAAATCCTTTTCATTTAAAAATGCATTACATTTTGTGAAAAGAAAATGATTTTAATGAAGAAAGGATATTTTCCTCAAGAATTCATTTCAAGTGTTTTATCAAAACCATTTTCCATCTAAAATCAAATTATTTCATATGTGTATGTTTTAAGTATAATGCCTCTATGATTTACATGGTTTCACTTTCCTTATTATGAAATGATATCCATTTCTTTATATGGATTATCTAATGATTGGATGATGTTTAGGAAACCCATTTTATTTATTGGGTTATTATGAATGATGTATGTTTATTTTGTGGCTCAAGTAAGAATGATTTCATTATGAGATGGGTGGGACCTATATCTCCCTCCAATTAATTGGGTAAAGATTTTATATCTCATGATATAGACATGGCTGGAATGGTAAGTTAATCTGGTTCAGTGTTACAGGACTGAAACGAGGAGTGAAATCGATTCAGAATGGGACTTTGTTCACTAAGATGGTCTTGCAGCAATGCCTTGGCTACTATGGAAATCATTACATGTTATTAATGGATGCCACAATTACATGTTTTATTCCCATGCTATTTTATCATGATTTATGTTCCATTACTATCTATGCCTTATTTACTTCCATGTTTTATGTTGTTGCTCAATATTTTTAATGTTCATGTTTTTTTAAGTTCAAATGTATATGGTATGTTTTATTTTATCCATGCTTACCCTTATTGAGAATTTAAGCTCACCCATTTTATGTTTTCTTTTCCCCCAGGATTAAAGAATGATTTTAGGTAAGGAAACAAAAATGTGAAGATTGTTATGGGAGATATTGAAGATCTTTCACCATGATTAGAAGATTACGTTCCAAGTTTCCAAAGACACTAAACTATTACGGTTCTTGTGTGTCTGTTTTTGTTATGTACTAAGTATTCCGCAAAAGTAATGTAATGTCTATGTATGTCAAGCTTCGGGTATCTACAGTTGGTATCAGAGGAAAGGTTTAGTCATCCTTTGGAAACTAGGATGCGAAAATGTTAGTGAGATCCTTAGAGATATTTCTAAGGTATGTATAGGGATGTCCCTAAGGATAAGTATACAGATAGGATATATTCCTAGAACTATGGTAACGATCTTAGAATTTAACCTAATATGTTAGATATTGAGGGAACTCCCCCTTTACTATGTTGTTTTCCCTAACATGATTTTTGTCTCTCACACTATTGTTTTTGGGTTTTAGAAAATGGCTGGAAACAGGAAGATTCACGATAATGGATGATATGACAGACAATGGAATGATATTCTTCATAATATGATCAGTAATCTAAACTTTGGTAAGTTTCCCTACTCAGATAATAAGAGAAAGATGGAGTTTCATGACGATCATAGAGGAAATAAAGTTCAATTTCCCTCATGTAAATCATGTGGGAAGAGGCATCAGGGAGATTGTTTCAAAGGAACTCGAAGATGCTTTGGGTGAGGAAAAGAAGGACACAAAGCCAGTAAGTGCAAAGGAAAAGGTTCAGTTAACACCATGGATAAGGATAATGGTATTTCTACGATATCAATAATGATTAGATGTTTTAAATGTGGAATGTGCGGGCATTATGCAAACCAATGCCCTAATGGAAAATCTCATGAAGAGAATCAGCATGGTCATATGGGTAGTATTTATATGGATGATGATGAGGAGACTACAAATGATATATGAGCTGAAATAAGTTTGAAGCTCATTCAATTGTTTTAGAAGGTAGTGGAATGATTGTATGTTTATCGAGAGTTAGGTTGTATTGTTAATGGTACTATGGAATAAAGAATCATCTAAGGATTGTTACACTATTGTTTTTCCTAAAAGTATTTGAAAGTATATGTTGAATGGTACCAGTAACCATGGAAGGTTATTTAGATATTTTTGTAAAGTAGATGATATGTACATAATGAAGGAATAATAAGATAATGAGATGTTTGATTGTATTCATGAGATCATGATTGATATAAGGACTAAGTGATATCACGGTTTGAGTATAAATAATTTTGAGGATTTTGGTTTGTGGAAAGTGTTAAATTTTAACTGCATTCATGTTTTCACTAAGGTTCAATGGGTATTCATTCTTCAAGAGAATAAATGATTAAGGTATTCACATGTTTGTAATTTGACTAACAAGATATATCTTATGATATATGGGGGATAAATGATGGAATTCACGTGATTGTTATGTGACATTTCAAGTAATCATTTTCTTTATACTATGAGCTTGGACCGAAGTATTTTAGATAAGCTGAAATATTGGAATGGATTATGTTGGACATAAGTTAGTATTGTTTAAGGATAGAATTTTTTTTGATATTATTGATGGGATGTTATAGTAATATAGCTTTAGAAAAAGGACAACCTGCAGGACGGGAGACAACCCATCGGGTCGGACAAGGCTGTGGGAATCGAACCCACAACCGAAGTGTGACTGGCCTTTATTGCTTACCACTAGCCTACATGATGTACCTAGTTAGTAGAAAATAGTTTTAGTTTATTACGCGGTATGATATATGATGTATAGGTTCATTCTTGGAATTGTATATGATTAACCTCACCATAGATGGACTTATGTATATTTGATAACTTTTGCTAACCTTTTGTTTGAAACAGATGGAATGACCCATCATTCAATCACATGATCTATTAACACTTCATGAATAACAAATTCAACTTCATTTCTTTAAGAGATGAAGTGGAAATTGTTCAAAGCACGAACAACAGTGAGATTGTACCAAAATAAAGTAAGTATTTATTCTAATTCAAATTCTTCAACTTTAGCGAAATGATCTTGAAAACCAAAAATGCTGTCCGAGTGCCCTTATATCCGATGAATCAGATGGTACCCTAGATCATCACAAATTTATGGATTTGTGATTGTTGGATTTTTCATAGCCATGCTCTCTACCACTCTTCATCAGAACATGAAGGTTATATTTCTCTTCCATATCCATATTTTCACCTATGTTCTCTTATGTGGAAATCCAGTGATTAGTTAATTTGGGTAACCGTTACGTTTCATACTTTAGTTTTTAAAGCCAAGTTTTGGTATTACTTTTTTACGATGTGGGTTTCTATTAATGAAATGTTTGAGTAGTAACCCATTTATAACCCCGAAGAATTTCGAGGGTGAAATTCATTTTAAGGGGGGTAGAATGTAACACCCCAAGATTTTATGAAAAATATTCTTTTTAATTTCATTAATGTCTTGTGTTGTAAGATACACCAAAAGGAGCTTTCAAAACACGCATCCCTGACTTGGATTGCATTACACGCAAGCGCGACCTTCCACGATAGCGTGTGTTGTACGCAATACTGAGTTTCGCTAAACAACGATATATTATTAAAATATTATTAAAACTAGCCGTTATGAATAGTAATAACCAATTTTTGAAATTTTTTAAATTTTTTTTCCAAATGGACTTCATTTTTGGATTCAGAATATCGAAATTAGCTTAGGGGGAAATTTTGGTACTTTTCGGATAACTTTCATATTCTGATGAATAGTGAAAATTACTAAATTTTAATTAAAAACAACATTTTTAATAGAAATAATTAATAGTGATAAATTATTAATTTGAGTGGTTTTAAAGTGTATTTAGAATATATTTTAAAATTTAATACAATGTTTTTCATTGGATGTAATTTCACATTTAAACCAGACATAAACAAGTGTCAATCTTTTGATAGTTATTATCTCTTAAAAACACGCTATTTGTTTTGACGACGAGAATTAATTTTTAAATTAGTTAATGTAACTGATATGTTTTGAATTTGGTAAAATAAAAATCATTTTTGAATTCATAATATCAAATATATCTTAGGCCTAATTTTTGGTATTTTTCTGGAAACTTTCATTTTTTGATGAATAGTGAAACCACTAAGTGGTAGTTAAAAAACTGAATTTTTTCATAAAACATAATTTTACCGCTTCTGTGAGTGGAATTTAAAAAATCTGAGAGACACAGTTGATTTCAGTAAGTAAAATGTGGTTCAATGAGATGAAAATAATTTTTTGGTGAATAGTAACTTTCTACTTTTTTTTACCACGGTTAAAAGTAAATACGATAATTAAGGGTAAAAATGATATTATTATTACCCTAAAACATGTCCTAATTCTATTGGATAAGTGTAATTCGAACAAAAACAACCTTAGGAATAAAATATGACCATTTAGGCCCACTTGGATTAGATTAGGACATTTATTATTAATTTATTTAAAGAAGGGTTAAAATAGTTAAAATCAAAGTTTAATAAGTAAATCATTTTTAATATAGGGTTATACATAAGATAAATTCGACTATAAATATTCATTAGAAATATAAAAAGATTTCCTACATAATTGTAGTTTATTTGTAATTTTTAGACATTAAATTGTCTAATTTATTTATGACACAAATATTATGCAGTAATTATCTTATTAATGAAATATTGACATAATTGATGTTATAAATACCCAAATAAATGTAATTTTAGACTTTTTATGAATTCCACTAATTTTCTAGGTTAATATGACATGTTATTATTAATTTAATTATCTTTTTTTGAACTAATAATTCTGTTATGAGTTTCACAAAAATCAATTACTAAATAGTGTCAAAATTGACATAAAATAGTTTTTAAAACAAATATTATATTGTTAATTGTTATTTTATTCCTAAAAATATAAGGTTCGGTCAAATGACTTAGATAAGGTTATATATATTAATACTAAAAAACTTGGGGTTCGTTTGGCTTCTTATGGTAAGTTTATTAACCTTATAGTGTAAGAACACAAAAAGACACGGTAAAAGTAAAATTAGCTAACTTAAAATTAAATATAAATGATAAGGTTAAAATAGGAACCTAAAATTGTCTAAATTCTATTGGATGAGAGGATTTAGACCCATGCCCACCTTATATTCGAATTAAATCAATTTTGAGCTGTTTAAAACCGAATTTGGCTTTATAATAAAATAATATTTTTAGTTTTTCCAAAGGTGCCCCTCTCTTCCCTTATAAAAGGGCACCTCCTCCCTCTCTTCCTCACACCACTTTGAGCCTTCAATCTAGGCCAAAACCTGCCAATTTCTCCTCTCCACTTCCCTAGAAACATCATAGATGTCCTGGTATTCTTCAAAGACCAATTTTAGTGCCCTAAAAGGAGGTTTCAAAGAAGCACTTCAAAGAAGAGGTAATGACCGTTACCGATTGTTTCAACTTTATTTCTTCTTCCACTTCTTCTTCTTTAGTTGTTTCATTATGAATTAATAACATCAGTATCAATAATATACTGATATGTTATTATATGTATGAAACAACCCTATTTCACCATCTATCCATCCTACGGAAAATGAAATCACCACGGGTGCGTACGTACGGAATACCGTCTCCACGCCGTGGTGTAATCAATTTTCCACCACCACCTTACTTGGATGGGTATAATGGTGTAAATAATAAATATATATGATTATTGTAAATTGATATTGATTCTGAAATAGTATACATACACTCCAATACAATTCCACGATCATGAGAATGATATCATCGCTCGTGCGTACGTATGGAATACCGTCTCCACGATGTGATGCGACTCGTTCTACATGATCTTCATTGGATAATGATTATATAAATGAATTGAATGAATTAATATGATATATATTACACTAATAAAATTCTGGAAATGAGGTATCTATAACCTAAAAAGAAGAATAAGAATTTATTCAATAAAACACGCATAAGAACAAAAAGTAATAAACACCCGAATAACAAGTAGCAATGAAATATTACTAATAATAAGCTAAGAATATGACCAAATATGACATCATAACAATGATTATGATTCTGTAATAATTCAATGACAATATTTAAATCATTATACAGGAGGTTCATACACTTACGAAGCAAATCAGACATAAGGTAAGGGAAAATATCACAATCTCATTTTTTTCCGAGATTGTTTATACTTTGGTATTTACTGGGCTGTATTTTATCATCCACATCCATGTTCCCTCAATATGTAATATTGTTTCCATCCACCTACAATTGTTTAAATCCAATTTTACCCTTCGATGAGTTTTTAGTAAAGTATATGAAAGGAATCTTTTGTCGTTTTTTGCACGAGGTACTTTTTGACTTTTCTGGCAAAGTACGAGAAGTATGTTTTTTTAACATATACGGCATAAACGGATTTTTACAGTTTTATAAAGCTTGATTTTCATGAAGCTTCCTAAAAAATATTTAATGACTATTTTCAAGAAAATCATTTTTATTTAAAAATGCATGACATTTTGTGAAAAGAAAATGATTTTAATGAAGAAAGGATATTTTCCTCAAGAATTCATTTCAAGTGTTTTATCAAAACCATTTTCTATCTAAAATGAAATTATTTCATATGTGTATGTTTTAAGTATAATTTCTCTATGATTTACATGGTTTCACATTCATTATTATGCAATGATATCCATTTCTTTATATGGATTATCTAATGATGGGATGATGTTTATGAAACCCATTTTATTTATTGGGTTATTATGAATGATGTATATTTATTTTGTGGCTCAAGTAAGAATGATTTCATTATGAGATGGGTGGGACCTATATATCCCTCCAATTAATTGGGTAAAGATTTTATATCTCATGAGATAGACGTGGCTGGAATGGTAAGTTAATCTGGTTCAGTGTTACATGACTAAAATGACGAGTGAACTCGATTCAGAATGGGACTTTGTTCACTAAGATGGTCTTGGCAGCAATGCCTTGGCTACTATGGAAATCATTACATGTGTTTAATGGATGACACAATTACATGTTTTATTCCCATGCTATTTTATCATGATTTATGTTCCATTATGATCTATGCCATATGTACTTCCATGTTTTATGTTGTTGCTCAAGATTTTTAATGTTCATGTTTTTTTTAAGTTCAAATGTATATGGTATGTTTTATTTTATCAATGCTTACCATTACTGAGCATTTGAGCTCACCCTTTTTATGTTTTCTTTTCCCCCAGGATTAAAAGAAAGATTTTATGTAAGGAAACAAAAATGTGAAGATCGTTATGGGAGATATTGAAGATCTTTCACCACGATTAGAAGATTACATTCCAAGTTTCCAAAGACACTAAACTATTAAGGTCCTTATGTGTCTATTTTTTGTTATGTACTAAGTATTCCACAAAAGTAATGTAATGTCTATGTATGTCAAGCTTCGGGTCTCTACAAGACTGGTTAGACAAGTAGTTCATGAGGTTTACTTTGGCCACTTTGCACTGCTATTCTTGTTTGACTTATACAGGGTAGTGAGAACCTGGTGTACTGGACCATAGGAAAATAGACGTAAGGGATTCTCAAGACTGTCTGTTATTTTTGTTACGACGTGAGACCATAGGGGGAATTGACATAAGTGATTTATTAGAGTTTATGTAGTTCCTCAACGTGGGCCATAGGGGGAATGAGATATAAGTGCTTCCCCAGAGGGCCTTTTAGTTTCTGATATGAGACCATAGGGGGAATTGATGGAAATTTCATTCACACAGAGTCTATAATAAAGATGAACTTGAGGGGTTAGACAGTGTGTACCTCACAGAGGGTTTCTTGTGCTTGCTAGGTAGGACTAGAGGGGATTAGGCAGTGAGTACATCCTCAAGGATTACATGTTTGTGATTATCTGTTCACTTGCTATGTGGAACTAGATTCTTTGAAACTGTGGAATTGGTTATTGTTGAGTACTTCCTTGTTTACTACTTATTTTTTTATTATCTTCCATATATATTAACTAACTATTAGGCACATATCTCTTGATGGGTTCCTTCTAGGATTTAGTCTCACATCTTGTTTGGGCCATGCTTTTGGGCCCAAATAGATTATATTGTTGCATGTATAGATAAGGGTAAGCACACTTTTACTTCAGGTACTTGACTGCTTTGAAGATGGAGAGAATGTGACCAAGAATTGGCTTGAAGAGCTACAGAGCTGTTTAATGTTTTTCTTATACTATGGTTTAGTACTATATTTCAGCATTGTGACATGTTTGGCTGCTTTCCTAGAAATATGTATCATGCATCATTATATATGTGTTCTAGCTGTTTATTTCTTTAGTCTTTCACTATTTACTATCGTATGGTATTATTAATGCTTCCACTACTGTATATCTATTTTGTTTCCACTGTGTTAATCTTCCATTGAGGGAATAGTTTCCCCACTATCATAGCCAAGGCCCTCGCTGCTAGTCGACAGCCTCTAGCATTCATGGAAATGCGCTTGAGGCCTTGTGACCAACCGAGTATGGGGCACCTCTGGGAAGCTTCTGTAAAAAGGACGTTACAAGTAAATATTGAATAGAAATTTTAAAGACATATTTGTTTAATTTATTTTATTCACGGTATAACAAATGTATAAAATAATAAAAAAGTTAAACATTCATTATTTGTATTCTTTAAAATAATCACAAGTAATAAATAATTATGTGCCTCAAATTAAAGTATAATTTTTATAAAAATTTATACATTCATCCTTTCATGGATATATATATATACATGGAAATATGTTTTGAAGAAATTAACTTTAAAATGTACGTAATTATATATACATAATCATAGAACTGAAATTAGACATCAATGATCTTCAAATTTGACTAAATCATTTTTTATATGTTTAAATAATTTGTACACATGTATCCTACGCCCATGTAAGATAAAAAAATTAATCCAAGTGTGAAAATAAAAACTACACTTCAATATGTATATATATATATAGTCACGAATAAACAAAAAAATTAAATATATAACAACAAAAATATTTATATACATACATATTCATTTCATTAATTAAAAGCATAGACTTGGAATTCATACTAGTATAAAACATTCAATAGAAGTATTTGGTTAATTAAAAAGACTTGAAGAAAAAATTATTTACATTTGAAAATAGTATCCATATATATATATATGCATATATATTTTGAGAAATATAAGGATTTGAAAATTAGAAATAAATGATTTTCATCTAAACAAATCTCTTTACATGAATATAAACATGAAATTTAACCGAGGATTATAATATTGAAGATGATAAAAGTATTACATATATACCTATATACACATATATTCATAATGGATTTTTATAAAAAAACTTAATGGAATTAATAAAATTTCATGAACCAAAAACTAAAAAATATTTAATTAGAACCCTATAAAAATAAATTTTAAGATAAATAAAATTCTGAAAACAAATATGTTTCCTTACATAGAATTTCATATAATAACCATAAAATAGAAATCATTTAACTTAAATGGTCCCTTATAGAAAAAAAAGATGTAGTTGGGGTCTGGCTTAGTAGTAAGCACCCCGTAATCCGACATGAAAAATGGGGGTTCAAAACCCATTGGGCGTAGGGGCTATAGCAGTACTATAGCATACTGTAGCTTCGATGGATATTGTGCAGTACGGTAGCAGGCGCAATACTGTAGTAGTACTATTCATAGAATGGGAATGGGGCCAAAAATTTGGGCCTACACCATGTAATGGGATAAATGCTAACTGGGCCTTTGATCTATGTAACAGGTCTCCCTCTACCCAGTTAAAATATGTCTTTACTTTGCTTTAAATAATTAATGAGGCTTCGGCCCCAACCTTTAAAAAAATACTATAAAAAAATACTTAATAATGAGGTTTCCAAGAATATAAAAATATATGAAATAAATAAAGAATTTTTTTAATATAAATATATTTTCTCTTACAAAAACAACAAATTGTAACATAATATAAACAAACATACCTTACATGAAACTTGCATAAGATTTGAAGACAACTTTCTTCAGTTTTTCTTATTTCTATTTCCACACCTCAAATTTTCAAACTCTCAGAATAGAATAGAAACAATAGTTGTTGACTGCCTTGCCAAAATCTCATAAAAAAATGAACAAAGGCTACCACACTATACCTCCCTAGCCACTTAGCACCCAGAACTGACACACACACACACACAAATATATATATACAAAAAAAAATAAACTGTATGGATATAAAATTCAATATCATTATAGTATTTGACATATTTGGTCCACAAAAAATAAGAACTTCCATTAAAATAATAATTATCATCCAAATAATGAAATGGTTTCTAGAAAAATACTCTGAACCGAATTCACACAAACAATATAAGGATGTGATTACTGAAGACAACAAATTGATTATGTACAAATTAAAATAATCCAATTTGAATGAAACTGTGGTCAAATGGTTCGTTTCATTGAATGGACTATAAAGAAAAATGTTGAAATCATCATATGAGGGAGAAAAAATGATAAGGAATACATGAAACAAAATCACTAGATATGATTTTAGACATTTAATACAAATAAGAACACACCTATTTGTGATTCAGGAAATCAAGATGAGTTATCCATAATCAAAGGTAAATTTCTCCAAAAGATCTGGACCCAGATTTCTTACTCAGTTTCAACCTCATATATAAAGACAAACACCCAAAATAGAACTCGTTCTTACCATTTGACTGAATCTTACTCATCCAGTATGTGCCCTCGAACTCAGCCTACCTCAAATTTTAAATATTGAATCTTTCATCCGAAACTGACATTGACTTCGGGCTTGGCTCCCGAATAAGAATCAGTGCTTGACCTCACTTGAGGTTCTGGTTCATATGATCCCAAAAAACAACATTCTTGATTCATCTACTGATTATATCATTTTTATATCATTTATAAACGTTTCTCTTTATTATATAATATTTAATATAATTTATTTATTCATTCTAGTTTATCAATTTCTTATATATATATATATATATATATATATATATTTGTAAACAATTAAATTCATCGTTATATATATATAATTCCTTTTAAAATATTTTATAAATTTAATTGTACAATACATATAATATATCATTTTATTGAATCGTAATTTTATTTAAACAAGATTACTTATAATTTTATAACTATAAAGATTATATTAAACATTAATAAAAAAACATAATATTCATGTTTTGTGTGTTTTGAAAATATTAATAATAATACTTGAATTTTAATAATTATTTAATTGTTTAATTATAATAATTATTTTTTAATTAGTAATTTCATATTTAAAGATATAATATAATTATTTTTAGTATGAAATGAATTTACTAAAATAACTTTTCAATGGTAATAATTTTTTAGAAATAATTTCATACTACTAATATCATAATTTATAATTATAGAATATATTATTCATAATATTATGAAATAATTATTTATAATAATTAAATAAAATAGTTATTTTATATAAAAAATAATCAATTAAATTTCTTTAAAATTATACTCTTATATATATATATATTTTTAAAATAAAAATTCAAATAAATGTGTATGAATTATAAACTATGTACATATATTAAATCATATATATTAATTTATAATGATAAAAAAATTCAATTTCTCAAAATATAATGCAATTTGTTATATATTGATTGAGAAGAAATTAATTTTAATTTTTTATTAAATCATTTCATGGGTAGTTTAAATTTTTATAAAAATTGTTAAATAATTATTTAATATTTAAATTTTCCAGTGATGTTACTAAAAATTATTGCAGATTTTCCTAACTCTTCCCTCCCTTTTGTAGATTCATCCATGGTGCCACCAATATCTCAAGAAGCTCCTACAAACCATTTGGAGTCACACGCTCATGTAAGGGATCCTCACAATTTATTCTTTATTCAATTTTCCTTATTATCTTATACCTTGTATTTCAAATTTCTAATGTACGTACATGTATTTACATTCCCCTATTACATCCTATTTGATTTCTAAAATGATGAGATGACCCTTTCTGTCCCATCAACCGATTTTATGAATTTTAAAGTGATATTGTCAGGCGGCTAAAATTTCGTAGTGATTTTCCATGTCAAAACAATTGTACGGTGAATACCATACCCATTTACTATATATTGGGTTATCCTTTATATAATTACACTTCTTTTAATTGGTATTTACATGTATTTATTCCCAAATCCTTATCTAGGAAATAAAATAAGATAATGAATGAATACATGTAGTTTGATCTAGGTGGAACACTTAAGCTTGAGAATGAAATAAAAGTGATTGATACACCCAAAATTATATAGTTCTCTAAAGCATATGGAAATGTTTAGTCTCATGAGACGTCATGTTGGGATAAAGAGTGAACCTGATTCATTTAAGGGACTTATTTGAACATGATTTATTAGGATTTATCCTTGACCTTTGTTTTTGATGTAGTGGTTTAAGTTGCTTCAAATTTTCCATTTTTCTTTTATGATTATCTTGTTATATCATGACTACTTGTAAATGTTTATGATTATCACACCATTTATTCCCCAATCATATTTGTATTGTATGAAAATTAATTTTCTCTTTATGTTCTTCCATCTTTATTCCCATACGATTTATAGATCAATATTTTCTTATGTTTTTTCCTAGGTTATCCTATGTATTTTTACGTGTGATAATGTTAAGGAATTTGTCAATAATTATTTTTTTCCATGTTTCAAATTTTTATCTAATGTACCTAATTCACAAAGACACTTGGATTCTTGATCTTTCTAGTTGTATTTAGTGATTCCATGCATATAAAATCATGTATTAACGTGAAATAAAGAATATTATTGTTATAATAACACCCTAATATTTTATGATATATTTATTTTCAAGATAATTCAATCTCATAAATATATTTCATTATAGGAAACCTCGATTTTATCTTTTATTAAAAAAAATCATGTTTAAATGAAATGTGTCATACTATTAAAATATTATTAATCAATGTAAAAGTTATCTCTTAGACATTATAGTGACAAGTATGAATAAGATAAACTAAATTATAAAAAAATATATTTTTCACACATGCATTTGATATTTATTGATTATAAATAAAATAAGAATCATCAAAAGAAAAACAATTGTTTTCTGATAAAACATTATTTCTCTGAAAGATAGTTTAATCATTCATTATGCACATAAATTAATATTAATTTACACCACATATAGATTTTTTTGATAGAATAAGAATAATTGTTGAAATAGGACCACCAATATTATATTAGGGTGATGTTTTAGGATTTATCTCAAAATTTCTATTTTTTGATGAATAGTGAAAACAACGGAATGTTAAATGAAAACTTCCATTTCAATTAAATAACGTATAATGATAAATTATATAATAAATTGGGTTTAAAGTAATTTTAGTTTAATTATATATCCATTTAAAAAATATTGGTAATTTTAATCAATTTCATATTTAATTTTGGAATAAAAACATTGTAAACAATTGAACATTTCCTCTTTAGTACCACACTTCCTCATTACGTTTACGTGATAAATTTTAAATATAATTTTGGAACATCACTGAATTGAATTTGGAAAAATGTATTCTCTATTTAGAATTAAAATAATTTATATTATATAATAATTAATATAAATATTTTACCTATATGAATTGTGAATGCTGTAAAAATTAATTATCACAGTTAATGTTAAAATGAGTATACAAGGGGGTTAAACTTAAACTATTTGGGTGAAGATGGACTATAAAATTGTAAAAGAATTATTGGATAGAAATAGTTCGACATATATACCATTTATATTTGATAATAGTCTATATTGGAAACTTGTGACATATGAAAAACAATGGAGTACTTAATTATTTTCAAAAACACCATGTCTGTTTTCACCCACACTTACAAAAGGCCACCCCTCTCCTCTCTTCTTTACAACACCATACATATTTGGTTCAGACAATACATACCCAAATAACTTCCTAATTCCTCAACACTCATCTTAGAGTCATTATTTTGTGAATAAATAAAATAAATTCAATCCTTTTGTGCAAACCTAAACAGGATACCCGAAGAAGTGGTAAAATTATTCATTGAGGATTTTTTTTCTTTCTCCATACCTTAAATTCTTATTAAACCCTATTTTTATAAAAAAAATAATTATCTTAAATATAATTAAATTATATTATGTTAATTTAGTAACCAAAATTATTTCCATCTTCCATCAAATGGGTTATAAAATCATCATTCATGTGTTGGGTAGACTACCACCACTCAAACTAACGCCATTCTTTTTTTCATTACCACCTCGCATGGATCGACATAATGATGGATATAAAGTATATAAATATATATGATATTTATAAATTAATAGTACCTATAAATTAATTATATCATATATAATCTTTTAAATTACATTATTTAGGGGATACAACAATGTCACTCATGTGAATGACCAACTACTACCTTGCAATGCAATGCAATTCAATTTTCTCTAACATATATCATGTAAGGTAATAATGGAAACAATAATGAATATATGAGATAAAAATGAACTAATCATGATATAATGAAATATTTATCATTATGTAAATATTATATATCATTTTATTTCTATCCATTTCACTCATTTAAAAAGTTATAATGTCGTTCATAGACGTGTGGGCTACCACCTCCATGAAGCGATGTGATTTAGTTTTGTTTATAAACACTTCACAAGAATGATATATATATGTTTATATAATTAAATAATTTGGTATTTATGATATTATTATCACTATATAAAGATGAAATATTACTTACCTTCCTTCCGTAATGATCGTTTGAAAAAGGAAAACGTTTCTCATGCGTACATGCAGCCTATAATCTCCATAATCATATCATCAGATAAGTTTTTATAAACATATTTCATGATTGATTTTAAAATTATATAATATTAAATATATTATCGATTTTAATGAGCTATTAATATATATATGCTTAAATAATGACCAATATGACTATATTCAACCTACCCAAAATGATTTTGATCCATAAACCAAATATTGTCAAAACATATGATATAAATTTGATTAATGAAGTAAATGTGTAAGAAATTTTCATGAGTATATTAGAAGTAATAATAAAAATTAAAAACTTTCTAAATAATTTAAACAATAATCATAAGTTTATTATTCCGGATAATAATGATACATGCGGAATGTTAGAATCAATGGAAGGGACTTCATCCCAGTTTCCATTTATTAAGGCATGTTTCTATGTTGTGGATATTAATTGTTTTTTAAGGTTTATATAAAACCCATTTTAAATGTTATTTAATAAATTTATCTATTATAATTATATTTAATGTTTTTTTAATTTCATTATTTGTCTTTTTTATGATTTATGTATTTCCAAAGTATGAAATAATTTTCTTTTAAAAACACATATTTTAAATGTTTTTGTAAAACACTTCAAGTTCTTTGACCATGTTTTTAATATGATTTTATTAAATATTTATATGGATAAGAAATAATTAAAAATTACCTTTTCTACCATCTTTACATTATTTTAATGGTTTTCAAAATTGAATCTTTTTTATGTTTTTTATATGGAAGCTTTTGGAAAATAAAAAATGGAATGTTCTACACATCGACAACGAAATTTCCACCACCATGGTCATTATTTGATTTATAGATTCCTTTCCAAGATTTATTGTTTTCACTAGAAACCCCTATTCATTTTTTGGTGTTTTGTTATTTAAAATAGGTTTTAAAATAAAGGGGTTATTTGGTATTTAAAAATGATTTTTAAAATAATAGTTTATTTTATCCAAATCATTTTTCATATGGATTTAAAAATAGTTTTGAAAGGGATTTAGTATGAAAGTATTTTATTCCTTATATAGTATGTGAGGATTATATAAAATAGGTGAGTTTTAAAAATAGTATATCGAGGTTTGGTACCCATTATAACACATGAATGAGCCTGATATATCTTATATGAAGGGTTGGTTCCGATTATAGATAATAAAAAATAAGTGAGCCTGATATATCATATAAAAATGTTGATCCCCATTATAGATCATGTCAATAACCGTCCTTGGGGCCCATGTGGTGACTACCTCAAGCCCTCCTTCCATAGGCCAGGGGCTGGCGACTAGCACCAAAGGCGTAAATCCTGATAAAAGGGAAGGCATTGCCTTTATATAAAAAACACCATAGAGCACGCAAGCTAATGTAATCACTAAGTAAACTCAGTACAAAAGTAAGTGCTGGAAAGTAAATGGGCCAGTATAAAAACCCAACTGAGTGTGCAGTACAACTGAAAAGTAAAGTACAACAACTGAAAGATAAAGCATCAACCACAGAGTCATCCTCTGGAAACTCCCACCTGAAGGGTGAGTACAGATGGTCTCGTCGGCTCCTCGGGTCTAGTCGTCCTCTCCGTGTACGTCCCACCTGATAGTCCCCCTCCGTGTACCGACCCGCTCTTCAAGCCTCAACTACGATCAGCACTGTCTGTCGTCTACAACCAACACAACGTAGTGCGGGCATAGCCCGTGCAGGGGAGAGTATATGATACTCAGTAGGGATCCTGAGACTCCCGAAGGTCTCCCAGAATACACAAAAGATAAACCACAATGAAAAGATACAATCACGAAGTATCAACCAACTCTACATAGGTATATTCCCATACATATACCAAAGTCATCAATTCTAGTTCTGCTCTAACTCACGATCCCAAGTTCAACCCAGTCCAAACATGAAATTACAACCCAATCCACACAGGAAAGCGCAACCCAATCCACACAGGATAGCTAGTCAATCATATCGAAGATATTGATTGAAAGTCAAGACTCAGATCACACAGGTATACTACTCACGAAGAGGGGTGGAGATGATAGATGTAGCCTCTGAGTCATCTCCCCTACCGAACCCACGTAGGATCCAAGTACAGAAGTCATCGCTGCTGAACCCAAGTAGGATCCAAGTTTAGTAACCATCACTACCGAACCCATGTAGGATCCAAGTACAGTCATCCTCGCTGCCGAAACCACGTAGGATCCATGCAAAGTCTTCATCGTCGTCGCAGTCACAGCCAGCTCTAGGGTTCCCGCACACAGCACGCTCGATTCCGGGAGGGTCCTCTCCACGAGCCAAGGGGTTGATACATCAACTGTCACTAAGTCCATATTTTATGTATCAAAAAGTTCCGTCAAGTCAATAGGAACACCACGTGACAGACTCAACGTCAATCAGATGCCCGGTCTGAGAGTTAATGGCTTTTCCGTTCCAGGGGCCCTGTTGGGTTTTAAGCTAAAACCAACCCGACCATACTCCAGCTACATCCAAACCTCGATTGGATTAATTCAAAATAACTTTCTCACTAAGAGGAATACAACAAAGTTGACGGCACGTCAATTGGACGTCCGGATCTCATGTTATAAGCGTTTCCACTCCGAGGGCCCGATTGGTTTCTTGTTCGAACCAACCCGGATATACCCAAAGTTCTTCTAAACCTTGAGTGTAATATACCTAAACGAATGTCTAGATCCAAGGATCCCAAAAAAACTGAAGGTACATCGATCAGATGTCCGTAGCCTAATATATGGGTGTTTGAATGAATCTGTCCGAAAATAGGGGGTTTGGGCCCGGTCCGACCCGGCCCAATACCCCCTGGGTCGACCCAACCCGGGTCCGGGTCTGACCCAATTGGGTGCGGCCCGGCAGACCTCCACTCGGCGCGGCCCTGTGGCCTGGCTCAGATCCATCCGCGGGGTGCGATGGGGGGCGCTGCCCCCTTGGAACCGAACGGAGGACCCAGTGGGGTCTACCCTGCTTGCTGGCTGGGGGTTTCAACTGCCGGTTTTCCTGGGTAACAGCCAGCCATTATGGCCGGCCGATTGAGCCACGCAGGACCCGAAGGTGTCCCACCACCAGGATGTGCCAGTGGCCGGCCGAGCACGACCACCTCCTACTGAACCGTCGCGGCATTAGGCCGCAACTTCCGTCCGTCCGGTGTGGCACAACGGTGCCACGCCCCTCCGCCGCGGCCCCTCCGGCCAAGGCCACTTGGTGCTCGAGCATGGCGTGGCACGATGGGGCCGCACACCTCCACCGCGGCCTACTCTGGTCGCTCTCCTTTCCATTCCTACGCCGTGCATCGACACCGCACCGCCTTCGCCTCAAGTTCAACAAGGATCAACAAAAAAGGGGAGGAGGATCAGCCGTGTTTGTGCGGTCCATTCTCCTCCCGGTAAGTCGATAACATGCAGCCAAAAGTACAAGAATTCTCAATGAAAAACAAAGAACAATTTTAATTAAATAAAATTGAACTTAACCCCTACCTCAATTCAAGAAGGTTGATCTCTTTGACAGAGGATGGTGATGCTTTCGTTGTTCCGTTGATGTTGCCGCAGAAAGACAGCGTCACTTCATCAACGTCGAGAAGAAAGAAGACGAGGTTGGCACCGACGTTTTTGGCATTCTTTGATGAGGAAGATGAAGTTATTCCAGAGAAAAGAGCTATCTCCCCCAAATGTCTCCACACAACAATCCTCAAACACCAAATAAAATAAGACTTACTCTTATTTTATTATTACATTCCAAGCATTTCAATTTTAAAATTCAAACACATAAATCACTTAATTGATTAAGTGTGTTGGCATGATTAAAGAAGAGAGAAGGGAGAGATACAAATTATTGGGGAGTTGCCAACATTAAGAGGGGTTAGAGGAGTTAAAGGAATTTGAAGGGGTGGGGCTCGTGTGGGCCCCACCTCACAAATATCTTAACAAGAGGAGTTATGATATAGTGGGTCCCACCCCAATTCCCATACTTAGGATAAAACCACTTAGGCTAGAAGTAAATTTTTTCCAAAAATTTTATTTACCTCACTTTTAATCCTCAATTTTTAACAACTCCTCCTAAGAAAACGCACCTTCAGAAAAGGTCCTCTTAAGAAAATACCACCGCTGTTGTTTCATCAGTGCCTTAAGATTTCGATTCTGAGTACTGGTTCCAAAGCTAGAAAAACCCGCTTATTCGTTCACTGAACGTACCTGAGCTAAGCTTAGGAAATTAATTCCGAGAACACTGGGCCTCAGAATTAGGTGCCGTCAGAAACTGAGTACTCGTAAAATCCCAAAGAAATTAAGAAAAAAATTTCCTTGATATTGATGGGTCTTTACATGACTCCCACATTAGGGCTTTACGTCCCCGTAAAGATACATAAAAAAACTAGGGAAACAAATGAGGGTACTGAGCATGCATCTGAGCCTCCCGCTACCATGTGCTCTCCTGGATGTTCCCGTGCTGCCACCAGATGCACGCTAGAGGAATCAACCATCCACGTAGGACCCGATCCTGTCGATCCTCAATCTCCACTGGGAACTCCGCAAAAGTCACCCCGTCATCTATGCCCAACTCCCCATGATCGATGATATGCGTCGAGTCATGCACGTATCTCCTCAGCTGAGATACATGGAAGACATCGTGCACTCGGTACAACTGAGGTGGAAGAGCCAGGTGATAAGCCACCTCGCCTATCCTGCTGAGAACCTGGAATGGTCTGATGAAGCACAGAGATAACTTGCCGCCCCATCCAAATCTCTGTACTGCACGCCGAGGTGAGACCCATAAGAAAACATGGTCGCCATCCTCGAACTCTAGTGGTCTTCGCCTCATGTCAGCATAGGACTTCTGTCGGCTCTGAGCAGTCCTCATCCACTCCTGGATGATCTGTACCTTCTCTGTCATGGCCTGGACTATCTGTGGTCCTACAAGTGCTGACTCTCCAGGGTCTGTCTAGCACAGAGGTGATCTGCAAGGTCGGCCGTACAATTCCTTGTATGGTGCCATCCCGATGGTGGAGTGGTAGCTGTGGTTGTACGCAAACTCCACCATAGGAAGATGATCCTCCCAGCTGCAACCAAAGTTGAGGACACATGCATGGAGCATGTCCTCGAGAGTCTGAATGGTTCTCTCCATTTTACCTTCCTTCTATGGGTGAAAGGCAGTGCTCAGGCGTAACTACGTCCTAAAGTCCTCCTGCAACCCCATCCAAAGCTGAGTTGTAAAGAAAGCATCTCGATCAGAGACGATAGTCGATGGCACACCATGAAGCCGTACGATCTCTTGAACATAGAGGCATCCCAAGCTCTTCACTGAGCCCTGCTCCCTAATAGGTAGAAAGTGGGCTGACTTGGTGAGTCGGTCGAAAATCACCCAAATGGAGTTGTGACCTCTGGAAGTACGTGGAAGCCCTGTCACGAAATCCATAGATATCACGTCCCACTTCCACTCCGGGACCTCCAAGGGTTGTACCAAGCCTGCTGGTAGCTGGTGCTCCACCTTCACCTGCTGGAAAGTGAGGCATCATGAAACGAACTCTGCCACAACCTTCTTCATACCCGGCAACCAGTGCTATCATTTGAGATCCTGATACATATTCTCCACTCCTGGATGTAACGCTAATTGGGAAGTGTGAAACTCTCTCAGAACCTCCTCATGTAATGCAACTGGTACCATGGTACATCCTTTGAAAAGGACAACATCTTCTCCTCCTACAGAGAATCCATCAGGTGCTTGTCTTGAGGATATCTGTGAACGTCGCGTCTCATAGTCAACGTCCCCACGATGTGCCTCTATGACCTGCTGAAGTAGTGGAGGAGTGACTGTGAGAGACTATAGAAAGGTTGCCCCATCTCTATCCACATAGGATATCTA
This sequence comes from Viscum album, assembly GCA_963277665.1. Taxonomy (NCBI): domain Eukaryota; kingdom Viridiplantae; phylum Streptophyta; class Magnoliopsida; order Santalales; family Viscaceae; genus Viscum; species Viscum album. The sequence goes on along the minus strand of OY728157.1, from coordinate 1,508,009,082 downwards.
CAAAGTGGATAACTACTCTGTTGCCTCTCCAAGTAGCTGAATTCCTGTCCTCCTGCTAAGAGCATCAGCTACTACGTTCCCCTTTCTAGGAGTATATATTATCTCGAAGTCATAGTCCAGGAGGAACTCGATAAAACGCCGCTATCTCAGGTTCATGTCCTTCTACGAGAAGATTTACTTGAGACTCTGGTGGTCAGAATAGACTGTAAAGCGCTCACCCATCAGATAGTGCCGCCACATCTTCAGGGTGAAGACTACTACTGCTAACTCCATGTCATGGGTGGCATAGTTCTGCTCGTGCTGCCTCAACTGTCGTGATCCATAGGTGATCACTGCCCACTCCTACATCAGGACACACCCGAGTCTGGTCCCTAATGCATCGCAGTAAACTACGTACCCTATTCCCTCCTCCGATAGCCTCAAGATGGGTGCACTGGTCAATCTTTGTCTCAGATTCTGGAAGCACTCCTGACATCTATCCATCCACATGAAGGGTTTCCCCTTCTTCGTTAAAGCTGAGAGTGGTGTTTCAACTCTGGAGAAGTCTGGCACAAATATCCAATAGTACCCAGCCAAACCTAGGAAAATCCATACCTCCGTCACGCTCGTGGGTGGCTCCCAAGCTAGCACTGCCTCGATCTTCAAAGGGTCCACCGAAACTCCCTCCTAAGAGATGACATGTCCCAAGAAGTGGAATTATCGAATCCATAACTGACACTTTGAGAGATTACCATAAAGCTGGTGCTCTCAGAGTGTGTCCAGTACAACCCGCAAGTTGTAGGCGTGCTCCTCCTCAGTAGTCGAGTAAATCAATATGTCGTCGATAAAGACTACGACAAATCAATAGAGGTAAGGATGGAATATCCTGTTCATGAGACTCATGAACATTGTTAGAGGATTTGTTACGCCGAAATTCATAACCAAGAACTCATAGTGGTCATACCGACACCTGAAGGCCGTCTTCTGCACATCCTCATCTCGAACTCTGAGCTATGGATAGCCTGACCTGAGGTCTATCTTTGAGAACCATCGTCCTCCCTTGATCTGATCAAAGAGGTCATCAATCTTCAGATGTGGATACTTGTTCTTCACAGTCACCTAGTTTAGGAAACGGTAATCGACACACAATCGCAAGATCTCGTTCGCCTTATTAGTGAACAATATCAGGGAATCCCATGGTGAAACACTAGTTTGGATGAATCTCTTTCCCTGTAAGTCCTCCAGCTGTACCCGTAGCTTTCGAAGCTCAGCGGGATCCATCTGATATGATGGAGTGTATATTGGGGCTATCCTAGGGTATAGGTCAATATAGAAGTCTACCTGTTTGCGAGGAGGTAGTCTTGGAACGTCGTCAGGAAAAACGACCACATACTGATCCACCACAACAACAAAAATCAGACTTCGCAGGTCAACTGATCCTAGGATGAGACTATCCAACTGATGAGTGATCAGCTATCCTCTCCGCTACGTGTGTCCATCCTGCACTGCAAAGTATCCCTTCTCTCTAGTGAAGGTGAACCTGCTCCCATTGGTGCGGACACACCGCACCTTGCGCCTAATACAGTCGATCTGAGCATGGACCATAGATAACCAATCCATGCCCAAGATGACGTCGTAAGGCCTCGATGCCGTGACTGGAAGATCTCAGCTGAAGCTCTCTCCTCTTAGAGTAAGCTCACACTACCAGAACCAGTGCGTAATCATTGAGTATGCTCCTGTAGGAGTCTCTAGCCATAAGGATCGAGCCAACGGCTCCATCAGAATATCCAAGCTTCGAACAAGGGCAGTGGCAATGAAATAGTGACTCGTTCCTTTGTCTATAAGAACTGAATCAAGGGTGGAGTAGATACAGATAGTACCTCGAAGCATCTCAGGTGCGCCGTGGTCGTAGGTCTCCACCGCCTGAAGCTGAGCCTGCCTCTACCCGCCATCTCCCTATGGTCGGGGTGGACCTCTAGGTGGTGGTGGTGGTAGAGCCCCAAAGCATCGTCTAACACCTGCTTCTTGACCAGATCCTCTACCTTATCCACCTGCTCCCTGCAGACTTCCACTATCGAACCTCTTCCTCTGCATGGGTGGTCCCTCAACCATCTGCTGCTCCTCTACATGGCGGGTCGGGCAGTCCCGAGCCATGTGGCCCTGACCGTCGCATTCATAACACTATCTGCCTCTCGTATTACTGGCTCTACTACGTGTGCCCCATACCTCCAAACCAGTGTCCTGAGGTCATCTACCTGATGGCCTGGTCCTCTTGGACCTCTTTGACGTATGTCTACTTCCAGCTGTAGAAGACTCCGCTACGTGTCTCCCTATGGTAGGCCTCACTGTTGGCGTAGGCTAAACAAGGAAGCTCTCTATAAGGAGGGATCGCTTCAGTACTCTTGCCTGCGTCAGAATGATGAGGGAGATCATCGATGCCCTGATCTCATGCCTCAGTCCCTGCTCGAAGGTCCGGGCTCGGAAGAATGGGTCACGTACCATTTCCGTGGAGTAGCATGAGAGATCAGTAAATCTCACCGAATACTGGGCTACTGACATGCTGCCCTGCCACAGCTATAGTAACTCCTGAATGTGCATCGTACAGAGGGTGGCAGGTACGAACTCCGAGGGGAAGAGGCTCTCGAAGTCCGTCCAAAGAAAAGATTCCTCGTCGTGAACTTGGAGCACCAAGCTCCACTATCTACCTGCTGCTGCGTGCAAGAGACTCGCCGCAAGGATCACCATGAGGTCAGCTGGTGTCCCTACTAATCTGAAGACTCGGACAACAGCCTCCAGCCAGTCCTCGGCTGCCTGAGGGTCCGTCTTCCCGCGGAACCTGGGCGGTATCTGATGCTGAAACTAGTGCAGTGCACTCAGGCGACGTGCAATCTCAGCTGTTGGTGCTGGTGGAATCGGTGGATCTGTGGGTAGAGGTACCGCCGATGCCTCTACAGTAATGGGGCCCTGCACCGAGGCCTTGTCACTCAGCGGGCTTCCGTCTCGCACAAATCTTGGAACCCTAGCTGGATACCATCATGGGCCCATCCTGGAAAGAAACAGGTGCGCCACGATTATTACAATATACCCGGTGAGCGGACACAAGAAATTTTTTGAAACACACATGCAATCAATGTTTTCATGCATTGAGTTGAAAATCAGAAGTCAGAGTCCTGGTGTATGGATTCGTCAGCCGCCACACCAACACTGGACGCCCTGGACTGATAACCACACTCGATACCCTAAACACTATTTCTTCACATAGAAGAAATTTTCAGAGTCCTATGTTCTGCGGTAGAACTGGCTCCTCTGATACCAATTTGTCACGACCAGTCCTCGGTGCCCATGCCGTGACTACCCCATGCCCGCCTTCCATAGGCCAGGGGCTGGCAACTAGCACCAAAGTCGTGAATCTTGATAAAAGGGAAGGCATTTCCTTTATATAAGGAAACAAACACCAAAGAGCAAGCAGGATGAAGTAAACACAAAGTAAACTGAGTACAAAAGTAAGTGCTGAATAGTAAACGGGCCAATATAATAAACCAACTAAAAGTGCAGTACAACTGAAAAGTAAAGTACAACAGCTGAAAGATAAAGTAGCAACCACCAAGTGATCCTCTAGAAACTCCCACCTGAAGGGTGCATACAGATGGTCTCATCGGATCATTGGGTCCAGCCATCCTCTCCATGTACGTCCCACCTGATAGTCCACATTCGTGTACCGACCCGCTCCTCATGCCTTAACTACGATCAGCGTTGTCCGTCGTCTATAACCAACACAATGTAGTGTGGGCATAGCCCATGCATGGGTGAGTATACAGTACTCAGTAGGGACCCCGAGACTCCTGAAGGTCTCCCAGAATCCACAAATGATGAACCACAAAGAAAAGATACAATCACGAAGTATCAACTAAATCTACTTAGGTATATGACCATACATATACCTAAGTCATCAATTGCAGTTCTGCTCTAACTCACGAGCCCAAGGTCAACCCAGTCCACAAAGGAGAGTACAACCCAATCCAGAGAGGAAAGCACAACCCAATCCTCATAGGATAGCTAGTCAATCATATCGAAGATATTGATTGAATGTCAAGATTCATCTCACACAGGTATACTACTCACGAAGAGGGGTGGAGATGATTGATGTAGCCTCTGAATCATCTCCCATGTCGAACCCACGTTGGATCTAAGTACATAAGTCATCGCTGCCGAACCCACGTAGGATCCAAGTTCAGTAACCATCGCTTCCCAACCCATGTAGGATCCAAGTACAGTCTTCCTCACCGCCGAACCCACGTAGGATCCAAGTAAAGTAGTCCTCACTACCGAACCCATGTAGGATCCAAGTACAGTCATCATCGTCGTCGCAGTCGCAACCAGCTCTAGGGTTCCCGCACACATCACGTTTGATCCCGGGAGGGTCTGCTCCATGATCCAAGGGGTTGATACATCAACTATCACGAAGTCTAGAGTTTATTTATCACAAATTTCCGTCATGTCAATAGGAACTCAACGCGATAGACGACGCGTCAATCGGATGCTCGGTCTGATAGTTATTGGCTTTTCCGTTCCAGGGGCCCAGTTGGTTTTTAAGCTAAAACCAACCCGACTGTACTCCAGCTGCGGCTAAACCTTGTGGGGAGTAAGCCAAAAGAACCATATCACTATGGGGAATCCAACAAAGTCGACGGAATTTCAATCAGACGTCCGAAGCTCATGTTATAAGCGTTTCCGCTCCGAGGGCCCGGTTTGTTTCGTGTTCGAACCAACCCGGCCATACCCAAAGTTCTTCGAAACCTTGAGTGTAATATATCGAAAAGACCGTCTCGATCCAAGGATCCCAAGGTAATTGATGGTACATCGATTGGATGTCCTTAGCCCAATATATGGGAGTTTTAACAAATCTGTCTGAAAATAGGGGGTTTGGGCCCGGTCCGACCCAACCCAATACCCCCTGGGTCGGCCCAAACTAGGTAGACCTAACCCGGGTCTGGGTGCGGCCCCATTGGGAGCGGCCCGGCCCGGCGGCCAGCCGCAGGGCGCGACCATGCGGCCCGGCTCAGAGTCGGCCGTGGGGTGCGATGGGGGGCGCCACCTCCTTGGAACCGAACGACAGACCTAGTGGGGTCCGGCCTGCTTGCTGGTCGGGGGTTTCAACCCCCGATTTTCCTAGGTAACGGCTGGCCATAATGGCCAGCCGGTTGAGCCACGCGGGACCCGCAGGGGTCCCGCCTCCATGGTGTGACGGCGGCCGGCCGAGCCTGACCGCCTCCTACTGAACCGCCGCAGCCTTAGACCACGACTTCCATCCGTCCACCGCGACGCGACTGCGCCACGCCCCTCCGCCACAGCCCGCTCCAGACACGACCCACTCCGGGCCACGACCCCCTTTGGTCTCACTGGCGCAGCGTGACGGCGCCACACACCTCCACCATGGACCGCTTCGGCCGCGGTCCTTTCTGTTCCCACGCGGTGCATCGGCACCGCGCCGCCTTCGCTGCAAGTTCAATGAGGATCAACAAAAAAGGGGAAGAGGATCAGCTGTGTTTGTGCGGTTAGATCTACTCCCGTTAAGTTGATAACATATGACCAAAAGAGCGAGAATTCTCAACGACAAACAAAGCACAATTTTAATTAAAGAAAATTGAACTTAACCCCTACCTCAATTCAATAAGTTTGATCGCTTTGACGGAGGATGGAGATGCTTTAGTTGTTCCGTTGACCTTTCTGTGGAAAGATGGCATTGCTTCATCAATGTCAAGAAGAAATAAGCCGAGGTTGACATCGGCGTTCTGGGCATTCTTCGATGAGGAAGATGAAGTTATTCCAGAGAAAAGAGCTCTCTCCACCTAATGTCTCCACACAAAAATCCTCAAACCCCAAATAAAATAAGACTTACTCTTATTTTATTATAACATTCCAGACATTTCAATTTTAAAATTCAAACCCATAACTCACTTAATTGATTAAGTGTGTTGGAATGATTAAAGAGGAGAGAGGGGAGAGTTACAAATTAATGGGGAGTTTCCAACATTAAGAGGGGTTAGAGGAGTTAAAGGAATTTGAAGGGGTGGGGCTCGTGTGGGCCCCACCTAACAAATATACTAAGAAGAGGAGTTAGGATCTAGTGGGTGCCACCCCAACTCCCATACTTAGGATAAAACCACTTAGGTTAGATGTAAAATTTGTTCCACAAATTTTATTTACTTCACATTTAATCCTCAATTTTTAACAACTCCTCCTGAGAAAACACACCTTCAAAAAAGGTCCTCTTAAGCAAATACCACCGTTGCGGTTTCAACGGTGCCCTCAGATTTCAATTCCAAGCACCGGTTCAAAAGTTAGAAAAACCCGCTCATTTGTTCATTGAATGTAACCGAGCTAAACTTCGGAAATTGATTCCGAGAACACCGGGCCTCAGAATCAGGTGCCGTTAAAAACTGCGTACTTGTAAAATCCCAAAGAAATTAAGAAAAAATTTTCCTTGAAATTTACGGGTCTTTACAGATCAAAAATGAAATGGTTAATTATTATATTTGACATTATCTATATGGATATTACAGTTAATAGGGTTTTGAAATGGTTTTATAAAAATGATACTCTAAGTTAACATAATGTTTTTTAATTTCTTATAATGGTTTTAAAGGGTTTTTTAGAAAATTTGTTTGTGTTTTTGTGAATAAATGATTTACATAATATAGTCAAATAAAATAGAATAAAAATGTAAAAGTTGAATGAGTTTTTTCATTTTCACTCAAAAATGGTTTGCATTATTTCAACATACCTTTCTGATCATTCAGTGCTCATTCTAGTTTTTTAAAAAAATCACAGGGTTTATGGATGGTTAAGGGAATGGAAGATAGAAAGTTGAAAGTCGTAGAGATTTTATATGAAAATAAATATTTTTTTATTTTAATTTTTATTGGAAAATAGATACTAACCTAAATTGTTAACTTTATATTTCATGGTTTTTTATGAGTTATTACCTAATTATATAAAAATCTAAACCCAAATAGATCCTTAAATATAATAGGATTAATTGTTGACAAAAAACTCAACATTATGTAATGTTAATGTTTGTTTCCTTATAGTTGGTATCAATAGAAAGTATAAAAACCTATAGAGGTTATGAAACTATTAATAGAGTCCCATTGGTAGATTTTACTTCATGGTTAAGTTGAAATGATATAGTATTGTATGATTATCATGTTTCATCTTCTAAATAATGCCTGTTCATAATTGTTTTCTATAAGAAAAAAATTAAGACGTAATAGAAAGACACCAAGATGAAAAAATCCTTCCAAGTTAGCAGAATTGGATGGTTTGAAATGGAACAAAATAGTTTTTTTTTATAGTGGTGTCTTAGTTTTTATAAAATATAAATGTTAGTAGTTTCCATGCTAGAGAGAAACTAGATCAACCAGAAAAAAACATGTAAAGAGTGGATCATTTCATGAGGAAACATCCCCCATCATAAAATTGATCATATGACCTTTTGGTAGATGAATAAATTCCCTTGATAATATATTTTAAGTCATGGGATTCTCCGAATGTCAAAAGGTAACTTATTCCATTTATCATTTTAAGGAAAAACAGATCGATGGTGCTCTTTAGTAAAGAATACAAGAGGGAAATATGATATTGAAGCAATAGAATGGGAAAAATTTAAGAATATTTTCATTCATAAAAATTACATATGGTTTTTCATCTTATTATGGAGAATGAATTTTTGGAATTGTAGTAAAAGGATTATGATTATGTGTCTTAATATGAGGACAATTTTAAAAGTTTGGAAAGGTACTTATAATATTTTTAGATAAATTGATAGTAAAATTAATAAATTTTACTAGGGATTAAAACCCAGATTGAGTGGATAATTGACCTCTTGATAATTTTAAATTTATGATAAAGTTGTTCTTTATGCTAGGAAAGTTCTAATGGAGATTTCTAACAATTATGTTTCAAGAGCTAAAAAGAGTAATAATTTGTAAAAGTGGAAGGAAATAGTAAATACACCAACTATGAATCCTATATGTAATCCCAAAACATGTTCCAATGGTGGTAAAATAATTTTCATAAACATAATGTTAGTAACTAGAAAGTGTTACTTGTGTATATGGTTTGGTAAAAAGGTTTGTGACATCATTGAAATGTGTGTTGAATAATACAAGAGTTAGATAAAATATATTAAGTAAATAGTGAGATGTTTTATCTTTAATGTGTTGGAAAATTAATCAAATGTTAGCATGAATTTACTTAATCACGGTAGAAATAATCATGATTAGAAACAAAATGGGGTGGAGAATCATTCACTACTTATATAGTTAATGTTGGGCCATCAGGTGAGGTTGTCATAGCTGTAGGGATATTGGTATATTTTAAGGTTGATCATTATTTCAATGACTTCCACACCCCTCTTTTGATTATTTAATTAATGTAAATAATTTGCGAGACATTTAATGTGATCTCATAGATAATCTATTTATATATTTCTGTGGAATTGTTAATTAAGGAATAATTACATTGCATTTTATAGACATAATATGTAAGGTATCGATTACCTTTAGGGTAAATATGACAATTATTAATGGTTTTTATAGTAGTAAAATAATATTTTTATCCTCTTTTAAAATGTTTTTTTTTACTAAATTCTTTAATAAAATGGCTATTAAATTATTTATTTTATTTGAAGGATGTCATACTTTTTTTGAACGTTACAGGAATTGTGTTAACATAGTTTAGAAAATTGGAAATCTTCTTAATGGGTGAAAACCCATCGCTTCTAAAAATGTTTTAGGTATTGTACCAATGAATGAAGGAAATTAATGGTTTAACACCTACCACTGGACAATACAATTTTCTGGTTAATTTTATTATGGTTTTAGTTTACCGTTTTGAAAAATTAATAATAATGATGAACCTATGGTGTTAATTTTAATATTTGGAGATTATTTTATTTTATTGTATAACTTTTTATGACCATATTTATATTGGAAAATTGTTAGAGAAATATGGAAAGACTATTTATACTGTTATAGATCTTACGATCCATCAAATTTAAATTTTCGTGATTCAGGTTCAAAATATTAATTTTTGGGTATTCATTACTTAGAGTGAGGGGTGAGTTGGATGTTGATAGATGCATATCAAAAAGGATAAAATTTCTCTTATGAAATTGAAATATATCAATTAATTATATTTCCATATATTATTAGATAGAAAAATAATTAATCAAGATGAGGAAAAAGATCTTGAATCAAAATTTTAACCTATTACATTTATATATAATGAAACACATGGTCATTTAGATAAAAAAAGATTTATGGAACAAAGGTTATTAACATTCCATAGATAATTAACTTTATAGTAATCTTTCACCACATTAAATATCTATTATTATTTATTTTTTTCTTTCCATATGTATATCTTCACTTGTAACCAATTTTATCCAACATAGAAACCTCATTTTGTGTTATTCCATACAACCAATGTACATCCCTTAATCCCTTATTTAGAGGATCCTTTTTTAAACATTTTTATTATGTTTGTTTACAACAAAATTATTTTCAAATTCCATTCCTTTTAGTAATGATATAAATATAAAATTTTATGGTTTTATTTTGTTATAGGGTTGGAGGATATAACACCTCGAGATTTTAAAAGAATATTTTTTATCGATGGAATATTTGTAATGCAACACAATGTTTATATGAAAATATAATTCTCATAGATTCAATGATATATTTATTTCTCTATAAATTAAATCTCTTTAATTGCTTGAATTACACTCAATAATAAGGTTAACTTGATTTACATGCAACACCGAGTTTAAACGAAACGTTCCATATAATTAAAATATTATTATTTAATGTGATAGTTATTACCTACCATTTATATTGGTTATTATAAATAATATTAAAAAAATATGAAATTTTACAGTTTACACATTTCCATTTTTTATTTATGAATTCTAAATTAAATAATTATCAATTAAAAGGAAAAAATGTTTTCTGAAAGACAATATGTTTTGAAAGGAAGTTTAATTTTCCTTTCAAATAGAATTGAAAAATAATTTTTTTCCACTTTTATAAAATTTATTATAAAAAATAAACCTCATTTTTAATCAGAAAACCAAAATTTGATTATGTTAATTTTTTTTGATTTTTGTGAAAAATTTATTCTCTTGATGAAAAGTGGAAAATATTAAGTTTAAATTTGAACCTACCTATTTATTTATATAATTTATGATGCTAAATTAAATATTGATTTCTTTAAAAATATTATTTCTATAATACATCTATTAATCTATTATAGTTCATTTAAAAAGTATTTTTATTTATTTTTATATAAAATACTGTAAACATTTAAACATTTTCTATTTAAAACCTCACATTCTCATCATGTGTCCATGATTATTTTTAAATTAAAATTTTCCGCATCTATGAATTGAATTTGGAAAATATTTTTAATTATTTGGAATAATAATAATTTATATTATCTAATAATGTCAAAAAATTAACAAAAATAATAGGTAATGTAGTGAAAATTAATTTCCATAGTAATGGTAAAAATGGGTTTATCGAGGGTTAATGTAAAAGAATATCCATTAATTTGACAAATAAAATTGAAGGAAAAATATTTTCTGAAAATATATCAACCATTACACCTATAAAGTTCTATAATAGAATTTTTTTTTCTCTTGTGACACATTTAAAACATGGGAGAACTATTTTTTTTCAAAATTACTAATTGTGCCCTCTCCCCCACCTATAAAATTCCCCCCTCCTCTCTTATTCACACAGTGAATACAAATTATAATAGAGAATCACTGAACAAATAACTTAAAACACTCCCTAACCTAATCCTATAAGCCTTATTTGGGAGTAAATCCAATATAAAATTTCTTTTATTCAAACTTTGGGAGGATACTTGATGAAGAGGTAACATTCTTCACAGAGTGTTTTAAGTTTTCTTATTTCTAAACACCCTTTAATTAATATTAATTAATAGTTATATAATATCCTCAATTTCATAAATACAGAGAATTTTTTATTTATTTACTATAAGAACCTAAATAATTTCCCTCTAAAATAAATTGAGTTTAAAATCAACATTTATGTGTATGGAGGACATGTTCCACACGAACCGAGGGCATACATTTTTCCATTTCCAACTCTCGAGGTTGGGCATGATAATGGATATAAATTTTTTCTATTATATTTATAAAATAATTATACATGTCATGTAATTATATCATATATACCATTTTACATTCCATTCCATAGGGATATGATAACATTTCTCATGTGTACGGTGGACTAACACCTTGTGAAGCGTTGTGACTCATTTTTCACTAACACGGTACATGAAAGATATCGAGTGTACAAATAATGAATATATGTGATATAAATCAAATAATAATGTCACTAATGAAATATTTATCATTATGGAAATATAATATTTCATTTTATTTCTTACATTTCCATTATTTGAAAAAGTTATAATGTCATTTGTGGATTTCAGGACTACCACCTCCTTGAAGTGATGCAATTTGTTTCATCACCACATCATAAGAATGATATATATATAATTATATGTAATTAATTATTATGTTATTTCATATCATATTATCATTATTTAAATATAAAAAATTATATAATTTCTTTTAATAATGATCATCGAAACATAGAAACGTTACTCATGTGTATGTACTACCTACCGGCTCAATGATCATAACATTAATTCATTTTTCAGAACCATGTTTCATGATTGGTTTTAAATGAATAATTTATGTATAAATATGATAATTATTTGATGAATTATTAATCTTAATATTTTAAATAATGACCTATTTGACCTTAGTCAACCTACCAAAGTTTATTTTGACACATATGACATATATGGTGAAAAAATCAGAATAAAAATAAGCTGATTAAGTAATTGAATACAACACTGTAATAAATTAAATAAAGATATTAATAAACAATAATTTTTTTCCAAATAAAGTAAATAATTTGGATATGCTTATTTTTTAGGAATTTAAAGATAGACGTGGAAATCTAGACTCAAGGTTATAGATATCGTCTCAATTTCCTTTCATTGAGGCATATTTTGATATTATGAACATTAATTCTATTATAAAGATTATATACAACACATTTTACATTTTATATAAGGAATATATATACAATAATTATATTTAATGGGTTTTTAGTGTCATTATTTCATGGTTTCTAAAATTCATGTGTTTCCCAAGCGATAAGTGAGTTTTCTTTAAAAAAATTAATATATTAGTGGTTTCAATCAAACTCTTAATGTTCAATTTCCATGTTTTGAAAATAATTTCATTTATGTTTTACATGGTAATAAAATATATATAAATTTTATTTTATGGCTATTTATGTTTTTTTTCAATGTTTAAAAAATGAACATTTTCTATTAGTTTTATATAGAATGTTTTGACAAATGAAAAAAAGGAATGTTCTACATAGTGACAACAAATTTCCCACTTCCATGGAAATTATCTGATTCGTAGCATTAATTTTAAGATATTATATTTTATTAATCGGAAAAACCTATTTATTTTTTATGGGATTTGGTATTGAAAATGGGTTTTCAATGAAAATGGTGTTTTGGTGTTGAAAACGAGGTTTTAAATGAAAAGGGTATTTTTATTGAAATGTGTTTTTTATAAATATTTAAAAGTTTATTTCAAAGGGATTTATGATGAGTTTTTTTATTTATGATATTTTACATTATCATTATATGAAATTGGGGAAAAATATATATCTTATAAGAAGGGTTGAGCCACATTATAGCTCACGGAAAAGCCTAATAAATCTTATACAAAGGGTTGAGCCCCATTTTATCTAAAAAAGTAGGTGATCCCAATATATCTTCTACGAAGTGTGATCCCCCAATAGATCTCAATAATTCATTGAATAATGATTATATTAGAAGTCTTCCATATGGTTATTCAAATTAAAATTATTTTGAAATGGTAATATGAATATGGTTCCATAAGTTACTGAAATGTATTTTAATTGCGTGTTTTAGTTTTTAAAGGATTTATTTGAGAAAAATATGTTTGTTGTTTTTTTTGTGAAATTTTTTTACCTCATAAAATCAATGAACATTAATGTTAATGGTAAAAGTTATTTTTTTTCTATTTTTCACTAGGATAATGTTTTTCAATATTTTTATGTCCCTTAATGATATTTTTTTTCGCATATCACATTTTAAAATGATTTTCATTGGATTCAAGGATGGGTAAGGGGATGGATGAAGTATAGTTGAATGTTATAAAGAATTTACATGAAAATAAATCATTATTTATTTTTATAGTTTTATATTATTGAAAAAATTGAAACTAATCAAAAGTGTCCACATTTTATTACATGGTGTTGTTATATATGAGTAAAGGACTAATTCTCAAAAATAATATAATTGAAAAGATATGAAAAAGTAGTAGAATTAATTCATTTCATTAAACTAAAGATTATTAAATTTTTAAGGTTGGGTCATTATAAAACATTATTTGTTACATATTGTTATTATAATTTTTGTTAATTGATAATTTTGGTTAAAATTATTTTTGTAGATATAAAAGGGTAAATCCTTCCATATTGGTATATTTATATTATTTATGTTTTTTGATACACTATAGATTTTTTTATGCTAGATTTAGGTGCATCTCTTGACCTTATTACTAGCTTTAGAGGAGTCTTGCTGGGGTTATGATGTAGGGAGTAACATCATATGGTTATATAACATTATACAATATGGAATCAACTACACTAATATAGGACTTGAAATTAATTACTTGTTATTCTATTTTATATTGTGAATATATTATTTATTGGGTGAAAACAATGTGGTTTATAAAAATAACTAGGTTATAGAATATATATTTTTACAGAGGTATTTGGATTTCTTTCAGTGAGAATGGTTTGAATATGTTCATAATTTTAATTTTAATATTAAGTATACTTTTGAAAAAAGAAATGTTTTAGTAGATATATAAAATATGAAATAATATGGTAATATTTTTTTAGAGTAAATTGATGAATAGTATAACATGTAATTACTTTATTTGTTTCACATAATCATGCATATGGTTAGTGGGGGAGGTTTTATATATCATGTCACTATGAGTTCTTACTCTTTTATTTAGTTATTAAAATATATGTTTATAGAACCATAGGAAAATTTTTATAGGGATCAAATTATCAATATTTATATTTATAATTGTTGTATAGAATATAGAGAACATTATATATTATTTTTTTGATAGGAATATTGTTTCATGCTTTTTTGAATGAAGTTTTCTTGTATTCTATAGCTAACCCTTTATCATGATACAAAATAGAGTGTAAATGTATCATGATTTAAGGAAAGATTTTGTGCATTAAATGATATAAAATATAGTGGAAGATTTTTTAGATATGTTAAATTCTCAAAAATGGAGGTTGAATATCACACTTTAGCAGGTATATTGCAGCATCTGAGTATTTAAAAATAGCAAGTAAATATATTTGTATAAATGTTAGGACATGTATTTCTATTTTATTAAGAGGCCATGTTTCTATATATTCATTTTTTACTGGTTGAAAAAGTTGTATGGTTTATTATTGAACAGGTAATCATGTAGAGTTTTTATTCTAGAAAGGATTAATATGAAGGGAGTGGGGAGGAATCATTTAGTTCCATAGATGTGAATTTCAAATAACGGTCATTGGATTACAGAAAGGATGTTTTGGGGTTTTAAACTCATTTTAAATTCTTATTTATATCTTAATACATCATTCCACCAATTATATATTGGTAAAACTAACCATATGATAATTATTTTGTTTAATATGTTTATAATTATAATTATTAATTTTTGTTAATCTGGATTATTGAAATTATAATTATTTGAGTATATTTATAATATTACATACTAAATATCTATAAGTATGTGACCTTTTAAGTACACATTTGGATAACCCTACTCTAAACCATTTTATTGGGATGATATTGGTGAATCAGTTATTATTTAATGGGATATGCTGAATGATATGATGGAGTGGGAGGAAATGATCAAAGAGACGATAAAGATGAAATTTAGTAGAAATAAATCATATGTTAACTATATGATCATATAAATGGAATTAAATTTTTGTTATCATTTGGTCTAAATTTTTGTTATCATTTGTTCTAATTTTTTTTCTATAATTATGGGTATTATAGATTTGATCCAGGTAGTAAACATGAATTGAGATTTATCAAAACATTTGAGGCGATTGATTGAATCAATGAAGTTGCAGTTTTTTATCACATTTACCTTAGTTATAGCGTGTTCATGATGTTGTTATATATTTCAGCTTCAAAATATTATTTATAGATGATCTGGTTTTATTGATTTGGGTGATCTTGATATTGAGAAATATTGAAAATTAATTAATTGACTATGGATACCTATTATCTTTAGAGGAATTTGTTTCATGGATGAATTATTTTAATAATACTTGTTATACAAAGGTATGGTTGTTTAGTGGAACAAAATTGGGAATGATATTCATAAATGAAATCTTAATATACATAATTATTTTGAAATTTATATTATATATACATTGTTTTTTATTTATATTTGAATATGATTATTTTATTTTATTTAATTTTGGCTAAATCTATTTTCAAATAAACTGTTTTATATTTTTTGGAATGAATGCCTTTTTGAGAGTTATGTATTAAAATATATTTGAATTTTTTATTGGATTTTTCAATAAGAAACATATATTTTTGAATATATGAGGATAAAAATTATTTAAATGGACTTTATTATAGGTAATCGTAGATTTATTATTCTTTATTTATAGATAAATTGACGGTTTTCATAACAAAAAAGTTACCTTATATTTTATAAATTTTATCTGTTGTTTTTTCTAGTATCAAACACAATTTATGGAGAATTCTATAAAATAGTCATTATTAGGTATATAATTTGATAGGCCATGTGGCATAAATTTTCATGTAGTGGATGATTAATATCAAAAAGCATGTCCATTTATGTTAAACATGATTTATGGGTTGTAGTGTATAGTTATAGTGAACTATTTATATATCAGGATAAGAAATCATTCATTCATAAATGAATTGAATTATTAAAACTTTTAATCCACTAAAATCATATTTTTAATGCACACAACCCTTCATTGATATTTCAGACATAAGTTAAGGCAATTTTAGGGTGATTTATAATGTTTTTCATCAACAGTAAATCTATTTATTCCCAAAATTATGTGGTAAGAATATAATAAAGGTTTTAAGTGGATACCAAGAACAATTTCCATGTGATTGTTTGAGATATATTTTATATCTGTATTTATCATAGTACATGGTTAAATAAATAGATCATATTTATAGATTTTGATATTTAATTATTGTGAATATGTATTTTTATAAATTATCTATGAGATCTATAAATTATAATCCACTTGAGATTTTGGATCTTTAAGAGGTAGGGGAATGTAAAATTTTTATCTTCCATATCATATAAATTTTTATAATTTTATTAATATCATGTAGGTAAATTTTCTAATGATGTGGAATTCAATAATTACAAGGATGTTTAATGGATACCCAATTTTGGAATATTTTTTTAAATGATATAATCTGTAGGATAATTTGATAAATGAGATCATTATATTTAATTTGTATGAATTAATGAAAATTAATGAAGAAATTGATTTTGTGATTTATTTTAATATATTTCAATAATTTCATTATTAAAAACTGATTAGCATGGAATAATTAAAAAATTAATTTTTTTGACAAGAGCCAATTCATTTTATATATTAGAAATATATGGTTTTACTAATTTAATAATGATTTATTTAAGAAGTTATTCTCTATAGAATATAATTCTTTTATATTATTCATATGATGTTTTAGATTATTAATAATTTTTAGTAATTATATAAAAAAATAAACGTCTTAATGAAGTAATCACTTTAAATTAACATGATATATTTAAAATGGAATATTTGTTTAAAATATGGTTTGATAATATCTAATTTTAAAGGAAAAATTTATATTTAGGGAGGTAAATTTTAATTCACCAATACTGTAATTTAAATGGAATGTTTAACTTCTTACGATTTTTTATTAGGTTTTACTAATTATTTATTAAATTCATGATATTATACATTTTTGGTTGCCCAATTTGTATTCCATTAGACTGACCGATTAGGTATATTCCCTATCACATCCCCATGTCATCCTTCCTTCCCTTCTAAACCATGCCTTTTTCTTACCCTATTTCAAAATATTCATCTCCACTCAGATTTATTAGGAATAATTTGATATTTATTTCATGTAGATTCTTTTAATTCATTCTTTCATTTCTAGTGTGTTTTTTCACCATTTGGACATTCCATATTTTTTTTATTTCCATCAATACCACCCAAATAACTTTTTTAATTTTCAAAAACCACTTTGAGGAGGATTGGGAACCATATAAGAAAGCCATAATGAAAAAAGTACACCAACCAAATCAAAAAAATTCAATTAAAAGTATAAAAAATGAAAGCAGAACAAAAAAAAGTTGATACCTGCATAAGATTTCATGCCACTTAAGAAAAAAATAGTCTCTATCCTGATGGTGCAATATGATATTTCCATTCAAGGTCACAAGAAATTATGTCTTTCCTTCAATAGAAAATAGCACTGTACTAGATACCCTTTAGTTTTTAACTATAATGATATTCTAGATCCGTTTTATGGATTTATTCTATCCTCATGTCAATCCATGTTCTCCATATTTTCTATACCATCATTATGTGTAATACTTAGTTTTGGTGGTCTTCTAATTTAGTTTATTTTGAATGGATCAATTTTTGAAATTTCTCATTGATTATAGAATCTGTATTTACAAAGAGAGGAGTGGAGTGGTCTATTGATGTTCCCAAAATAGATATCTAAAATATAATGAAGTACATTGATTATTAATGGGTTTTTTACTATGATTAGAGAAATTTGATAATCAAATAATATCATGGATATATATCTATATATCTATCATATTTGGTTCATGTTAAATTTATCATTTCATAATTTTATTCTCCTTGGTTGGATTTTAAAGGCATATCTCTTGTGAAAAAATGGGTGGAAAATCACTTTCTAAAACATAAATGTTTGATTTTATAGAATATTAAAAATATCCCATTATTAGAAAAAGATATTGAGTTCATGGTTAGATATACTGAACATTACATGTCCAAAAAAAATTCATTCTTTTAATTATTTTTTATATCTTATAATGTTCTTTCAGTTCCGTAAGTATGATCCTGGTCGTCCAGTTTAGTCGTATATGTTTCAATCTAATAGATTAGATTGATCTTGTACCCATGGAGTGAAAATAAATACATTCTTTGGTTGTTTTATTAGTCACTTACTACAATATTCATATCTATTTTACCCCTATTTAATTTTATTATAGTCAAATCAGGATGTACTCACCCCATGCATATAGTTTTTTGGCTAGAGAATGTAAATCCTGGAGTCTATATTATATAGTCCTTTAATAGTTTTTTAACATGTTAATGTTGGATATCAACTTTTTTTCCATGTTTATTTCCCATAATGAATTTCTTTATTTGATAAATTTATATCAATCTATTATTAATTTTTTTGAAGAATGTTATGAACAGTATAAGTATTATGACACTTGTGACTAGTTAAAAATCTTCTTAAAAATACTCATGTTGTACCTTGGTTTGTGTTTAATATATTTTAGGTAATTAAAACGAATTTAGTAAATATATTCAAAATTGTATTTTTATAATTCCATGAATATATTTTATTATTTTTTATCATCCATGGTTGTATCAAAAATGATAGTTGGTTTCAAAACATAGATGATTATTAATTTTAAATTGATATTATTTTTGTCATATATTTTTTTTGGATTTATTTTATTATGATTTTTTCAATTATATTCAAGTTTTTTCCATTTCATTTCATTATATAACTTTATTAAATTATGTTCTACCTACCAGTATAAATATTTTTATTTTTATATTACTTCATTGTTCATCCTTAGAGTTTTTAAATAAGGGACTTTGATGTTTACAAAATTTTATTCTTTGTGAGATAGATGCAGTAGTAGTGTTATCTATAGTTGACGATGTGAGTAGGTGAAAAAATCGCTGTCACCATTAAGAAAAAATAAATGGCCATGATCTCAAATTTTCCATGGGTGATACAATTTTTGTGAGTGGAATATATTTTGCATTTTTAGGTATTTTAGTCTATTTAAATAGAGGTTTGGTTTGGATTATACTCAATTTTGATTCATTTTTTGGAGTTATACTAAATGTAAAATTTAAAAATTCTACATTAATTGGATGTGTGATTTATATTTTTACTCTCTGTGGATGTATAAGAACTTGTATCAGTATTAATGAGGTTTATATTGGCTTTATGGATGGGGAATCTACTATCTATGTATTTTAGTTCACAAAGAACAATATTGATTTGGCTATTTTAGTTTTATATGTCATTGAATTAATTATTATATTTTTTATTTTTGTATTTATATTAAATTTCTAAAAATATAGTTATATTTTATTAAATTTGTTTGAGATGCTTCTTTATCCATGTTTTAGACGACCTGGTACTATTTTCTATTTTTATTATTTTTGGGTAATGGTGAGATTTATCAATGGAAAACTTTATGGAAAGATCATAGTGTGAAATTAGGTAACTAATTATGTGATCTTGTTTTTAAGATATATAGACTATATTGAACAAATATACCATTTTAGTCATTATCATTAGACATCATTGATATGGTTAAGTTTTTATCACCATATACACATGAAGGGATTTCAGGTTGATTTTTTGCATAACGTCATACTATAACAGTACATATAAATTTTATAACATTAAAATCAATATTTTATATATCATTAGAGATAAGTGGTGATGAGACCTCATTTTTTATGTTTATGAAATAAATTTATATGTTAATGATTTTTTAATTCTAATTAAGAATTTCAAAATTAAAAATTTCATGTATAAAATTTCTGTAATTTGGCTTAAATTTTATTTTTTAATTTTTTTTAAATTATTTGTGTCTAGTTAGCATTTTTAAATTCCATATGGGATCCATACTTTGGTCTTACTCCTTTCCATGTTCACATTCTATCCCAGATGATATACTAACCCAAGACTTTACCCTACCTTCTAGCATAAACTATTAAAATTATTAAAATTTCAATGAGTTTGGGTTTATTTGGATCATGTGTGTTCATTTTCATTATTTATTTCCTTCCTGGGTAAGTCTTCATTGATTTTATTTTCTCCAGTTGTGAATTCCCCTTAATGAAAAGTAGTAGTGTTTCTTGTTCTCTTTGGGGTTTTTAATAAACTATCATTTATACCCTTTTTTTATCAATATATACTATGAATACTTCATTTCAAGACATTTTTTATATTCCATTATTAAAACATTCACTACTGAGTTTTTATGGTATATCCTTTCATTTCATGTCACATGGATCATTTGTGTGAGAGTTCCTAGGTTTTATACTTTATGATCAATAATGAAGATGTCTGAGTTTTACTAATATTGTAAGACTTGTTATCGAAATAAGAATAATATAAATTGAAATCCTATTATTGTTCCTTCCACCTAGATAGGACAACTGATTGATTTAAAGGAGTGGATGGCTTGGCATCCTTGTTTATTCATTTTCTAGTTCACCTGACCTTAATATTGGGAGTAATTGGTTCCCCTATAGAGGACATATTTTTCATATTACTTGTAAACCAATGTTTGGATGATTATTTAAATTAAAATACATATTTAATATGAGATATTCTCATAATGAACCATCCATTATAAACTATGTTTATTGTGAGATAAACTAGATAATGTAAGACTTACTTTTTTTTAAATTCCTTTGATTTTTTTTGTCTATGATAATGATCTATTTTTTTGTAAATAATCGCATAATGACTAGGATTATATGTTATCATCCCCGATCTCAATTATATCATAAAATCAAAGAGTTACAAGTAATTCATGCTTAGGTTTTTTGATTGCTCTACTCTTTCCATTTCCATCAGTATTGTACTCATGTTTCATTTATCATACTAAAACAATGATATAACTATTGTGTGAATGTAGTTAAATAAACCAATGCATGTAAACATGAATGGCCACTTTATACTATCTCTTATTGATTTATCAACCTATAACTACTAAAATACATATTTGTCATTATGGTTTTAAGACTATTTTAATTTATTTGAGATATGTATATCAATTTATACTTTAATTATCTAAATTATGCTATGATTACTATTAATATTCTTATTCATGTGAACTAATTTCAATATAATTATTCTTACCTACATTTTACCTTCATTATTTACTATTTTATTTATGGTAAGGAAAATAAGATCAATAAACACCATGATATCTTAATATTTTATTACCTTTATATGATTCAATTTGTTTTATATGTTTCTCTATATTAAAAACTAAACAAAACAAAAACCATGATATATTTAGATCATAATAACACATAGACATTTATTTGGAGGGAATTAATAGAAGAAATATTATATACAATATATTTATAATGGAAATAAAAAAGACATTCAATATAGATGAAATTCAATTAGTTTATAGAAAATAACAAACAAGTTCATTTATTATTGAAGAGAGTATTCTTACATAGAAGACATAATTTTATTCAATAATCATTTAAATTTCGAGAATATATATTATTAATGATAATTTTTCTAAATATTAATAATTTTATATCAACAACTTTGTTGGTAAATGTTATGAAATAACAATATTAACATTTTGTATATAATAATTTCATTTTAAATGAATAATTTTTTTATTATAATTTATTATTATTTTAAAAAATTTAATTCATAAATTATAGAATTTATTTAATTAGAATGAAAAAAATTAAATTATTTCGATGAAAAATTTTATCTTAATTTTAGTTTATGTTTTTTCAGAAATAATTTAGTTTATGTTAATAGTAAAAAATAAAACAATTTCTAAAAACAATAAATTTTATACTATAATAATTATTTACAATATCATATATTTATTTGATAAAAATAAATAAATAAATATATATATTTAATGATAAACATGAAAATTTAAATATGCTATGTTTAATTTATTAAACAAATGTTTAACATTTTTTAAAATCAATAAATATTTCACTCAAAAAAATATATTAATGCCTATATATTAAAATTTTTAAAAGAACAATTTGAGAAATTAAATAGAAAATATTTTATTTAGTATTTTTGTTATAATTATTAATATTATCTTACTATTTTTATTATATTTTTAAGAATAAATATAATATTTTTATTATTCCACTTATTTTTCACAATATTAGTAAAATAGTTTTCAATGAAATATTTTATTCACATCAGGTAATACATTTGTTAATAAAATTGATCTAATTGATATTATGACTGTTTTTTTGTAACGCTAAATAATTATATAATACCTCATTCAATTGATATCCAACAGAAAAAAATTATTAAGGAACACATTATTATCAAAAGTCAGTTTTCTTTAAAACATTTTCTACATACTTCTCTATATTATTTAATTTAAAAGTATATTTTCAAATTTTTTTAAAGTTAATTGTATTGAGTGGTGGTTTACTATAGTTATATCACACCCAAATTTCATTATATTTGTTATGTTGTATTGTTAATGAAAGAAAACATCACTTAGTTAAATTTTTCTTACCTAGTATAAAAGTTAGAGTGAAATGTTTAATGTTAACGGTAAAAACACAATAAAATGTTTAAGACATGTGTCTAATTTTTTTTGAGATATTATCTCCACAAATATAACTTAAAATAAATTATTTTGAAACTATGGATCCATTTACCTTGTAATACTGTCATTCCATTATTAAAATATAATGGGTGTTTCCAAACATATCATTTTCATCCCATACAAAAGGGTGTTAATTAAACCATTTAAAGCATTCAACTCCCATTATCTATTACCTTGAAATATCAACCCAAATATAATCTCCAAGATTCCCCTCACACATTATTATGATTCTAATGTCACTTACATATCCTAATCCGTTCAATTACATGGAGTTTACCTAAGAATGATCAAGTCTCTTACATAAGTATTATATTTTTAATAAATGTTCACCTTAATCTACCAATTAAAAATATCTTATATCCAATAAATTTAAAAACATATGTGTAATTATTCTAATTATAAATTATTATATTAATGGAATAACAATTACTTATTCCTCTCCATCCTCTACAATTTTTTTGTCATTAGTGTGTTATGAAGACTACTGTATCCACACAGTGATGTCTTCCATTATTTATCTACACCATTACTAAGTGAAAAATGATTATAATAAATTAAAAAAATGAAAACTATAATATAATTAATATTCTGAAATTTTAAATTATCATTTACTTTTTCCACCCTCATTATTTGAGAAATAGAATCATTGATCACATGTACATGTAAACTATCACCTCCAAATGATACTGGTACCACTTCTACATTCACCGCTGGACTAAGGACTTTCATATGAAGCGTGAAAAACCTCCGGTGGAGATTTATGATAGTTTTCCTATCCTTCCACTTCCATTTCAAAACCCATCCATTATTAGGATACTCGGAAATCTAGTGGGTAGGTTCTTGTGCTCGGATAACCGAACCTCTGCTGTGTTCCATCCTTTTAACCCTCGGGTGTGTGTCGAAGTAGATGTGTCAATAAAGACTTCCAATTTTATTTACATTATAGTTTGAGAGGAATTTTTCTATAAGCAAGAGGTGGTGTCTAAATCTTCAGTTGATTTTTTCTCTGATTAAAAGTAGTTAGGGAATTCATTGGAGACATATCTAAGTGGATCCAAATAGCAGGTTCTGTTGAAGGGTTAGGGTTCTGGAAGCAGAACATCTCACTACGAGCCATGGGTTGGGTTTGGTTATTTCTAGAGGATGGAGGTGGCTTTGGTAAACCATGGTAAAGGCCAAGTAAGAAGAGAATTTCTTGGATTGGATGCACACCTAAATCAAGGAAGTTCCATCCCAAGGAGTGGTAGTCAACCAGAGATCAAAAATTTAAATTCACAGGAGGTAGTGGGGTTAGAGGACTCAGGTTTGTCTGTTAAAACTGTTATTGGAATACCTTTTAAAGAGGACCATTCAATTTTGGAAGCTCAGTTAGTACCCCATGAATAGAAAGTTACTGATTCTTTTCATAAAATGAAGCTTGACCTTGGAGGGAGTCATGTTATTGAGACTAAGATCTCAGGAAGTGAAAGAGAAAAGGCTTATATTGGGCTATAATGGAGGTGGTAATTGATAAGGATAATAATGGGATACATGAGGATGTAAAAAGGGCACCTCCAAACAAGGAAGATGATGTGGTCAGGGTAAAGACTATATGTGGTGTGATATTGGGAAGAATTAGCCCAAAGGTTTCAAGATAGTCTATTCGAGTGTCTCATGGATGGAGACTGGTGTTAGGGAATAGTGGAAGGTATTTTTGCTGTTAGAGAGCTTCCTTCAACTAGTTTAGTCTTATTACCAATAGATGTTGATCTCTTTGTTGGCCTCTAGTAAGTTGAGGTGAACGATCTTCATGCTGTTCATGTTGATGGTGAGGCCCTCAAATGGGGAAAGGGTTGGGGGGTTCTCCATAGGAGGGTGGCCTCATCTCAGATATTCAACACACCAACTCCCAGAAATAGTTTAATGTCACGTTTCAGAAATTTGAAGGCAAAATAACCTTTAAGGATGGACAGAAGGGCACCTGTGGAAAGGGGGATGACTCTTAACTGCCTCCCCCAATGGAGACTAGGTCAGCCAAAAAATCCAAGTATATGGACAGACAGTTTATGTCAGGTGTTTCGCCTAAGAAATTCTGGGAATTTATCATGAGTTCAGAAGATAATGTGGCCGAACAGATTTTGTCTCTTAGTGATACTAAAGAAGAAGCCTCTAAAATTATGGAGAGATCATTAAGAATGAATCTCAATGAGAATAAATATGTTTGTATCAACAAGTAGGATCTAATTTTAGTTGGGGGATTCATCAATGGGAAGATCAACCTTGAAGAGTACATCCAATCTTGGAACAAACTGACATTTAGGTTCAATGATCCTATAATGGATGAGCCGAACACACAGGTAAATGATATCTCTTAGAAATAATTTAGAGAGTCTAACTTTGGTAGGATTAAGTTGTATTTTAATGATTCTTCTATCTCTTTTTATGGTTGAACTTAGGTTTCCCATTTTTTTCCTTAAAAGTGTTTGATAAATAAAAATTTATTTTTCAGTCAGAAAAATAATAAAATTATTTTTTTAATCATTTATATTTTTAATTTGATAAAATAAGTTTAATTTTTTAAATCATAAGTTGAAAATTAGCTCATGTTAAACTTTTATGATTTTTCTATAATGATTAAATTTTTATTTAATAGTGAAGATTATTGTATTTTATTAAGAATTGTGAGTTGTTATAAAATTTTTAAAATATAAGAATTACTTTAATATGGTTTTAAATGTAAAAGTAGTTATATTATATATATGTTAATAAAATTTATGTCATTATAATCAATTTTATTTTTAATGTTTATATAAAAACATTGTAATCGTTTTAGAATTATTATTTTCGAAAACACACATTCTGGTCCTGTCTACGAGAATAATTTTTAATTATTTTTTTTCTACTTATATAAATGTAATTTTAAAAAATGTATTATTTATTCTAAATAAAAATAATTTATAATATATTATCAGTTGAACATATTTTTTTGACTCAAATGAATAATGAAAATGTTACAAATTATTTGAGGAATGTAAAGTAAAAATGGGTTTACCTGTGGGTTCAATTAAAAAGATAAGGGTCCAAATGAATATAAAAATTGTAAAATTATTATTTTTGGAAATATTTATATATTATATTTCCCAATTTATAATTAAAGTTAATATAGAAGCATTTTTATTGGTAATGACTTCATTATATTTGATTATTTTGGAAACTTTTCATGTAGATTCCATGTGGGTTCTTTTACCACACTTATGAAAGGCCACCAAAACCATTCATTTATTCACACCACTCTTGAATATAGTTAAAAAACACAACAAAAAATAAATTCCCAACCAAATAATCAATTTTATAGAGCTTATGTAAAGACTTGGATTTTCCATGTAAATTTATTTTAATTATTTGGAATTATTTTGAGATTGTGAAATGTGGCGACGCATGATTCCGAGTCCCAGAGTGCCCAGAATTACCCATCAAAGTTTTGTTAAGATTTATTTAGTGCGCATAAGTAGTTTTCCTAAAAAAGATAAATAACTCTTAAATGGTTTCCCAGATCAGAAATATGAGGGCATTGTTTCATTCAGGATAGCGATTTTACCCTAGGGGCGACTTATGTTTTTTCAGCGCATGCCTCTTGTGAGAAAACCCGAAAATGGAATAACCGTAAATAAAATAATAGGATAATATTATTTTATTTTTCAAATTCTTCTAACTCACGAATGGTAACTCAGATTGATAGTCTGAGACCATATTTGAACTCATTAGGTTATTCTTTCCTTAGGCTGATATTAACATTGGCCACTGCGGGCCACTAGTGAATGTAAGTTTTTAGCCATAAATAAAATAACTAAGTGACAATTATTTTATTGTAAAATCCATAACGTTTAAATAGTAACTCAGAATGAAATTCCAAGAGTAATGTTGAGATATTGAGGGCGTGTGTTCTATAGGCGGAGCTTAACCTCGACCGGTGCAAGTTGAGGGTGATTGATAATAATTTTCAGAACCTTTTTTTGGGTACGTTTAGTAAATGAATGGGCGGCGTGTTCTATGTTTTGAAATGGTGCTCAGATTAAAAATCTAAGGGCACTGTTGAATCCATAGTGTCGAGATTCTGTTAAGGGAGGATTCACTTCGACAACAGTGGGTCTGGAGAAAAAGTTTTATTTTGGATTTTTTAAAAGAATAATAAAATAACATAGTTATTTAATTTCTTTCTTTCTTTTCCTCCAACGGACAAGCGGAAGTGGAAAGACCAATGACTTTTCAAGACGTTATATGGCTTGACTACTCAAATCCTATGTAATAGCACCACTGGATTTTTAGGAAGGTTTATATTAAATGAAACATTATATGGATTGACTACTCAAATCCTATGTAATAGCACCACGAGATTTTTAGGAAGGTTTCTATTAAATGAACCCCCATAAATTCAACGATCATTACTTACCCCACCCCCTATCATATTTATATAGAGACTGGGGGGAGGTATTTTCATGGTTTCACCAAGAAGTAATGTTCTGATAAAGTTCCATGACACCAATCGCTTGGAGGACGAAGCAGTTCCATCGGGCGTTGACGAGCAACACCGAATCACAAACCGAAGGATATCGTTTGAACAGAAACATTAGCACCTTGTTGCGAGAACGATGAATGCCAAATATCCCTCAAGTGTGTAAATTCTCCAACAATTTTGAGGTAGGGGGTATATTTTGAAATTTTCATTTGATAAATTAAATCCTCTTCCACTTGCTATCATCTTAACACAAAGGGAGTGGGCCAAACAAACACGGCCCGGACCCTCCACCTCTTTGTTTTTAATGTGAACCTGGGGAACAATTTCCAACTTGATGGTAATACAATATGGCATGTCACACTATGATGGTAGCAGTGCAGAAGAGATGTAGGCTAGACAGCACCAAGAATGGACACTGGGGCACCTCGGGTGATCTCCAGAAAAAACTGACGGTGCACAATGTCGGTGGTGGCCGGAAGTGGCCGAAGGAGACCTGCAGCAAACGACCATGGGAGGTGGAAGGCATTTCCCAATGACCAAGGGTGGATAGCCAGAGCCGGCCGCATGAGCCAAGCATCGGCGGAAGCGGCTAAGGCTAGCAGGCCCTGAGATGAAGGTACGTCGCAGTCCGCGCCGCACCGCGTTGGTGACACCCGGTCAACCAAACGTGCGACCGGTTAATTGCGGTGGGGCAGAGCCCCACCGACTGGCGAACGTACCTGCAAGTGTGAGGACAACAGGGAAAAATGGGACACCTCTGGGCAGGTTGAGTCAGCGCGGGCCGGTCGGACTCGCCTAGTGTCCTGGACCCCTCGGCGGGCCGAGATGGACCCGCTGCCCCATGGGAAATCACGGGTATGTCGAGCCCCACCCGCCAGGCCGGGCCAACCATGACCCGAGCCCAGTAACCGAACCTATCTGACTCCAATGGACCAGACCCAGTAAAACTAGATGACCATTAGTTGACCGAACCCAAGCGGGGTCGAGTGGACCCCGGGACCAGTTGTGTCGGGCTGTCGTAACCGAGTCAGACCGGGCCCAGATCCAACCGGTCAATGAATATAGAAAAACCCATAACTGAAAAACTATGTTTCTGTTCGACACTCCGTCACTGGCATTGGGATCCCTTTTTGGATGTGGTCCCATTGACGTATGCTAGCGGGCCCGACCGAACCAGGCTGGACCAAGGTGCGATAACCCACATTTCATGGAAAGGGGAGTAACAAGAAGTCAGTGCATCCATTTTATGAATCGTCTGTAACACCATAACACTTATGAATAAATAGTACTTTTGGTATACTCTACATTAGTTTTGGATAATTTTGGATTATAGTCGGGTTGGATCGAATCGGAATCCAACTATTCCCTCAGAACTATAATTCTTATAAGTCCCAGATCAGGTGTCTGATTGATGTGATTTCTTATCGCATTAGAACCCTTGTGACATGGAGGTCCTTTGGGAAACTTTTTCATGGGACTTTGTGGAAGTTTAGGTACAACCGATGTCTTGATTAGAAGTTCTCCCCAATGTGCTATGAGCGAGATTACTGTGGCTGGTAGTGAGGCGGAGGTTAGATATAGATCATACAGAGGTTAGTATTGAGCGATCATTTGTGGGTTAGTGCCGATCCTATGTGGGTCAATGCTTTGTGATCCTATGTGGGTTATCACATACTGATTTAGTGTGGGTTAGATATTATGTGGGTCAATGCTTAACGATCCTGTGGGGGTTAGCGCATATTAATCATGTGTGTGTCAGATCCTGTGTGAGTCATCGCAGGGGTTAGTACCTATCAACTATGGGTGGGATGGGTCCTGTGTGGATCATTTCTGGGGTTAGTACCTATCAATTCTTTGTGATCCAGACTTCGTATATTTAGTAGTAGTGCCCCTTGATAGAATAAGTTGATCTAGCTTCACCACTTATCATCTGTACTTCTATACTTCCCTGATATCTGGTGTTAGTTGAGTCTTTACCTTCGTGGTATTAACTGTATGGTAATTTTACATTCATGGTATTACCTGTTTGGTACTTCTACTTTCATGTTATTACCTATGTGTTACATCTACCTTCGTGGTATTACCTATGTGGTACCTCATCCTTAGTGGTATTACCTATGTTGTACTTCTACATTCATGGTATTACATGTGTGGTACTTGTACCTTCATGGTAATACCAGTGTGGTACTTCTACTTTCGTGGTATTACCTGTGTAGTACTTCTAACTTCATGGTATAACCTGTGTGGTACTTTAACTTCATGGTATTACCTATGTGGTACTTGTACCTCCATGGTATTACCTGTGTGGTACTTCTACCTTCATGGTATTACCTGTGTGGTACTTCTACCTTCGTGGTATTACATGTGTGGTACTTTTACCTTCATGGTGTTACCTTCATGAAGTTAAATTTATGGTAGTTTTACCTTCATTGTGTTACCTTCGTGGTGTTATCTTTGTGGCACTCTCCCCTTGTGGATCAGTTGAGTATGAGATGAGTATCTTTTGATAACTTAGGTATATGTATTGGCATATAACTAAGTAGAGTTGATGACTACCCTGTCTTTTGTGATTGAGTTATTTCTTTGTGGGTTTTCCATTGTGGAACTCTAGGAGACGTTCGAGGGTCTCAGAGTCCCTATTGAGTATCATTATACAGACCCTTGCACAGGCTATGCCTGCACCTTGTTTTGTCTTGTGTAGACGACTTACAAAGTTGATCGAGGTTAAGGGATCCATGACTAGATGGTGCTCAGTGGTGGACCATTTGGAGTGATGTGATGCATGGACTACTGATCGTGATCTGTGCATACACTATAGGTAGGATCCTCAATGGATGATGTAGGAACTGTTTTTCACATTCTAGTTATAATTGTAATTTTTAGTTGTACTTGTACTTTTCCGTTGGGCTTGTATTCCAGTCCCTTTACATTCAACACACTTTTACGAAAGCAGTTTTATTTATGGTTGCCTCTTGTTTTTCTCTTGTATTTGTGTGTTTGTACAGGTTCAAAGGAAATTCCTCCTCATTATAGAGATAAACCTTTCTAGTGCTAGTTGCCAACCTCTGGCCTATGGAAGGCAGGCTTGGTATAGTCACAACACGGGCCCCTGAGGAAGAGTTGTGACAAAGTGGTATCGGAGGAGTCAGTTCTACTAAAGAACTAGAAATATGATCATTTTAGTGAATCAATAATGTTAAGATTTTTGAGTGAGGTTTTTAGTTCTGCGAGTCTAGTGTTGGTGTGGCGGCCGACGTATCCATACGCCAGAACACGGAATTCTCATTTCCGACTCGGTGAATGAAAACACTAATTATATGTGTTTTGGAACTGTTTTTCCTTGGTTTCATTAGAGTCTACTCACCAGGTATTAATTAATGACCTTGGAACTCATGTTCTTTACCAGGATGCTGCCACGTAGACATCCAGCTAGGATTTCTGAGAGAGTACACGATGACGGCACACCGAGCGATGGGGCCTCGGTGTAGGGCCCTCTTATGGCGTTAACAGCTTCGGGTGGTGTACCATATATATCACTACCCGTTAGTCAACAGTTATGACCATATGTACTGTTAGAGGACACATATAGGCCTAGTTCCTTACATGTGTTTCTCCATCAGATACCCCCCAGGTTCTGAGGGGAGCCCGACTCACAGGTAGCTAAGGATTGGCTTGAGGAGGTGGCTGAGTTTCCATCTAGCCAGGGCAACATTCAATCAAATTGAAGTCCTGGTAGAGAGACTTCTATGTGTCTCATCAGGACAATTACAAGGCTTAGATTACCCTGATCTTACAAATAGGTGACATTTTCAATGGAAAACATTGAGAACCTTCCTTAGAGAATGGGGTCTATTTCCATAAATAGCTAAGTGATGAGTGTTCCCTAGAGATTCTACAGCTTTAGCATGATGACATGTCAGTAGCTGAGTATTCATTGAGTCATAATGACCTTCCCAGGTACACAATGAATATAGAATGGTCCATTCTTCAGGGCTCGGACCTCCGCCCAAGGTGTGTTTAGGGACATCCAAGCCAACACTATTCCTCAATGCATTCCTACTTATGTTAGGGTGATAGAAATAAATTTTTTAATTGAATGTTCTTTTGCTGAGTGGATATAGCCAGTGAATATTAACTATCGGAAAGTAAGAAACTAACACAAGTCTCAGATACATGGGTGTGTCAAATGTTTCAGGAAGAGGAAGTGATAAGGAAAAATTAATATGTAGGGAAACAAACTTGGAAGTGGAGCTAGGAGAGCATCATGAAGTGGTATACAATTTGAAATGTTACAACCACCACCTCAATGTAGTCCCCCCCCGGGATTAGAGAGAAGGAGGAAATGAGAAGGGATTAGCTACATGTGGTCAGGGAGTGTGACCCAAGGGCTCTGAGAATGATTAGTGGTACGGTTTTTGTCTATTACTAGCTGTCGTATTAATAGACATAAAAACTAATCATTCCTTATTTCCATGAATGTTGTTCACGACCTAGAGTTTCTTGTTAAACCATTAACATGACCCTTACATATAGAGATACCTTTTTGAGGAGACTCAACAATCACACTTATGCCGACAGTGTGATCTGACCCCGGAGGCGAGAGTTTTGGTTGGAACTTTTTAGTGGCAGCATCGAGGCCTTACGACGTCTGTTTGGGTATGCACTAGACATCCATAGTTCATAATCAAATGGAATGTATTAGGGAAAATGTT
Organism: Viscum album; assembly: GCA_963277665.1. Taxonomy (NCBI): domain Eukaryota; kingdom Viridiplantae; phylum Streptophyta; class Magnoliopsida; order Santalales; family Viscaceae; genus Viscum; species Viscum album. The sequence continues at coordinate 1,507,977,020 of OY728157.1, read as the reverse complement.
TTTGGTGTAACTACAACTTTGGAATGTTGATTTACTTGGTTGGTGAAAAAGGAAACCCAGGTATCACATGATAAACTCATGAAAAGGAGGGTGCAGTCGACCACTCTAGAATCAACCATCCTTACCCTCATGGCAGTAGGAGTTTTGAGTTTTCAGTTCCCAAAATGAGTGGTAGAGTGTGGGGACATCTTTTAAATTTTTTTTTCCAGTATTACCTCCCAAAAGGGAGAGGTACTTATGCTTTGGTTGGGCACTACCAAAGACCTGTACCTTACTACTCCAGGGTAGCGACGCCCTTGTCTGCTTTGGAAAAGAAGGAGGTGCCTTTCCTATGGATAAAGAAGTGTTATATGAGATTTAAAATGTATAGATAGATACTGAAGAGCATAACTAGTCTACCCATGATCTGGAGTAAGAATATGTGGTCATTGTTCTAAAGATGTGGTGACACTACTTTATTGGTGAACAATTTACCGTTTACTCTGATCACAAGAGTCTGAGGTATAACTTCTCATTGAAGTACATGAACATGAGACAACAGCGATGGAAAGAGTCCCCCTAGGACTATGAATTTGAGATACCCTATACACATGGGAAGGGAAACATGGTAGAAGACACACTCAGAAGGAGGTCTAGACCTCCATTCTATGATTGTCACTCCCCCAATTCTTCAATGAGTTCGGGAGGAACAACTTGGGGATATTGACTGTGAGGATCGACGTGCTCAGATATCCCTAGAATGGTATCCTGAAGGATTTCGTGTAGGTAGAGAGCATTTCATTCTATTTAAGGGATGCACCATGGTACTAGTGACGGTTCGAGAGGAGGTGTTGAGGGAGTTCCATACACTCCCTTTAACATTACATCTTAGAGTTGCGAAGATGTACCAGAACCTCTGACGTTAGTACTGGTGGCCCGGGATGAAGGAAGAAATGGTGGAGTTTGTGTCTTGATGCCTCACTTGTCAGCAAGTGAAAACTGCACAGAGCCGACAGAAGTCTTATGTCAATAGGATACGGAGACCCTTGGGGTCTGAGGATGGAGACCATGTCTTCTTACGGGTCTCACCCCGAAGGGGATTGCAGAGGTTTGGTTAGGGTGACAATATATCTCCGTGGTTCATTAGACCATTCTAGATTTTCAGCAGAGTGGGAGAGGTGGTGTACCATCTATCTCCTTCCCCATAGACGAAACAGGTTCATAATGTTTTCCATGTGTCGCAGTTGAGGAGACGTGTGCATGATCCATCGCAAATTATCGACTAGGAAAAGTATGAATATGATGATAGGGTGACTTTTACAGAGTTCCCGGTAGAGATAGAGGATCAATAGGAGAGAGTACTTCATGGACGGTCGATCCCTCTGGTGCGAGTTTGGTGGCAGCACAGGGACCTCTAGAAGAGCACATGGGAGCGAGAGGTTCAGATTTGTGCTTAGTACCCACATTTATTTTCCTTAGTTTATGTTGTGGATTTTGGGTATAAAAATCCCTATTTTGGGGAGGATGTAAAGACTCGTATTTTCCATGTTACTTTTTTTAATTATAAGGAATTATTTCGAGACCACTAAAACTGACAGCATGTGATTCTGAGGCTCGGAGTGCCCGAAATGACTGGTCGAAGTTTTCTTATGCTTTATTTAGCACGCGTAATCCGTTTTCTTGAAAAAGTGGGATAAATATTAAATGGTTACTCGGATAAAAAATTTGAAGGCACTGTTATATTCAGGATGGTGGTTTTACCCTAGGCATGACTTAAGTTTTTTCGGCTCAGGCCACCTGTGAGAAAACCCAAAAATGGCATAACTGTTAATAAAATAATTGAATAAAATTATTTTATTTTTAAAATTCTTATAACTCATGAACGACAACATGGATTGAAAATATGAGACCAGCAATGAACTCATGAGGGTATTCTTTCCATTGATATATACTAACATTGGCCGACACGGGCCACCAGTGAAAGTTGTTGTCCGTAAATAAAATAATTAAGAGAAAATTATTTCATTATAAAATCCATAACTTCTAAATGGTAAATAGGATTAAAAATATGATAGTACCGTTGAGCTAGTGATGGATTTTTATCTTTAGGAGGAGCCTAACCTCATCAAGTGCAAGTCGAGGGTGATTGTTAATAATTTTTTGAACTTTTTTTGGGTACGTACAGTAAATGCATGGCCAAAATTTTCTATCGTTTGAACCAGTGCTCAGATTAAAAATCCGAGGGCACCATTGAATTCACAGCACCAGGATTCCCTTAAGGGAGGATTCACTTCAACCATAGTAGGTCTAGAGAAAATGTTAGATTTTGGACTTCTTAAAAGTGTAATAAAAAACATTGTAATTTTATTTTGTTATATGTTTTCCTCCAACGGACAAGTGGTAGTGGTGAGACCAATGACATGTCAAGCCATTAAATGGACTGACTCCTAAAATACTTTGTAATATCGCTACTAGAATTTAGGAAGGTTTCCATTAAATGAACCCCATAAATTCCATGATTATTACTTACCATCCCCATCTTATTTATATGGAGATTGGGGGGAGGTTTTTGCATGAATTCACCAAGCAAAGAAGTTACGATAAAATGTCATGATGACAATCACTTGGAGGATGGAGCGGATCCAGTGGGCATTGATGAGCGACATCGAATCACAAACTAAAGGATGAGGTTTGAATGAAAACCTTGGTGGCTTGTTGCAGGAATGATGAACACTGACTCTCCCTCATGCGTGGATGTTCTCCAATGATCTTGAGGTAGGGGGTCTATTTTAAAACTTGTCTTTGATAAATTAATCCCTATTCTTCTTCATATCACCTTAACGCGGAGGGTTTGGGCCAAACTAATAAGTATTGGACCCTCTTCCACTTCGTTCTTGATGTGAACCTCCGTGAATAATTTCCATCTTGAAGGAAGTGCGAGATGGCGGGTCACACTATGATGATAATAGTGTGGAAGAGCCGTAGGCATAGACGACATCATGAACGGACACCAGAGCAAGTCTGGTGACCCACAGAAGAAACCACCAGTGGTGGTCGGAGGAGACCCGTGGAAACCGGCCGCGGGCGGTGGATGGTGGGGCGTGACAGCCAAGGGTAGTTAGCCCAAGCCAACCGTGTTGGACTAGTGCGACACCCGTTAGTGTCGCTGGCAGAAGCGGCTGTGACCAGTAGGTCATTGTAGGAAGGTGCGGCGTGGTCCGAACCGCACTACGTTGGCGACACCCAGTTGGCCAAACGATCAACCAGTTAATTACGGTGGGGAAACACCCCACCGGCTAGAGAAAAACCCTCCAAGCGCGGGGCCAAGGTGGAAAAATGGTCTGCCTCTCGGCAGACATAGATGGAAGGGGTCAACAGAGTGAGCCAAACCTGCCTAGTATACTTGACCCACCGGTGGGACGATGTGGACCCGTGACCTAGTTGGGCCACACAGGTGGGCCATGGCCCACCCGACGTGTCGGGCCAACTATGGCCCAGGCCCGCAAACTGAACTGAGGTGACCCCGACGGGCCAGAACCAGTAAACCTAGCCGACCTTTAGTGGGTCGAACCAAAGAGGGGTCAAGTGGGCCTGGGGACCCGTTGCATTGGACTGGCCTAACTAAGTCGTACTGGGCCCTGACCCAACCAGCCCTCTAATAAGGAAACACATATAACTAACATACCAGGTGTCTGTTCGATACGCCTTCAGTGGCGTTGGGATACCTTTTGGGAAGTGGTCCCTTTGACGTATCCAAGAAGGCCCGACCGAGTCAGGATGAACCAAGGTTCCATGAATCCCATTTCACAAAAAGGGGTGTAACTTGAAGATTGAGAGTCTATTTGAAAAACCATCTGCGGAACTGGAAGCCTTAGGATGAGGCAGTCCGTTTGGTATACTCTGAATGAGTTTTGGTGAAAGTTGGAGTACATCTGGATTAGATCGAATCTGAATCAAACTAGGCCCTCATATCTATAATGCTTTTATGTTATAGATCAAGCCTCCTATTGACGTGCCGTCTGTCGCGTTGGAACCCTTATGACATGGAGAAACTTTGGGATACCTCCTCATAGAACTTAATGGTGGTTGAGGTACTAATAATGGAATGAGGACCAGTTCTCCCAAATATTCTATTTTTTGGAATCCAATGGCTAGATGTGAGGTAGAGGATGGAGAAAAATCATACAGAGGTTAGTACAGAGCGATCTTGTGTGGGTAATCACCGATCTTGTGTGGGTCAGATATTGTGTGGGTCAGTGCTGAGTGATCATGTGTGGGTCCGCATATATCAATACTGAATTATTCAGATCCTGTACGGGTCAGCGCTCAATGATCCTCTGTGGGTCAGCGCATACTAATCTTTTGTGGGTCAGATCTTAGGTGGGTCATTGCAGGGGTTAGTATCTATAGACTCTGGGTGGGTCGGATCCTATGTGGATCATTGCGGGGGTTAGTATCTATCAATCTTATGTGGGCCAGACTTTGTATGGTCAACAACAATGCCCTTTGATAGAATAAGATAATCTATCTTCGTGAATAATCATATGTACATCTATACTTCACTAATACCTGGTGTGATCTGAGTCTTTACCTTCATGGTATTACCTATGTGGTACTTTTACCTACGAGGTATTACCTGTGTGGTAATTCTACCTTCGATTTATTACTTGTGTGGTACTTTTACCTTCGTGGTATAACCTGTTTGGTACTTCTACCCTTGTTGTATTACCTGTGTGGTACGTCTACCTTTGTGGTATTACCTGTGGGGTACTTGTACCTTCATGGTATTACCTGTGTGGTACTTCTACCTTTGTGGTATTACCTGTGCGGTAATTTTACCTCCATGATATTACCTGTGTGGTACTTTACCTTCTTGGTATTAACTGTGTTGTACTTTTACCTTAATGGTATTACCTGTGTGGTACTTGTACCTTCATGGGATTACCGTTCTGGTTCTTTTACCTTCGTGGTATTATCGATGTGTCACTTTTACCTTCATGGTGTTACCTTCGTGAAGTTACCTTTGTCGTAATTTTACATTTGCAGTGCTTCCTTCTTGGTGTTACCTTTTTGGTACTCTCCCTTCATGGATCAGTTGGGTTTAAGATGATTATAATTTGATAACTTAGGTATATGTATGGTCTTATACCTATGTAGAGTTTATGACTACCTTTTTTTTGTGATTGAGGTCATGATTTGTGGTTTTTACTTTGTGGAACTCTAGGAGACCTTCAGGGGACCCAAGGTCCCTACTGAGTATCGTTATACTCACCCCTGCACGGGCTATGCCCCCACGTTTTTTTGTCTTCTATAGAAAATATACAATGTTGATCGATGTTGAGGGTTCCAGGACTGGACAGTACTCAGAGGTGGAACATTTGGCGTGACGTGACGTAGGGACTACTGATCCTGAGCTATTCCTACACTTTAGGTAGAATCCTAAGTGGACGATCCAGGAGTAATTTTTCACTTTATATTTGTATTTTTACTTCTCAGTTGTACTTGTACTTTTCATTTGGGCTTGTATTCCATATCCTATACATTCAGTGGAATTTTACTACAACAGTTTACTTCGTGGTTGCCTCTCATTGTGTTCTTGTATTTGTGTGTTTGTATAGGTTTAAAAGAAATACCTTCCCATTATAGAGATACACCTTTCCAGTGCTAGTCATCAGCCCTTGGATTATAGAATGCGTGCTTTGGGTAGTCACGACACATGCCCCAGAGGATGGGTCATGACATTATATAGTTCTCCAAAAGGGAAAACATTAGGATCTTTAAAAAGAGATCCAAAAGAGGTGCTTACAAGTGAAGTTAATTGTATTCACAAATCTCTATCATTTTATTTATTCTTTTACCACCATGAATTATTTATTAAGACTTAAAATATATTAAAACCAGTATATCCTATATAATATTATGTTATTATATTAATTTAATAAACTATATTCATATCCACTTCCATTAAATGAAAATTGAAAATGTCAATAATCTTTATGATAGACTACCATATCAGGAACTGATATAATTTGTTTTCTATCCCAAACATCAAAATATATAATTAATGATGGTTTTAACATATAATTATTATATATATAATATATATATTTTTAATGGAATTGCTATATCAAATATTCATTCTTACTTTCTATTTCTTGGGGAATACAATAACATCGCTCATGTGCAGGTTGGACTAAGACTCATAAAGAGATGTGATTTATATTATCTAATGCATTAAATGGATAGTAATAATGATGGTTTAATTTGAAATACTAGACATTTATTTCAAAAAAATTACTATGTAATGAAAATATATTTTTACCTTTCTATATTTCAATCCTTTAATAAAATGGAAACTATGTTCTTGTGTACATACGATCTACTGTCTCCATAAACGATGTATTGAATTTTCTATCAATAAATAATGTGGAATAATATAAAAAAATTTATTATTAAAATATATTATATTTATATCATGGTTAACATAATATAAATGATGTATCTATAGTGAAATTAAGAGGAACTAAAATAAAAAATCAAAACATACATGAAAAACGAAGTAGTTATTGCATAAAACTTGACTTTAATATGGAATTGTTAATGAATGAGTTATAAAAGGTTATAATTAAATAATATATGGTATGATATATATATTTATAATAAAATTATTTTTTTATAGGATAATAGACATTGTAAGATGGAAGTTGAGACTGAAGGAAATGAATTTTTTTCACACTTTTTTACTTCTATGAGATACATGACAAAGTCATTACCTATTTATTTTATGAGGAGTGCATAATAAAAATTAATTCAGTTTATTGACTCTTATAATGAATATTATTTGTATCTATATACTATTTTTTTGTATCACTTTCATGTGGTTTATCGTAAAAAATTGGTAATGCATTTTTATTCAATTTACTTTATTCAAGACATATGTTGTGTTATACACATATATTATTTTATAAGGTATATATATATCATTTGACATGTAATATAATGAATATATTTATGCTTGTGAAATTTATGTTCCATTTAATTTTTATCTTTTATGGGGATTAAAATTCAAATTTACCAATGTGGTAAGTGTTTTGTGATATAATCTCATTGGTTATCGAGAATGTTTCTTTTTATTATTCTGATAAAGAAATATTATGAACTATCAAAAAATAAAATCATGAATTTTCTAACTTTGGGTTATTTCTTGAGAATAAATTTTTTCCCTTTATTTTCATCTATTTAGGTACTCATTATTTATTTTTTTTTTAAAAAATACCTTTATCTCTCTCTTTGGTAAAATTTCAATTTTCATCTAAATATATTTTTCCTAAATTTTTTTTCAAATATTATTTCTACATTATATACATTATTTAATAATATATATTACCCAATTTTTAATTTTTAAAAAATTCTTTTAAATGTATCATCATGTCATTTTACAAACAATGCTCATTTGGATTTTACCAAAAATTTGAAAGGAATCTTTATTATAATGGGTACCGAATAATCATAAATTAGAGCCTTAATCACAATTATTTAATTAGAATATATATTTATAATTTTTCAAAGTTATATTGAAACAAAATTAATTTCAAATTTTTTTGGTATTTATAATTTTTTTCCAAAGAAGAGAGGATAATTTCCTAAAGAAGATTTTTAAATGATTTTACTGATTCAATTATATATTAGAATGGTTATCTTTACAAAATGATTTGAAGAAGGATTTATGTTTTTAAAATATTTTTTCAAAGAAGAAATGTTATTTTCTTCATGAAATGTTTTATATTATTTTTAATAATTCCTTTTCTATCATTCATCGTTTTTTCAAAGAAAAGAATTTCCAAATATCTTGTAAATTTTTATTTTTAAACAAATGATTTTCAATGGAAATTTATTTTCATCAAGAAATTTTTTATGTGATATTTTAATATCATTTTCCATTTAATATTACATTTATTTATGTTACTTGTTCTTTACTAGAGATATAATCAAAGGAAACCATTCTTATTCTCTCTCCAGATAATTTATGTTTATAATTAAAAAATATGTATGAAACTCATGCATCATCCATATGTCTTACTTTGATAAAATTATTATTAATCCCAATTTCTATCATATGTAATTATATTATGAAAAAATGAAATTATTATGAAACATTTCTATTTTCCATAGGTTATGATATGATGGAATATTTAGGAAAACAATTCATTTCTTATGTTATGATATGATTAATGTTTAATGAACTTGTGGAACACAAATGTATCTTATTAATTATGTGATGGGTGCAACCAATATATTTCTCCAATTTCATGGGTAATGATTTTTATCTATTGAGATAGACATGACTGGAATGGGGAGTAAACCTGGTCCACTAAGGGACTTTTTTTGCAATGATGGTCTTAAGAGTGAACCTCCACTACTATGGTGGTTTAGGGGAGTTAAGAAATTTCATGATTATATCCATGGAAGAGAGCCTTGAATACTATGGAATATATTTTTTATTCATAGGTTTTTGTAAATAATATATGGCCTATGAAAAATTTATGCTCTCATGGCGCATTCCCTTTAATTACCTTATGATTCATTCCTTATAAACTACCAATATTTGATCCATGATAGGTAAGTATGATATTTGATATTATGGGTATGGTTTTCAAATATTATATTCTTGTTCACATATACATGTGAATACATATCTCCAATTTTACCCTTATCTAGAATATGATCTCATGTATTTTTAAGTTTACTTTCCCAAGTTATAAATAATTTATTATTTATAGTTTGTTTTTTATAACTAATAATGTGTAAAATTATTATGGGATATTTTTATGATATTTTCAAAATTAATAATATTATGTATCAAGTCCCTAAAGACATAGACTTATTATTTTCCTCAGGAAAGTAATTATTTAATGTGTTGAATATTAATCTAACAAGATTTAATATCTACATATGAAAAGCCTATTCCAATATAGATGGAATTCGTGGATATGTTTAGCAAGCATTTTGAATCTAGGAATTTTTAACTTTAGTGATATCTCAAAGGAAATTTCTAGGGGTGACTAAATGTATAGGAAAATGTTGTTTTTTTGTAAATTATACAAAGAGTTGTTTGTGAAAAATTACATCCATGTATGGATATAAAGAGTGTATGTGGAAATGGAACATGGGTACCTAGGAGTAATAACTCTGAAAAGGGTGCATTGATCTTGACTCGAACATCACATGGTGTATAACCACAAGCCTTCTTGAACACCTGGTTCAACACTCCAGATAGATATCTTTGAAAATTAAAAATCTCTTTACAGACAATCATGAAATATTTAAATGGACTATGACTATGATTGACCAAAAATAAATATAAGGAATCATATAATAAAAATATTGTTTCATTATTTAGAAATCTTATACATGATTTTTAATGATTATGTAGTTCCCCACTATGATTTTTCTTTCTTACACTATTCATTTTGATTTTCTTTATTGGATGGAACCCAAATGTTCCATCTTAATACTAATTAAAATGAACAGGGAAATAATTTTTGTTATAAGAACCCAATTTTTATGGAATATTGAATGAAAAAATTCATTGTTATTCCCAAATTACATTCCCATGACTTATATCATGTGTAATTTATAAAAAAATGAGGGAACAAAAATCAATTGAGTCCCTTATAAGGATATTTATAAAGACCTTATTTTTCTTACAAGACTTTTACAAAATTATAAAGGTAAACATCTTAAATTAATTACAAAACAAGGATCAAATGCTTAGTGTCTTGATAATTTAAGATGATATATAAAATTAACATATTAAAACCTTATAATTACTTAATTCATTATTATATATATTTTTAGTTAACCTCATGTACTCTTTAGTATAGGTAGTCACCTATGGATATACATCAAAGAAAGGGGTGAGCTAAAATCCCAGTAAGTGGATAGATAAGAACACCAATCAATATAACATGGGTGAGAATAATAATTATCATCATAACAAAAGTATGGTGTCATCATCATAATAATGATAGGAATACTTATATAAAGTAATTTAATGTGGCAATGCATAAAATAATCATCATTTTTAATGGTCAAATAGAACACATATTTTTCAACAAATATAGAGTCATGTTCACAAATAACATATTAAGATAATTATAACATAATAATTGTGAACAATTATAGCATCATGTTAAAAAATATTTCACATTATACATGAGATACATCACATTACCTAATTAATTGGATCACTATGTAATTCTAGGTGCACCCATCACATAATGACATTTATATAATCATGTATTGCACATAGAATGTATATCAACATTAGTCATAAACTAACCCATGGGAATAAATGGGTTTCATTTCATAGATCAAACATTTAGAATAAAACATGGGGGTTCCCAAATGAAAAATTGAAAACCATATTTTTTATAAGGTTCATCATTGTTTAGAAAAGACGAAACAACTCAACGGGATCCAATATTTTTTTTGGAAAGAAGAGTTATGATGTAAAATCATTTTATTTTTCATTAAAATAGATTTGAAACATGTATATACCATAAAATAAAATGGTAGAACAAATAAATTATATTATGGAACATTTATGTAAACATCAACAAGGAAATTTGTAATAAAGGATTGATTACCCAAAGAAAAGGAGTTGGGTCTAAGAATCTCCTAACGTTATGTATGAATGATTTCATCACATTAATATCCATGAAAAAAAATTAGATTCAATAATTACTAAATCCATAACCTATCTTACATTTAATGGTATAATTATAATTTATTAAGTTTTAATGGAAATTTTATTGAGCTAGAGAGTTCCATTTCTTCATTCAAGAGTGTTCATTTTCATGGTTTTAATGATAGTCACACTTATATATATGTATAGAAGATCATGTAAAAAAAGAATAGTTATCTAGAAATGAAAATAAATGTTATTAATGAATTTTAAAAAGTCCAAATAGTCTTATATATCATTTTTTCAGATATGTGGATGATTTAATAGATAAAACATTAATTATTATCATTCAGAATAATTTGGCGGTTTTTTGATCACCGTGAACTTGTTTTGTTTTCTTATTTTGTAATAAATATATGTTAGTTCCAAAACATAAATAAGTTTTGAAAATAAATTTTAAAATATTTTACAAATTTTATCATGTTTTTATGACTATCCTTAAATTATTTAATGAAAAATTAAAACTTTTCATCTTCAAAGGTGATAAATCAACACCTCATATATGATGTTTTTATTTTTAGAATAAAAGAGAAAAGAGAAAAGGTTTGATGAGGGATTATTCCTTTATAATAATAACATTCTAGTATGTATATGATATTGTAGTTATCATGACACTTGGATAAGGGTATTTAATGAGATAATATGAAAATAAAATAAATTGAAAAGAAAATAAAATAAAACGAAAGATGATTTTAACTCTTAAACTTTTTCTCCTTGAGAACATCCTTAGAGAAATTGGATTTGGTATTTTCTTGAGAAAAATTTATCTTGGTTGTTGGTAAGATAATTTTGAATATAATTTGGAATAATTTAGAAAATATTCTATGCTTTGAAGGTATGAGGAAAAGTGGTGATGTGGGGTGGTATTTATAGGGGAGCTGGGGGTGGTTTGTGATTATTTTATTAATTATTTTATTTTTTTGGCACAAGAATATCAATATTTTTATCCTTGTAAATAAATATATTAAATAATTATGTATAGGTATATATTAATGGTATTAAATCATTCATATATTATCTAAGAATCAATAATTCATGTATTTGTTAAATACCTTTAATTATAGTATTTCACTATTCAACAAAAATTAAACTATTTCAGAAAAATCCAAAACAATTTACCCTAAAAATTTCTCAAAGTGTAAAATTCCAAAATTATTAATATTATATGAAAATAATTATCTATATATGATAAATTTAATTTCTAATTGAAATAATTATATATAAGAGAAATATTGATTTTAAAATTGACACCTTGAAAATATAATCAAGATCTAATGAAAGTATCTTATAAGTATGATACAGAAAAATATTAATATATGAATATATTTTATGAATTTAAATTTTATTTAAATTCATTATATTAACAATAAAATATTAAATAATCTGTTACATTTTTCAAAAATACCAAAACTTAATTTTTCATTTTTAAAACATTTATTTACTTATACTATTATATAATTATATCATATAATCAATCATAAGATGCCTAATTTTTTATACATTCATATGTGAGGTTACTAATATATTCTTTGGATTAATATTCCAAATTTTCATGATAATATCTCAAGGGTCAAGTTAAAATTCCATCGGTATTGGTTTCTTATTTTATATGAATATCACTAATTTATTTTTTTAATTTAGAGAATATTGTTTTTTATTTGTACCACTATTATATGTAGTGGTTTTATACCATATAACATAATTATAAGAAGATAATATTTTCATTAATACAATAATGGGTAGTTTCATTCTTCTCCCCTTTTGAAATTTCACCCAAGAAATTTCGTTTTACATAAAATGGTGAGGGTATTTCACCTTTATTGCTTCCTCCAATTTAAAATTCACATCTTCATACTTGTGGTTCCTCCAAAACACATAGAAAAGGTGGGTTTTCAAGTTGTATAGAGCCTTATTTCTAATGTCTAAAATATTTACTGACTGATTGTCATAAGATAGATCATCTTCCAGCTGTACTGCCTCATAGTTCACTTCATGTGAGTGATATGGTATATACTTTCTCAAGAAGGATACATGGATAACCTCTTGAAATTGTTCCATACTTGGTGGATGTTCATAATGATGGTCCACCACTCATATAGGATCAATAATCTCAAAGATTCTAATGTACCTTTCTTTATTCTTACCCTTTATTCCAATGTGCATGAATCTATTACATGCTGATATTCAAAGTAAGAAATTATCCCCAATGTCAATCACCAAGCCTCATTTAGAATTTTTGGAATAATTATTTTACTAACTCTAAGTGGATTGTATTTGTTTTTGGATGGATTTAATTTCTCTAGAATCTCTTACAAAAGATTAGGCCCAAGTAGAATTCATTCTCCAACTCCATCACAAAAGGTTATAGTTATATATCGCTTTCCATATAAATCTATATATGGTTCCATATGAATAATAGAGTGGAATATATTTTTGAATGGGAACATAACCAATGGGAGATGTGGGTCCCATCCTTGGTTTAATTCCATTAAACATTATCTTAGTATATCTTCAAACATCTAAATATTGTTTTTATATTGTCAATATGTTTGGGAGTGACATGCCTTGCTAAAATTTAATTCAGTACTCAAAGAATGTTGAATACTTCTAAATAATATAGATTCTAACCTTTAATCATTATAAGATATGATCGAATGTGGAATCCCATACCGTCTCACCATTTCATTCATATATATCATGGTAATTTTTTCGAGCAATAGATCTTTCCATATAGTAATAAAGTGGAAATTCATGGTGATTCGGTGTACCAAAACAAATACCACATCATTTCCTTTTGTTGTATTTGGGATACTGGTGATGAATTATTTGGTGACATTCTAAATTACCATGTGTTTATTGGAAATGGTTGCATCATCCCTTTGGAATTTTTTCACTCAAATTTAACTTCATCACTTTTCAAACATGTTGATATATACTCAAAAATCTCATTCGTTATGTTTTCTATCCTGAAGTGGTCTTAAAGATCATGGTATATCTTGGTACTTCCAGGATGGATAGAAAATATTGAACTACATGCATTATCAAATGAAACCTTCTTTATGACATGTGGTTAAGGCACCAAAAGCCTTATTCCTAACTAAATCACACCATCATCATCGATATATAAGTCTTTTATATTCCCTTAATTTACTACATCCCCCTTCTTTTGAAGCTCAAGATCATGATTTTTTCCATCTTAATATTCTGTTTGAAATATGATTCAAAAATCATTTTGTAAATATATAATGTTTTCCATGTAGTTATGATTTCAAAATCTATACATTTATAATCCAAAAAATAGGTTCTTTCTTAATTTACATCATTAATAGAGTAGTAGGTTCTTTTCTACTAAGATCATCAACTACAATGTTTTCCTTCCCTGGATTATAGTGAATAGAGAAATCATAGTAATTGATTAGCTCTTACCATATCCATTAATGTTTTTTGAGATTTTTTTGTGAATATATACATTAGGATATTCTGATCGGTATATATGTCACACTTATCACCATAGTGATACTATCACTAGGTATTTAGTGATAATATCATAGATTCTATTTTCAGATTATGTTCCAGGTAGTTATGTTCATGGATCATAAATTGTTGTGAGGAATAATCTCAAACTGTATCATTTTACATGAGTAAAAAACCAATGAATTTAATTAAAGAATCTTCATATATCACAAAAATTTCTCCACCGATTGTCAATGTGAGTGTAAGTTCAATGATTATCAACTTCATTAGATCCTTGAATCTTTCCTTTAATTCTTCCATCTATACTATATATATCCATTTCTAAGTTAACTTAGTTAGTAAGACAGATAATCATGAGAAATGTATCACAATATTTCGGTATTTCTCTAATTATCAAATAAAATTATGAATTTTTATGACACTAGTGGGTGCGGGCTATTCTTGAATTGACTTTATTTTTGTAGGGTCCATATAAATTCCCCCACTTTTTATCATGTGTCCAAAGAATTTAACTTTCTACATCTGGGAAGTCAAACTTGCTGAACTTGGTGTACAATTTCTCTTTCTATAATGTCTCTAGAAAATCCTCATATGTTCTCTATGTTCCAATATTCTCTTGAGTTGGTGATAATATATCATATAAACACAAAAATATTTTTCAAGGTAATTCTTAATGACTCTATTAATGAAATCAATGAAGATGGAATGGGAATTAGAAAGTCTATAGGGAATCATTAGAAATTCATAGTTCTCATACCTTCTACAGAATTCATCCTTATGAATATCATTATTCTTTACCTTTAATTGATGATATAGAAACTGAATATCCTCTTTCGATAAGTATTTAACAACTCGTATTTGATCATATAAGTCAATAATACGTAGAATATGACACTTGTTCTTTATTGTGATCTTGTAGTGTTTCTAATAATTAACACATAGATGCATTGATCCATCATTTTTCTTAACAAAGATAACTGACATACCCTAAGGTGATGCACTAGGGCACATGAACCTTTTTAACAAGTGAAACAATAGATGCTGATTTAATGCCTACATTTTGATAGGGACTGTCCTATAGGGTTATTTCAATATTGGAGTGGATCTAGGTATGAGTTCTATTGAGAACTATACCTCCTGATCCGGGGTATGTCTAGGTAACTCTTCGAAAATTATATCACAGGATTCCCTCACAGTG
Source organism: Viscum album (assembly GCA_963277665.1). Classification (NCBI taxonomy): domain Eukaryota; kingdom Viridiplantae; phylum Streptophyta; class Magnoliopsida; order Santalales; family Viscaceae; genus Viscum; species Viscum album. Next base: position 1,507,961,622 of record OY728157.1, on the reverse strand, counting down.
ATCATTTTCTTCAGTTTGATACATTCATTTTTTCCAACCATTTGAGTGAGGTATGATTAATTATATAGAATCAAAACCCACACTATTGAAGGATTTCCAAATGTAGATTCATGATCTTTCTTTAATTTTAAGATGATCATGGTATGGATTTTAATTTCAACATATATTTCATTTTCCCGATAGTTAATGTGTGATCTATATAATGAGAGAGAATCCATCAATAGAAAAACATCAAATTCCTTTAAGGGAAGTACAATGATATTTTTTTGGATGAATCACCCAACATACACCAAAATAATAGGAGTCCAACTCTTGGGTTTTAATGGTTGCACCACCAGGTGTGTTTATAGATTTATCTAATTCAATGTTTGAAGTATTTGATTCAATAAGTACTAGAAAAATTTCATGATATAATGAAATGTGTAGAACCATAATAAAATTATACCTTTCCCGTTGTTGATCTAATTGGAAGTGTACCCAGTATGAATTTTCTTCCTTTCTCCACTTCAGTAGTAGTAATGGAATAATACTTTCCTTGATCTTTATTGATTTTGGGATATTGATTCTTATTACCCTTGAAAACTCAAGGTTCAGTGCCTTAAATTTATTACTTCCCTTTCTCCCATCATTTGAAGCATCAAAGAAGGCGTGGTTCTCTCCTTTCATCCATAATAGTGGTTGACTTATTTATGTCTTTATGAAAATCATATGATTGGTGGCCTTCTCTCCCACAGTCATATAATTTACCTATCCCTTTGTGGCAATTACCATGACGTTTCTTCCTATATCCTTGACATGTGAGTGGAAGATATTTATTTCTACCATTTTCATTATATCCACCAACTCGAGACTCCATATTTTGTTTCTCATTTTCATATCCATGGTATTATTCTTGAGTTAATAGGAATTGTACCATGTATTCCCATTGTTTATGATATAATAGGATCATATAAAGCTAACCAGGACACCCCATCATATAAGCTAAAATGGACTCACCCATTTTTATCTAGGCCTCCCCAACATATAAGATGTAAAGGGATCACCTGATGTTATATAGGCTGGACCATTTTAAAATATGTCCAAGAACCACAACATGAATAATGTACATAAATAATTATTAATAAAAATAATAAAAACCATCATAATTCATTTATAACCTCATTAAATCATAGAAACCAAATTATTTTCATTTTAATCTCTTTGAACCATGATTAACATTTGATAAATGAAATGGGTTCCATAACAATATCATTAATACATGATTATCCCATGGAAAATAAATGGGCTCTGTGAAAATTTCATTTAAAAAAATCTTGATCTATCTAGATAAATAATAAGGATGGTATCTTGACAAGATATGTAGAATGTAACATAAGTAAAAAATGGGTTTTTACATTGATAAATGGAAATAACATTAAAATATAAATAAAAACATTTTTGTAGAAAATATAATTTTCATTTTGGAAAACAATTTTTATAATATAAAACATTTTAAAAATTCAATTCTTTGAAAATAACTTTGAATAATTAAAAATGAATCCAAAAAAATAATGGAAAAATTTTATTTAGGAAAATAACCTTTTTCCTTTGAATATTTTGAAGACATTTTGACAACAATTTTACAACACATAGTTTGTGAAGAATAAGTGCTTTCGACTGAAAATATGAATTTTAATAAAAAAAATTCTTTTGATCTCTTGGGTACATAAATAGGGTTAAATGATGGGAAAACATTAATTTTCATGACATAACCATAGGATAAGAAAATTTATGACTTTCATGATATAACGATCATAATATTCTATCATTGTATGCATTATCAAATAAATTATGTGAAAAAATGATATTGAAACATAATTTTTTTAGCACATTGGTATTATTGAATCGTATGCACCAAAGAGGAATTAAAATAAATGAGAATTAAAATAACATGAAAATAAGTAAATTAATGATTATAAATGTAAATTGGGGTTTATATACACCTCATAAAAAAAGATAAGTTCATAACCAGACATGATTCGTGGAGAAGGTAAATTGTCACAAAAAGCAATCACTTCATTAACAACATTTAAAATGTAAACCCTAAGAAAGAGAGATAAAAAATGGATATTTAAAAAAAATAAAATTTAAGTATAATAATTATAGCATAAATTCATGGTATTTCTATACACCACTCAACAAAAATATTTTTTCAAATATGGCATATATCTTATAGAAATAAAATTGAGATGAGAAAAACACTTTCCATGAGTCTGAATTATCACGTGAGTCTTTATCTCACCGAATAATAAGATTATGATAATTATTTTTTTTCTTGAATATCATTTTTAGGTTTATTATTAATCTTATACCACTTATTAATATGTTTAATTCAATTAATTAATCGATTAATTTTACGTCATATTATTGACCATATTCATCCAGTGTATCAAAAATGATTTAGGGGGTTGAATATGGTCCATAATTTCATTATTTAAAAATATTAAAAATAATATTCAGAAATAATTATAAGATTAATAAATTAATTACACTTTTTAATCCCATAATGTCTTATTATTATTAAAAATGAACTAATATAACGATCATGGAGATGGTGGCCATTCATACAAATGAGTAAAAGTTACATTTTTCATTGATTATTTTTGTAATCATGTATGTAATATTTCACATTTCCAGACTAATAATATAATATTTCATTATGTATACATATATATATCATTCATGTGATGTGGTAATCAAAAAAATAATTGCATTGCTTTGGGGAGGTGGTAGTCCAATTGTACACAAATGAAGGTATCAATTTTTGTGTGAGTGAAAAGTTAAGAAATAAAATATTATATTATTTTTAAATAATGATAATTAATTAATTAATATAATAATTAGGAAATTTATATCATTTAAATTTATTATATTTTTCTCTATTACCTTCTATGTAACACGTTGGTGAAAATAAATCACATAGCTTCGAGAGGCGGCTGTCTTTCGTACATATGAGCGATATTATTGTTTCCCCTAAAAAAATGAATGTAAAAGGGTAAATATGATATAATAAATCCATAGATATTATTATTTTATACATATATTATATAATACATATATACATAATTATTCATAACCTTTATTTGTGTAAATTTAAACATGAATGACATCTTTTCGTGAGGCTGTACTTCACCGTACAGACAAAGGATGATTTCATAACCTGTTTGATGGAGGTGTTTTTGGTTTTAGCCATTACCCTTAACATAAAAACATGTCAGAATATTTAAGATAAATTTTCTATTATATAATAATGGTATAATAATTATTTACGTGGTGGATAATGAAATAAAACAAAAATTCTTGTTGATGAACATTTACTCTTCTTTGGGTAACTCTTTTTAGTTTCCACCAAATTCTATCCATGGTTCTATTTCTACTAAAAATAAGGATTATAGTGTCAATTGTGGAAACATTATAAGTAATATAGGGAAATTTTTTATGATCCAAATGTCTTGAGTGGTGTGAATATGTTAGGGGAGTGAATTTTTATTTATAAAGGAGGAGGAGTGTAATTGTTTTAAATAGAAAAAAGTATTCACTTTTCAGAGGTCTAAATTAAATCATGTGAAAATTATTGAATAATAATGTAGGGAAGGATAAATTTAGTCTCTAAACACCTCCCATAGAATAAAATAAAATCATTTTATCCTTATTCTTTACATTTACAAAATTGTACTTATTTTGTTTTTACCACGGTAACTAGTTTTATAAGCATTAAAATTATCTATAATGAACAAATTAAATTAATACATACTATAAAATTTATAAACACTGACTAAAAATATAATATATATTGAAATAAAATGTCTCAGGATTTTTGTGAATTAATTTTAATAGAAGCGCATGTAACGTGCAAAAATATTGATTTGAACCTAACCACGCTACAAAAGTTTATACAATTTAATAGTCAATATGTTTACTATAAAAGATAAATTGGTCAATTAATATTCCATATTTATAATTTAATAAAATTTAAAAATATATTTGTTCAAGATAAATTTTTTTAGTTTCATTATTTTAATAAAATATCATTTATTATAAAATCACATTAATGTCACGTTTGACATTTTTTATTTTATTTGAATATAAAAAATTACAATAAAAATATGTAGTTTGGAATATAAATATTTAAAACCACTATAATATGATATAGTCATCAAAAAAATAATGTAATATAATTGTTCATTAAATTTAATTCACTTTTAATATTTTTTGTATAATTTATTTTAGTTAATTTTTAACAAAATAATTACTGCGTTGGAATTTTTATTTCTTTTAAGTAAATATTTTATTTTTAAAAATTATAGTTTCATTATCATGATAAAAAAAAATTATTTATCCTTAAAAATGATATATATAATATAACATTGTTTCTACTTCATTACCCCAATTCATTATATATTTTTAAAGTATGAAGGGTATTTTTTTTCATTTTCATTAATTAAATTATTATATGGGTAATATTTAAAAGAATGTGGAAATATATTTTCTAAATTTGAAATAAATTGGATTAAAAATTCTAAATAAACATATTCCATAGAATTTATATATCATATCAAATCCTTTTCACACTTACCATTCTAGTTTGACAACTAACTAAACTCTTTTTTACCATAATTGATGTAATTAATTTTTACTATTTTCACTAATAATTATTATAAAAAACTAATTTTACATATTTATTAGTATAAATTATTTTTTTTAAAAATATAATCTATATGGGAAAATTCATTTAAATTTTTTGAAGATTTTAATTTAAAATTAATACAGTAAAAGAAATGAGAAAACAAGGTTTTAGAGAGAAAATTCAAAAGTATACAATGTTTTTATATCCATTTATATTAAGAAATTTATAATAATGAAAAAAATTATATTAATAGATTTATAATTGAAAAAATTAAACATTAACAAAAATTTAATATATAATTTAACATTATAAATAAAAATAATAATTTTTTAAATTAAAATCCAATATTCCTCATTATTCATCAAATAATTAATCTTTTTAGAAAAATACCAAAAAAATAGCCTAAGATAATTTTGATATAACAATTTCAAAAATGAATTAATTGTTAGGAATAAATTTTATTGAAGTGAAAAAAATAATTTTTAATATAATTTCTTCCTGAAAAGAAGACAAAACAATATATTTTTTAAAATGTAATGTTTTATGTATAAAATTAGATGTATTTTTATCTCAAGTTCAGAAAAAACATATGATTAATGTTAAAAAATAGATTGAAATATTTAATATATAAATTTACTCATTTTAATCCCAAAAGAGTTATTTGTATAATTTATTGATATAAAACGCACTTGCTTGCAATAATATACTATTTCAGAAAAAGAAATTACTTTGATTTTAAAAAATGGTTCAATTTTAATTATAATTAATTGGACAAAAAATAATATATGTACACAATATTTTAATAATTCCATTAATCATATTAATACACTCCAATCCAATTACCTGGTTTTAATAGTAAAAGATATAATGAGTTGTTTTACTTTAGTGGTTCAGGTTGAATATACAATCTTACATAAAAAATATTGGGGTTGCATGTAACACATGATAATCTGAGTGTTGTGTGTAAGTCAAGAAAAATATCTATGTTACATGTTCTTTATGCTATCACCTTTAATTTTATTCTTTCAAAATCTCTATCTATTACATCTTTCCCACATTATTTGATTTTTTTTAAATTTGAACTTTATCTATTCAATGATTTCTTTTGACATTTGAAAATACTTTTATTGTAAAATAAAATAATAAAATTTCTTAATAATAAATAATCTTAATTACATTGAAAAAAAATTATGAGGGTCATCTAGATTGAAATGTAAATTGGTTTCCAAATATTAGAACAGAACTAGGAATGATGGAAAAACCTAAATAATTATAAACAGTGGTTTTGTTTATTGATAATAAGATAGTAAAGTATCAATTTAATGTTAAGGGACTCAAAACCATTAATCAATTATTGTTTAAAATACCATCCATTCATCAAAATTTCAGTTTTTGAGATAACATTTGTCACAATATCCTTTTCCTAGTGGTGAGGAATTATCATACCATCTAGACTAAGAGAATATAGAAATACACTTATTTGATTGTTCTAATTTGATCCTTTAATAAATTTCCATAATAATACCTTCATTTTCTCCTAACTATGTGTATTAAAGATTAAATTTTCTTTATTTAATCACAAAACAATCTTTAAAAGGAATATATAATCCAAAAATTTATAACAATATACTCCTATTGTCTTAAAACATTATCCAAAAAATCGTTATCACATGGTAAGATAATTCAAAAAATGAGTAAACTGTGATATTCTACATTAGTATTCAGAATTATATATTAATACCCAATGTTCATAAAAAATAATTCCACAACTCTATATACCAAATAACAATAAATTTCTATAGTGTTTTAACATCAATGTTTATAACATGATTATCTATATGATAAAATATGTGTTCTTAATATACAAAACCATATATTCCCTATAGGTTATCAGTAAATTAAATATCATTTCTAGAAAAGTTCAATACATAATTCATACTAAATAAAATATTTAAATAAAACATCAACCTACTAAAATTTATCAAAAAAATGTTATTAATAACTTTAATAATGTTACTACTTAAAACCTAAAAAGGGGTTTTAAGACATTACTCTTATGACTATCCTTAAGATTATAGACCTTTGAAGTTATCCATAACTCCTTAGATAACCCCACATGAAAATATCATAATACCTAGAGTTATCTAACCTTTCCTTTGATATCTACTATAATAGATGAGAACGAGCACTCCGAAATTTAGTGCTAAAATTGTATGAATTACATTTCTAGGTTTGATGATGATAATTATTACCCAATTTTTTCCATCCAAACCATAGAAAACAAAAACAAAGTATTGGTTAACTTACAATGTCATAGACCATGTAGGTTTAAGTTTATAGAGATTTGTGAAAAACTATCGCAAAAAAATCACATGGATTTAAATGATAATTTATACCACATAACTTAGGTTTTCTTTTCAAAAATTAGACATCATAATAATTAATTTAATATTAATTATGCATATTAGTCATTAAAAATCATTCTTTGTATCCTCTGGGAAAGGAAACAAAAGAAGTGTGAGCTCAAATGATCTGTAAGGGTAAACATAAGCATTATAAATTGAATTCTACAAATTGAAATAATAAGTGAATAAGGATAAATTATATAATAAGAATTCATAAGATAAATATAAAATAACATATACCAATCAATACATGGATCATCAAATATGAAAACATATAAAATGAAAGTGTATTTAGAAAAATGATCAGGATCCATGGGTTAGAAATCTTGATCATGATAAACATTATAATCCCATAATAAGTAATTAAAACCATTTAATTTAACTAGGATAATCATATTCAAAAAACCCTTTAAAAACCCATTTTAATTTTTATAACCCTTAAAAAACTTTCAATATAATAATTTACTAGTTTATTAGAGCGTTATCTGAGTTCACACATCATTTATGATATATTGTGATCACCCAGGACTATTTGGGACTCCCCATATTATAAGATGTAATGGGTTCACCCTTTTTTATCTAGTTCACCCCATAAAAGAGATATAAAGGGAAACCTAGACACCAGCCGAGATACCCCATCATATAAGACATCCATGGACAACAACATGAATAATGTACACATATATTTAGTCATAAAACTAATAGAAATAATCAAAGTTATATAATAATATAATTAATCCCTAGAAAATAATTATTATTTAGGTCAATATTTTTTGAAAATTACTAACCTAGGGAAAATAAATAGGTTTCATAAAAATATATTTTAAACATGAATAACCTATTAAAAAGAATAGGATTCCATAAAACTATCTTTTTAAAAATCATAATAAATCAATTAAAATAATGAAGAATGTGTGAGTAAAAAATAACCCCAATGGATCCTATATAAATAAAGGTTTTTTGTTATTTATTAATTTATATACCATTAATATATCATTAAAAAAATTCTAGAAAATGGCCCTTTCATGTTGATAAATTCATTTTAAAACATAAAATATATTGAATTTTTTTTTTAAAAAAATAATCATGAAAACATATAAAAGATTATTAAAAAATAATCTAAAATATTACTTTAGTAAAATATCCTTTTGGGTTTGAATACACTTTTTGAACATTTTTGAATATTTTTTTATAACATAAGTTTCACAAAGAAAAAGGGAATTCTATTGGAAATAAGTCTTTCAATAAAAAAATATTTTCAACTATTGAGTAAATAAATAGAGTATAATTAATTGAAACTAATTATTTTCATTAATATTACATTAGGGAATAAAATTCATTAGTTTCTTGAATATTGATCATAATATTTTTTCACTGGAAGCATAATTGTAAAAATTCCCGATAAAGGCTGAGTTTGTCAGATAAAACTTTTACTACTTTTTTATTTTTTAATCATAATAACCATGAAAGGATTTAATTAAATTTATTATAAAACACCATGATAATAAATAAATTTATATAATTACAAATCATAGGGGATTTATATACACATCCTAATAGAAGAATGGTTCTTAACCAGACATAAGTCCCAAAGAAGGGAAATTTTCACAAAATTCCATTATAGATTGGTTACCTTGAAATAGTAAATCCCAAGAATGAGATATCATAAAAATTATATTTACATCCCCATAACATTTAATAATAAAAAAATAATAACATTAATGGTAATCAGATAAACTAAATACCAAAAATTAGTTGTGAATGTGGCATATATCTCACAAATAAAATTAGATCAGAAACACATTTACATTGAGTCTGAATTTCCATGTGTGTCTCTATATACCTAAATTATAATATTATGTTAACTATTTATCTAATTGAGAAACCATTTTAATTTTATTATTACAGTTATTTATCTTATTAACATGTTTTACACAATTATTTTATGAGTTATGTTTATGTCGGATGTTTTGACGATATTTGGCTTCAATGTCAAAAACGACTTAAGTAGAAAACTATGGTTAAAGTGTTATTTATTTAAAAATATCCATAATAAAAATAATTAAAAATATCATATTTATACCAATTTTATAATTTTGAAACCCTTCATTAAACAAGGATATGAAAAATGAACTCAAATTACTATCATAGAGATGGTAATCCATACTTTTGCACGAGTAACATTTCTATTATCTAATTATCATTATAGATGGAATGTATGAAATATTTTACCCTTATAGAATAATAAATTTGTCATAAATAGGCTTATATTTAATTATATATACTTATATATACCATTAATGTGATTTGGTGATGAAAAAAATAATTTCATTGCTTCGAGGATGCAATAGTTCACACATCCACAAATAAAGTTATAACTTTTTTAGTCTGTTAAAAGATAAGAATGAAAATGATGTATTATATGTATAGAATTATAATTATATAAATAATATTATAATTATTTAATTCGTATAATTTATTTTATTTTTTTTAAAACTATTACCTCTCATGCAGCGCACTATGAAAAAACACTTCACATCACTTCGTGATGTGATAGTCCACCTTAAACACGAGAAAAGTTATTGTATCCCCTACCATATGGAGCATAAAAAGGGTATATATAATAAAATTTCTATATAGTTATAATTATGTTATAAATATCTTATATAAACTTTATTTCCATCAATATACTCAACCTTTAAATGTGGTAATGGAAAAAATGACATTGTTCGCAAGGCAGTATCACATTTTACACACAAATGGTGACTTTATAACCCATTTGATTAATTTTTGTTTGGTTTTAGGTCATGAGATTAAAATAAAAACATATAAGTATATTTAATATGTTATGGTTATTATATCATTATTGTATACAAATAATTTAAGGTATGTACAAAAAAATAAAATAAAAATGCTTATTGATGAATATTACCTCTTCTTTTGGTAAAACCATTTCTATTTCACAAAAGGGATTCCATGGTTAGCTTTATACCAAAATTAAGACGTCTAGTATGTGATTAGGGAATTTTAGAAGTGATTTTGGTAGGGTTTGTAATAGAAAATCAGATTTAGACGCGTGAATAAGTGGGGAGAGTGAATGTCGTTTTATTAAGGAAGAGGAGTTACAATCTTGTAAATACAAAAAATTATTCACTATTGAGAGAAATATATCGCATAATGTGGATAAAAAATTAGTAATATATAATGGAAGGGTTTATTACGCCCATATACACCTCCACCACCAAAAAAAACATTTTTAACATTTTTTTAGTTAGTCTGTATGTTTACTTAATTTTAACCTTTTTGTTTTTACCATAATAACTAGTTTTCTATCCTATGTAATTCACCCTTCAATATTTATTTAAAGTGAGACTTAATAGAAAATTTAGACCCCCAAATTTTAAATGTGACATTAAATTTATAAAATTAAAACTCTCTTGTTTTTTGTAATATAATTTTAACAGAAGAAAATGTAACACACAAAAAACATCTTTTACAACAACCACAATAACAATGTTTTTACTATTTAAGGGTCAATATGTCCATTTTGTCACATCACAACTCAAATTCAACTTAAAAGGTGCCACAATTTGATGGTACAAATAGCCTTAAGGGTTCTTCCACGTACACCTGAGGTTTTATACAAGCAGCGAGGGACTAGGGTTTGTCTGTTGGGAGATTATATCCTAAAGTCAGAGTGGAGCACAATGGATACAGAATAATAGACAAATTGAATAATAATATTTAAACATAAAGGAAATATGAACGAGACACAATAATGATTATATCTGTAACCCACCATAGTAGAAGCGTGATATAAAAATACATGCACTAATTACTAATAAAAACAGAAATCTTAATCATATACAAAAGATGATGATGTCAATTTTCTAAAAAACAAGGAAAGCATGTGTAAATAGAATCAGGAAATCTAGAATTATATCATATGAATAAGTAAAAATAGTCTAAAATATATCTAAGTATCTTGAGATCCATACTAATCATCAGATTCCAATATCTAATCCCAATTAATTCAAAAAATCATGCATCCATTAGAGGATTATCTCCCTTATCAAGACTACAAGAATATAGTCTTCCAGGTAACCATCGGCAGCCTAGATAGGGTGTGAGATAAACACAGTAGGAAACCACCAATGGAATCTATAACTATCTAGTACTGGTGTGTATAATGATTATTTGAAATTATAAAAATGAAATTTATTAATAATATCTATAAATTGGTCAGTGTTGGTTCCTAAAGGAGTTCTAGGATGGCACTACCTACATTGGCATATGCCAAAATATATCGAAACAAGTAACCAATGGATGAAATTTCCAATATCAAAATAGCATGGTACTTCATGCGTAATATCATGTAATAGGGTCACTATGCCTAGTATAAGAAAATTTTGGGATACCCTTCCTAGTATCACCTTATAAGGTTTCCATAACTATTATCATAGTAAAGAGACATCGAGACCAGTATTCCATTTCAAGTATCACATTTATATAAGGGACTCCATTCAAATTATCACATTTTTATAAGGGGATCCATGCCCATATCATATTATAGGGACACCATGCATAATATCAAATTTATATATTGGGATCCATAACCATATCACATGTATATATGGGATGACATGCCTGTTCATTATTAATTATCATGGGTATCCATTAACAAAGTAATTAAAAATTTAATTATCATTCAATAGGATTTAAAATACTGAAATTCATCTTAACATAGGGGTAAAACATGATATTCCACTTCATTCATCAACTATCAGTATGATATAATGAGTTATAAGTAATTATAAACAAACTAGTATGGGTTTTGGCTACAACTCCTTAGTGATCATTTATGCATATGTGGGGCACTCTTAAAGGGGTGGATCACTATGAGGTGGATGATCTCAATATGAATTTATTTCTAACAAGTCATTAGGTTATATGAAGGGAAACTGGTTTATGAAACATTCAATTTAGAGGTAACACATGGTGATGTCGGCATGTAGCACATATCAAAAATTATAAAACATCATGATATGAATGAAGAAATACTAGACAACATACCTTATGAATATAGAGGATAAAAGTTTCATTATTGGATTTTAGTTTGTTTCAAACTACATGAAAACTGTAAAATATATTAACACCATAAAAACAGTGAATATGAGCATGCACCATGATAACTCCATCGAGGAGAAAAAATATGAAGAAACATGCAAGATTAATGATTAACATAACATAATTACACCAACATGATTAACATATATGAAATTAGATGGATTGGGAAATAAAACTACTGAATAATCTTAGGACTTCATTGGTTCTCTTATGTTATAGATAAGGGAGGGATGAATAATTTCTAGAAAAAGGTAGGCCTTACCTCCAATATTAACAAATTATTCCGACGAATTACACGACATGTAAATGATATACATGGTAGGTAATGTTTGGAAGCCTCCCCTGAAAAAACACTCTAGATGATGGGAAAGTTCCTTTATAGGCCATTACACATTGTGTAAGGGTTACACGTAGTGTATTACAGTTACATATCACGTATCTAGCATGAATCCATCCTTCAAACTGGTTTTCCTTTTTCTAAAAAGAAGCCTATAATCCCACAACCCCAAATTAAGAGTCTTTTCAAAATAGATAATTTTATAAAAGACTCAACTCGAAATTAAAAGACCCATACATGAAGGAAAAAAGGGTTCAAAAAGACTAACCCTTTTAAATGAAATTTTCCATGAGTTATCTTCTAATGGTGTAAAAATTTATTATGAGAAAACATTGACCACTAATAACATACGTTAGTCTCCCACTCTTATGTCTTCTCTTATACTCGATCATGACTCCATAGAACCCATACCAAAGGGACAAACAAACCTCATAGATCATTCATGATCTGGTAAATGATGAATATTGGAAAATCATTAATATAATAATCAAAATCCATATCAATATCTTCAAAATAAAAAATATGAGATGGGTCAGCATGATAATAGGGATATTATCTAACATGGATGGATTCATGCATGGAATGGTACCTCTATGGTAATAGAAACTTATTGGCTACTGAGCGACTCTCTACAAGAACATAGATGGTCCCACATGACTAAGTAATAGATTCACTTTCATCTATATATATCTATTTAGATGTCTAGGTGATACCTATATAAAACTCAATCCTCATCTTTAATCTCTAGATATCAGTGATCAACATAAGATTTCACTCTAGAATGAGTGATAAACATATTCTTTATAATCATATGAACCTACTTTGAAGACTCTAGTATGATATATTGTCCAAATACAACTACCTAGCCTACCTATAACTAGTATAGGGTTGAATGAAATGTCTTGCACTATAAGGCCTCATTTGGAGGCATCTGAATCAACTTTTTGAAACATATTTCTATAGAAGAACATGAGGAGATTGATATTATTATCCCAAGAAACCCTAAGGTAAATGAAGCTTACTGGAAACATGTCCTCCTATTATTGTATCATCCATTATTATTAGCCATTAGTTTGGGAGTGGAAGGATACACTCATAAGGACATATGTACACAAATATTTCTATATCCCCTTCTAAAAGGTCAATGTAAAATGAGTGTAAATATCTGAAAAGATAGTATGAGGAACCCCATGTAGCTGTATAATCTAATAGACATTAAATCATTCTTTTTAATCCACTGATAAAATAATCCATATAGTATTGAAGTGGGATAATTTCACTTGTTGATCCATAAAAATACAAATTTAGTCTCTACCTTAAGGAAAACATAATATTCAAATAAAAAAATCCACCACAAGATCCTCCCATTTCAATTTTGGGACTGGTAACAGTTGTAGCAATCTAATGGGTCATTGTTGTTCTACCTTCAGCTACTGAAAAATGGAACACTAAGTGATTATACCTTATATCTAATGTTTTATCCTCATCCACCAATATTGTCGGCGCATATCATGATACATATTGGAGGTAGCTGGATGAGACACCAAATGTGAAGCTTGTAACTCATGCATTTTCTCCCCTCTCATGCACATGGGAACCCAGATATGTCCATGTATATATAGGATGTCTTTTTCATCGATAGTACAACTTAGAGGCTCGTCCTCACATGAAATACCGTCTTGTAGGACCAGTACCTCAAGATACCAAACTACCTCATCATCATAGTCTCTATAAGTGAAGAGGAATATAATATTTATGTAGGTATAGACTGTCTATGATGGTCATGAAAATCAATTTTCATATCCTAAAGTAAATCCAAATGCCTCCATTTACTACTATCCTCTTGAACTTCATGTGTCTATGAAAACATTCTCAATGAATCAACAAAAATATTTCTCTTTTCGAGCATATATGCTAACTTGAAGCATATAGAATGTAGATATTCATCCCATAATTACTTTATGACATTCAAGTCACAATGTGAAATGATATATTTAATTTTCATGTGGATTTTATAAACCACGATGGACACAACCCTTAGATAGTGTCTTTAGTAGCTTAATTCGTAGAAAATAGTTTCTAGATTGAGGTTTTCCATAAGGTAGTTTCTGTCATGAATCCTTAAATGGAAATACTGAGGCCCCAATCTTTTTCAATGTCTAATAATAACTTTTTATTATTTAGTCATTCAAACAATGGTTCTCAAAATAAAACAAGACATATATTATTAATAAACCAAAAAAATGTTTACATCTCCAAAGGGTAGAGAACCACAGTTAGCCTAAGAGACTAACAGAAAATCTGTGAAGCGCCATTAGGAGACCTGCTAACACCACGAAGAGGTCGAGCAGGTAGCCCTCATCATTTGGACCAACCATAAAGAATAATGTGATCACTAGGAGAATGGAACAAGTACTAAGAGTAAAAGGAATGAAGAGAACTATCATGGTAATCCAAACCAACTTAGATATGAGAACTATAAACATGTATTTATAAGGGTTTTCCTGACCATTAGAAATACTAGTGATTATTTTATAGCCATTGGAGTTCAAATGAAGTGACCGTTGGAGTCTAAGTTAGGTGATTTTTATTTTTTTATTAAATGGATATAGTTACAACCTTTTAAGATGGTTTCTTGTAAAACTGTAATATAAAATTTACATTGAAGTACTATTTAAAATAAATATTTTTATTCTTTTCGAATTATAAATAGAATATTTTCAATAATAATTATACTAATATATAAATATATATAATTATTTTAGTCCCAATATGTGATATGTATATATATATATAAATATTTATACTAGATTTGAATTATATGAAATTATGAAAAGATTATAATTTTATATTGTGGTTATAAATTATATCAGAAATTATTGTTTTAAAATATTTTAATGACATTATTTGGTAAAAAGTGCACAATTTTAACTACGCAGAAAAATACTTAATCTATTTTATATATTTTCGAAAATGTTATGAGTACATAATTATTAAATTGGATTATAATTTTCATAACATTGTTAACATTTTGAATATATAATAAAACTATTTAAATATATTGATTGAAATGATACATATATAAATGATCTTTTGATAAAAATTATTATTATCTTGAATCATACATATATATGTGTAATATTAACATTTTTATAACGTTTCAAAATTAAAAATGATGATAATTATTATATTGATAATACAATCTCAATTATAAATTTATTTTATAACCATATAATATGAAATATAAAAATATATGTTTTGTAAAGTAATTTAAAAATAATAACTTTTAGTTTTAAAAGTATTGACAAAATAAGTTTAATAGATTATTAATTTTGTTTAACTTTTGAATTTTTAAAAGTTACTGATAATATAATATATGACAATAATAGAGTATTAATATAATAAGAATAAGAATATAATATTAATAATACTATAATACTTATAAAGTAATAAATCAGACAAAAAAATGAATAATCCTGTAAGGGGTTTTAGGGGAGTCCATGACTGAGGGTTTTGTGCCATCAACCTTGGTGATTCAGCGGGCCCTTCATCCGGGGTATCACATTGTCACGGTGGTCTTCAAGGGTGTTTTATTCTTAGGGTTTCACTGGGAGTCTCCAGTCTCGCCGAGTCAGGGTTTGCTGTGGCCATGGATTGAGGTCAATCTTTGATGGAGACTTCGAGTGGAGGTTAAGAAGAGGTCGAGGATGAGGTATCGTGTGGCGCTGATGGGTTCAAAAAGTGGGAGGCGCGACCCTGGAGTGGATTTTAAGTGATGTGGAATGAGTGACGTCGTCCGCATCAGAGGTGGAGTCCGGTCCTAGTGTCGAATCGGGTTAGGGTTTCGAATTTTCCCGAACCAAAATCATGGTATTCTATTTTTCTGCGGGGTAAGGGTATTGATTTTCCAGATCTTGTGCGATCTTTGTTGTTATCTAAATCATTTCTCTACTATATTTTCGTGGTTGACTAAGATGTTTATCTTTGTCTATTTTATATGCATGGTTAACAATCTGTGGCTCTCTTAGTATTGTTTTCATTTGAAATTTGAACATATGCGATTTGCAATTTGTTTTGTTCTGCAACTGTCCATCTCAATAAAATTTTATACCGATTTTTCTATTGTTTAAATTCATTTTATATGGTATATGTCTCTCTCGATGTGATATTATTGGATAAGTGTGTTGAATAAATAAAGTCATCATACAATGTAAGTTGTGAAAATGGCTATCAAGAACCTTACTCCTTTGTGTAAATAAATAATGGTGGGGGAAAGCCTTATTTACTATCTTGTGTGTGTGTTTGAGATAGAATAATTGGATCAACATTTCAACATTTCAAGCAAGGTTTTATTATACTTTGTCTTTCTTCTGAAAACTTGAATATACATATTATATATATTGGTATATAAATTATACACACACCCATATAGTTTTAATCCACCTAGTTTTTAATTCTACCAAGTGATGATTTGTAATGATGTTTTAAGATATATGGGAAATTTTTTTATTTCTCTATACTCTCTATTTTATGGTTCACGTAAGTGTTATTTTAATTTATAATAATTTTCTTTTATACACTTCTGATCATCAAAATTAGTGTTTTAAATATTATATATATTTGTGAAACCAATTTCAGTAAGGGATTATTTTTTTTAAGGGGCCTTTATAAATTGTTTTTATTATATAAAACTGACCATAAAGTTTTTGTATATAATCGGATATATATAGGTTTATTTTATTTTATTTCAAATCCAAGCTAGTTCATGTTTTCAAAATGCTTCCCGTTTGTGTTCAAAATTTTATAATGTTGTAAGGATTTATTTTCAAGTGTTTTTATTTCTACGAACCCAATTATACACTTTTTATATAATCATATACATATATATATATACAGACAAATTTATGTGACTCAAACCAAATCCATTTTATGAATTTTAGAAGATGATTTCCAACCCTTAAAATAATGTTTTTGATGCAAATTATGTTTTGGGTTCAATTAAATATGTACATATTATGGAAAACCCAATATATAGTTATGTCCATATTGAGGTATATACATATATATTTATATGAATTTCAAATCCAATCCTATCTATACTTTCAAAGGCAGGATGTTATGTTCACAATTATTTTTAAGGTTTAAATGAGGAAAGGGTTTTATTTTGAATGGTTCTATTAAACCAAATCCAAATATACACTTTCGTATATTCAGATATACATGGGTAATTAATTACAAAACTATTTATGTTTTTTTAAAAGGTGAATACATATCTTTAAATCATGTGATAATGGTTTATTAAATATTTTTTAAGTATTTATTACTTTTGAGAAATTATTAAACCTAGTTTAATTATGATAACTCATATATAAACTTGGTGTGTAGTTTCCAAAACCCTAATTTCATTTATTTATTATTAAAATTTAATTAATGTATTGATGTAATTAATACTTGGGAGGATTTAATTAATTTCAACCTCTGTTTAAGACGAACCAATAGGTATTTATATTAATATGTATATTCTAATCCATAAAGCATGTCAAACTTATTAATGAACATTTAATGATATTAACCTTGTTATAATTTCATGTTTCAAAGGTACTATATTACTGACCATGTTGTGTTTTATGATTAAAGAGAATATATATTTTGATTTGACCAAAGGATAAAAGAGTGTGTTAAATCACGCGATCATGTTATGCTCACTTAATGTTTTATCAACTGCGGTGATTGTTATTAGTTAAGTCGTGATGTAACCTTATTTCCTAATCACTAACACTTTTATCATCATATTAAATAACATGTGTATTTATTCATGGATTAAGTATTTTAAATTAAATAGTTATCATTTTAAAATCTCATGTGGCAAACCCCTTCTCATCCATTATTTGATGTGACTTAGTAATTGTCGCATGTGCATAGAATGTGTAATAAACCATGTATGCCTAGGATAAAATGTTATCTTTTATATTATGTATTTTTGGATTAAATGGTTCCATATTCCATTTTATTTATAGTTACACTCAATGATGTATGTATGTATCATATCATAATAATGAGATAGAGAATTTAAATATTCATAGTGGTATGGGACACTATTAATTTTAAACTTTTCTGGACATATGAGGAATTTATTGGACTAGTATGTTCTGAGTTGGGGACCGGTAAAAGTAAGTCCACTAAGTTGGGGTCCAGTCACAACAAACCCTCTAGGTTAGAGTCTAGTTACAAAAGATCCTTGGGTTGGAGTCCTGTTACAGAGGCTCTTTGGGATGAAGTCCGGTTACAGAGGCTCTCCAAGTTGGGGTCTGGTTACAGTTAGCTCTTATGTCTTGTCACGAGGCCTTGAAACACAAATTAAAGTCTAGTGTTAAACATTACCTAATTATATGTATGATAATTACTTAACAAAATTGATATTCAAATAGTAGAATATCTATTCTTAAGAGTCAGTACTTATGAATATCAAAAAAGTAAATTCATATGGAATGACATATGTTTATCACTCAGTAATTTAGTATTTGGTGTATGGAATTGAAGTTATTACCTTTACACACAACTCTGATTATTAAGTACTTTTATCTATTTAATTTGTGCTTACATATTCTCAGGTCATACGTGTTAGAATTCCTTTTATTTATTAGTCTAAATAAGCATGCCTATTAACAAATCATGTACCCTTGTAATTATATTTGAATATTTTTAAGTAAGCACTTTTATGATATGTTACATGTGTTAAAACTTTTTTTTATGAAAAATATTTTATGTATATGTTTAAAGAATTATTTCAAAAGTTATAATGGTTTATTTTAAAAACCCTTACTAGGCATTTGTATGCTCACCCTATGTTTTTTATAAATTTTTTTTCAGGTATCATCTTGAACTATAGAAGTAAGATAGAAGTGGCTGGTTTCCCAGAACCTGAACCGAATTCGATCCTCTGTATGAGTCATGATATGTAATTTTTTGGTGCATGTTTTTGTAATAAATTTCACATTACACCCTAAGGAAAAAACTCCTAGTATTCAGGATCTAGGGTGTGAAAGTTGGTATCAGAGTTTTTCTCTTAGTTAACTCTAGAAAACCAGAACTGAACAAAGAAAAATTTACTTAAGAATTACTATGAATGTTTTTTTCTTGGGAAAAAATAATAGTCTTATGTCTCTTAAGAGACATCTGATAAAATTATAAGAATATTGAATACTTGGTTACGTGTTACTAAGAAGTAGTTTCCTTAAATTTTTAGATGGCAGATGTATCACGCCTTCTATCTCTCCCAATGGAGATAGTAGAAACTATAGTATCCAGGTCATGTTCAGGGGACTATGAGACTTTCGAAAACCTATGGTTGTCTTGTAAATAACTCCATCGGGTGTCAAACCACCCAAACATCCTCCAACATTAACAAGAAATCAATCTAGTATACTACCATATTGAAATAACAAAATTTGAAGCATATAAGAAAAGATGGAAGTATCATGAAGCACTTTATCTAGGTGTTACTTTGGATGATAACTACCGAGCTGTAGGTAAATTCTTGGAAGATGCTTTGGATGGTGACCATCGAGTGACCTACCTATTCCATGTCCTGAGTTTTAGTATGTACTAATAACTCTACGTCATCAATATTTTCAAGAATAACGTGATGTGTGGGACTTATAGGGATTTAGTCCACTCTGAACCTTCCAACCTCCACACTTCTCGTGCCTCTTTAGTGAAGGATGACTGCTTTAGGAAAATGTTTGACCCTATCTATTCACATCATGTCTAGGCCAAATAAATCGAGCAGCTATATACTACCTTATGAATACACCTGAGATCATTCACACCCTACCATGGGTGGCGTTCCCGGTAAAGGAACATCAGGAGTGACTTGTTTCTGATGTCATTGTAATTTGTGTACAAATATTTTAGAATTGAGAGGACTCAATTATTTGAAGGGGGGATAATGTGACACCCCAAACCTTTTCAATGGGTTATAATAACTTTTTATTATCTATTCATTCAAAAAATGGTTTTCAAAATAAAACAAGATACATATTATTAATAAACCACTAAAATGTTTACATCTCAAAAGGGTAGACAACCATAGTTAGCCTAATAAACTTATAGAAAATTTGAGAAGCGCCATTGGGAGACCTGATAACACTATGAAGAGGCTAAGCAGGTATCCCTCATTTCTTGGACAGACCATAAAGAGGAATGTGATCTCTAGGAGAATGAAACAAGTACTAAGTGTAAAATCATTGTAGAGAACCATCTTGGTAAACCAAACCACCATAGATATTAGATACCATAAACATATATTTATATGCATTTTCTTGACCATTATAAATACTTGGTACCATTTTATAGCCGTTGGAGTTCAAATGAAGTGACTGTTGGAGTCTTAGTCGGGTGATAGTTAGTGTTTTATTAAATGGATATAATTATAAAATTTTAAGACAGTTTCTTGTAAAATAATAATAGAAAATTTAAATTTAATTATAGTTTAAAATAATATTTTTTATTTTTTTTAAATTATTAATTGAATATTTTAAATATTAATTATACTAATATATAAATATATCTAATTTATTGTTTAGTCCCAAGATTTGATATGTATATATATACATATGTATACTAGATTTGAATTATATGAAATTACGATAAGATTATAATTTTATATTGATGTTATAAATGATATCAGAAATTATGGTTTTAAAATATTTTAACGACATTATTTTGTAAAAAGTGCACAATTTTAACTATACGAACAATTACTTAATCTATTTTATATATTTTCAAAAATGTGTTCTGTACATAATTATTAGATTGGATTAAAAGTTTCATAGCATTGTTAACATTTTGAATATATAATAAAACTATTTTAATAGATTGATTGAAATTTTACATATATGAATGATCTTTTGATAAAAATTATTGTTATCTTGAATCATATAAATATATGTGTATTATAAATTTTTTTCTAAAGTTTCAAAATAAAAAATTATGATAATTATTATATTGATAATACATTCTCAATTACAAATTTAATTTATAATAATATAATATGAAATTTAAAAATATATGTTTTGTGAAGGAATTTAATAATAATAACTTTTACTTTTTAAAAGTATTTTTAAAATAATTTTAATAGATTATTAAATTTTTTAACTGTTTACGTCTTAAAAGTTATTAATAATATGATATATGATAATAATATAGTAGGAATATAATAATAATAATATAATATTAAAAATATTATAATAGTAATAAAGTAAAAAATCTGATAAAAAATGACGAATCACGTAATGGGTTTCAGGGGAGTCTGTGACTGAGGGTTTTACGCCGTCGACCTTGGTGTTTTAGCGAGCTATTTATCCAGGGTATCACTTTGTCGCAGTGGTCTTCAAGGGTGTGCCATGCATAGGGTTTAACTGGGAGCCTCCAGTTGTGCCGATTCGTGGTTTGTCGCAGACATGGCTTCTGGTCGATCATCGATGGCAGCTTCAAGTGGAGGGTAAGAGGCGGCCAAGGTTGAGGTATCGTGTGGCGCCGATGAGTTCAAATAGATGGAGGCATGTGTAACATACCAAGTAATTAAAGAATAATATATTTTCATATCTATGTCTATTTATGAATTAGATAGTGTTTTAGAGGCTTAAAATGAGAATAAATCCAATCTTAGGCATATAATACTCTAATATTTTTTAAAGATTGTTTTACCACCTTTTGATGAAGAACCTTTTTAAAAAATACCTTTTGTCAATTTTATATGTTATATTTGAAAAAATAAAATCCATATTTAGAATTGGGACATCAAAATGTACTTTGCGTAATTTATTGGTATTTTTCCGATAAAGTCCATTTTTAATGAATAGTGAAAAATGTTGCATTTTAATTCAAAGACTCATTTTTAATCTAATTTATTTATATGGTTAGATTATCTTTTTAATTGGTTTCAAAGTGTAATTAGAATATATTTTTAATATTTAATCCAATGGTGGTCATTAGAATTAATTTCACTTTGAAAATGGACATAAACAAGTATCAATCTTTTGATAGATATTGTTTCTTAAAAACAAGTTATTTGTTTTGACAACAGGAATTAACTATATATTTTATTTATGAAACTTCTATGTTCTGAATTTGGTAAAATGGATATAATTTTTGAATTTGGAATATCAAATATAGCTTATGGTGAATTTTTGGTATTTTTCTGAAAAACATCAATTTTTTATGAATAGTGAAACCACTAAGCGGTAGTTAAAAAACAGATTTTTCGTTTAAATGAAATTTTACCACTCCTGTGATCTGAATTTCCAAAATCCGACATACATGGTTGTCATTAGTAAGTAAAATGTGTTTCAATGGGATGAAAATTATTTTTGGTGAATAGTAACTTTTGACTCTTATTAACCGCGATTATTGGTAATTAATGTAATTTAAGGTAAAAATAATGTTGTAATAATATGAAATTACCTTTAAACTTTCCCTACCCTTATTGGATGAGTCATGGACGTCCTTTAAAATCCATGGGTCAATTTGGGAACCCCATGGAGCCACTTGGGTATAATAATGACATTAATAACTTTTTATTTAAAGTAAAAATAAAAATGTCACAAACATGTATTGTTTTACTAAAAAAAAATTTACATGGGGTTATATAAGTTATCTTTTGGACTATAAAAATTCATTAGAAATCTAACAAAAATTCCCTACATCATGGTATTTTTTTATAATTTTTAGACATTAAATAAATAAATATATTTATGACACCATGATGATGCAGTGATTACCTCATTAATGAGCGATTTAAATAAAATGAAAAGATAAGGTAAAATCTAAGACATAAACTTGTAAAAAACCTATTTGATGGGTGCATTTAAAACCATTATCACCTTATCCTCAAAATATATCATTGTGGGACCTTTAAAATATGAAAATCATTTTATAATAAAGTAACATTTCAAGACATTACAAAAATGACCCTCCTCCCACTTATAAAAGGCCCCCACATCTACCCCCTTACCCACACCTCTAAAGCCCTTGGATCGTCCAAAATTTGCTCATATTATCTCTCCACACCCTTATCTTACTCATAGAATCCTCACTTTGGGTATAAGTCTTCCCAAGGAAGCCTTTGGCTCAAATCAAAAAGATTTACCCGATTTAGAGGTAACGTCTTCTCTTGAGTTTCTTCATTTTATTTTACTTCTTCACTCACCACTATCTTTTTATTATTTGATTCCATAAAAAAACTATTATCCTCAATATACTAGGATGATTTTATGAGATGGATTTTACTTACACTTACACACACCTCCATCTAATGGTTAAAGAACACACTGTTTCTATGGGTGGCGAATTACTGCCTCACGAAACGATGATTGTTCAATATTTTTTTAACACCTTTAATTATGGCCATTATGATGGAAATATAGTTATATATGATATATATTATATTTATGTCCTCTCTATGCTTCTTTATTTTATATTTAAAACATACCTTTATGATTTTCATGTTGTGAAAATGCGATAATTTCATATGAGGTAGTGTGGACTACCGCCCCCTCAAGTGATGTGACTCGTTCATGCAAACATGGAATTTATAAATAATGTTATTAATGAACTTATGTTACCTATATAACATAGATATTATACTATAATTATAATATATATATATATATGTCTCATTTAGTTTTAATTCCTTTAATATGACAAAGAAATGAAAGTAGCGTTCATGCATACGTACGACCTACCATCTCCATGAACAATGAATTTGATTTTTTTTATCTCAAAATGTTATGGAATAGTAAAAAATGAATATACACTGGATATATACGATATTTAAAATTTTAATACCATTCTGGAGATGATGTACTTATAACTACATGGGAAATTCTTTTCAAACAAGTTCATTTTAACTCATGTACCGAACATCGACAAAACTTATGATGTGAACTCACATAATTAACTAATTATTATATCATGATAATAAGTGATATGAATTGAATAATAAAATTTAAAGGAAGTTCTTAATAAATTATAAATTGATTTAAGTTTATTATTCAGGAATATAAAGAACAAACGAGAACAAGTCGGACCTGAGGTAAGAGAATTCGTCTCAACCTCCTTTCGTTGAGGCATACTTCAATTTATATACGACCTTATTTTATTAGTTGTATAATAAAACCTTTTACATTTTAATTTCATTTAAAAGTAATATTTTTACATGAAGCATTTTACTAAATGACAAAAGTAATGTTTTTGTCTTACGTATGCAGTGACAATGACTTCTCTGCCGCCGTGACCATTATTTGAGTTTCGGATTCCTCTATAAGACATAACGTTTTTTTAAATTAAAAATAAATACCATGTTTTACATTTCTTTTATTTTGGTACTGAAAATGGTTTTGATAATGTTTTGATTATATCAATGTGTTGTATTGATATCTTGTGATTGAAATGTGGAAATGTTATGTTTCCTTTATGTATGTTTTATGTGATACGATTATGTTATGGTTCTTGGGCATTGTTTATGAAGTTGGGTGGTTCCATGATAAAATAAGGAGGGTAAGCCTGAGATAGCTCTCCAATGCATTGGGTAATGAGAAGGAGTTAAACACTGAGGTTTCTTTGAAGAGATTTAGGGAATATACTATGAAGGTTATTCCAAACATAACCATGAGGGTTACTCCCTATGTAAGAATGTAATGAATGCCTCAAGTTACCTACATGTCTTATGATTACTATGAGTTATTCAAAAATAATATGATTTCATGAGGTATGTCAAAGTACTTATGTTTTATGAGTAAATTCTGATTTCATTGATTCTTATGTATACATGGACTAATGTTTTCTTTCCGTATTTTTATATCCCTTACTGAGATTTTTATGCTGATCCCAAGTTTTTGAAATCTTTTTCACAGGTCAAGGGAATGGTACATGATGTGATGATAATGTCAAGGAAGTGTCAAGAAAGAAACCATGTTTTATATTAAATATGTTTCCTTTGGTGGAAAAATGAATACTTTCTTTGATGTAACCACCCTGTTTAAATGTGGAATGTAATGCATGATTTATGATCTAATTCTCTAAAACATTAAACCTGAAAATATCCTCTATGTGAATTCTTGAAATAACCCAATATTAAGTAATGTTTAAGACTGGGGCCTTATAGTTGGTATCAGAGGTCTTTTTAGATAACTTTAGGAGTTATAATTCTATTAAATGATTATCCAAAACTATATTTTTTGAAATGATATAGAATTTTATGATTACCATTTTGCTTCATCTATGATATGTTTTTTCAGAATGGTTTTCCATAGAGGAAATAGGGAAGCAGTTTTAGGAAGGCATACAGAAGGAAATGACCATCCAAATTAGCATCCTGAGATGGTCGGAATTGGAACTGAACAATTTGTTGCAGTAATGGTGCAGCTGACTCAAGCGATAAATGGTGGTGGTATCCATGCACGAGATCAGCCAGATCAACCGTAGAGGAACATGTCCGTGGTGGAACATTTCATGAGGCAAAATCCCCCTTCATTTTGAGGAACATCTGACCCTGTGATAGCTGAAGGGTTGATTAAAGAACTGGAGAAGATTTTTGATGTCATGGGTTGTTCAGATAATCAAAAGGTTAGTCTTGTTGTTTTCCATTTGGAGGGTGAAGCAGATCAGTGGTGGTCAATGGTTAAAAATATCAGGGACACTGATGAGATTGATACTCTTGACTGGGATGAATTCAAAGGTATGTTTCTTGAGAAATATTTTCCTACGCTGTTCGACTTGGGATAGAAAAACAATTCTTCGAATCGAGGAAAGAGGATGACTCAGTGGCTGCTCATGAAGAAACGTTCACTCGATTGGAAAGGTATGCTCCAAATTTTATCTAAGACCTTGATAGTAAAATCAATCATTTTTACTTAGGATTAAAGCCAAAATATCGAATGGAATTAGCTTATCATGAGTTCAGAAGTTATGAAAATCATGTTCGATGTGCTGAGAAGGTGGAAATAAAGTTTTTCGACGATCAAGTGTTCTATAAAAACTTATAGAAGAAGAGACTGAGGTGGTAGGAGAAAGGGAATAATCCTTCAAAAAGGTTTGATGGTAAGAAAAATATGTTTGCAGTTTGTGATAAATGTGGTAAAAGGATGCTGGGGAATGTCTTTTGAATTATGGAAATTGCTTTTGATGTGGTAATATGGGACATAAGGCTCGTTATTGCACTAGAAAAGATCAGGTTAATGGTAAGACCAAATTTGATTTACAGTTAGTGAAATGTTTCAAGTGTAATGAGATGAGTCATTATGAAAACAAGTGTTCAACAAAGAGCTCGAATGATGGGAAGCATTCAGACTACCGGCAGAAAGGTGTGGTGAAATCTTTTGCAACTACTTCAGTAGATGTTGGGCCATCAAATAAAGTGGTATCATGCACTTCATTTTCTTTCAGATTATTCCAATGTGTTTTTTGAATCGGGGTCTACACATTATTTCATCTCTAAAAAATTTTCTAGTAAATTAGGAATTCCATCTCAAGAAATGACTCTTGAACTTGTGGTAAAAACACCTGAGGGAAATGTTGAGGCAAAAAGAATTTATAATAATCTTCCCATCCTTATCTGTGGAAAGAACCTACTTGAAAAACTTATTGTTTTACCTCTACTAGAGTTTGATGTTATCTTGGGTATAAATTGGATCTCTATTTACCATGCTAAGATTTACTGTAGAGCTAATGAAGTTTCTTTTCAGAAAGACTTTTAGTTTGTGTAAGAGAATATACCATTACTGTTGATAACATATCAAGAGGCTGATAAACATGTAAAATATGGAAATGAATCTTACCTTGCACATATTTTTGAAAACAAAGGAACCGTTCAGATTAATGATGTGCTAGTGGTAAATGAGTATCCTGATGTTTTTTCTGATGAGTTTCCTAGAATAATACTAGTTTGGGAAGTTGAATTTACTATTGACTTAGTTCCGGATGCTAAGAAAATTTCAAAACTCACTTATCTAATGGATCAAATTGAACTTTTAGGGTTAAAGGAGAAATTGCAAGATTTATTAGAGAAAGGTTTCATTTGACCTAGAACATCACCATGGGGTGCTCCTGTCCTATTTGTTAAAAAGAAAGATGGTTCAATGAGACTTTGAATTGATTATAGAACCTTGAATAACATCACTGTTAAGAAAAACTATCCTTTTCCTCATATTGATGATTTGTTTGATCATCTTTAGTGAGCTCAATATTTTTCAAATATTGACTTGAGATCGGGGT
Source organism: Viscum album (assembly GCA_963277665.1). Classification (NCBI taxonomy): domain Eukaryota; kingdom Viridiplantae; phylum Streptophyta; class Magnoliopsida; order Santalales; family Viscaceae; genus Viscum; species Viscum album. The sequence goes on along the minus strand of OY728157.1, from coordinate 1,507,933,814 downwards.
ACCATCAGTTGAAGTTAAAGAAAGTAGACATTCCGAACACCGCGTTTCATACAAGATATGGCCATTATGAATTTGTAGTTATGCCTTTTGGGTTGACCAATGCACCTGCTGTATTCATGGAGCTTATGAATAGAGTTTTCCATGAGTTATTGGATAAGTTTTTGGTTGTTTTCATTGATTATATATTTTTGTTTTCTAAAAGTAAATAGGAGCATGAAAGTAATTTGAGGGTTATTTTGAAAACATTAAAAAAAAGAAATTTTATGGGAAATTCAGAAAGTGTGGGTTTTGGTTGCAACAAATTTCATTCCTTGGTCACATTGTTTCTAAAGATGGAATAACTGTTGATCCTGCAAAAACAACGGTTGTTGAATAATGGACAAGACCCACAAATGTAACCGAGATTCCTAGTTTTCTTGGTTTGGAAGGCTATTACTGAAGGTTTGCTAAAAAAATTTCACGATTGTCCAGTGCATTGACTAAGATAACTCAGAAGGGTGTTACTTTTATCTGGACAAAAGAATGTAATTATTGTTTTCAAGAATTGAAAGTAAGATTGGTGAATGCACCAGTATTGGCACTACCTTCCAGGAATGGTGAGTTCGTTATCTACAGTGATTCTTCATTGAAAGGAATTGGTTGAATCCTAATGCAGAATCATCACGTATTAGTGAAATATTCTCTATCAGATAGAATTAAGAAAGCACAGAAGCAAGACAGTGAGTTGCAGAAAAAGGTAGAGGTCATTCAGAAGGGTATGTTACATGAATTCAACATCGATAATGATTGTGTTTTTAGATATGGGAAGAGATTGTGTGTGACTTGTGATTCAAAGTTGAAGAGAGTGTTGTTATGTGAAGTTCACAGTTCTCTATTTTCAGTTCATCCGGGTAGTACTATGATTTATAGAGATCTTCCAATGTATTACTGATGGGATGGAATGAAAAGAGATATTACTGATTTTACTATGAAGAGTTTGAATTGTCAACAGGTTAAAGAAGAGTATAAATTACTGAAAGGGATGATTCATCCTTTACCAGTGCCAAAGTGGAAATGGGAGAATATATCCATGGACTTCATTGTGGTATTACTGAAGACATCTCGAGGTAATAATGCAATCTGGGTTATTATTGATCATTTGACTAAATCTGATCATTTCCTTGCTATAGGAGATACTTTTTCCTTAGATCAACTTTATCGATGGTATCTTAAAGAGATAGTTAGGTTACATGGAGTCCCCCTCTGCATTATATCTTATCTTGATCCCAGGTTCACTGATAAATTTTGGAAAGTCCTTTAGAAGTCATTGGGTACTGAATTAAATTTTAGTACAACTTCTCATCCTCAATCTGATTGGTAGTCAGAACAAAAAATTCAGACTTTAGAAGATATGCTACGTGATTGTTCAATGGATAATCAAGGAAGTTGTGTAACACCCCGACCCTAGTTAACAAGAGTTGGTGAATTATCACATAACATTGGAATGATCACAAAAGATCAAGTCTCGAAAGACTGATTAGTTTAGTAGCCTTGGAAACACTAGATACATTCAAAAATGTTACATTACATCATAAAGTGAAAAACTACAATAACATATTCTCCATAGTCCACACTCATATCCCCTTTATACTATCCCTTCAGGTCAGTCATAAAATATCTCTTCACATCTTGGGAAAAATAAAACATTGAAAGGGGTGAGCTCAGATGCTCAGTAAGGACAAAAATATAGCGGAAACATTCAAAAATAAGAATAAACATTTAAGAAAATGTAAAACTAAAACAAAAGACTTTTAAAATTTAACTTCAGCATAATATGGAAAAAATAAAATGAAATAATTCCATTTACTTATTCACATGGATATTCTACTAGTCAAATAATCACATGCAATATCAATAACCACTTCCATAAAGATGGAATGCATAATTCCAGACTATCATAACCACAGAGTCAAGGCCTTGTGCTAAGACTACAAATAAGATTTTGTCAAGGCCTTATTCCAAGACACTATTTTGTCTCATGAGACCTACCGATGCATTGAGGACCTATAGTATTCTCCACCCATCACTTATTAAGTCAAATTTATTCTTCATATGAACAGGTTTTAACATAACATAAACATTTGTATTAAAACTAGAATATGAAATGTAATTACTTTCTCCATAAACCATGAATGGTATAAAAATAACACATCCTCAGTCAAACATATCACAAAACCTTCAATACTATATGGAAGTTTTGTATCATAAAAAATCAACTTCATATAAGAATAAAATCCATCAAAGGATGTTGACATAGATGAAATCAAAACTATTTGAGATAAATATCACTTTTATTGAAATCATTTAAAATTCACATAATTATGAAATAAAACATTTACTTTCAAAATATTCTTATAATCATGTAAGGAAAGGTTCGCCTATTTTATAACGGTTTGAAATAGCCTCACCCGCCGTATAAGTTAAAAAAATATTCTTAACTTAATTCTATCGAAAAGGTTAAAAAGGACCTTGTTTGGAAAACGACGGAAATATTTCTTTATAAATATCTTAAAAAAATTCAAACAAGGGTATAAATGTCTTTAAACCATATTATGTAAAAAAGTAAGGATGTTTTGAAGTATATTTTTAAGAAACATGGATGTGGATGATAAAGAGGTCCCAGTAGATAATTACGTATAAACAATCTCAGATAATGAAGAGATTGTGAAATAAACCCTTACCTTGTACTTTTCCTTGGTCGAGGGTAGTTTAACCTCCTGTATAATGGTGAAATAATTTTTATTAAATGATAAAAAAATAATATACATTAATATGATATCATATATGATATCTTAACATTTCTTTGTTTATAATATCTTAGTATTATCATCGTTTCAGGTGTTAACTTACTCGTATTATTTTATATGTTTTGTTACATAAGCTGTGTTTGTTATGGATTGGTTGTATATTATTCATATACATAATGATATCATGTCTCTAAAAATTATTTTTAATCATCAAATAAAATTTAGTCTTGAATGGATACGATGGGGAATGAATCTCATTGCGTTTATGGAGACAGAAATCCGTACGTACGCACGAGCGACAATATCATTCTTTTGATATTAAAATAATATATAATTGGATGGTATATCATATATATAGAATAATTATCATGTTATATTTATTATTTACATGAATTAAACATAATTATTATACCCATCCAAATAATAATGTATTGAATAACAATTACACCACGACGTGGAGACGGTAGGCCGTACGTACGCACGTATGGTGACATGTCATTCAAAGGATGGATATAATATTGAATATGGATGTACCATATTTATAATAACATCACATCATATAGAATATATTGTATTTATTATTTTATAATGGAAATACCAATGAAAGAAGAAGTTGAAGAAGAAAGGAACTTGAAAGAGGGTGGTGAAAACATTACCTCTTCTTCGGGTTCTTCCTTTTGATTTGACCAAAAGGGCTCCTTAGGTTGGATTTTTGACTAATGGAAGGCCTCTAGGATTAAGGTAGGATATTTTAGAGGGTACATGGGTAGAGTTTGGCCGAACCAAAAGGCTTTGAAGGTATGAAGAATTGGTTAGAAGTGGTGTCCTTTTATAAGGGGGAGGAGGGACTCTTTATGAAAACTTAAAGTATTAATTTATAATAAATTCATATTAGGTTTAAATGGTTACAAGGTGGATTATTCAAAGTCTAAGGTGTGTATGGGTCGAAATACTTTCATCCAATATATTTTAGACAGGTTTGGGTCACTATATTAACCATATCATTTATATTTAACTCTTAGTTAAATAGTTTGACATTTACTATGTCACTTTGTATTTTTATATTATATGGTTAATAAACTTACTAAAACAAGACAAGAGAAACCCAAGTGGTTAATTATTAATATATATAACCTTATATAACTCATTTGGACGAACCTTATATTTTTAGGAAAATAATATCAAATAATAATATAATATTTGTTTTAAATACTCCTTTATGTCAATTTTGACACTATTTAATAATTGATTTTTGTTAAAGTATTAAGAACATTATTCATTATAAAAAAATTCGTTTCAATAATCATAAAATTTTATTTTAACCTATAAAATTATTGAAATTCATAAAAATTCTTAAATTACATTTATTTTGATATTTATAATATTAATAATCTTAATCATTCATTAATACGGTAATTATTTTATCATCATTTTGTCATAAATAAATTAAATTATTTAAGGTCTAAAAATTATAAATAAAATAACTTTATGTAGGAAATCTCTTTAGATTTCTAATTAATATTTATAATATAATATATCTTTTGTATAACCCAATATTAATTTTTTTTAGTTATTATTCATTGATTTTACCTCTTTTAACTCTTCTTTGAATTAAATAATAATAAATGTCCTAATCTAATCCAAGTGGACCTAAATGATAATATTTTATTCCTATGGTTGTTTTTGGTCGAGAGTCACTTATCCAATAGAATTAGGACATGTGTTAGGGTAATATTAATATCATTTTTATCTTTAATTACCCTATCTACTTTTAACCATGGTAAATAAAAGTAAAAAGTTATTATTCACCAAAAATTATTTTTATCTTATTGAACCAAAATTTACTCCTTGATATTAACCGTTTCTCTCAGATTTTTAAAATTCTACTCACAGAAGGAGTAAAATTAAGTTTTATTTGAATTTGCAAATTCTCCTAAGAGGTGGGTAAAAGTAGATGAAAAGTTCGATAAAATTTTTATATATCTAAAATTAATATAAATTGACTTCAATGAATTACATTGGACTTATATAGGTATTATGTATCTATTTTTTCCTAAAATTAATTTAAATAAAATAAATAATTATTTAAATAAAATGTCAGTTTTAACTAATAACTCAGTGTTTTTCACTATTCATCAAAAATTGAATGTTTTCTGAAAAACAACAAAAATTCACCCTACGTTAATTTCAATATTCTGAATCCAAAAATGAAGTCCATTTTGAAAAATAATATTTATAAAATTTTAAAAGTGGGTATTACTATTCATAACGGCTAGTTTGATTGGTTGTGGTGTGTGTTAGAACTTGAAGTTGTGTACAACACATGTTACTGTATTATTCAAAGAGAAGCGTACTATGGAAGTTTGGGGTGTTATATTATCCTCTCATTCAAAAAATTTCATCCTCGAAATTTCTAGATTACCCCCACATGAAAAGACTCGGGTGGTTCTTCATCATAAGTCCCTCGGGTTCCCACGTTGCCTCTTCCATCTTATGGTTTTCCATAGATCTTTTACCAGAAGAGTCGTCCGGTTTCTCAACATATTTTCTCTGGTATCAAGAATCCTGATGGGTTCTTCACAATAAGATATATCGGGTTACAGTTCTATATCCTCATACGTGAGTACATGCGTTGGGTCAGACATATATTTTCTCAACTGTGATACATGGACCACATCGTGAACTTTGGAGAGATTTGGAAACATTTCCAAATGATAAGCTACATCCCCAATTCATTCTAGAATTATGAAAAGTCCGATGTACCTGGGACTCAATTTACCTTTCTTACCGAAACGTATAACTCCCTTCAATGGAGATACCTTCATGAAAATATTATCTCCTACCTGAAATTTCAAATCCTTCCTTCGGTTGTCAACATAGCTCTTCTGCCTACTTTTAGCTGGTTTGATGTGGTTTTGGATTACCGTCACATTTTCCATTGTTTCCTCTCCCAGTTCTGGGCCTACAAGTTTTCTTTCACCAACGTCATCCCAACAGGTTGGTGTGCAACATATCTTTCCATATATCACTTCATATGGTGCCCGTCCGAATACTTGAATGAAAGCTATTGTAATAGGAAAATTCTACCAGAGGTAAATATTAATCCCACATACCTTGAAAGTCAAGTGAGCAGGATCTCAACATGTCTTCTGAGGTTTGAATAGTCTGTTCTGATTGTTCATCTATTTGAGGGTGGTAGGCAGTGCTCAAACAAAGTTTAGTATCCAAGGTCTTCTTGCAGACTCTTCCAGAATCTTGAAGTAAAATGGGGATCATGATCAGAAACAATTGATAGGGGTACTCCGTGAAGACTCATAAATTCATTAATATATAGTCTTTCTAGACATTCAAGTGGTAGATCTTCTCTTATAGAAAGAAAATGTGCAGACTTGGTAAGATGATCAACAATGACCCATATAGCATCGTTCCTTCTAGGAGTCTTTGGTAGTCCCACGAAAAAGTCTATCGTGATGTTATCTCATTTCCATTTTGGTATGGGAAGAGGTTGCATGACTCCTCTAGGCTGTTGCCTTCCAGCTTTCACTTATAGAAAAACCATACATCTTGACACAAAATCAGCAATTTCCCTCTTCATGTTGTCCCACAAAAAATGTTCCTTCAAATATCTATACATTATCGTGCTCCCAGGGTGTATAGAGAAATTGTAACTATCAACATCATCCAACAATTCCCTTTTTAGATCTGGTATATCAGGAACACAATGTCTCTACCAAAATTTCAAAATTCTTTCTTCATACACAAATTCTCCCAATCTCCCATCATTCACAGCTTTAATCTTCTTTTGAAATTCTTCATCATCAGTCTGAGAACTCTTAATACTTTCTAGTAAAGATGGTTTGGCAACCATTCGAAAAATTATATATGTTTCACCTTCCATGGTGATTCCTATATCCATCTTCACTAGATCCATGTATATAGGATCCTTTTCAACTCTCATTTTTTCAAAACTCCATGATCCTTTCTACTCAAAGCATCTTCCACCTTATTTGCCTTCCTTGGGTTGTAGTGTATCATGCAATCATAATCCTTGAGTAATTCAAGCCATCTCCTTTGCCTCATGTTGAGTTATTTTTGTGATAAAATATACTTCAAACTCTTGTGATCAGTATATATCTCACATTTTTCACCATAGAGATAGTGTCTCCAAATATTCAAAGAAAATATTATTGATTCCAACTCAAGATCATGAGTAGGATAGTTTTTCTCATGAATTTTCAACTGTCGTGATGCATAGAAAATAATCCAATCATTATGCATAAGGACACAACCAAGTCCTTTCTTTGAAGAATCACTATAAATAACAAAATCATCATTCCCCGATGGTAGAGTCAATATAATAGCATTTACTAATCTTCTCTTCAATTCTTATAAACATTCTTCACAATCTTTTCTCCAAACAAATTTATCCCCTTTACGTGTGAGCTTTGTTAATGGGTTATCCAATCGGGTAAATTTCTAGAAGAAACGCCGATAATAACCTGCTAAACCAATGAAAATGCGTACCTCAGTTATACTCGTTGGTGCTGAACATTCTTGGATTTCTCTTGTCTTAGAAGGTTCAAAAGAAATTCCATCCTTAGAGACAATATGGCCAAGAAAATAAATCTTCTGAATCCAGAATTCACACTTGCTAAACTTCCCATATAATTCATTTCTTCTCAGAGTCTTCAAGATAATGCACAAGTGATTTTCATGATCTTAGTTGCTTTTGGAGTATACCAAGATATCATCAATAAATACCACTAAAAAGTCATCCAGATATTCCTTGAAAACTCTGTTCATTACATCTAGGAAAATAGAGGGTGCATTAGTCTTCCCAAAAGGCATTACTATAAACTCGTAATGCCCGTACTTGGTTCGAAATGCTGTCTTCGGAATGTCTTCCTTCTTCAGACACAACTGATGGTATCTAGATCGAAGGTCAATCTTTTAAAAGTATTGAGCTCCATGCAGTTGGTCAAACAAATCATCAGTGCGAGGTTGGGGATACTTGTTCTTTATTGTTATAGAATTGATCTCCCTATAGTCGATACATAACCTCATTGAACCATCTTTCTTCTTAACAAAAAGTATAAGGGATCCCCATGAAAAAAAACTAGGGCGAATAAATCTCATATTACTCAATTTCGAAAGTTGTTTCTTTAGTTCCACTAATTCCAGAGTGTCCATTCTATAAGGGGTCTTCAATATAGGCCTTGAACCATGAATTAAATAAATGGAAAACTCAATTTCTCATTCTGGAGGATGTACAGGTAAAGCTTCTGGAAACACATCAACATATTCTCTCATAATTGGTACATCCTCTATTTAAAAATTACTTTCCTCACCCACAATCATTTTATTCTCTTCCTCCCCAATAATTGAATTTAGTTGAACTATTGGGGGTGGATCTAGGTAAGAATTATGCGGTGATGATTCTGCTCTAAAGATAAGGTGTTCCTTATCATAACCCTCAAAAAAGTAACCTCCTTATTCTTACAATAATTTTTTTCATAATGGTATGAAAGACAATCCATACCGAGTATTATATCAAATTAAATCATAGGTATGACGATGAGATCCGCAGATAAATAACATTTATGTGCTCTAATTGGGGCTAATTCACAAAACCTTGTTGCAATGATACTTACTTTAGGAGTTTTGACTGAAAACTCCCTTGATAAATAAAATTGAAAATATATAATTATCTTAGCAAAATGGGATGATATGAAACAATGTGATGATCTATAATCAAATAATGCATTTTCTAAACTTGAGGAAACCATAAAATTACCTTCCACAACATCTTTCAGAGCATCTACCTCAGCAAAAGTGATAACATATGCTTGGAATTGATACCTTGGCCTCTTCTGAGGTAAGTACCCCTGGCGATTAGGACATTAATTTTCATAATGTCCCATATCTCTACAGTTTTAGCATTGTACATCGGTAGCTTCTTTTTTCCCCATGAAATCACGAGTTCGGTGGCCTTTTTCACCACACCTGTAACAGACTCCCATTACCTTCAAGCAAGTACTGAAGTGTTTCTTCCCACACTTACAACAAGATGGATATTCTAATTTTCCCTTCTTCCCCTTATTTCCATTTCCAAAGTGATCAGTAGATCTCTTCTTCTCTTGCTTCGCTTTAAAGTCATAAGACCTAGAGAATTATTTTTCTTTCTTGATAGCACATGAGACAATATCTTCATATGGTGAGAAGGATTGTGAGACTAATGCTTGATGAAGAAGTGGTTTTAAGCCATAAAATAGATGATAAATATTACTCTTTGGATTCCGTATATAATCTGCTGCATGCCTCGCTAAACTTGTAATGTTAGCCTCATACTTTGCGACATTCTCATCCTCGTTTTTCCTCAGACTCAGAAATTGTCTTTCCATATTCACTCGATGGTCATGAGGAAATTATTTTTCTAAGAAAATATCTTTAAACTCCCTCTATTCCATAATTGAAACTTATACATCTTCCTTTGTATTTTGAATCAATGACCACCATTGATTGACATCAACAGTGAGGCGGTAAATGGCCATGATAACTTTCTCCCTTTCACTACATCCCAAATCCTGAAATATTTTCTCTAGGAAATTTATCCATTGCTCAGCTACTAGTGGATTTGTACCCACATTGAAGGTTGGTGGTTGTTTCCTCATGAAGCAATCTAACATTGATCCTCCATGCTGTGGATCTGGGTGCTCTATACGGGTAAGGTTATTATTCATAACCCGAGTGAGTTGTCCTAGTATGGTGATTAGATGATCAACACCAGTTGCATCTCCAGCTCCACTATAATTATCTTGAGCAGGAGGGAAATCCCTATATGGTGTGCGTGCATTGATAAAGTTTCTATTTCATTCACTAGGTTCCATTTTTAAACAATGGAATACACTAGATTAGTTTATGAATCGTAATACATAAATCCAAACTTGTAAAATACTTAACATGAATTGAATAGTTTATGGATATAATCCATAATAATAAAAATGTTTTCTTTGAGGAAGTATATTCTCATAAACCCGTCATAATGTTTTCTAAAGAAAATGAGAAATATCCTAAGCGTATCCCCAAGAGTGTCGTAACCAAGAGTGTAGAAAGGCCCGTTTTCGTGCATGAGTTCCCTTTTAAGTCTAGCTCAAAGCGGTGTTTACAGGTTTTACCCCTAGGTACATTTGTGCCAGAGCCGCCTCTATCTGATCATATCCAGACAGGGATGTATTGCTCGGAAAACTCACAAAATCTCTAAAATACCAAATTTCTAGGAAATTCATTTATACTAATCCTTAAATTCTATCTTATGGATATGTGATCTAATCAAGAATTTATCTAAATCTGGATTCCAAGGTTTGTGTTAAACATCCTCTGATACCAACTTTAAAACCTTGACCCTAGTTACCTAGAGTCGGTGCATTATCACATAACATTGACATGATCACAAAAGATCATGTCTCGAAAGACCAATTAGTTTAGTAGCCTTGGAAACACTAGATACATTCATAAATGATACATTACATCATAAAGTGAAAAACTACAATAACATAGTCTCCATAGTCTAGACTCATATCCCCATCAGACTATCCTTGTAGCTCAGTCATAACTGATTTCATCACATCCTGGGAAAAATAAAACTTGGAAAGGGGTGAGGTTAGATTCTCAGTAAGGATAACAATATAGAAGAATCATTCATAAATAATCATAAACATATAAGAAAATGTATAAGTAGAACAAAAGCCTTTAAAACTTGAACTTCAGCATAATATGGCAAAAACAAAATGAAATAAATCCATTTACTTATTCACATAGATATTCTACTAGTCTAATAATCACATGCAATATCAATAACCACTTTCATAATGATGGAACACATAATTCCCGACTATCATAACCACAGAGTCAAGGCTTGTGCCAAGACTACAAATAATATTTTGTCAAGGCCTTGTGAAAAGACACTAGTTTGTATCATGAGACCTACTGATGCATCGAGGAGCTACAACGAGCTCCACTTGTCACTTATTAATTCCAATTCATTCCTTATATGAATAGGTTTAAACATAACATAAATATTTGTATTAAAACTAGTATAAAATATGTCTATACTTTCTTTATAAACCATGAATGGTATAAAAATAACACATCCTCAGTCAAACATATCACAAAAACTTCAATACTATATGGATGTTTTGTACCATAATAAATCAACTTCAAATAAGCTTAAAATCTATCAGAGGATGTTGACATAGATGAAATCAAAACTATTTGAGATAAATATCTCTTTTTTTGAAATCATTTAAAAGTCACATAATTATAAAATAAAACATTTACTTTCAAAATATTCTTATAACCTTGTAAGGTAAGCTTCAATGATTTTATAACGGCGTAAAACAGCCGCACCTACCGTATAAGTTAAAAAAAATTCTTACCTTAGTTCTTTCGAAAAGGGTAAAAATGACCTTGTTTGGAAAATGACGGAAAGATTCCTTTATAAAATTCTTATAAAAATTCAAAAAAATGGTATAAATGACATTCACCCATATTATGTTAAATAGTAAGGATGTTTTGAAATACATTTTTAAGAAACATGGATGTGGATGATAAAGAGTCCCCAATAGATAATTACATATAAACAATCTCGGATAATGAAGAGATTGTTAAATAAACCCATACCTTGTACTTTTTTTTGGCCGAGTGTAGTTTAACCTCTTGTATAATGGTGAAATAATTGTTATTAAATTATACAAGAATAATATATGTTAATATGATATCATATATGATCTTTTAACATTTCTTTGTTAATAATATCTTAGTATTATCGTCGTTTCAGGTGTTAATTTACTCGTTTTATTTCATACGTTTTGTTATAGAAGCCGTGTTTGTTATGGGTAGGTTGTATATTATTCATATACAGAATGATATCATGTCTCTAAAAATAATTTTTAATCATAAAATAAAATTTAGTCTTGAATGGATGCAATGGGGAATGAATCTCATCGCGTTCGTGGAGACGGTAATCCGTACGTACGCACGAGAAACAATATCATTATTTGGATATTAAAATAATATATAATTGGATGGTATATCATATATAAAGAATCATTATCATTTTATATTTATTATTTAAATGAATTACACATCATTATTATAACCATCCAAATAATAACATATTGAATAACAAATACACCACGACGTGGAGACAGTAGGCCGTACATACGCACATATGGTGACATGTCATTCAAAGGATGGATAGAATACTAAATATGGTTGTAACAAATTTATAATAACATTATAGTATATTGAATATACTGGATTTATTATTTTAGAATGGAAATAACAAATAAATAAGAAGTTGAAGAAGAAAGGAACTTGAAAGAGGGTGGTGAAAACATTACCTCTTCTTCGGGTTCTTTCTTTTGATTTGATCAAAAGGGCTCTTTAGGTTGGATTTATGACTAAAGGAATGCTTCTAGGATTAAGGGAGGACAGTTTAAAGGGTATTTGGGCAGAGGTTGGCTAAACCAAAAATCTTTGAAGGTATGGAGAATTGGTCAGAAGTGGTGTCCTTTTACAAGGGGGAGGAGGGACGCTTTAGAAAAAAAATAAAGTTTTAATTTATAATAAATTAATATTAAATTTCTAATGGCTCCAAAGTTTATTATTCAAATTATAAGGTGGGTATGGGTCTAAATAATTTAATCCAATAGAGTTTATAAAGGTTTGGGACACAATATTAACCTTATCATTTATATTTAACTCTTAGTTAAATAGTTTGACATTTACCATGACTCTCTGTATTTTTATATTATATGGTTAATAAACTTACTATAACAAGCCATGCGCACCCCAAGTGGTTCATTATTAATATATATAAACTCATCTAATTCATTTGTCCTAACATTAGATTTTTTTGGAAAAGAATATCAATTAATAGTATAATATTTGTTTTAAATACTTCTTTTTGTGAATTTTGACACTATTTAATAATTGATTTTTGTGAATGTCTTAACAACTTTATTAATTCAAATAAATTAATTTAAGTAATAATAAAATGGTATATTAACCTATAAAATTATTTAAATTCATAAAAAGTCTAAAATGACATTTATTTTGATATTTATAATATCAATTATCTTAATCTTTCATTAATACAGTAATTACTGCATCAACATTCTATCATAAATAAATTAAATTAATTAAGGTATAAAAATTATAAATAAAATAAAATTATGTATTAAATATTTATAAATTTATAATGAATATTTATAATTGAATTTATATTATGTATAACACTATATTGAAAATTTTTAAGTTATTAAACTTTGATTTGAACTCTTTTAACTCTTCTTTGAATTAAATAATAATAAATGTACTAATCTAATCCAAGTGGACCAAAATGACAATATTTTATTCCTAAGGTTGTTTTTGGTCGAGATACACTTGTCCAATAGAATTTGGACATGTGTTAGGGTAATATTAATATCATTTTTACCATTAATTATCCTATCTACTTTTAACCATGGTAAATAAAAGAAAAAAGTTACTATTCAGAAAAATTATTTTTATTGTATTAAACCAAATTTTACTCCTTGATATTAACCGTGTCTCTCAGAGTTTTGAAATTCCACTCACAGAAGCGGTAAAATTATGTTTTATCTGAATTTGCAGATTCCTCTAGGAGGTGGGTAAAAGACAGTGAAAAGTTCAATAAAATTTTTATATATCTAAAATTAATATAAATTCACTCCAATGAATTACATTGAACTTAAATAGGTATTATGTATCTATTTTGACCTAAAATAAATTTAAATAAAAATTCGGTTTTAACTAATAACTTAGTGTTTTCACTATTCATCAAAAATTGAAAGTTTTTAGAAAAACACCAAAAATTCTCCCTAGGCTAATTTCGATATTCTGAATCCAAAAATGAAGACCATTTTAAAAAATAATATTTATAAAATTTAAAAAAGTGGGTACTACTATTCATAACAATTAGTTTTATTGGTTGTGGTGTGTGTTAGAACTCAAAGTTGCGTACAACACACGCTACTTTATTATTCAAAGAGAAGCATACCGTGGAAGCTTGGGGTGTTACAAGTTGGGACCAACATCTTTCTTTGGTTGAGTTTTCTTATAATAACAGTTTTCATTCCAGTATACAGATGGAACCATTTGAGGCATTATATGGGAAGCGGTGTCGAACTCCAGCCTTTTGGGATGAAGTATGTGAAAGGAAGTTTATGGGACCAGAATTGGTAGAAGAGATGGCAAAGAAAATTCAGCTGATACAGAAACACATGAGAACAGCTCAGAGCAGGAAAAAAAGTTATGCGGACAATAGGAGGAAGAATCTCTCTTTTGAGGTAGATGATCATGTCATCCTCAAAGTTTCAACATAGAAAAGTGTGATGCAATATGGTTAGAATGGGAAGTTGAGTCCAAGAATCATTGGACCATATTAAATTATAGAGATATTTGGTTCAGTTGCATACCAAGTGACTTTACCTCCAAGTTTATCTTAGGTACACAATGTTTTTCATGTTTCAATGTTAAGGAAGTACATTCCAGATCTATCTCATGTTTTGAGTCCATATGTAGTTCATCTGGAAGAGAATCTATCTTATGAGGAACAACCGGTCCAGATTCATGACCACAGGGAGCAAGTGTTGCGGAATAAGGTGATTCATCAAGTAAAGGTTCTATGGAAAAAACCATATAGTTGAAGAGGCAATAAGAGAATCTGAAAATGAAATGAGGGATAAATACCCCCACTTATTCGATAAGTAAATAAATTTCGAGGACAAATTTTCCTACATGGGGGAAGGATGTAACATCCCAAGTATGTAAAGAATAATATATTTTCATATCTAAGTCTATTTATGAATTAGCTAGCGTTTTAGAGGCCTAAAATGATAATAAATCCAATATTAATCATAGAATACTCTAATATTTTTAAAAGATTATTTTATCACCTTTTGATAGTGAACCTTTTTTTAAAACTGCCTTTTGTCAATTTTATATGTTATATATGACAAAATAAAATCCTTCTTTATAATTGGGGCATCAAAATGTACTTTGTCTAAATTTTTGGTATTTTTCTGAGAAAGTTCATTTTTAATGAATAATGAACAATGATGTATTTTAATTCAAAGCCTCCTTTTTAATCTAATTTATTTCTATGGTTATATTATCTTTTTAATTGGATTTAAATTTTAATTAGAATATATTTTTACCATTTAATCCAATGGTGGTCATTAGAATTAATTTCACTTTGAAAATGGACATAAACAAGTATCAATCTTTTGATAGATATTTTTTCTTAAAAACACATTATTTGTTTTGACAGTGGGAATTAACTATATAATTTATTTATGAAAGTTATATGTTCTGAATTTGGTAAAATGGACATAGTTTTTGAATTTGGAATATCAAATATAGCTTTGGGTGATTTTTTGGTATTTTTCTGAAAAACTTCAATTTTAGATGAATACTGAAACACTAAGTGGTAGTTAAAAAACAGTTTTTTCATTTAAATGAAATTTTACCACTTATGTGAATTTAGTTTAGAAAATAAAACATAAATGGTTGTAATTAGTACGTAAAACATGGTTCAATGGGTTGAAAATAATTTTTGGTAAATAGTAACTTTTGACTCTTATTAACCGCGATTAGAGGTTATTAGTGTAATTTAAGGTAAAAATAATGTTGTAATAATATGAAATTACCTTTAAACTTGTCCTACCCTTATTGTATGAGTCATGGCCGACCAGTAAAATCCATGGGTCAATTTGGGAACCCCATGGAGCCACTTGGGTATGATAATGACATTAATAACTTTTTATTTAAAGTACAAAAAAATGTCACAAACATGTATTGTTTTACTAAAATAATTTTTACATGGGGGTAATATAAGTTATCTTTTGGACTATAAATATTCATTAGAAATATAAAACGATTTCCTACATCATGGAATTTTTTATAATTTGTATACATTAAATAAATAAATTTATTTATGACACCATGATGATGTAGTGATTACCTCATTAATGAACGATTTAAATAAAATGAAAAGATAAGGTAAAATATAAGACTTAAACTTGTAGAAAACATATTGGATGGGTGGATTTAGAACCCCTAACACCTTATCCTAAAAATATATCATTTTGGGACCTTTAAAATCTGAAAATCATTTTATAATTAAGTAACATTTCAAGACATTCTAAAAGTGACCCTCCTCCCTCTTATAAAAGGCCCCCACCTATACCCCCTTAAACACACCTCTAAAGCCCTTGGATAATCCAAACTCTACTCATATTATCTCTCCACATCCCTCCCTTACTCCTAAAATCCTCACTTTTGGTAGAAGTATTCCCAAGTAATCCTTTGGCTCAAATCAAAAAGAGTTACCCGATTTAGAGGTAATGTCTTCTCTTGAGTTTCTTCCTTTTATTTTCCTTCTTCAATCCCCACTATCTTCTTATACTTTGATTACATAACCACAAAAGTATCCTAAATATAATAGGATATTTTTATGAGACTTATTTGATTTACAGTTACACACACCTTCGCTTAATGGTAAAAGAACATACTGTTTCTGTCGGTGGCGAATTACTGCCCCACGAAACGATGATTGTTAAATCTTCTTTTAACAACTAATATGGTGGACATTATGACAGAACTATATTTATATATGATATATATTATATTTATTTCCTATCTATGCTTCTGTATTTTATATTTAAAATATTCGTTTATTCTTTACATGTTGTGTAAATGCGATAATTTCATATGAGGATGTGTGGACTACCGCCCCCTCAGGTGATGTGACTCGTTCATGCAAAACATGGAATTTATAAAGAATGTAATTAAATAACTTATATTACCTCTATAAAAAATAGATTATACTGGAATTATCAAATATATATATATATATATATATATATTTCTCATTTAGTTTTAATTCCTTTAATATGACAAAGAATTAAAGTAGCATTCATGCGTACGTACAACCTACCGTCTCCATGAACGGTGCATTTCATTTCTTTATCTCCAAATGTTATTGAATAGTAAAACATGAATATATACTGTATATATATGATATTTATATCTTTAATACCATTCTGGAGATGATGTACTTATAACTACATGGGCACTTCTTTTCAAACAAGTTCATTTTTGACTCATGTACCGAACATCGACAAAATGTATGATATGAAGTCACATAATTAAATAATTATTATAACATGATAATATGTGATATGAATTTAATAATAAACTTGAAATAAAGTCCTTAAGAAATTATAAATTGACCTATGTTTATTATTTAGGAATATAAAGAACAAACGAGAACAAGTTGGACTTGAGGTAAGGGACTTCATCTCAATCTCCTTTCGTTGAGGCATACTTCAATTTATATACGACCTTATTTTATTAGTTATATAATAAACCCTTTTAAATTTTAATTTCATTAAAAAGGAATCTTTTTTACATGAAACATTTTACTAAATGAAAAAATGAATGTTTTTGTCTTACGTATGCAGTGACAATGACTTCTCCGCCTCCGTGACCATTATTTGAGTTTCGGCTTCCTCTAAAAGCCATAATGTTTTTTAAATGAAAAATAAATACCATTTTTTACTTTTATTTTATTTTGGTATTGATAATGGTTTCGATTATATCAATGTGTTGTATTTATATATTGTGATTGAAATGTGAAAATGTTATGTTTTCTTTATGCATGTTTTATGTGATACGATTATGTTATGGTTCTTGGGCATTGTTTATGAAGTCGGGTGGTTCCGTGATAAACTAAGGGAGGGTGAGCCTCAGATAGCTCTCCAATGCATTGGGTAACGTGATGGAGTTAAACGATAAGGTTTTTCTGAAAAGATTGATGGAATATACTGTGATGTGTATTCCAAACGTAACCATGAGGGTTACTCCCTATGTACGAATGTTATGAATTCCTCAAGTTACCTTTATGTCTTATGATTTATATGAGTTATTCTTAAATCTTATGATTTCATGAGGTATGTTAAAGTGATTATGTTTCATGAGTAAATTATGATTTCATTGATTTTTATGTATACATGGATTAATGTTTTCTTTCAGTATTTTTATATCCCTCACTAAGCTTTTTATGCTCATCCCAAGTTTTTGAAATGTTTTTCAAAGGACAAGGGAAAAATATATGATGTGATGATTGTGTCGAGGAAGTGTAAAGAAAGAAACCAGGTTTTATAGTAAATATACTTCCATTGGTGGAAAAATTATTACTATCTTCGATGTAACCACCTTGTTTAAATGTGGAATGCAATGGATGATTTATGATCTAATTATCTAAAACTCTAAAACTAAAAAGATCCTCAATATGAATTCTTGAAATAACCCAAGATTAAGTAATGTTAAAGGATGGGGCCTTATAGCACGACCCTATAGTGGAGTCCGAGTGCTGGGGGCTGAGTGGCGTCATCTACAGCAGAGGTGGAGTCTGGTCCTACTGTCGATTCGGGTTAGGGTTTCAAATTATCCCGAACCAGAATCAAGGTATGATTTTGTTCCTTGAGGTTAGGGGTTCGGTTTTCCAGATCTTGTTTGTGATTTGTTTTTGTATGAATCATTTTTGTACTATCATTCTTGGTTGACTAAGATGTTTTCCTTTGCCAATTTTCTGTGTGTGGTTAACAATCCATGGCCCGCATAGAATTGTTCTTCTTTTGAAATTTGAACATATGCAATTTCCAATTTTTTTTATTCTGAAACTTTCTTTCTCAAGGAAATTTTATACAGATTTTTCTATTGTTTAAATTAATTTTATATTGTATATGTAACTCTTGATATACTATTATCGGATATGTGTATTGAATACATACACTTAGCTTACTATGAAAGTTGTGCAAATGGCAATAAAAAACCTTACTCCTTTGTGTAATTGAAAAATGTTGGGGGGGAAAGCCTTATTCGCAGCCATGTGCATGTGTTTGAGATAGAATAAGTAGATCAATGCTTCCACATTTCATGTAAGGGTTCATTATACTTTTTCTTTCTTTCACAAACTCGAATATACACATTGTATATGCTGGTATATAAATTATACACACATGCTTATAGTTTTAATCAACCCGGTTTTTAATTCTACCAAGTATTGATTTGAAATGATGTTTTAAGATGTAAGGGAAATTTATTTATTTATTTATACTCTATATTTCCAGGATCGCATAAGGGTTATTTTAATTTATAATTATTTTATGTTATATTCTTATGATCCTCAAAATTGGTGTTTTATAACTTATATAGAGTTGTGAAACCCGTTTTCATGGGGGATTATTTTTTTTAAGGGGAATTTTTTAAATTGTTTTTATTATATAAAACTGATCATACTGTTTTTTTATATAATCCTATATATATAGGTATATTTATTTGTATTTAAAATCCAATCTTGTTCATGATTTCAAAATGTTGGTCATTTGTGTTCAAGATTTTATAATGTCGTAAGGATTTATTTTCAAGTGTTTTTATTTCTTGAAACCCGATTATACATATTGTATATAATCATATACAAACATATAAACATATATATATATATATATATATAAATTTGTGCGACTCAGACCAAATATTTTTTATTAATTTTAAAATTTGATTTACGACCTGTAAAATAATTTTTTTCATGCAAATTATATTTTGGGATGAATTAAAGTTGTACTTCTTATGTAAAACCCAATATATAGTTATGTCCATATTTAGGTATACGCATATATATTTACATGCATTTAAAATCCAAACCTATCTAAACTTTCAAAGTCTGGATGTTGTGTTCACAATTATTCTTAAGATTGAAATGATGTAGGGATTTTATTTTGAACGGTTATACTAAAACAAAGACAAATATACGCTTTCATATATCAGATATACATGCGTAATTAATTAAAAAAATATTTATGTTTTTTAAAAGGTGAATACCAATATTTAATTAATGGGTTAGATGTGAAATGTTCTACGGGTTTAATTGGATTTATATTTAGTATGATAAACCAAAAAATTTACTTATATATATATATATACATACGATCACACATGTTATAAACCTAACATGGTTGGTTTTAATCAAGTGATAATGGGGTATTAAATATGATTTTATGTATTTATTACTTATGAGAAATTAATAAACCAAGTTTAATTATGAAAACTCATATACACACTTTGTGAATAGTTTCAAAAACCCAAATTTCATATATGGATTATTAGAATTTAATTAATGTATTGATGTAATTAATACTTGTGAGGATTTAATGAATATCAGCCTTTGTTTATGTCAAAACAATAGGTATTTATATAAATATGTATGTCCTAATCCATAATGTATGTCAAACTTTTTAAAGAACTTTTAATGATATTAACCGTGTTATAATTTCATGTTTCAAAGGTACTATATGATTGACCATGTTGTGTTTTATGATTAAAGAGAATATATGTTTTGATTTGAACAAAAGATAAAAGAGTGTTTGAAATCATGCAATCATGTTATGCTCACTTAATGTTTTATCAACTGTGGTTATTATTGTTAGTTAAGTCGCGATGTAACCTAACTGCATGATAACTAACACTTTTATCCACATATTAAATAACATATGTTTTCATTCATGGAATAAGGATTTTAAATTAAAGAGTTATCATTTTAACATCTCATGTGGAAAACCCCTTCTCATCTATTATTTGATGTGACTTAGTAATTGTTACATGTGGAAATAATGTGTAATAAACCATGTATGCCTATGATAAAATGTTATCTGTCATATTATGTTTTTTTGGATTAAATGGTTCCATCTTACATTTTATTTATTTTTGCACTCAATGATGCATGTATGTGGAATATAATTATAATGAGATAAGGAATATAAATATTTATAGTTGTATGGGATACCTTTAATATCATAATTTACTTGATATATGGGGAATTTATTGTACTTGTATATTCCAAGTTGGGGACCAGTAAATGTAATCCCTTAGGGATGGGGTCTGGTTACAGCAGACCCTCTGAATTGGAGTCTAGTTATAGCGGCTCTCTGAGTTGGAGTCTGGTTACAGAGGCTCTCCAAGATGGTGCCCAGTTACAGATGCTCTCTGGGTTGGGGTCCGGTTATAGTTAGCCCCTAGGTCTTGGCATGCGACCTTGGAAAAGAAATTAAAGTTTGGTATTATACATTCCCTCATTGTGTGTATAATAATTAATTAACCAAATGGAGATTCAACTAGTAGAATATCCATGGTTAAGAGTTAGTACTTATGAATATCAGAAAAGTAAATTGTTATGGAATGACATATGTTTATCACTCTATAATTTATTATTCGGTATATATAATTGAAGTTATTACCTTTACACGCAACTTTGATTATTCCTTACTTTTAGCTGTTTAATTTGTGCTTACATATTCATATGTCATACAAGTTAGAATTTATTTTTTTATTACTAAAAATAATCATGCCTATAAATGAATCATGTTCCCTTGTAATTCTGTTACCATGTTTTTAATTAAGCACTCTTATGATACGTTACATGTGTTACATCTTTTCTTTAAAAAAAATGTTTTGTGGAAAACTTTAATGGATGTCTTCCAAAGTTATATTGGTTTATTTAAAAACCCCTTAATGGGTATTCATATTCTCACCCTATGTTTTTTATTACATATTTTTAGGAATAAGTTTGAGCTACAGAAGTATGACAGAAGTGGCTGGTTTCCCAGAACCTGAACCAAATTAAATCCTCTATATGGGACATGATGGGTAATATTTTAGTGCATGTTTTTGTATTGAATTGCACATCACGTCCTAAGGAACCAGCTTCAGATATTCGATAGCTGGGGTGTGATAAAAATAGGATAATGAAAAAACAATATCCTATTATATTATCAAAGCACTGATCCTAATTCTTTATTCGTCACAAAACAAATATATAGCCTTTTCCATTCCCTAGAAGAATCATAATTACAATCAAAACAACCATTCATTTTAGATCCTGAAGTGCTTCCTCACACTTTTGTGACCATAAGAACTTAACACCAATATTTCTATAATGAATAAGATATTTGTAAAGGCATGAGAAGTCATTTTTGAGAAAAATAATCATGAAGTACCAAGAAACATCATATGACATTAACGTTATTTGGTTTCAACTAGGAAACCATAGAAGTCACATTCTCTAGGTTAATAAATGTTCTTGATTTTGAGATAATATGTCCCAATAATTGAAAATTATTGATCCAAAATTGGAACTTATCAATCATTGAATAAATCGAATTCATTCTTATTGTACTAAAAATGTTGTCAATATGTTTAGCATGGTTACTAATAGTTTGAGAAAAAACTAATATATTCTCCAAAAATTCCATAAAACAAGAATTTGGATAGGGGTGGAATACCTTATTCATAAAATATAGAAAAAATTAGTGTATATTCATTAGAATTAATGGTATAAAAATTTACTCATATAAGCCGTAATTGTAACACCCCAAGCTTCCACGATACGCTTCTCATTCAATAATGCAATGGCTTGCATTGTACGCATCTTCGAGTTCTAAAACACCGCGACTAATCAAAGTAGCTGTTATGAATAGTAATAACCACTTTTTAAAATTATAGAAATTTTATATTTCAAAATGGAATTCATTTTTGGATTCAGAATATCGAAATTAGCATATGTTGAATTTTTGGTATTTTTCTGAGAACTTCTAATTTTTTATGAATAGTGAAAAATACTTAAAAACAACCTTTTTAATCAAAATAATTTATAGTGATAAATTATACTATTTAGTGGTTTTAAAGTATAATTAGAATAGATTTTTACCATTTTTTCCAATGTTGGTCATTATAATTAATTTAACATTGAAATTGGACATAAACAATTGCCAATCTTTTGATATAAATTGTTTCTTAAAAACACGCTATTTGTTGTGACAGCGGAAATTAATTATAAAATTAATTAATTCAAATTATATGTTTGGAATTTTTTAAAATAGACATCATTTTTGAATTCGGAATATCAATTATAGCTTAGGGTGAAATTTTGGCCTTATTCTGAAAAACTTCAATTTTTGATTAATAGTGAAACCACTAAGTGGTTGTTAAAAACTGATTTTTCGTTAAAATGAAATATTACCACTTCTGTGATTTGATTTTCAAAAATCCGACATACATGGTTGTCATTAAGAATTAAAATGTGGTTCAATGAGATTAAAATAATTTTTTGGTGAATAGTAACTTTTAAGTTCTTAATCGTGATTAGAGGTAATTAGTGTAGTTTAAGGTAAAAATAATGTTTTAATAATATGAGATGAGCTTGACACTTGTCATACTACTATTGGATGAGTCATGGCCGACCAAGACAACCCATGGGTCAACTTGGGGACCCCATGGAGCCACTTTAGTTGGAAAATGACATTAATATATATTTATTTAATGTTAAAATTAAATTGACACAAAAATGAGTTGTTTTACTAAAACAGTTTTTAAGTGGGGTTACATAAGTCCAAATTTTGACTATAAATATTCATTAGAAAGCTAAAAAGATTTACTACATCATAGTAGTTTTTTAATAATTTTTATACATTAAATAAATTAAATTATATATGACATCATTATGATGCAGCGATGACCTCATTATTTAACGATTTAAATAAAATGAGAAGATAATGCAAAATCCAAGGATTACACTTGTCCAAATCATATTGTATGAGGATATTTAGAACCATTATCACCTTATCCACGAATTATATAAGTGTGGGACCTTTAGAATCCGAAAAGCATTGTATAATAATGTAACATTTCAATCTTTCCAAAAGAGCCCCTCCTCTCCACTTATAAAAGGCCCCCACATCTCCCACCTTATTCACACCTTCAAGCCATTTGGCTCATCCAAACTCTGCCCAAATACTCTCCCAACATCCCTACCTTACTCCTAGAAGCCTCACTTGGGGAATAAATCTTTCCAAGGAAGCCTTTGGCTCAAATCAAAAAGAGTTACCCGATTTTGAGGTAATGTCTTCTCTAATGTTGTTTTGTTTTATTTTTCTTCTCCAACCCACTAAACTCTTTTTATTAATTTATTTTGTAACAAAACCAGTATCCTCAATATACTAGGATTTTGTTATAAAAAGGATTCGAGCTACAATTACACGCACCTACATCTAATGGTTAAAGAACATACGGTTTCTGTGGATGGCGAATTTCTGCCTCATGAAACGATGATTGTTCAACAGTCATATAACACCTTAAAAGGTGGCCATTAAGATGTCACTATATTTATAAATGATATATAATGTGTTTATGTTTTACTTATGCTTCTGTATTTCTCATTTATGGCATACTTTATGATTTCCATTATGGGTAAAACGCGATAATTTCATTTTAGGAAGTGCGGACTACCGCCCCCTCAAAGTGATTTGAATCGTTAATGCCATATGTGGGATGTATAAAGGATGGATTAAATGGTATTATACACTATATTATACTGTAATTATATTATAAATATATATAATTATGATTTCATTACATTAAATACGAAATTGAAATGAAAGTAGCGTTCATGCGTACGTACGACTTACCGTCTCCATGAACGGTGCATTTCATTTCTTACCTCTAAATGTTACGTGACATTATGAATGAATGTATATACTGGATATATATCATATATATGATATCTACATCATGAATATAATTCTGGATATAATGGATATTTTACCACATGAACAACTTGAAATTATAGGAAGGTTATTTTTGACTCAAGTACCAAAGATCGACAAAACGACCGTTATTAACTTAAATAATTACATAATGTTCATAACATGGTAATAAGGGATATAAAAGGAATAATGAACATGAAAAAGGTTATTAAGTAAATAGGAAGTAACTCTATTTTATTATTCAGGAGGTTAAAGAACGGTCGAGTCAGGACAGGACGCAAGGTAAGGGTTTACTTCACAACCTCTTCATTATCCAAGGTTCTTTATACATAATTATCTACTGGGACCTCGTTATCATCCACATCCATGTTTCTTAAAAATGTCTTTCAAAACATTTTTAATATTAAATGGAAAATGGATTAAAGTCATTTATACCCTTATACGTTTTTGAAAGTAATCTTACCGTTGTTTTCCAAACAATGTACTTTTTGACCTTTTTTGACAAATTTAAGGTAAGAAAGTTTTTTTTACTTATATGGCGGGTGCGGCTATTTTCCGCCATTATAACTTCGTCGAAGCTTACCTAACAAGATTATAAGAATATTTTCAAAGTAAATGTATTATTTTATAATTATGGGACTTTTAAATGATTTAAAAAAGGAGAGATATTTCTCTCCAATAGCTTTGATTTCATCTATGTCAAAATCCTTTGATGGGTTTTAAGTTTAATTGAAATTGATTTATGATAAAAAAATTCCATTGAACATTTTGTGAAATATTTGACTGTGGATGTGTTATTTTTATACCATCCATAGTTTATGGAGAAATTTTTGACATTTTGTATGCTAGTCTTAATACGAATATTTATGTTATGTTTAAACCTATTCATATAAGGAATGTATTGGACTTAATATGTGACGGGAGGAGCCCTCTATAGCTCCTCGATGCGTCGGTAGGTCTCATGAGACAAATAGACGTGGAATTGGCCAAGGCCCTTTCCCAATTTGATTTATGGTTTTGGCCGAGGCCTTAATCATTTTAGACGTCTTGGCCGAGGCCTTGACAAAATGTTTCAGAATGTCTGGCATTATACATTCCCTCATTATGAAAGTGGTTATTGATATTTCATGTGATTATTCGACTAGTAGAATATCCATTTGAGTAAGTAAATGACATTATTTAATTTTACTTTTGCCATATTACATTGAAGTTCAAGTTTAAAAGGCTTTTGTTTTAGTTATACATTGCCTTAAATGTTAATGTTTATTTATGAAAGCTTCCGTTATATTGTTAACCTTACTGAGCATCCGAGCTCACCCCTTTCAATGTTTTAATATTTTGCAGGATGTGAAGAAGTATTTTATGAATGACCTGCAGGGATAGTCAGAAAAGGATATGAGTCTGGACTATGAAGACTTTGTTATTAGTTTTTCACTTTATGATGTAATGTAAGACTTATGAATGTATCTAGTGTTTCCAAGGCTACTAAACTAATTGGTCTTTCGAGACTTGATCTTTTGTGATCATGCCAATGTTACGAAGTAATGCACTGACTCTGGGTAGCTGGGGTCAGGGCGTTACAGTTGGTATCAGAGGCAGTTTAGTACTAACCTTGGAAGCTAGATTTAGATAAACTCTGATTAGAGCACATAGCCCGAAGATAGACTTTGAGGATTAGTATAGAAAAACTTCCTAGAAATTTGGTATTATAGAGATTTTGTGAGTTTTCCGAGCAATACATCCCTGTCTGGATACGAGCAGGTAGAGGCGGCTCTGGCACAGATGTACCTAGGGGTAAAACCCGAAAACACCACTTTGAGCTAGAC
Source organism: Viscum album (assembly GCA_963277665.1). Taxonomy (NCBI): domain Eukaryota; kingdom Viridiplantae; phylum Streptophyta; class Magnoliopsida; order Santalales; family Viscaceae; genus Viscum; species Viscum album. Next base: position 1,507,907,519 of record OY728157.1, on the reverse strand, counting down.
TCGAACGGGAACTGGTGCACGACAACGAGCCTTGCTGCACTCTTGGTTACGACACTCTCGGGGGATATGCTTAGGATAATTCTCATTTTCTTTACAAACCACTATGAAGGGTTATGAGTATATACTTCCTCAAAGGAAGCATTTCTTTTTATGATTATGGATTATATCCATAAATAGTTCAAATTATGTAAAGTGTTTTACAAGTATGGAATTATGTATTTTGATTCATAAACTAATATAGTTTATGCCATTGTTTAGAAATGGCGCCTAGTGGAAGGAATGGAAACCGTATCAATTCACGAACTCCGTGTAGGGATTGCCCTCCTGGTCAAGATAATTATTGTGGATCTGGAGATACAACTAGTGCTGATCAACTTATTACCATACTGGGACAACTCACTCAGGTTATGAATAATAACCTTATTCGTATGGAGCACCCTGATCCGCAACGTGGAGGATCAATGCTAGACCGTTTCATGAGGCAACAACCACCAACCTTCAATGGGAGTACAAATCCTATAGTAGCTGAGCAATGGATAAATTCCTTAGAGAAAATATTCCATGCCTTGGGGAGTAGTGAAAGGGAGAAGGTTGTCATGGCAGTTTACCGCCTCACTGGAGATGCCGATCAGTGGTGGTCACTGATTCAAAACACAAAGGAAGATGATGACGTATCGAATATGGAATGGAGGGAGTTCAAAGAGCTTTTCTTAGAAAAATACTTTCCTCATGACCATCGAGCAGATATAGAAAGGCAATTTCTGAGTTTGAGGCAGAAGGAGGATGAGAATGTCGCAAAGTATGAGGCTAACTTTACAAGGTTAGCGAGGCATGCTGCCGATTATATACGTAACCCAAGGAGTAAGATTGATCGTTTCTTTGATGGGTTAAAACCATTTCACCATCGAGCTTTAGTATCACAATCCTTCTCATCAAACAAAGATATTGTCTCGTGTGCTATCAAGACAGAAAAGGAATTCTCTAAGTCTTATGACAACAAAGTAAAGCAAGAGAAGAAGATAACGGGGGAACAAGAGACAGATAAAGGGAAAAAGGGAAAGAAGGATTTTCCATTATGTGATAATTGTGGGAAGAATCACCCTGGTACGTGCCTAAAAGGAATGGGATTTTGTTATAAGTGTGGCGAAAAAGGCCACCAAGCTCATGATTGCAAGGGGAAGAAGGAAGCTACCAACGTTCGGTGCTACAATTGCAGGGAGATGGGGCATTATGCAAATGAATTTCCTAAGCGTCAGGAGAACTTACCTCAGAAAAGGCCAAGGGATCAAGGCCAATCTTATGTTGTGACTACAGTTGAAGCGGAATAATTAATGTATTGGTGCTTTTGGACTCAAGGATTATATTCTGGTTATAAGAATAATGTGATATATATAAAGATTGTACTACAATACTTTTTGATTTCAGTAAGGTTTTAATATGATGAAGGTAATCATATTTTTAGTATGTGACAATAAGAGAAACTTTACTTTGTTTGGGGAATCTGATAAATTGATTTTGGAATTAAGAGACCTTTTAGAGAAAGTCTGGATAGAGGTATTTTGGATAACTATAAAGGTTGGAGTGGATTAAGTTGATATTTGGATAGTATTGTTTAAGGTTAAAACATTTTTGAAGATTATTTTTGGAATATTATAATAATATAGTTTTAGGAAAAGGACAACCTGCAGGGTGGGGCATAACCCGTCGCGTCGGACAAAGCTGCAGGAATCGAACCCACAATCATAGTACGACAAGCCTTTATTTCCTACCACTAGCCTACAGGCAGTCCCTGGTTATTACAAAATAATTTTACTAATCTAAATGGTATGTGTTAACATTTTTAACCTTATACAATTAGGATAAGTATAATATTTTTGAGTTCTATTATCTTTCTGAGTGAAAGATGAGTTGAAGGTTGAAACTCTAATTTTCAAGCATAAATATATATATAACTATCTCTTATTCAATGAATAAATTAATTCTTAAACTTTAGTAAATGGATATTAAAACAAAAAATGTGTTATCCTAATACCTTATGTCTTGTTGAACTGATGATATTTTAAATCAACATAGATTGAAGGCTTTGAGGCCCTCAATTTGACAGTTGATTGTGATTGATGACCTCAATCACTCCCTACAAATATTTACGTTTTTCCTCCAATTATATGTCTCTAATTGCCACCAATGTTCTCCTTATCGAGATCATAATTTGGTGGTGACTTTCTTATTTCCATTTCCCTCTTATTAAGGCTAAATTTTATTAATCTTATTTCTGATGTGGGTTTTCCACAAAGGTATTTTCTCTTTTCAACCTTTTATTTTCAAAGAATGAATTTCAAATTGCGAGGACGCAATTTATTGAAGGAGGGGATAATGTAACACCCCGATCTTCCACGATACGCTTCTCATTCAATAATGCAATGGCTTGCATTGTACGCATCTTCGAGTTCCAAAACACTGCGAATAATCAAAGTAGCCGTTATGAATAGTAATTACCACTTTTTAAAATTATAGAAATTTTATATTTCAAAATGGACTTCATTTTTGTATTCGGAATATCGAAATTATCCTATGTTGAATTTTTGGTATTTTTCTGAGAACTTCTAATTTTTTATGAATAGTGAAAAATACTTAAAAACAACCTTTTTAATCAAAATAATTTATAGTGATAAATTATACTATTTAGTGGTTTTAAAGTATAATTAGAATATATTTTTACCATTTTATCCAATGTTGGTCATTATAATTAATTTAACATTGAAATTGGACATAAACAATTGCCAATCTTTTGATATAAATTGTTTCTTAAAAACACGCTATTTGTTGTGACAGCGGGAATTAATTATAAAATTAATTAAGGCAACTTATATGTTTGGAATTTTGTAAAATAGACATCATTTTTGAATTCGGAATATCAATTATAGCTTAGGGTGAAATTTTGGCCTTATTCTGAAAAACTTCAATTTTTGATGAATAGTGAAACCACTAAGTGGTTGTTAAAAACTGATTTTTTATTAAAATGAAATATTACCACTTCTGTGATTTGATTTTCAAAAATCCGACATACATGTTTTTCATTAAGAAGTAAAATGTGGTTCAATGAGATTAAAATAATTTTTTGGTGAATAGTAACTTTTAAGTTCTTAATCGCGATTAGAGGTAATTAGTGTAGTTTAAGGTAAAAATAATGTTTTAATAATATGAGATGAGCTTGACACTTGTCCTACTCCTATTGGATGAGTCATGGCCGACCAAGACAACCCATGGGTCAACTTGGGGACCCCATGGAGCCACTTTAGTTGGAAAATGACATTAATATATATTTATTTAATGTTAAAATTAAATTGACACAAACATGAGTTGTTTTACTAAAACAGTTTTTAAGTGGGGTTACAGAAGTCCAAATTTTGACTATAAATATTCATTATAAAACTAAAAATATTTCCTACATCATAGTATTTTTTTATAATTTTTAGACATTAAATAAAGTAAATTATTTATGATATCATTATGATGCAGCGATGACCTCATTATTTAACGATTTAAATAAAATGAGAAGATAATGAAAACTACAAGGATTAAACTTGTACAAAGCCTATTGTATGAGAGGATTTATAACCCTTATCACCTTATCCACGAATTATATAAGTGTGGGACCTTTAGAATCCGAAAAGCATTGTATAATAATGTAACATTTCAATCTTTCCAAAAGAGCCCCTCCTCTCCACTTATAAAAGGCCCCCACCTCTCCCACCTTATTTACACCTTCAATCCATTTGGCTAGGCCAAACTCTGACCAAATACTCTCCCAACATCCCTCCCTTACTCCTAGAAGCCTCACTTTGGGCAGAACTCTTCCCAAGGAAGCCTTTGGCTCAAATAAAAAAGAGTTACCCGATTTTGAGGTAATGTCTTCTCTAATGTTGTTTTGTTTTATTTTTCTTCTCCAACCCCCTAAACTATTTTTATTCATTTCTTTTGTAACAACACCAGTATCCTCAATATACTAGGATGTTGTTATAAGAAGTATTCGAGCTACACTTACACAGACCTACATCTAATGGTTAATGAACATACGGTTTCTGTGGATGGAGAATTTCTGCCTCACGAAACGATGATTGTTCAACACTCATATAACACCTTCAAAGGTGGACATTAAGATGTAACTATATTTATACATGATATATAATGTGTTTATGTTTTACTTATGCTTCTGTATTTCTCATTTATGGCATACTTTATGATTTCCATTATGGGTAAAACGTGATATTTTCATTTTAGGAAGTGCGGACTACCGCCCCCTCAAAGTGATTTGAATCGTTAATGCCATATGTGGGATGTATAAAGGATGGATTAAATGGTATTATAAACTATATTATACTGTAATTATATTATAAATTTATATCATTAGGATTTCATTACATTAAATACGAAATTGAAATGAAAGCAGCGTTCATGCGTACGTACGGCTTACCGTCTCCATGAACGGTGCATTTCATTTCTTACCTCTAAATGTTACGTGACATTATGAATGAATGTATATAATGGATATATATCATATATATGATATCTAAATCATGAATATAATTCTGGATATAATGGATATTTCACCACATGAACAACTTGAAATTATAGGAAGTTTATTTTTGACTCAAGTACCAAAGATCGACAAAACGACCGTTATTAACTTAAATAATTACATAATGTTCATAACATGGTAATAAGGGATATAAAAGGAATAATGAACATGAAAAAGGTTCTTAAGTAAATAGGAATTAACTCTATTTTATTATTCAGGAGGTTAAATAACGGTCGAGTCAGGACAGGACGCAAGGTAAAGGTTTACTTCACAACCTCTTCATTATCCAAGGTTGTTTATACATAATTATCTACTGGGACCTCATTATCATCCACATCCATGTTTCTTAAAAATTTCTTTCAAAACATTTTTATTATTAAATGGAAAATGGGTTAAAGTCATTTATACCCTTATATCTTTTTGAAAATAATCTTACCGTCGTTTTCCAAACAATGTACTTTTTGACCTTTTTGACAAATTTAAGGTAAGAATGTCTTTTTTACTTATATGGCGGGTGCGGCTATTTTCCGCCATTATAACTTCTTCGAAGCTTCCTTAACAAGCTTATAAGAATATTTTCAAAGTAAATTTATTATTTTATAATTATGGGACTTTTAAATGATTTCAAAAAGGAGAGATATTTCTCTCAAATAGCTTTGATTTCATCTATGTCAACATCCTTTGATGGGTTTTAAGTTTAATTGAAATTGATTTATGATAAAAAACTTCCATTGAACATTTTGTGAAATATTTGACTGTGGATGTGTTATTTTTATACCATCCATAGTTTATGGAGAAATTGTTGACATTTCGTATGCTAGTCTTAATACGAATATTTATGTTATGTTTAAACCTATTCATATGAGGAATGTATTTGACTTAATATGTGACGGGAGGAGCCCGCTATAGCTCCTCGATGCATCGGTAGGTCTCATGAGACAACTAGACTTGGAATTGGCCGAGGCCCTTTCCCAATTTGATTTATGGTTTTGGCCGAGGCCTTAATCATTTTATACGTCTTGGCCGAGGCCTTGACAAAATGTTTCAGAATGTCTGGCATTATACGTTCCCTCATTATGAAAGTGGTTATTGATATTGCATGTGATTATTAGACTAGTAGAATATCCATGTGAGTAAGTAAATGGCATTATTTAATTTTACTTTTTCCATATTACGTTGAAGTTCAAGTTTAAAAGGCTTTCGTTTTAGTTATACATTGACTTAAATGTTAATGTTTATTTATGAAAGCTTCCGCTATATTATTAACCTTACTGAGCATCCGAGCTCACCCCTTTCAATGTTTTAATATTTTCCAGGATGTGAAGAAGTATTTTATGAATGACCTGCAGGGATAGTCAGAAGAGGATATGAGTGTGGACTATGAAGACTTTGTTATTAGTTTTTCACTTTATGATGTAATGTAAGACTTATGAATGTATCTAGTGTTTCCAAGGCTACTAAACTAATCGGTCTTTCGAGACTTGATCTTTTGTGATCATGCCAATGTTACGAAGTAATGCACCGACTCTGGGTAGCTGGGGTCGGGGCGTTACACTAATGACTCTGAAAATTCGTACATGGGATATATGAATGCTTGAATCAACCAGAGTGGTAGACTAACCTATAGTAGATCATTTAGATTACCCTCGGTCCACTGAGATGGTGAAAAAGATAATCAATATGAGTTAATGGATATTTTTTTTTAAATTTCATCGTAATTTACTTCTAATAATACCCATAAATTATGAGGGTTATGTTCACCTTCGTGGAATCAAGGGCTACTGAACCCTAGGGGGAAGTACTGGTCTGTATAAAACACTTGGGATATAAATATTTCAGCTGCCGTTTGAGCTCCTACAACATAGTAATATCCATTCAGTAAAGTGGAATGGATACCAAAGTAAATATAGGAACTAGATCTATAGTAAATTCCACCTCTGTCAAAAGATTGTCCAGAAAATTCATTGGTGAAAACCTCCCTAAAATGATCAACATCATATGGGAAAAAAATTTGATATAGTCTCAGATCTTCCATGTAATGTATAAAAATTTGGGTTTTCACTGCACTTAGGTAAAGATTATCTAGTATATATATACACTCATGGACATCCCACACACCCTTGTGAATACATGTACCACCCTCTGGTGATGAAAACGTCACCCTCTAACAATTAAAATCTACATTAGCATGATAGTGAACCTAACCACCAATTATAAGAATGAATTTAAATCCCTTAATTTCGATAATGAATATGTCCCATATAAAATGAAAGGTTCCTACCATCATATTTATTCCTTCAACTAGAATACACTCTATGAACATATACCCAAAGGTGTACCTAGCATCATAAGCCACTAGAGAACTAAACAAAAAGTCTAAGGTTCTTCAAAAAAGGAACAGATATGAAGGAATGTGTTCACTAGTATAAAATAAAAAATAAATGGTGATAAAGGATACTAGAATATTACATCAAATATTAGATAGCTCGACACCCTCTTCCTTTGGTATATGTTTCACTGAAAAATATGGAATTATTCTTGATCCTCTGCTACATCCTGGCTACCTAGAGTGGGTCTGATCTATTGGTGACATATATAAAAATCATGGATCCCATGACCATGACCTCCTTCTATTCCTGAATTTCTACTTCACTCTAGAAACCTACCTTGTGAGGTGATACAAATATTTCTCTTGAAAATAAACCTAGAGAAATCTTCTTTAAATGAGAACATATGGGATGGTCCTATATAAACATTAAATATACCCCATTCTGTCATGTCCTTGAAACTCAAAGGAACCTCTAGCATATTGTGTATCCTTATTCTTAGGATTACCAAACTTTTAGAAAACCACATAATTGCCTCTAGGTATCAACTAGCTTACCCTTCTCACACACATAATCTTAAATCATCGCTTCTGACTACTGGTTGAACCACTACAAAATCTGGGTTTTAACTTCCCTCTCTCACATCATCAGATTCCCTTATGATCCACGTAGTGATAAGGGAATGGTTTACTATATCAGATATTATAATCAACTAGAAATCATTTACCTAAGAATTAATAGGAACCCTCAGGCCATCCTCAAATCCTCTCACATTCACTAGCTCATCAGTATTATATTGTTGTGAAAATAATCTTTTTCTCTGTAAAACAAGATTAGTAGTCCATAAATATCCTAAAGTGTTACAATAGATTAATGAAATACATGGTATGATTGACCATCAGAGTCCCATGGATGAAATAGGGAATGTAACCCAACTAAAAATCTATACAAGTCACTTCTAGGCATTACAACTCATAGTTAATGATGTACCATCCACATTTAGAAAATCCTCAAAGAATATAAGTAGTGAGTTTCAGACATATCATAAGAGGTTTGTAAAGATTCTCAAATGTCGACACAACTATATAGCCAATGGTCCACCATCCCCAATAAACATCAGTGGATTATATTGCTGGAACTCCCACATAAGCTCTCCCATATAAGGGGTAGAGAGTAGCGCTCCCTATATACTCTTCTTCCACTGTATAAATTATCCTCATAACTAGAAATCATTTCTCACATCGGGAATATGAATAGGTGGTATATGAGCAACTACTGGAGGTACTAATGGTGTTTTACGACCCACTACATGTAGGTCATGGTCATCACAACCCTCATGGTGTGTAATTGAAGTACATCGTGGTGGAATTTCTCTAGAAAATTCCAGCACATGACTCTATTAATATTCGATATTGAAATAAGACACATAAAAATAATAGATCAGTTACAAGAACTCTCTATGTAAATTTTATACCCCTATTCCAGTTCAAATTTTTAGGTTTGGGTGATAGTAACATTTATATAGAACACATGACATACTACCTACTTCCCACTACTAAGGCCAGGACTATGTCGAACTCTTTGTTTTTCAATTTCAATTTCAATTTAATTTTTTAACATTTCCTTTATATCTTTTATCTGAATGGTTCACCACTTCTGATCCATAAAGGCCCAAAGAGATTATGAACCTATTGGTGGGTTTCATTTAATCTAAACCATAACATGTTACATTCCATGCGAATAATGATCCATGATTCAACATTCCATAATTTTCTCGTTACATTGTCTGTTTTAGTATAAGAAAAAAAAACACTATTATATTATAGTATGAAATTTAAATATCAATTACATTTGTCTTACCTCTGTATAAATATTTTTTATATTAACATTTATATCATAGAGGAATTTACAATAGTGTCATGTAATAAAAAAACCTTTAGTAATTAGAGTCAATGAAAACAAAAAAATTACCTTATATGGCATGACGTATTCACGTCATGCGAATTACCTAAAATGTGTATAATATAATTACTGATAAATGATTTATTTCCCTCATATCATCAGGTCAAGGATTAAATTAATTCCAAATTAATAATAATAATAATAATAACCATTTCATAGCATGTGTTTCATCCATCAATGAAAAAAAATAATTTGTAATAGGAAAATACATAACAATGTTTCTTATTTTAGGAGACTTAGTATTTACCCCGATAATGGTTTAGATATATCTACACATGGATTATATCAATTTTACAAATCATTATTCACCTCATATATGTTGTCTCTAAATTTAAAGGCAATAAAACAAAAAACCCCTTTGATACCACTTTGTGACATCCTGACTAGGATGATGCTTAAACATTTCCCTGAGCCAGTGGGACACATTGAATCAAGAACAACTCTATTTATTCAAGAGGATGCTGACTAAAAGTGAGGGACAAGGGTGTGTTTGTGAGAAGACTATACCCAAATTATAGAGTGGAGAAGAATAGATATATAATAACATAAAAATATAAGAAACTTATGTTAATAGAAAGAACAGATGAAACCAACACTCCAATGATAGAACTAGTAAACAACCATAGTAGAAGCATGATACAAACATACAAGAACTAAATACTAATAAAAACTATAAATTGAATCATTTACCAATATTAATATGTTAGGAATCTATAAAACAAAGAAAACATGTATGCATTGAAGAAGGAATTCAATATGTTCATGATATTAATAAAGAAAAAAGACCAAAAGCTATCGAAGAATCCCAAGCTCCATCATGGTCATATTATATCATGATTATATCCTAATTAATTCATGAAGTCATGCTTCCATAAGTTGAAGATTATTTTTATCTACACTTGTAAGCATATAATCAACATGGGAACTATAGGTGTCTTGGATAGTCTATGGTATAAACTAAATTGGACACCACAAACAACATCTATAAATATGAAATCCTTGTGTATATCATGGCATTGCGACAATATAATATCGAAAAGTAGTAATAAAAATTGTAAATGGGCTATCCCTCATTCTTAATAGAAAATCCAGGACGGCAGTACTTACTTTGAACCGTTACAAAATATATTTGAAAAAGTAACTAAGGAATGAAATTCAAAGTATCATAAGAGCAGGAAATATAATTTTTAGTAAATAGTATAGTCTTAGTATGACCATTATAAAAATATTGTAGGACTCCATGAAAAGTTTCATATTATAGGGTCACCATGACAAGTATTATAGTAAAGGTATTCCATTACCAGTATCATACTATAAGGACACTATGCCTGATATCACATTTATTAAAGTTACCCCATGCCCATATCGCAGTATAGGGACACTATTCCTGGTATTAAATTTATATACACGACATTATTTTCATATCATATGTATATAAGAGACTCCATATCGTTTCATAATTAATTATCAAGGGTATACATTCCCACTATAATTTATAATTTAATTATTACTCAATAGTCTTTACAACTATATAATATCATTCTTATAGGGTGATAAACCATGCTAGGCCACTACATTCATCCAATTTCTATATGATATCATCATTGAAAAGTAAAGATCAAAAATCCTAGTGAGGTTTTGGGTATATATTAATGGAGGTAATTTAGGTATATAGAGGGAAAAAATAGTGGTATTTTTTAGTATTAGATGGGAAATATCTATACTAATTGGGATATAACAAGTTATTAGGTTTCTGGAATGATAAAAAATTTCAAATAGAATCAATTTAGAGGAAACACATAGTGAAACTGACTTGCAACACATATTACATATTATAAAACATCTAAAAATAAAGGGATAAATACTATAACTCATACATTTGGTCTCTTGCGGAGAACTAATCCTGTATCAACATTTTGATATGTATATATTAGAATAAAATAGAAAAACAAATAAATGCCTTGGAAATAGGTCTTGCGATCCTCCAACATGATTGCTCTATCCAGGAGAATAGGAATGTGAAAAAGCATAATATTAATGGATAACATATAGTTATCAATATAATGTGATAGAATGATTTGAAATTATAGGTCATATTGGGAACGACACTAAAAGCAAGAAATAATCTTTCTTCAGTGGTACTGTGCGAGAGATAAGGGAGGGGTGAGTTCTATCTGAAAAAAAGGGAGGATCCACCATCTATTTTGATAAATAAAGGTGGGAAATTACACGACATGTCAATTAATAACTTTTATTGTAATGTTCTAAATCCTCCCTTGTAAAAATCCTCTACGATATGAGAAAGGTACTGCCTAAAACATTACAAGTAGTGTGATGGTTACATGCCACGTATTCCAATTATACATCATATAACTAGCCTATGTCCTACCTTTACCCCCTATTTCCTACTTCTAAAAATAAACCAACCGGCCCACAGACCCATCTTGGGGTCTATTTACAAAAATTAACCTTAAAAAAAGTTCAAAAAAAAATTAATAGGATCCATACATGAATAAAATAACATGTTACTACAATTTGTAATGATCAATTGGTCTCTGAATGAACCATAATTGATATTTATTGACATTTAAAAATTACTTTAAGGATGTTATAATTTTTATAAATTTTAAATCATTAAATAAAAAATCATTTCTTATAAAATAACATTATTTTCAAGTTTGACATTATTTATTTAATTTAAATTTTAAAAAATATAAATATAAATTTGTCATTTAAATACATTATGTTTACACCTATGTAACATGATATATTTATCTATAAAAAAATGTAATATAATAATTCATTAAATTTACATCACTTTTAATATTTAATTATAATTTTTGTTAGTTAATTAGTAACTAAATAATTTATATGTTTAAATTTCATAAGTGTTTTGAGTAATTATTTCATCTCTAAAAAAAGAAAAAATTCATCATGAAAAAAACCCATTTATATTACAAAATTACATATATTAAAAAAACTATTTTATTATCCTTTTACTAAGGATTTATATAAATTAAAGTAATAAAATTATCCTTTCTTTTGTATTTTTCTTTAAAAAATTATTACATTTTCCAAATTCAAAGAAATGTGGCTGTAAATTTCCAAATTTTGGTGTAAACTATTGAAAAAACACATTAAATTAAATTTAGATAACATTTTAGACCATTTTCAATCTTATCAATACAGTTTAACCAAAAGGTAAAATCACTTTCACCTTAATCACTGTAATAAATTTCAACTATTTTCAATAATGAATATTCTACAAAATTATATTTAAATCTTTAGATAATATAAATTTTGTTATTTGTAAACATGGAATATATTTTTTCAAATTCATCTCACAAAATTTCAATAATTTAATACAAAAATAATCATGGAAATATAATGAGAAAACATTGTTTTAATGTCATAACATTTAAAAGGTTAAAATATTTTTATAACCAATATCAATATGAAATTTATTCCAATTATCAAAATTGGATTAATAGATGTATAATTAGACTTATTTTACATTAAAAACAATATTAAATATAATTTATCTTTATAGATAAATTAAATGAAATTATGTTTTTCTATTTAAATTTATTATTTTTTTATATCTATTAAATACTTAAATTTTCTTCAGAAAATTAAAAAAGTCACCGTAGGCTAATTTTTATATCCATATTTAAAAAAGTTATTAATTTTTTTAAATAAATTTTAAATAAATGTGCATAAATGTTTTTTAAAATAAGGGCACTGTAAAAATTATAGAAAACATCTTTTTTAAAAAACAACTCAATTTTATGTGTAACATTGGATTTATTTTAATCCCATGTCTATAAAACACAAATAATGAATGTTAAAAATTATATTTAAATATTTAATATTTAGATTTCATTAATATTCTCACAAATGTTTGATTTGTTTAATTTATTGGTAAAACCCTACTTGTACACATTAAAAGAGTTTTTTGGAAAAATATTTCTTTATATTTACAAAAAGGGTTCAATTTTAATTTATAAATAATTTTTAACAAATGAATATATGTATACAATATTTCAATAATTCATTTAATTAGGATCATATTCCCCATTTCAATAGCCATTTTATAAGGGTAAAAAATATAAAGTATTGTTTATGTTTAGGGTTGTATGTTGAATACACTATCAAACATTAATGTAATGGGGTTTCATGTAACAAAAGAAAAAATGATTGTTCCATTTAATGAAAGAAAAAAATAGTTTTTCATGTTTTTATGCAATAAAATATAATTTTATACTTTTTAAAATATTGGTATGTTACAGTAAATACCCTAGAGATGTGTCTAAAAATAATATAATATTTTTATGTATTGGTATAATATTGAGTTTGTGGTATTAAAAGAAATAAATCCCTATCTAGATAATAAAATGTGGAAATAGTTTTGGCAAAAAATCACCAAGTTTGAATCACCCCAAAAGGGTTTTTGACCACTCAATCAATCATCACTTTGAGGCATGATGAGTGGGCCTAAGAAAAATCATCAACAGAAACCCTCCAAAGAGAACTTATTTGATTAATTTATTCTATTAATGAATCATTATAATGGATTAACAAATGTTTTTAGCTACATAAATCAGTGAAAAAAATGGCTATTGATAACCAATTATTAAACATATTATTTAAGAGGCTTATATGAAAGTATCATATGTTAAAAAAATGTTCCATAATGGAAGACATATTCAGAATGACGTTTTAATATTCTTATTTTAAATATTTTCATTACCAATTAGTTTTTTTATTTTCAAATTGGATCATGAAGATAATTTTGAAAAATATATGTACCAAAAACCACTATGTCTTATAAATGAATAAGTGAGAATACATAAATGGTTGAGAATATTATTATGTTACTATTATGAAGGAAATTTTTTTATAGTCTTACCATACAAAGAGAGATTGATATTTTAACAATCTTGAAACTCATCACAATTCTCTTTATTAAGTGACACTTCTCAATAATATTCCTATATATTCAAAAAGTTATGAGAATTATGTGAAACATCTATGGATTTTAATTTAGTAGATTTAGATTAATGTTATGGTGTTACAAATTAAATTATATTAATAATAAGGAAAAGTGATTTTATAAAAAAATTGTATTTTAGGATGATAATTAGGGAGAACATGATTGAGTTATGGAATAATCTTATGGTTAATATACACATAATGTTAAGATAATTGAAGGAGGTTTCATTGAGATAAAATAAGTGAGATAGTTATTATTAGAATTGTGATTTATAATTTAATAATTTATAATTTCATTCAATTTTATCGAATATAATATTTAGCAACTAGTGTGGGCCATTATGAACTAGTAGTTTGTAACAATTCGTGGAAAAATATGGAGTTAAATTTTAGAGTATTATAAAAATTCAATTTATGTTATTGTATTCTAGATTCATAGAGAATTTGGTAATGGTTTGTTTTTGAGATTATATGATTATGGTACATATATACATGGGAATAACATAGTATTAATTATTAATGTTATTTGATGAAGGATAATTTGGATTTTGAGGGAATTAATTTCAATGATTTATGGGGATATAATATTTTAATAATATTCTGGGTAATTTGGGAAATCTATTTTAAGGATTATGTTAATAAGTAAAGGAGAACCAAAATTAACCTATGTTAAACCAATAATGATAAATGAGAGTGATATATGTTAAACCAAGTCACATATAAGTTGATATGTAAGAAAAATATGACAAAATAATGGTGTTTTAAAGTAAGTCATCTTGATGTAGTATATTTCTATATTTATTTTTGATAATTCACTTATAATGATCCGGATTAATTATAAATCTTTTTGTTATAGTAATTTCTATAACTATAGGAAGGTATGTGTGTGAGTGGAAATACATAGACTTTTTCAATAAAAAACCAATCAAAATTAGGGCTAGAGTGAGAATGATTTTGATTATTCCAAACCATCTATCATGAAATATGATTGGCAAAGTGAACACAGTCAAATTCATAAAAAACTAATGAATAGAAATATTCATTCTCATGAAAGGTCATGTGATGATTATAATAAGGGAAATAAGATTCAATTTTGTAAAATGTAAAAATGTTGGAAGAATAATGAGTAGAATTTCCATAAAGGGATAGGTAAATATTATAAGTGTAAAGATGAAGCTTAAGACATAAGTGTAAGGAAAATAGATAAGCTACAATTTTTTTATAAATTATAAGATAGTTTGGAAGTATTTGGATAAATGTCCTAATTCAAGATCCAATAATAGAGATAGTCACTAATAACCATTAGATATGGAAAAGATTATGTAACTACTACTAATGAATTTTATAGTGAGTTTTCACTCTAAATTTTATAGCATCTTATGTAATTTAGGATTTCAAAAACACCTTCATGTTGAGTTAAAAATTAAAAAATATAGTGGTTTTATTATCATATAAATAATTTTCATGGTTTATGGGAGGTTATTCATTATGGATTAAGATCTAAATAACTTATTATAATTCTATGTGATATTTTGAATAGGTTGGCTCTCTTTATGAACTACATATAATTATTTTTATATAGATAAGTCTCATTGAACATCTTATATAAACATAATATCACCGAGATAAGTATGAATTATTATGAGCTCACTATTGAAATCAAACTAATTTTATGAGTCACATTTTCAGGATATAATTTTTATAAGGATGTATAATGTAAAACCTTAAAACTCTAAAATATGATTACATTTAAATAAGTCATTTTATTTGATATCATTCTCTGTAGGGAGCACCAAACAAAAATATTGTGACATGTTTAAATGATTAAGAAACCAATTAATTATAGTACCAATAGTTTTTATGAGTAACCTATCTATGAGATATATATATATATATATATATATAAAATAAATTAGACATTTATGATGAATAAAATTCAATTATTTACATTAAATGTCTAATAAGAATATTTATTTTTCATTCCTTTTTAGAAAAAATTCTATTATGTTATATGAATTTATATTTCATGAATACATATGAATAATAGAAAATTATTCTTGATATTAGTAATTGGATAACTAAAATTCAGTTTAGAAACATTATGAAATATAAATATTAACTGTTAGTATTTCAAAATTTCCTTTTCTAATCAATAGTTTTTTCATTATAATTTATTAATTTATTGATAAATTTAATTCATAAACATTATAAGTCAAATTTTACAAAACTAAAATAACTACTTTATTTGGAATCATAATATTATATTCAAATTAATTTTTGATATTTTTATGAAATAATCTATTTTTATGAGAATAATTAAAATATAAATTTTACGAAAAAATGTCACATTTACAACCCAATAATGATATAAAACATTAAGAAATTTTTTTTATATATAATATATATTTAATAGTTAATATATATCATTTAAAATTCCTATGTTTATTTTATAACAAACATGCTTAACTTTTTTCTAACTCATCTAAAAGTTCAAACTAAAAGTTTCTATTTCATGCTTATATTAAAAATTAGACAACATCAATTTTATAAAAAGAAATTAAAAAATTAAATTAATTTGTTAGTGAAAATTTTCATTAATATATAAAAATTTTAATTTCATTTTTATTCATAAATTAAAAATTAGTTATATTACATAAAATTGTCATGATAAAGGAAAAATAGTTTTTCAAGAATTTCCTTGCTAATATCATATATTTTTTAGGAATTAAATAAAATTCATCTAATTTAATTTATTAGTCAACATTTATTTTTAATCCCATATATTAATATATTAACTCTCATTCTTTTTTAAATCAATTCTAAATATGTTTAAAGAATACCCAATGGTTAAATGCTATTTTTATACATAAACAGTTATATATATGTGTAATTTAATTTTAAATTTATTTTAACTTATTTAATAATTTATTTATATTATATATAGTATAAATATAGTTCCATAATAAAAAGAAATTCTATATGCATTCTGATATAATTTTAATAAAATATAAAATCACCTAGTTAAAAATTAATTACATAGTTTCAAAGTAAAAGAGTAAAATGTAAGAAGGTAATTATAAAAATATTATAATGTATCTAAAGCATGTGTTTAAATATATTTTTTTATTCATTATAGTCAGAAAGATACCCCACACTCAATTATTTTGAATCATTTGAGCCATTGAACATTTACTAGTGTCATTGAATTATGAAAATGTAATGCCTATTTCCAAAAGATCCATTATCCATTATTGTAAAACGGGGTCACTTACACCCATTAAAACATATAAAAAAATTATATATTAAGTTGAGAATATTCCCAAAATAACTTCTCATAGTTGTCCCTCACACATTCTTTGGCCCATAGTCACATCATATTAGTATAAGTGATTCATTTCCGAAGAGTATTCCAATGAAGGAAGTAGTCTCCAACACATGTTATATATAATTCTTCTATATTTATCCTTAATTATCCTATTACTAATATATTATATCCATAAATATATAACAACAAGAATATAATTACCATACTGAGAATTTATTATATTAATTTAATAACACATATTTATTCATTTCAATCCACTAAGAAAAATAAAAGTGTAATTAGTACGTTGCTCAACCTACCCCCTCCACAAAACAACATAATAAAATATTCATAACAAAAATAAATGTCTAATAAAAAGGATATACTGGATGAATATATATGATTATAAAATATCATATCATAATATATATTATTTTCCTATCATTTTACAAGATATGAATTCATTAATTGTGAGTATATATGAACTATCAGCTCCATGAGAAATGAGTTTCATATTTCATCACCACCCATATTGGGGAACTAAATAATTGCATTTAATATATAAAAATTCGGTCCATAGAACATTTAATAGTTTGTTAATTATGAAACTATTTTACAACTCCATCTAACATAGTAAATATACATAATTAATTATGAAAAATATACCGAACAACCTTAAGTACTTGAAATTGGAAAGAAAAAAATATAATAGATAAATATAACATGCTAAATAAATTGTTCATAATAAATTAAATAAATAATAATAAATTTATCGAAATGTTATATAATAAATCCAAATTGATTATTCAATGTGTTAAGAACTTGCAAAAAATTACTTTAGAAAAATGTGTGGACTTTCATCATATATATATTTCATTGAGATGTGTTTTTAATTATGTACCATGTATAGTTTTTGTTATGTATATACTGCCTATTCGATATATTATATAATGATCTATAATTTAATACTCATATTTTATGATCTATTACAATCTCTCTATTTCAAGGGGTACTGACTCATTTATTACTCAAGGTGCAATATTTTTCATTTCCTGAATTTAAATTATTTGAGACATATTACATGTTAGGAACAATATTTTCTATGTATAGTGTATTCAATTATGAAGGATATGTTTTACCATAATATTTTTATTTAATCTGAATTACTATCTATAACAACCCAAGATTTTATGAGAATTATTATTTTTAATTTCATTGATGTCTTGTGTTGTACTCTACACCAAAAGGATCTTGCACTACATGCATCCCTGACTTGGCTTGCATTACACGCAATCACAACCTTCCTCGATAGCATGTGTAGTACACAATAACGAGTTTCACTAAACAACGATATATTATTATAATATTTTTATAGACTAGACATTATGAATAGTATTAACTAAATTTTTAATTTTATAACATTATTATTCATCTTACTAATTTTCTAGAACATCGTATGAGAACAAAATAAACTTTTTGGGTAAAATAAGTATTTTTCAAAAAATGCAGTTTTGCAGCCTTTTGATGGTGCACCCACTTTAAATATTGTTTTTGACATGTTTATAAGTTGAATTTGACAAAATAAAATTCTTCTTTGGAATCAGGATATAAATATTTACTTTGGATAAAATTTTCATATTATTCGGATAACTTTTATATTTTAATGAATAGTAGAAACACACTATATTTTAATTAAAAACAACTTTTTTATCGCAATAATTTATATGGTTAAATTATAATATTGAATGGTTTTAAAGTATAAAAAAATATATTTTATCCATTTAATATAATTTATGGCATTACCATTAATTTTACATTGAATTCATAGGTAAAAACATTTCAATCATTGGCAATATTTTAAGTTTTAAAACCCATTTTTTAACAACGGGATAAATTTTAATTTAATTTCTGAAACTTCTATGTTTTTTATTTTGAAAAATGGATTCCATATTTAGATTTAGTGGGTACAAATTATGTTAATATTTTACTTTTATTTTTTTGATATTATGAATAGTAAGTACGATAATTTTTATTTACTTCAGTTAAAGATAAATTATGTAATTAAGGGTAAACCTAAGATTATAAAATTACACTAACACATGCCAAAATTCTGTAGGATTACTAAAAGTAGACCTTTATCACCTAATGACAGGATTATATTCATTTAATGGACTTTTGACCATGAAAATAATTTAATTATAATTAAAACCAATGAAAGTGACAACATGCCACTCTCTTAAATCTTATAAGTATAATAATTTTAATTTAGTGATAAACTTCATAAAACTTTAAATGTAAATAGTATCCAGAAATATAATAAAATTATCTAAGTTATGAAAATTTATTTAGAATTTTGAGGGATTAAATAAGTATCATTAATGAGGACACAATATTGATGTTGAAAGTATTTCATTGATTAAAATATAAAATAAATGGTTTTAAAAATATTAAAATAAATATTATATGAACTATTTAATATGCTCCATTAATTTTATAGATAAATATGACATGTTAGAAATATACTAAATTTTTTGGTTCGAAAATATATTCTGTGTGTATTTTATTTAAATTCAAATAAATGAATTGTGTCAAATTTGACAATATTGATATTTTATATTATTAAATTGTTTAAAAATCAAAAAATTATTTTGAAAATTAAAAATTAAAATTTATATGATCTAAAATGTCATAAAGTATTAAATTATGTATAATTAAGAACAAATAAGTAAATATTTATAACCATATAAAATTTATAACATTACTACCACAAATAAAATTAAATAGATTAAATAAGGATAAATCAAAATGATAAGGCTTAAAATAGAATAGAAAAATGTCTAAATTTAATTGGTTGAGGAGATTAAAATCATATATTATATAATATTTGAAATTGAGCCACTTTTAATGTTTTTATGTGGGGTTAGGGTCTATTATAAATTAATATTTTAGAGGTTTCGAAAAGTGACCCTCTCCTCCCTTATAAAAATGGCACCACATCCCTCTACTCCTCACACCATATTGAGCCTTCAAGCTCGGAAAAACCCTGACCATTTCACTTCTCCACTTCCCTAGAAATATTATAGAGGTTCTGGGATCCTAAAAAGGCCAACTCTAGTGCCTTAAGAGGGAGATTAAAAGAGGTGCGTCGAAGAAGAGATAATCTCTTCTAACGATTCTTTCAAGTTTTATTCTTCTTCAACTTATTCTTATTTAGTTGTTTAATTATAAATTAATAACATCAGTATAAATAATATACTAATATGTTATTATAAATATGAAACAACCCCATTTCACCTTCTATCCATCCTACGGAAAATGAAATCACCGCACGTGCGTACGTACGGAATACCGTCTCCACGCCGTGGTGTAATCTTTATTTCCACCAACACCTTACATGGATGGGTATAATGGTGTAAAGAACAACTATATATAGTTATTATAAAATAATATGGATTCTGAAATATTATATCATCCACTACAATTCTATTCAATCATTATGGGAATGATATCATCGCTTGTGCGTACGTACGGACTACTGTCTCCACGACGCGATGAGATTCATTCTCCATGTTAACCATTCAAGAATGATTATAAAGAATATATAACGAATAATAAAGAAATATATGAAATGATAAATCTACTGGATTTATGTATATATATTCATCTAATTACTTCCATTCAAGTCAATAAAGAACGGAAAACAGCGTTCATGTGTACGTACGACCAACCGTCTCCATAAACGATGTATTTCATTTCATTTATCTATCTATTATATATATATATATAATGAATATATATGATATATAAATCACGATTTAAATTATGGAATTAATTAAATCATGAGATAGGTAATAATAATATCAATAACAACAAGTCCAAACACGTATGATAAATAAAACGATTTTACCCAAAACACTACTTTAACATGGAATTTACAAAAGAATAGTAATATAAAGTAATAAGTGAACTATATATGATATCATAACAATGAATATGATTCATTAATAATTAAAGGACATTATTTAAATCATTATACAGGAACTTTTGGATATATACGAAGCATATCAGACATAAGGTAATGGATAATTTTGCAAATCCGCTTTTTATCCAAGATTGCTTATACGTAAGTATTTACCGGGGTTATGTTTATCATCCATGTCCATGTTTTCTAAAAATGTTTTCATAAAATATTTAATATTCTTCCATTTATTTTTAAAGTCATTTTACCCTTTTTTGACTTTTACCACATTGTATTGAAGGAATCCTTCCTATGTTTACCATATAAGGTACTTTTTGACTTTCCAGCAAAAGTACGAGAAGAATGTTTTTAACTTATAGGGAATGAATGGATTTTTACAGTTTCATAATGGATTATTTCCATGAAGCTTCCTCTACAATATTTCATGATTATATTCAAAAAAATTCTTTTCTTTTAAAATCGAACAGAATTTTGAGAAAAAAATGATTTTGAAGAAGAAAAGATATTTTCCTCAAGAATTCATTTCAAGTGTTTTGTCAAAACTATTTTCCATATAAGATGACATTATTTAGTATTATTCTGTTTCAAGTATAATTTCTCCATTATTTACATGGTTTGATTCTTCTTATGATGAAATGATATCAATTTTTTTATATGGATTACGTTATGATTGGATGATGTTTATGAAACCCATTTTATTCTTTGAGTTATGATAAAGGATTTATGTTTATGTTGTGTGACACGTAAGAATGATTTCATTATGATAGTGGTGGGATATATATATTCCTCCAATTAATTGGGAAAATATTTATATCTCATTAGATAAACATGGGTGGAACGGAAAGTTAATCCGGTTCAGTGATACATGACTGGAACGAGGAGTGAACTCGATTCAGTAAGGGACTTTGTCCACTAAGAAGATCTTGGTAGAAATGCCTTGGATACTGTGGAAATAATATCACGTGGTTAATGTTTTCCACAATTACATGTTTTATTACCATGATATTTTATCATGATTAATGTTCCTCTATGATCTATGCCTTATGTACTGTCAGGATTTATTTCTCAAGATTTTGATGTTTAAACTTTATGTTCATGTTTTTGAAGTTCAAATGTATATGATTTGTTTTATATTCTTCATGTTTACCCTTACTGAGAATTTTATCTCACCATTTATATGTTTTCTTTTCCCCAAGATATAAAGAAAGGTTTTAGGTAAAAACAAAAGGGGAAGATCTTTATGGGAGATGTTGAATATCATTCACCATGATTAGAAGATTATGTTCCGAGTTTCTAAAGACACAAAACTATTATGGTCCTTTTGTATTAGTTTTTGTTATGTATTAAGCAAAAGTAATGTAATTTCCATGTACGCCATGTTTCAGGTCCTTACAGTTGGTATTAGATTGAGGATTAGTCAACCATTGGAAACTAGGATGTGAGAACTTTAGTGAGATCCCTAGAGATATTTCTATGGTATTTCTAGGTAAGTCCCTAATGTTAAGTATAAGTATAGTTTATAGTCCTAGAATTATGGTACTGATATTAGAATTAAAACCAAGATGTTAGATATTTGAGGTACTCCCCCTATATTATGTTGTTTTCCTAGCATGATTTCTACCTCCCACACTGTTCTTTTTGGGTTTTAGACGATGGCTGGAACCCGAAGGAACCGTGTTGATCAACATAATGAAAAATTCAATGATTTTCCTCTTAAAGAAACCAATGTAATGGGAGATGGAGTAAAAAATCTTATTTCTATACTTACACAGGCTATGAATCATTCCGGACATCCAAATGAGCAGAGAAGGGAACAATATTCTATTGAGTCCTTCATGAGGCAACGCCCACCTTCTTTCAGTGGGTCTTCTAATCCACTTTTTGCAGAATAATGGATCAGTACCATTAAAAAGATATTTTCCAATACTTTGATGTTCGGAACATGAAAAAGTAATTCTGGCTGTTTACCTCTAATGAGGTGAAGCAAACTAGTGGTGGACTCTAATTAAGAATGCAATGCCCCAAGATGAAACTGAATCCATGGAATGGGACAAGTTCATGAACTTGGTTTTTAGTAAGTAATTCCCTCATATTCTTTGAACAAAGATGGAAAAGGAGTTCCTTGAGCTTAAGCAAAAGGATGATGAATCTGTTGGTATGTACGATGAATATTTAACAAGGCCTGAAAGATATGCATCTGGCTTTATCATTCAACCTGAAAGGAAAGTTGATCGATTCTTCAGTGGCTTAAAACCAAGTCTTCGAAGGGTATTAGATATAAAATACATCAGTAGCAATGAAGAAATTGTGCGTTGTGATATCAAGGTAGAATAGGAAGTTGGTGTTATATATCCATCTCATGGTTTTGATAAGAAATGAAAGATGGAGTTCAAAGAAATATCTCAAAAAAAAATGGTGAAAAGAAGGTGAATGTTTCTTTATTCTCAAAGTGTGGAAAAGTAGTAGGGTGGATATTGTCTTAAAGGGACTAGAAAATGTTTTATGTTTGGAAAAGAAGGTCATCGAGCAACTGAGTATCGAAGTAATGGAAAAAGGGCAGCTAATGATGTGAATAAAGAAAAGACTACAAAGAACGCACCAGCAACACTTCAATGATACAAGTGCAAGGAAATGGGGAATTATGATAATCAATGCCCTAATCCAAGGGTTAATGATTATCAACATCAAGAAGCTCTTAAGGAAGAGGACAAAGGGAAGTCACATGTGATCACTATTGGCAATGTTGAGTCTAACAACGATGTGGTGGAATTATTATGTGTTTATGTAACGAGATTCCAAAATAATGTTATGGAATCTCATTTATAGTATTGTGGAATATTGGAATATCTATGTATTGATTTATTATGGTTTTCAATAATTATATGGTACCAGTAACCATGAAAAGTGATTGAAATATTTTTGGAAATAAGATGATATGCACATAATGAAGGGATAAAGAGAAAATGAAATGATCTCATGACTGATATTGTGGTTTGAGTATATAGAAATTTTGGGATTTTGGTATGTGAAAAGAGTTACCTTTTCACATCATTCATGTTTTCACTATGTTTCTATGGTAATTAATGTTGCAAGATAATACAAGATTATGGTATTCACATGTTTAGAATGCGATCAACAAGATATATCTTATGATATATGGGGGTTAAATGATGGTATTCAAATGCTTGGTTAATGACATTTCTAGTAATCATTTTCTTTATACTACGAGATTAGAAATATGTACTTTGGATAAGTCTAAAGACTGGAATGGATTATGTCAGACATCAGATAGTATTGTGTAAGGCTACAACTTTTTTCGATATTATTTCCGTAATGTTATAATAGTGAAGTTTAAAAAAAAGACAACCTGCAGGACGAGAGACAAACTGTCGCGTTTGACAAGGTTGCGGGAATTGAACCCACAACCGAAGTGCGACATTCCTTTATTTCCTACCACTATCCTACAGGAAGTCCCTAGTTAGTAGAAACTAGTTTTATTTTATTAAGCGGTATGATAGATGAAGTATAAGTCTATTTTTGGAATCATATACGATTAACCTCACCATAGATGGACTTATGTATATTTGATAACTTTTTCTAACCTTTAGTTTGATAAAAATGGAATGACCCATCATTCTATCACATGATCTTCTAACACTTCATGAATGTCAAATTCAACTTCATTTCTATAAGAGATGAAGTGGAAATTGTTCAACGCATGAAAAACTGTGAGCTTATACCGAAATAAAGTAAGTATTTCTTCTAATTCAAAATTTTCAACTTTAGGGAAATGATCTTGAAAACCAAAAATGTTGTCCTAGTGTCCTTATATACGATGAATTAGATGGTACCTTATATCATCACAAATTTATGGCTTTGTGATTGTTGGCATTTTTATAGCCAAGTTCTCTACCACTCTCCATCAGAACTTGATGGTTATGTTTCTCTTCCATATCCATATTTTCACCTATGTTATCCTATGTGGAAACCTAGTGATGAGTTAATTTGGGTAACCGATATGTTTCATACTTCACTTTTTAAAATTATGTTTTAGTATTCCTTTTTACGATGTGGGTTTCTATGAAAGAAACTTTCAAGTAGTACACCATTTATAACCCCGACGAATTTCGAGGGTGAAAGTCATTTTAAGGGGGGTAGAATGTAACAACAAGAGATTTTATGAGAATTATTCTTCTTAATTTCATTGATGACATGTGTTGTATGCTACACCAAAACGATCGTGTACTACACACATCCCTGACTTTGCTTTCATTACATGAAATCACATCCTTCCTCGATAGCATGTGTAGTACGCAATACCGGGTTTCACTAAACAACGATATATTTTTATAATATTATTATGGTCTAGCCGTTATGAATAGTATTAACTAAAATTTTAATTTTATAACATTATTTTTCATCTTAAACAATTTCTAGAACATGGTATGAGAACAAAATAAATTTTTCGGGTAAAATAAGTATTTTTCAAAAAATGTAGTTTGCCTCCTTTTGATAGCCCACCCACATTAAATCTATTTATTTACATGTTTATAAGTATAATTTGACAAAATAAAATTCTTATTTGGAATAAATATATAAAAAATTACTTTGGATAAATTTTTCATATTATTCTGATAACTTTTTTAAATTAATGAATAGTAAAATCACGCTATATTTTAATTAAAAACAACTTTTTTCATTGAAATAATTTATATGGTTAAATTATAATATTTAATGGTTTTAAAGTATAAATAGAATATATTTTTAGCATTAAATAAAATTTATTTCATTACTATTAATTTTACATTGAATTCATAGGTAAAAACATTTCAATATTTGGCAATATTTCAACTTTTAAAACTCGTTTTCTTAACAACGCGATAAAATTTAATTTAATCACTGCAAATTTTATGTTTTGAATTTTGAAAAATCGATTCCATATTTGGATTCAGTGGGTCCATATTATTTTATTAGTTTACTTTTATTTTTTTGATATTATGAATAGTAACTACGGTAATTTTTATTTACTTTAGTTAAAGATAAATCAGGTAATTAAGGGTAATCCTAAGATTATAAAATTACCGTAACACATATCAAAATTCTATTGGATGACTATAGGTAGACCGATATCACCTAAGGGTCGGATTAGATTCATTTTATGTACTTTTGAATATGAATATAATTTAATTATTAATAAAACCAAAGAAATTGACAACATGTAACTCTCTTAAATCTTATAAGTATAATAATTTTAATTTAGTGATAAACTTCATGAAAATCCAAACATGAATACTATCCGGAAATATAATAAAATTATCTACATTATAAGGATTTATTTATAACTTTTAGGAATGAAATAATTGTCATTAATGAGGACACAATAGTGATGTAGAAATTATTTCATTGATTGAAATATCAATAAAATGGTTTTAAAAATATTAAAAGAAATAATATAAGAAATAATTAATGTTCTAAATTAATTTTATAGATAAAAATGACATGTTAGGAATCTATTTAAAATTGTTTTTAGAACATATCTTGTAACACCCCAAGCTTCTACGGTACGTTTCCCTTCGAATAATGCGATAGCGTGTGTTGTACGCAACCTCGAGTTCTAACACACACCACAACTAATTAAACTAGCCGTTGTGAATAGTAATACCTACTTTTTGAAATTATATATATTTTATATTTGAAAATGGACTTCATTTTTGGACTCGGAATATCGAATTTAGCCTAAGGTGAAATTTTGGTACTTTTCGGATAACTTTCATATTTTGATGAATAGTGAAAATTACTAAATTTTAATTAAAAACAACTTTTTTAATCAGAATAATTAATAGTGATAAATTATGAATTTGAGTGGTTTTAAAGTATATTTAGAATATATTTTTACCATTTAATATAATGTTGGTCATTGGACATAATTTTACAATTAAACCGAACATAAACAAGTGTCAATCTTTTGATAGTTATTATCTCTTAAAAACACGCTTTTTGTTTTGACAGCGGGAATTAATTTTAAATTAATTTCTTCCACTTCTGTGTTTTGAATTTAGAAAAATGGATTCCATATTTGGAATCAGGATGTTCAAATTGTGTAAATAGGTAACTTTTATTTTTAGACATTTTGAATAATTACTGCGGTAAATATTTTATTTACCATGGTTAAGGGTAAATCCGGTAAATAAGGGTTAAAAAATAATATTATAATAATACTAAATTACCCTAAAACGTGTCTTAACCCTATTGGTTGATACATGGTCGACCATGGGAATCTTTGAGTCTATTTTGGGACCCCATGGATCCACTTGTAAGTGATAATGACACATTATATTAATAAAGCTTAAATAAAAATAAAAATGGCATAAGCTAACATCCTTTAGAAGAACAATTTTTACATAGGGTTATACATGTTGTATTTTCGATTATAAATATTCATTAGAAAGATAAAAATATTTCCTACATAATGATATTTTATTTATAATTTTTAAACATTAAATAAGTTATTTTATTTATGACACAATGATGATGCAGTAATTACTATAATAGTGAAACATTAAAATAATTGATATTATAAATACCCAAATAAATATAATATGAAACTTTTAATGAATTAAACTAATTTTCTAGGATAATATGATATATTAGTATTGATTTAATTGACTTTGTTCGAAGTAATCAATCTGTTATGAGTTTCACAAAAATCAACTATTGAATAGTGTCAAAATTGACATAAAAGATTTCTTAAAACAAATATTATATTATTAATTGATATTAAATTCCTAAAAATCTAAGGTTCGGCCAAGAGACTTATATTATGATAGGT
Source organism: Viscum album (assembly GCA_963277665.1). Taxonomy (NCBI): domain Eukaryota; kingdom Viridiplantae; phylum Streptophyta; class Magnoliopsida; order Santalales; family Viscaceae; genus Viscum; species Viscum album. Next base: position 1,507,879,547 of record OY728157.1, on the reverse strand, counting down.
TAATCATTAATGGACCACTTGGGGGTCGCTTGGATGTATATAGTAAGTTTATTAACCATATTATATAAAAATACAAAGAGACATTGTAAAAGTGAAACTAATTAACTTAGAGTTAATACTTAAAGATAAGGTTAATATAAGTACCCAAAACTGTCTAAATTCTATTGGATGAGTTGTTTTCGACCTATCCCCACCTCATCCTTTGAATAGTCAACTTTGGAGCCTTTGGAAACCGAATATGAATTTATTATAAATTAATATTTCTAGCTTTTCCAAAGGTGCCCCTCACCCCTCTTATAAAAGGGCACTCCTCCTTCTCTTTTCCTCACACCTCTCAAGCCACTTGGCTCGTCCAAACTCTGCCCAAATAAGCTCCCAACATCCCTCTCCTCCTCCTTGAAGCTTCCCCTTAGGCATAAAGCATTTCAAGAAGTCCTTTGGTTCCAACCAAAGTGAGTTACCTAAATTAAAGGTAACAATTTCTCTTAAAGTATTTTCATTTATTTTGCTTCTCCAACCCCCAAAATCTTTTTATTTCCTTTCTTTTGTAACAACACCAGTATCCTAAATATACTAGGATGTTGTTATAAGAAGGATTCGAACTACACATACACACAACTCCATCTAATGGATGATGAACATAATGTTTCTGTGGATGGAAAACTAACGCCTCACGAAACGATGATTGTTCAAATACATCTTACCACCTCTCATGGTGGCCATTATGATGGAACTATAATTAAATATGATATTAATGATATATATTTTATATATAAGCTTCTGTAATTCCATTTTATTTCATACCATTATTCGTTTCATGTTGTATATACATACGATAATTTCATTTGAGGAAGTGCGGACTACCGCCCCCTTAAAATGATATGACTCGTTCATACCACACATGGAACGTATAAAGGATGGTGTTAATGAACTTAATTAACATATATAAAATATTATACTGGAATAGTAATATACCTATGTATCATTTGGATTATATTCTTTTAAAATAAAAATTAAATGGAAGTAGCGTTCGTGCGCACGTACGGACTACCGTCTCCACGAACGCGATAAGATTCATTCTCCATCATATCCATTCAAGTCTTATTCTCATTTTGGGGTTAAAAATAATGTTAATATCATTCTGATTATGAATAAGATATAATCTATCCATTACAAACATGTCTTACGTAACCAAACATTTAAGAAGAACGAATCGATTATCACCCGAAACGACGATAATACTAAGATATTATTAATAAAGCAATGTTAAAAGATCATATATGATATCATATTAATGTATATGATTCTTGTATAATTTAATAACAATTATTTCACCATTATACAGGAGGTTAACCTACCCCAACGAAGGAAAAGTACAAGGTAAGGGTTATTTCACAATCTCTTCTTTATCCGAGGTTGTTTATACGTAATAATCTACTGGGATCTCGTTATCATCCACATCCATGTTTCTTCAAAATGTATTTCAAAACATTTTTACTATTTACAAGAATATGGGTTAAAGTCATTTATACCCTTGTTTGACTTTTTATAAGAGGTTTATAAAGGAATCTTTCCGTCGTTTTCAAAACAAGGTCCTTTTTAACCTTTTCGACAGAATTGAGGTAAGAATGTTTTTTTTAACTTATACGGCGGGTGCGGTTATTTTCCGCCATTATAAAATCGTCGAAGCTTTCCATACAAGCTTATAAGAATATTTTCAAAGAAAATGTTTTATTTTATATGGATCTTAAATGATTTCAAAATAAAAGGAGATACTTCTTTAATAAGAATTTTGATTTCATCTATGTCAACATCCTTTGATGGATTTTAAGATTATTCGAAGTTGATTTATTATGATACAAAACTTCTATATTGTATTGAAGGTTTTGTGATATGTTTGACTGTGGATGTGCTATTTTTATACCATTCATAGTTTATGGTGAAATTATTGACATTTCGTATGCTAGTTTTAATACGAATGTTTATGTTATGTTTAAACCTTTTCATATGGGAATGCATTGGACTTAATAAGTGACGGGTGGAGCCCGCTATAGCTCCTCGATGCATTGGTAGGTCTCATGAGACAAACTAGTGTCTTGGCACAAGGCCTTGACAAAATCTTATTTGTAGTCTTGGCACGAGGCCTTGGCTATGTGGTTATGATAGTCTGGCATTATGCATTCCAAAATTATGAAAGAGGTTATTGATATTGCATGTGATTATTCGATTAGTAGAATATCCATGTGAACAAGTAAATGGCATTATTTCATTTTACTTTTTCCATACTATGTTGAAGTTCAATTTTAAAAGGCTTTTGTTTTAGTAATTCATTGCCTTAAATGTTTATGCTTATTTTGAATGTTCCGTTATATTGTTATCCTTACTGGGCATTTGAGCTCACCCCTTTTCTATGTTTTATTTTTCCCAGGTAGTGATGAAGTAAATTATGATTGACTTGCAGGGATATTATGAGGGGTTTATAGTGTGGACGTTGGAAACATTATGTTGTTGTAGTAGTTTTTCATTTTATGATGTAATGTAAAACTTATGAATATATCTGGCATTTTCCAAGGCTACTAAACCAATCGGTCTTTCGAGATTTGATCTTTCTTGTGATCATGCCAATGTTATGTAATAATGCACCGACTCTGGGTAGCTGGGGTCGGGGCGTTACAGTTGGTATCATAGGAAGTTTAGTACAAACCTTGGAAGCTAGATTTAGATAAACTCTGATTAGAGCACATAGACCTAAGATGAACTTTGAGGATTAGTATAGAAGAACTTCCTAGAATTTTGGTATTGTAGAGATTTTGTGAGTTTTCCGAGCAATACATCCCTGTCTGGATACGAGCAGGTAGAGGCGGCTCTGGCACAGATGTACCTAGGGGTAAAACCCGAAAACACCGCTTTGAGCAAGACTCGAACGGGAACTGGTGCACGACAACGGGCCTTGCTGCACTCTTGGTTACGACACTCCCGGGGGATATGCTTAGGATAACTCTCACTTTCTTTACAAATCATTATGAAGGGTTTATGAGTATATACTTCCTCAAAGAAAACATATTTATGATTATGGATTATATCCATAGATAGTTCAATTTATGTTAAGTGTTTTATAAGTATGGGATTATGTATTTTGATTCATAAACTAATCTAGTTTATACCATTGTTTAGAAATGGCGCCTAGTGGAAGAAATGGAAACCGTATCAATGCACGAACTCCATGTAGGGATTGCCCTCCTGCTCAAGATAATTATAGTGGAGCTGGTGATGCAACTGGTGCCGATCAGCTAATCACCATACTGGGACAACTTACTCAGGTTATGAATAATAACCTTACCCGTATGGAGCACCCTGATCCGCAGCGTGGAGGATCAATGTTAGATCGATTCATGAGGCAACAACCACCAACGTTGAATGGGAGTACAAATCCCTTAGTAGCTGAGCAATGGATATTTTCCCTAGAGAAAATATTTCAGGCTTTGGGGAGTAGTGAAAGGGAAAAAGTTACCATGGCAGTTTACCGCCTCACTGGAGATGCTGATCAATGGTGGTCATTGATTCAAAATACGAAGGAAGATGATGAAGTATCAAATATGGAATGGAGTGAGTTCAAAGATTTATTTTTAGAAAAATACTTTCCTCGCGACCATCGAGCAGATATGGAAAGGCAATTTCTAAGTCTGAGACAAAAGGAGGATGAGAATGTCACAAAGTATGAGGCTAACTTTACAAGGTTAGCAAGGTATGCTGGAGATTATATTCGCAACCCAAGAAGTAAGATTGATCGTTTCTTTGATGGGTTAAAACCATTTCTCCGCCGAGCATTAGTCTCACAATCCTTTTCATCGTATGAAGACATTGTCTCATGTGCTATCAAGACCGAAAAGGAATTCTCTAAGTCTTATGTCTTTAAATCAAAGCAAGAGAAGAAGAGACCTGCTGATCAATCTGGGAATGGAAATAAGGGGAAGAAGGGAAAGGTTGAATATCCATCTTGTGGTAAATGCGGGAAGAAACATCCTGGTACTTGCTTGAAGGGAATGGGAGTCTGTTACAAGTGTGGTGAAAAAGGCCACCAAGCTCATGATTGCAAGGGGAAGAAGGAAGCTACCAACGTTCAGTGCTACAATTGCAGGGAGATGGGGCATTATGCAAATGCATGTCCTAAGCGTCAGGAGAACTTACCTCAGAAAAGGCCAAGGGATCAAGGCCAGGCTTATGCTATCACTACTGCTGAGGTAGAAGCTCCGAAAGATGTGGTGGCAGGTAATTTAATGGTTTCCTCAAGTTTAGCAAATGCATTATTTGATTCTGGATCATCACATTGTTTCATATCTTCCCAGTTTGCTAAGAAAATTAGATATTTCAAATTTGATTTAATAAGGGAGTTGTCAGTTAAAACTCCTAAGGGAAGTATCATTGCAACAAAGTTTTGTGAATCAGTCCCCATTAGAGCACATAAATTTTCTTTATCTGCTGATCTCATCGTCATACCTATGATTGAGTTTGATATAATCCTCGGTATGGACTGGCTTTCGGACTATGATGCGAAGATTTATTGTAAGAAGAAAGAGGTTACGATTCTTGATGATAATGATAAGGAACACCTTATTTTTAGAGCAGAATCGTCACCACCTAATTCTTATTTAGATCCACCCCCAGTAGCTCAACTTAATTCAATTATTGGGGAGGAAGAGAATGAAATAACTGTCGGTGAGGGAAGGAATGTTCAAATAGAGGATGTACCTATTGTGAAAGAATTTGTAGATGTATTTCCGGAAGATTTACCTGGGCATCCTCCAGAACGAGAAGTTGAGTTTTCCATTGATTTGATTCCTGGATCAAGGCCTATATCGAAGACCCCTTATAGAATGGCCACTGTAGAATTAGTCGAACTAAAGAAACAACTAGAGGAATTGAGTAATAAGGGATTTATTCGCCCTAGTGTTTCTCCATGGGGAGCCCCTGTTCTTTTTGTTAAAAAGAAAGATGGATCTATGAGGTTATGTATCGACTACAGGGAGATCAATACTATAACGATAAAAAACAAGTATCCCCTACCTCGTATTGATGCTTTATTTGACCAACTTCATGGAGCTCAATACTTTTCAAAGATTGACCTTCGATCTGGATACCATCAGTTGTGTGTGAAGAAGGAAGACATTCCGAAAACAGCATTTCGAACCAGGTATGGGCATTACGAGTTTACTGTAATGCCGTTTGGATTGACTAATGCACCATCTGTATTCATGGATCTGATGAATAGAGTTTTCAAGGAGTATCTCGATGAATTTGTGGTAGTATTTATTGATGATATATTGGTATACTCCAAAACCTATGAAGATCATGAAAATCACTTGCGCATTATCTTGAAGACTCTAAGGAGGCATGAATTATATGGAAAGTTTAGCAAGTGTGAATTCTGGCTTCAGGAGACTTCTTTTCTTGGCCATATTGTCTCTAAAGATGGAATCTCTGTTGATCCTTCTAAGACCAAGGCAATCCAAGAATGGCCAGCACCTACGAGTATAACTGAGGTACGTAGGTTTATTGGTTTGGCAGGTTATTATCGACGTTTCGTCCAGAATTTTGCCCGATTGGCAAACCCATTAACGAAGCTCACACGAAAAGGGGTTAAATTTGTTTGGACAAAAGAGTGTGAAGAATGTTTTGAAGAACTGAAAAGAAGATTAGTCAATGCTCCTATATTGACTCTACCATCGGGGAATGATGGGTTCGTTATTTATAGTGATGCATCGAAGAAAGGACTTGGCTGTGTCCTTATGCAGAATGATAGAGTTATTGCCTATGCATCACGACAGTTGAAAATTCATGAACAAAACTATCCTACTCATGATCTCGAGTTAGCAGCAGTGATCTTTGCTTTGAAGATATGGAGGCACTACCTCTATGGTAAAAAATGTGAGATTTATACTGATCACAAGAGTTTGAAGTATATTTTCTCACAAAAAGAACTCAACATGAGGCAAAGGAGATGGCTTGAATTACTCAAGGATTATGATTGCACGATACACTACCACCCGGGGAAAGCAAACAAAGTAGCAGATGCTTTAAGCAGAAAAGACCATGGAGTTCTGAACATGATGAGAATTGAAAGGGATCCAATTTTCATGGATCTAGAGAAGATGGACATGGGAATAACCAGGGAAGGTGAAACATCAATGCTTTTTCAAATGGTTGCCAAACCATCTTTACTAGAAAGGATTAAGAGTTCCCAGACCGATGATGAAGAATTTCAGAAGAAGATTAAAGCTGTGAATGATGGGAGATTGAGAGACTTTGTGTATGAAGATGGACTTTTGAAATTCGGGAAGAGACTTTGTGTTCCCAATATACCTAATCTAAAAAGGGAATTGCTGGATGATGCTCATAGTTCCAATTTCTCTATACACCCTGGGAGCACCAAAATGTATAGAGATTTGAAGGAACATTTTTGGTGGGACAACATGAAGAGGGAGATTGCTGATTTTGTGTCAAGATGTATGGTTTGTCAACAAGTGAAAGCTGGAAGGCAACAGCCTAGAGGAGTCATGCAACCTCTTCCCATACCGGAGTGGAAATGGGACAATATTACGATGGACTTTGTCATGGGGCTACCAAAGACTCCTAGAAGGAACGATGCAATATGGGTTATTGTTGATCGTCTTACCAAGTCAGCACATTTTCTTTCTATAAGAGAAGATCTACCCCTGGAACGTCTAGCAAGACTATACATTAATGAAGTTGTGAGACTTCATGGAGTACCCCTATCGATTGTTTCTGATCGTGATCCCCGTTTTACTTCAAGATTCTGGAAAAGTCTTCAGAAATCCCTGGATACTGAACTTCATTTGAGCACTGCTTACCACCCTCAGACAGACGGACAATCAGAATGGACTATTCAAACCTTAGAAGACATGTTGAGATCTTGCTCATTTGACTTTCAGGGTATGTGGGATCAATATTTACCACTGGTAGAATTTTCCTATAACAATAGCTTCCATTCAAGTATTCAGATGGCACCATATGAAGCATTATATGGAAAGAGATGTCGTACACCAACCTGTTGGGATGACGTTGGTGAAAGAAAACTTGTAGGCCCAGAACTGGTGGAGGAAACGGTGGAAAAGGTGAAAGTAATCCAAAATCACATCAAAGCAGCTCAAAGTAGGCAGAAGAGCTATGCCGATAATCGAAGGAAGGATTTGGAATTTCAAGTCGGTGATCATGTTTTCCTGAAGGTATCTCCGTGGAAGGGAGTCATACGTTTTGGTAAGAAAGGTAAATTGAGTCCCAGGTACATCAGACCTTTCGAAATTCTAGAATGAATTGGGGTTGTAGCTTACCGATTGGCAATGCCTCCAAGTCTCTCCAAAGTTCACGATGTGTTCCACGTATCTCTGTTGAGGAAATACATGCCTGATTCGACGCATGTACTCACCTATGAAGAATTAGAACTGGAACCTGATCTGTCTTATTGCGAAGAGCCCGTCAAGATTCTTGATACAAGAGAACAAGTACTGAGAAACCGGACGACGCGTCTGGTAAAAGTTTTGTGGAGAAATCATAAGATGGAAGAGGCAACGTGGGAACCCGAGGAACTTATGATGAAGAACCACCCGAATCTTTTTATGCAGTAATACCCTAGAAATTGCGAGGACGCAATTATTTGAAGGAGGGGAGAATGTAACACCCCAAGCTTCTACGGTACGTTTCCCTTCGAATAATGCGATAGCGTGTGTTGTACGCAACCTCGAGTTCTAACACACACCACAACTAATTAAACTAGCCGTTGTGAATAGTAATACCTACTTTTTGAAATTATATATATTTTATATTTGAAAATGGACTTCATTTTTGGACTCGGAATATCGAATTTAGCCTAAGGTGAAATTTTGGTACTTTTCGGATAACTTTCATATTTTGATGAATAGTGAAAATTACTAAATTTTAATTAAAAACAACTTTTTTAATCAGAATAATTAATAGTGATAAATTATGAATTTGAGTGGTTTTAAAGTATATTTAGAATATATTTTTACCATTTAATATAATGTTGGTCATTGGACATAATTTTACAATTAAACCGAACATAAACAAGTGTCAATTTTTTGATAGTTATTATCTCTTAAAAACACGCTTTTTGTTTTGACAGCGGGAATTAATTTTAAATTAATTTCTGCCACTTCTGTGTTTTGAATTTAGAAAAATGGATTCCATATTTGGAATCAGGATGTTCAAATTGTGTAAATAGGTAACTTTTATTTTTAGACATTTTGAATAATTACTGCGGTAAATATTTTATTTACCATGGTTAAGGGTAAATCCGGTAAATAAGGGTTAAAAAATAATATTATAATAATACTAAATTACCCTAAAACGTGTCTTAACCCTATTGGTTGATACATGGTCGACCATGGGAATATTTGAGTCTATTTTGGGACCCCATGGATCCACTTGTAAGTGATAATGACACATTATATTAATAAAGCTTAAATAAAAATAAAAATGGCATAAGCTAACATCTTTTAGAAGAACAATTTTTACATAGGGTTATACATGTTGGATTTTCGATTATAAATATTCATTAGAAAGATAAAACGATTTCCTACATAATGATATTTTATTTATAATTTTTAGACATTAAATAAGTTATTTTATTTATGACACAATGATGATGCAGTAATTACTATAATAGTGAAAAATTAAAATAATTGATATTATAAATACCCAAATAAATATAATATGAAACTTTTAATGAATTAAACTAATTTTCTAGGATAATATGATATATTAGTATTGATTTAATTGACTTTGTTCGAAGTAATCAATCTGTTATGAGTTTCACAAAAATCAACTATTTAATAGTGTCAAAATTGACATAAAAGAGTTCTTAAAACAAATATTATATTATTAATTGATATTAAATTCCTAAAAATCTAAGGTTCGGCCAAGAGACTTATATTATGATAGGTTAATCCTTAATGGACCACTTGGGGGTCGATTGGATGTATATAGTAAGTTTATTAACCATATTATATATAAATACAAAGAGACATTGTAAAAGTGAAACTAATTAACTTAGAGTTAATACTTAAAGATAAGGTTAATATAAGTACCCAAACCTGTATAAATTCTATTGGATGAGTTGTTTTCGACCTATCCCCACCTCATCCTTTGAATAGTCAACTTTGGAGCCTTTGGAAACCGAATCTGAATTTATTATAAATTAATATTTCTAGCTTTTCCAAAGGTGCCCCTCACCCCTCTTATAAAAGGGCACTCCTCCTTCTCTTTTCCTCACACCTCTCAAGCCACTTGGCTCGTCCAAACTCTGCCCAACTAAGCTCCCAACATCCCTCTCCTCATCCTTGAAGCTTCCCCTTAGGCATAAAGCATTTCAAGAAGTCCTTTGGTTCCAACCAAAGTGAGTTACCTAAATTAAAGGTAACAATTTCTCTTAAAGTATTTTCATTTATTTTGCTTCTCCAACCCCCAAAATCTTTTTATTTCCTTTCTTTTGTAACAACACCAGTATCCTAAATATACTAGGATGTTGTTATAAGAAGGATTCGAACTACACATACACACAACTCCATCTAATGGATGATGAACATAATGTTTCTGTGGATGGCAAACTAACGCCTCACGAAACGATGATTGTTCAAATACATCTTACCACCTCTCATGGTGGCCATTATGATGGCACTGTAATTAAATATGATATTAATGATATATATTTTATATATAAGCTTCTGTAATTCCATTTTATTTCATACCATTATTCGTTTCATGTTGTATATACATACGATAATTTCATTTGAGGAAGTGCGGACTACCGCCCCCTTAAAATGATATGACTCGTTCATACCACACATGGAACGTATAAAGGATGGTGTTAATGAACTTAAGTAACATATATAAAATATTATACTGGAATAGTAATATACCTATGTATCATTTGGATTATATTTTTTTAAAATAAAAATTAAATGGAAGTAGCGTTCGTGCGCACGTACGGACTACCGTCTCCACGAACGCGATAAGATTCATTCTCCATCATATCCATTCAAGTCTTATTCTCATTTTGGGGTTAAAAATAATGTTAATATCATTCTGATTATGAATAAGATATAATCTATCCATTACAAACATGTCTTACGTAACCAAACATTTAAGAAGAACGAATCGATTATCACCCGAAACGACGATAATACTAAGATATTATTAATAAAGCAATGTTAAAAGATCATATATGATATCATATTAATGTATATGATTCTTGTATAATTTAATAACAATTATTTCACCATTATACAGGAGGTTAACCTACCCCAACAAAGGAAAAGTACAAGGTAAGGGTTATTTCACAACCTCTTCTTTATCCGAGGTTGTTTATACGTAATAATCTACTGGGATCTCGTTATCATCCACATCCATGTTTCTTCAAAATGTATTTCAAAACATTTTTACTATTTACAAGAATATGGGTTAAAGTCATTTATACCCTTGTTTGACTTTTTATAAGAGGTTTATAAAGGAATCTTTCCGTCGTTTTCAAAACAAGGTCCTTTTTAACCTTTTCGACAGAATTGAGGTAAGAATGTTTTTTTTAACTTATACGGCGGGTGCGGTTATTTTCCGCCGTTATAAAATCGTCGAAGCTTTCCATACAAGCTTATAAGAATATTTTCAAAGAAAATGTTTTATTTTATATGGATCTTAAATGATTTCAAAATAAAAGGAGATACTTCTTTAATAAGAATTTTGATTTCATCTATGTCAACATCCTTTGATGGATTTTAAGATTATTTGAAGTTGATTTATTATGATACAAAACTTCTATATTGTATTGAAGGTTTTGTGATATGTTTGACTGTGGATGTGCTATTTTTATACCATTCATAGTTTATGGTGAAATTATTGACATTTCGTATGCTAGTTTTAATACGAATGTTTATGTTATGTTTAAACCTTTTCATATGGGAATGCATTGGACTTAATAAGTGACGGGTGGAGCCCGCTATAGCTCCTCGATGCATCGGTAGGTCTCATGAGACAAACTAGTGTCTTGGCATAAGGCCTTGACAAAATCTTATTTGTAGTCTTGGCACGAGGCCTTGGCTATGTGGTTATGATAGTCTGGCATTATGCATTCCAACATTATGAAAGTGGTTATTGATATTGCATGTGATTATTCGATTAGTAGAATATCCATGTGAACAAGTAAATGGCATTATTTCATTTTACTTTTTCCATACTATGTTGAAGTTCAATTTTAAAAGGCTTTTGTTTTAGTAATTCATTGCCTTAAATGTTTATGCTTATTTTGAATGTTCCGCTATATTGTTATCCTTACTGGGCATTTGAGCTCACCCCTTTTCTATGTTTTATTTTTCCCAGGTAGTGAAGATGTAAATTATGATTGACTTGCAGGGATATTATGAGGGGTTTATAGTGTGGACGTTGGAAACATTATGTTGTTGTAGTAGTTTTTCATTTTATGATGTAATGTAAAACTTATGAATATATCTGGCATTTTCCAAGGCTACTAAACCAATCGGTCTTTCGAGATTTGATCTTTCTTGTGATCATGCCAATGTTATGTAATAATGCACCGACTCTGGGTAGCTGGGGTCGGGGCGTTACATATCTTCTGTGTGTATTTTATTTAAATTCAAAAAAATGAATTGTGTCAAAATTGACACTATTGATATTTTATATTATTAAATTGTTTAAAAATCACAAAAAATATTTTAAAAATTAAAAATTAAACATTATATGATCTAAAATGTCATAAATTATCAATTAATGTATAATTAAGAACACAAAATTAAATATTTATAACCATATTAAATTTATGTCATTATTACTACAAATAAAATTAAATAGATTAAATAAAGATAAATCAAACTGATAAGGTTTAAAATAAAATAAATACATGTCTAAATTTAATTGGTTGATGATATTAAAATCATATCTTATCTAATATCCTTAATTGAGCCAATTTGGAAGTTTTTATGTGGGTTGAAGGTTTATTATAAATTAATATTTTAGAGGTTTCCAAAAGTGCCCCGCTCCTCCCTTATAAAAAGGGAACCTCCTCCCTCTCCTCCTCACACCATTTTGAGCTTTAAAGCCCGTCCAAAACCTGACCATTTAACTTATCCACTTCCAGAGAAACATTATAGAGGTTTTGGTCTCCTCAAAATACCAACTCTAGTGCCTTAAGAGGAGGCTTAAAAGAGGTGTGTCGAAGAAGAGGTAATCTCTTCTACCGATTCTTTCGAGTTTCTTTCATCTTAAACTTCTTCTTCTTTAGTTGTTTCATTATAAATTAATAACATAAGTATCAATAATATAATTATATGTTATTATAAATATTAAAAAACCCCATTTCACCTTCTATCCATCCTACAAAAAATGAAATCACCGCGCGTTCGTACGTACGGAATACCGTCTCCACGCCGTGGTGTAATATGTTTTTCCACCACCACCATACTTGGATGGGTATAATGGTGTAAATAATAACTATTTATAGTTATTATAAAATCATAATGATTCTCAAATATTATATCATCCACTCCAATTCTATTCAACTATTATGGGAATGATATCATCGCTCGTGCGTACGTACGGACTACCGTCTCCACGACACGATGAGATCCATTCTCCATGTTAACCATTAAAAAATGATTATAAAGAATATATAATGAATAATAATGAAATATATGACATTATAAAGCTACTATATTTATTTATATATATATATGTCATCTAATTACTTCCATTCATGTCAATAAGGAAAGGAAAACAACGTTCATGCGTACTTACGGCCTACCGTTGCCATGAACGGTGTATTTAATTTCATTTATCTAACTATTATATATATATATATATATATATATACTAAATATATATAATATATAAATCATGATTTAAATTCTGGAAGTAAGTAAATCCTGATATAATTAATAACAATATCAAGAACAACAAGTCCAAACACGTACGATAAATAAAACGATTTTACCCAAAACACTGCTTTAACATGGAATTTACAAAAGAAAAGGTATTATAAAGTCATAAGTGATCCATATATGATATCATAACAATGAATAAGATTCTATAATAATTAAATGACTCTATCCAAATCATTATATAGGAATGTTCGGATACATATGAAGCATATGATACATAAGGTAAGGAATAATTTTTCAAATCTCATTTTTATCCGAGATTGCTTATACGTAAGTATTTACTGGGGTTATGTTTATCATCCATGACCATGTTTTCTAAAAATGTTTTCATAAAATATTTACTATTCCTACATGTATTTTTAAAGTCAGTTTTACCCTTTGTTTACTTTTACCACATTGTATTGAAGGAATCCTTCCTTTGTTTACCATATAAGGTACTTTTTGACTTTTCCGGCAAAAGTATGAGAAAAATGTTTTTTTAAATTATAGGGCGTGAATGGATTTTTATAGTTTCATAATGCCTTATTTCCATGAATCTTACTCTACAAGATTTCATGATTATTTTCAACAAAATTCTTTTATCTTAAAATCGCACGACATTTTGAGAAAAGAAAATGATTTTGAAGAAGAAATGATATTTTCCTCAAGAATTCATTTCAAGTGTTTTGTCAAAACTATTTTCCATATAAGATGAAATTATTTAGTATGATTATGTTTCAAGTATAATGTCTCTATTATTTACATGGTTTGATTCTTCTTATGATTAAATGATATCCATTTGTTTTATATGGATTATGTTATGATGGGTTGATGTTAATGAAACCCATTTTATTCCTTGGGTTATGATGAATGATTTTTGTTTATGTTGTGGCAAACGTAAGAATGATTTTATTATGATATGTGTGGGAACTATATCTCCATCTAATGCATTGGGTAATGATTTATATCTCATGAGATAAACATGGGGGAATGACAAGTTAATCTGGTTCAGTGATACATGACTGGAATGAGGAGTGAACTCGATTCAGTAAGGGACTTTGTCAATAAGATGGTCTTGGTAGAAATTCCTTGGATACTATGGAAATCATATCACGTTCTTAATGGTTTTACACAATTACATGTTTTATTCCCATGATATTTTATCATGATTAATATTCCTTTATGATCTATGACTTATGTACTGCCATGATTTATTTATCAAGCTTTTGATGTTTAAACATTATGTTCATGTTTTTTTAAGTTCAAATGTATATGATTTGTTTTATTTTCTCCATGTTTATCCATACTGAGCATTTGAGCTCACCTTCTATATGTCTTCTTTTCCCCGTGATATAAAGAAAGGTTTTAGATAAAAAACAAAAGGGCAAGATCTTTATGGGAGATGTTGAATATCTTTCACCATGATTAGAAGATTATGTTCCGAGTTTCCAAAGACACTAAACTATTATGGTATTTGTGAGTTATTTTTTGTTATGTATTAAGAAAAATTAATGTAATTTCCATGTACGTCAAGTTTTGGGTCTCTACAGTTGGTATTAGAGGGAGGTTTAGTGAACCTTTGGAAACTAGGATGCAAGAACTTTAGTGAGATCCCTAGAGATATTTCTATGGTATGTTTAGGGATGTCCCTAAGGTTAAGTATAAGTATAGGTTATAGTCCTAGAATTAAGGTAACGATATTATAATTAAAACTAAGATGTTAGATATTGAAGTTACTCACCCTTTATTATGTTTTTTCCTTGTATGATTTCTTTCTCTCACAGTATTGTTTTTGGGTTTTAGACGATGGCTGGAACCCGAAGGAACCATGTTGATCAACGTAATGGAAAATGAAATGATTACCCTCTTGAACAAACCAATATTATGGGAGATGGAGTAAAAAATCTTATTTCTATACTTACACAAGATATGAATCATTCTGGACTTCTGAATGAGCAGAGAAGGGAACAATATTCTATTGAGTCCTTCATGCGGTAATGTACACCTTCTTTCAATGGGTCTTATGATCCACTTGTTGCAGAATAATGGATCAGTACCATTGAAAAGCTATTTTCCATACTTCAATGTTTGGAACATGAAATAGTCATTCTGGTTGTTTACCTCTAAGAAGGTGAAGCAAACTAGTGGTGGAATCTAATTACGAATACAATGCCCCAAGATGAAATTGAATCCATGGAATGGGACGAGTTCATGAACTTGTTTTCCAGTAAGTACATCCCTCGTATTCATCGAAAAAAGATGGAAAAGGAGTTCCTTGAGCTTAATCAAAAGGATGATGAATCTGTTGGTATGTATGAAAGAAATTCTACAAGGCTTGCAAGGTATGCATCTGGCTTTATCATTCAACCTGAAAGTAAAGTTGATCGATTCTTCAGTGGCTTAAAACCAAGTCTTCGAAAGGAATTAGCGATAAGATACATCAGTAGCTATGAAGAAATTGTGCGTTATGATATCAAGGTTGAACAAAAATTTGGTGTTACATATCCATCTCATGGTTTTGACAAGAAATGAAAGATGGAGTTCAACGAAAAATCTCAAAACAATGGTGAAAAGAAGGTGAATGTTTCTTTATTCTCAAAGTGTGGAAAAGTAGCATGGTAGAGATTGTCTTAAAGGGACTAGAAAATATTTTAAGTGTGGAAAAGATGTTCATCGAGCAGTTGAGTATTGACGTAATGTAAAAAGGGAATCTAATGATGTGAATAAACAAAAGACTACAGAGAACGCACCAACAACACTTCAATGCTACAAGTGAAAAGAAATGGTGAATTATGCTAATCAATGCCTTAATCCAAGGGTTAATGATGATCAAAATCAACAACCTATTATGGAAAAGGACAAAGGGAAGTCACATGTGATCACTATTGGAAATGTTGAGTATAACAACGATGTGGTAGAATGATTATATATTTATGTAAAGAGATTCAAAAATAATGTTGTGGAATCTCATTTATAGTATTGTGGAATATTGGAATATCTATGTATTGATTAATTTTGGTTTTCAATAATTATGTGGTACCGGTAACCATAAAAAGTGATTGAAATATTTTTGGAAAGAAGATGATATGCACATAATGAAGGGATAAAGAGAAAATGAAATGAGCTCATGACTGATATCATGGTTTGAGTATATAGAAATTTTGGGATTTTGGTATGTGGAAAGAGATACCTTTTAATATCATTCATGTTTTCAATATGTTTCTATGGTAATTAATGTTGCAAGAGAATAAAATATTATGGTATTCACATGTTTGTAATGCGATCAACAAGATATATTTTATGATATATGGGGGATAAATGATGGTATTCACATGCTTGGTTAATGAAATTTCTAGTAATTGTTTTCTTTATACTATGAGATTGGACAGATATATTTCGAATAAGTCTAAAGATTGGAATGGATTATGTCGGACATCAGATATTATTATTTAAGGCTATAACTTTTTTCAATATTATTTCTGTAATGTTATAATAGTGAAGTTTAAGAAAAAAAGACAACCTGCAGGATGAGAGACAACCTGTCGCGTTGGAAAAGGTTGTAGGAATTGAACCCACAATCGAAGTGAAACATGCACTGTCCTACAAGAAGTCCCTGGTGAGTAGAAACTAGTTTTATTTTATTAAGTGGTATGATAGATGAAGTATAAGTCCATTTTTGGAATCATATACAATTAACCTCACCATATATGGACTTATGTATATTTGATAACTTTTGATAACCTTTTGTTTGATACAAATGGAATAACCCATCATTCTATCACATGATCTGCTAACACTTCACGAATGACAAATTCAACTTCATTTATTTAAGAGATGAAGTAGAAATTTTTCAACGCACGAACAACGGTGAGATTATACCGAAATAAAGTAAGTATTTCTTCTAATTCAAATTCATTAAATTTCAGGAAATGATCTTGAAAACAAAAAATGTTGTCCTAGTGCCCTTATATCGATGAATCAGATGGTACATTAGATCATCACAAATTTATGGATTTGTGATTGTTGGCTTTTTTCATAGCCATGTTCTCTACCACTCTCTATTAGAACTTGATTGTTAGGTTTCTCTTCCATATCCATATTTTCAACTATGTTCTCCTATGTGGAAACCTAGTGATGAGTTAATTTGGGTAACCGATATGTTTCATACTTCACTTTTTAAAATTATGTTTTAGTATTCCTTTTTACGATGTGGGATTCTATGAAAGAATCTTTCAAGTAGTAAACCATTTATAACCCCAATGAATGTCGAGGGAGAAATTCATTTTAAGTGGGGTAGAATGTAACAACCCGATATTTTATGAGAATTATTATTTTTAATTTCATTGATGTCTTGTGTTGTATGCTACAAAAAAAGGAGCTTTTACTACACACATTCCTGACTTGGATTTCATTACACGCAATCGCAACCTTCCTCGATAGCGTATGTAGTACGCAATACCGGGTTTCACTAAACAATGGTATATTTTTATAATATTATTATGGATTAGCTGTTATGAATATTATTAACTAAATTTTGAATTTTATAACATTATTATTCATCTTACACATTTTCTAGAACATGTTATGAGAACAAAATAAATTTTTCGGGTAAAATAAGTATATTTCCAAAAATGCAGTTTTGTTGCCTTTTGATGGAGCACCCACTTTAAATATAGTTATTTACATGTTTATAAGTTTAATTTTACAAAATAAAATTATTATTTGGAATAAAGATATAAAAATTTACTTTGGATAAATTTTTCATATTATTCTCATAACTTTCATATTTTAATGAATAGTAAAAACACGCTATATTTTAATTAAAAACAACTTTTTTCATTGAAATAATTTATATGGATAAATTATAATATTTAATGGTTTTAAAATATAAATAGAATATATTTTTAACATTTAATATAATTTATGTCATTACCATTAATTTTACATTGAATTAATAGGTAAAAACATTCCAATCTTTGACAATATTTCAACTTTTAAAACCCATTTTCTTAACAACGGGATAAATTTTAATTTAAATAATTCAACTTTTATGTTTTGATTTTTTGAAAATGGATTCCATATTTGGATTCAGTGGGTCGAAATTATTTTATTAGGTTACTTTTATTTTTTTGATATTATGAATAGTAACTATGGTTATTTTTATTTACTTCAGTTAAAGATAAATCGGGTAGTTAAGGGTAAACCTATGATTATAAAATTACCCTAACACATACCAAAATTCTATTTGATGACTAAAATTCGACCCATATCACCTAAGGGTCAGATTAGATTCATTTTATGTACTTTTTAATATGAAAATAATTTAATTATTATTAAAACCAAAGAAAGTGACAACATGTCACTCTCTTAAATCTTATAAGTATAATAATTTTAATTTAGTGATAAAATTCATAAAACATCAAACCTGAATAGTCTCCAAAAATCTAATGAAATTATCTACATTATGTGGATTTATATAGAATTTTTAGGGATAAGATAATTATCATTAATGAGGACACAATAGTGATGTGGAAATTCTTTCATTGATTGAAATATCAAAAAAATGTTTTTAAAAATATTAAAATAAATAATATATGAACTAATTAACGTTCTACATTAATTTTATAGATATGAATGACATGTTAGGAATCTATTTAAATTTTTTTTTGGAACATATATTCTCTGTAGATTTTATTTAAATTCAAATAAATGAATTGTGTCAAAATTGACAGTATTGATATTTTATATTATTAAATTGTTTAAAAATGACAAATAATATTCTAAAAATTAAAAATTAAACTTTATATGATCTGAAATTTCATAAATTATCAATTTATGTATAATTAATAACACATAAGTAAATATTTATAACCATATAAAATTTATATCATTATTACCACAAATAAAATTAAATAGATTAAATAAGGATAAATCAAAATGATAAGGTTTACAATAAAATCAAAACATGTCTAAATTTAATTGGTTGATGATATTACAACCATATATTATCCAATATCTTAATTTTAGCCACTTTGGATGTTTTTATGTGGGTTTAGGGTTTATTATAAATTAATATTTTAGAGGTTTCCAAAAGTACCCCTCTCCTCCCTTATAAAAAGGGAACCTCATCCCTCTCCTCCTTTCACCATTTTGAGCCTTCAAGATCGGACAAACCCTGACCATTTCACTTCTCCACATCCATATAATCCTTACAGAGGTTCTGGTATCCTCAAAATACCAACTCTAGTGCCTTAAGATGAGGCTTAAAAGAGGTGCATCGAAGAAGATGTAATCTCTTCTACCGATTCATTCAAGTTTGTTTCTTCTTAAAATTATTCTTCTTTAGTTGTTTCATTATAAATTAATAACATAAGTATAAATAATATACTGATATGTTTATATAAATATGAAAAACCCCATTTCACCTTCTATCCATCCTACAAAAAATGAAATCATCGCGCGTTCGTACTTACGAAATACCGTTTCCATGGCGTGGTGTAATCTGTTTTTCACCACCACCATACTTGGATGGGTATAATGGTGTAAAGAATAAATATTTATATTTATTATAAGATCATAAGGATTAAAAAATATTATATAATCCAATCCAATTCTATTCAATAATTATGGGAATGATATCATCGCTCGTGCGTACGTACGGACTACTGTCTCCACGACACGATGAGATCCATTCTCCATGTTAACCATTCAAGAATGATTATAAAGAATATATAATGAATAATAATGAAATATATGAAATGAGAAAGCTATTGGATTTATGTATATATATATATATGTCATCTACTTACTTCCATTCATTCAATAAGAAAAGGAAAACAACGTTCATGCGTACTTACGGCCTACCGTCTCCATGAACGGTGTATTTCATTTCATTTATCTATCTATTATATATATATATACTAAATATATATGATACATAAATCATGATTTAAATTCTTGAAGTAAGTAAATCCTGATATAATTAATAATAATATCATGAACAATAAGTCTAAACACATACGATAAATAAAACGATTTTACCGAAAACGCTGCTTTAACATGGAATTTACAAAAGAATGGGTAATATAAAGTCACAAGTGAACCATATATGAGATGATAACAATGAATATGATTCTGTAATAATTCAATTGCATTATTTAAATCATTATACAGGAGTGTTCAGATACATACAAAGCATAACATACATAAGGTAAGAGATAATTTTGCAAATATCATTTTTATCCGAGATTGCTGATACGTAAGTATTTACTGGGGTTATGTTTATCATCCATGTCCATGTTTTCTAAAAATGTTTTCCTAAAAATTTTACTATTCTTCCATGTATGTTTAAAGTAATTTTTATCCTTTTTTTACTTTTACCACATTGTATTGAAGGAATCCTTCCTTTGTTTACCATATAAGGTACTTTTTGACTTTTCTGGCAAAAGTACGAGAAGAAAGGGTTTTTTTAAATTATAGGGTGTGAATGGATTTTTACTGTTTCATAATGCCTTATTTAAATGAAGCTTCCTCTACAAGATTTCATGATTATTTTCAACAAAATTCTTTTCTTTTAAAATCGCACGACATTTTGAGAAAAGAAAAAGATTTTGAAGAAGAAAGGATATTTTCCTCAAGAATTCATCTCAAGTGTTTTGTAAAAACTATTTTCCATATAAGATGACATTATTTAGTATGATTATGTTTAAAGTATAATGTCTATATTATTTACATGGTTTGATTTTTCTTATTAGAAATGATATCCATTTGTTTTATATAGGTTAAGTTATGATGGGATGATGTTTATGAAACCCATTTTATTCGTTGGGTTATGATGAAAGATTTATGTTTATGTTGTGGCACACATAAGAATGATTTAATTATGATATGGGTGGGAACTATATATTACTCCAATGCATTGGGTAAAGATTTATATCTCATGAGATAAACATGGGTGGAACGACAAGTTAATCCGCTTCAGTGATACATGTCTGGAACAAGGAGTGAAATCGATTCAGTAAGGGACTTGGTCCACTAAGATGGTCTTGGTAGAAATTCCTTTGATACTATGGAAATCATATCACGTGCTTAATGTTTTTCCACAGTTACATGTTTTATTCCCATGATATTTTATCATGATTAATGTTCCATTTATGATCTATGCCTTATGTACTTCCAGGATTTATTACTCAAGATTTTGATGTTTAAAATTCATGTTTATGGTTTTTTAAGTTCAAATGTATACGATTTGTTTTATTTTCTCCATGTTTATCCTTACTGAGCATTTGAGCTCACCGTTTATATCTTTTCTTTTCCACAGGATATAACGAAAGGTTTTAGGTAAAAAACAAAAGGGGAAGATCTTTATGGGAGATGTTGAATATCTTTCACCATGATTATAAGATTATGTTACGAGTTTCCAAAGAAACTAAACTATTATGGTCCTTGTGTGTTATTTTTTGTTATGTATTAAGCAAAAGTAATTTAATTTCCATGTACATCAATTTTCGAGTCTCTACAGTTGGTATCAGAGGAGGTTTATTCATCCTTTGGAAACTAGGATGTGAGAACATTAGTGAGATCCATAGAGATATTTATAAGGTATGTCTAGGGATGTCCCTAAGGTTAAGTATAAGTATAGGTTATAGTTTAAATTATGGTAACGATATTATAATTAAAACTAAGATGTTAGATATTGAAGGCACTCCCCCATTGTTATGTTGTTTTCCTAGCTTGATTTCTGCCTCTCACACTGTTCTTTTTAGGGTTTTAGACGATGGCTGGAACCCGAAGGAACCGTGTTGATCAATGTAATGGAAAATGCAATGACTAACCTCTTGAAAAAACCAATGTTATGGGATATGGAGTACAAAATCTTATTTCTATACCTACACAAGCTATTAATCATTCTGGACTTCCGAATGTGTAGATAAGGGAACAATATTCTATTGAGTCCTTCATGAGGAAACATCCACCTTCTTTCAGTGGGTCTTATGATCAACTTGTTGCAGAATAATGGATCAGTACCATTGAAAAGATATTTTCCATACTTCGATGTTTAGAACAAGAAAAAGTCATTCTGGCTGTTTACCTCTAAGAAGGTGAAGCAAACTAGTGGTGGACTCTAATTAAGAATACAATGCCCCAAGATGAAATTGAATACATGGAATGGGATGAGTTCATGAACTTGTTTTTTAGTAAGTACTTCCCCTGTATTCACAAAGATGGAAAAGAAGTTCCTTGAGATTATGCAAAAAGAATGATGAATCTGTTGGTATGCACGAAGAAAATTTTACAAGGCTTGCAAGGTATGCATCTGGCTTTATAATTCAACCTAAAAGTAAAGTTGATCGATTCTTCAGTGGCTTAAAACCAAGTCTTCGAAGGGCATTAGCTATAAGAGAAATCAGTAGCTATGAAGAAATTGTGCATTGTGCTATCAAGGTAGAACATGAAGTTGGTGTTACATATCCATCTCATGGTTTTGACAAGAAATGAAAGATGGAGTTCAAGTAAAAATCTCAAAACAATGGTGAAAAAAAGGTGAATATTTCATTATTCTCAAAGTGTGGAAAAGTAGCATGGTGGATATTATATTAAAGGTACTAGAAAATGTTTTATGTTTGGAAAAGAAGGTCTTCGGGCTGCTGAGTATCGAAGTAATGGAAAAAGGGAAGCTAATGATGTGAATAAAGAAAAGACTACAGAGAACGCACCAGCAATACTTCAATGCTACAAGTGCAAGGAAATGGGGAATTATGCTAATCAATGCCCTAATCCCAGGGTTAATGATGATCAACATCAACAACCTCTTAAGGAAAAGGACAAAGGTAAGTCACCTGCAATCACTATTGGCGATTTTGAGTATAAAAATGATGTGGTGGAATGATTATGTGTTTATGTAACGAGATTCTAAAATAATGTTGTGGAATATCATATATAGTATTGTGGAATATAGGAATATCTATGTGTTGATTTATTGTGGTTTTCAATAATTATATGGTACTAGTAACCATGAAAAGTGATTGAAATATTTTTGGAAAGAAGATGATATGCACATAATGAAGGGATAAAGAGAAAATTAAATGAGCTCATGACTGATATCATGGTTTGAGTATATAGAAATTTTGGGATTTTGGTATGTGGAAAGAGTTACCTTTTCACATCATTCATTTTTTCACTATGTTTCTATGGTAATTAATGTTGCAAGATAATACAATATTATGGTATTAACATGTTTAGAATGTGATCAAAAAGATATATCTTATGATATATGGGTGATAAATGATGGTCTTCACATGCTTGGTTAATGAAATTTCTAGAAATCATGAGATTAGACAGATGTATTTTGGATACGTCTAAAGACTAGAATAGATTATGTTGGACATCATATATTATTGTTTAAGGCTAAAACATTTTTTGATATTATTTCAGTAATGTTATAATAGTGAAGTTTTAGAAAAAAAGACAACCTGCAGGACGAGAGACAACCTATCACGTTGGACAAGGTTGCGGGAATTGAACCGACAACCGAAGTGCGACATGACTTTATTTACAACCACTGTCCTACAAGAAGTCCCTGGTTAGTAGAAACTAGATTTATTTTATTAAGCGGTATGATATATGAAGTATAAGTCAATTTTTGGAATCATATACAATTAACCTCACCATAGATGGACTTATGTATATTTGATAACTTTTTCTAACCTTTTGTTTGATACAAATGGAATGACCCATCATTCTATCACATGATCTGATAACACTTCACGAATGAAAAATTCAACTTCATTTCTTTAAGAGATGAAGTGGAAATTGTTCAACACATGAACAATAGTGAGATTATACCCAAATAAAGTAAATATTTCTTCTAATTCAAATTCATCAACATTAGGGAAATGATTTTGAAAACCAAAAATGTTGTCCTAGTGCCCTTATATCCGATGAATCAGATGGTACCATAGATCATCAAAAAAAAATTTCTTTGTGATTGTTGGATTTTTCATAGCAATGATCTCTACCACTCTCCATCAGAACTTGATGGTTAGGTTTCTCTTCCATATCCATATTGTCACCTATGTTCTTCTATGTGGAAACCTAGTGATGAGTTAATTTGGGTAACCGATATGTATCATACTTCACTTTTTAAAATTATGTTTTAGTATTTCTTTTTACGATGTGGGTTTCTATGAAAGAAACCTTCAAGAAGTAAACCATTTATAACCCCGACGAATTTCGAGGGCGAAATTCATTTTAAGGTGGGTAGAATGTAACTACCCAAGATTTTATGAGAATTTTTCTTTTTAACTTCATTGATGCCTTGTGTTGTATGCTACACCAAAAGGAGCTTGCACCACACACATCCCTGACTTGGCTTGCATTACACGCAATCGCAACCTTCCTCAATAGCGTGTGTAGTACGCATTACCAGGTTTCACTAAACAATGATATATTGTTATAATATTATTATCGACTAGTCGTTATGAATAGTATTAACCACATTTTGAATTTTATAACATTATTATTCATCATTCACATTTTCTATAATATGGTATGAGAAGAAAATAAAATTTTCGGGTAAAATAAGTATTTTTAAAAAAATACAGTTTTGCCGCCTTTTGATGGCACACCCACATTAAATCTATTTATTTACAGGTTTATAAGTTTATTTTGACAAAATAAAATTCTTATTTGGAATAAAGATATAAAAATTTACTTTGGATAAATTTTTCATATTATTCTGATAACTTTCATATTTTAATGAATAGTAAAAACACACTATATTTTAATTAAAAACAACTTTTTTTATTGCAATAATTTATATGGTTAAAGTATAATATTAAATAGTTTTAAAGTATAAATAGAATATATTTTTAACATTTAATATAATTTATTTCATTACCATTAATTTTACATTGAATTCATAGGTAAAAACATTTCAATCTTTGGCAATATTTCAACTTTTAAAACCCATTTTCTTAACAACAGGATAAATTTTAATTTAATTACTGTAACTTTTATGT
Organism: Viscum album; assembly: GCA_963277665.1. Classification (NCBI taxonomy): domain Eukaryota; kingdom Viridiplantae; phylum Streptophyta; class Magnoliopsida; order Santalales; family Viscaceae; genus Viscum; species Viscum album. The sequence goes on along the minus strand of OY728157.1, from coordinate 1,507,854,568 downwards.
TTTGAATTTTGAAAAATGGATTCCATATTTGGATTTAGTGGGTACAAATTATTTTATTATGATAATTTAATTTTTTTGATATTATGAATAGTAACTACGGTAATTTTTATTTACTACAGTTAAAGATAAATCGGGTAATTAAGGGTAAACCTAAGATTATAAAACTACCCTAACACATAACAAAATTCTATTGGATGACAAAAAGTAGACCCATATAACCTAAGGGTCGTATTAGATTCATTTTATGTACTTTTTAATATAAAGATAATTTAATTATTATTAAAACCAAAGAAAGTGACAACATGTCACTCTCTTCAATCTTATAAGTATAATATTTTAATTTAGTGATAAACTTCATGAAACTTAGAACATTAATAGTCTCAGGAAATATAATAAAATTATCTACATTATTAGTATTTATTTATAATTTTTAGGGATAATATAATTATCATTAATGAGGACATAATAGTGATGTAGAAATTCTTTCACTGATTGAAATATAAATAAAATGGTTTTAAGAATAATAAAATATCTAATATATGGATTAATCAATGTTATACATTAATTTTATAGATAAACATGACATGTTATGAATCAATTAAATATTTTTTTAAGAACATATCTTTTATGTGGATTTTATTTAAATTCAAATAAATGAATTGTGTCAAAATTGACAGTATTGATATTTTATATTATTAAATTGTTTAAAAATCAAAAATTTATTTTAAAAATTATAAATTAAACTTTATATGATCTAAAATGTCCTAAATTATCAAATTATGTATAATTAAGAACACATAAGTAAATATTTATAACCATATAAAATTTATATCATTATTACCACAAATAAAATAAAATAGATTAAATAAGGATAAATCAAAATGATAAGGGTCAAAATAAAATCAAAACTGATCTAAGTTTAATTTGTTTATCAGATTAAAACCATATATTATCTAATATCCAAATTTTAGCCACTTTGGAAGTTTTTATGTGGGTTTAGGGTTTATTATAAATTAATATTTTAGAGGTTTCTAAAAGTGCCCCTCTCCTCCCTTATAAAAAGGGCACCTCCTCCCTCTCCTCCTCACACAATTTTTAGCCTTCATGGTCGGAAAACATCTGCCCATTTCACTTCTCCACATACATAGATTCATTATAGAGGTCATGTTCTCCTCAAAAGACCAACTCTAGTGCCTTAAGAGGAGGTATAAAAGAGGTGCGTCGAAGAAGAGGTAATCTCTTCTACCGATTCATTCAAGTTTCTCTTTTCCTAATTTTTTTTCTTTAGTTGTTTCATTATAAAATAATAACATAAGTATCACTATTACAATGATATGTTATTATAAATATGAAAAAACCCCATTTCACCTTCTATCCATCCTACGAAAAATGAAATCACAGCGCGTTCGTACGTACAGAATACCGTCTCCACGCTGTGGTGTAATCTGTTTTTCCACCACCAACATACTTGGATGGGTATAATGGTGTAAATAATAACTATTTATAGTTATTATAACATCATACGGATTCAAAAATATTATATCATCCACTCTAATTCTATTCAATAATTATGGGAATGATATAATCGCTCGTGCGTACGTACAGACTACCGTCCCCACGACGTGATGAGATCCATTCTCCTTGTTAACCATTCAAGAATGATAATAAAGAATATATAATGAATAATAATGACATATATGACATGATAAATCTACTATATATATATATATGTCATCTACTTACTTCCATTCAAGTCAATAAGGAAAGGAAAACAAAGTACATGCATGCGTACGACCTACCGTCTCCATGAACGATGTATTTCATTTCATTTATCTATCAATTATTTATATATATACTGAATATATATGATATATAAATCATGATTTACATTCTGGAAGTAATTAAATCTTGATATAAGTAATAATAATATCAAGAACAACAAGTTCAAACATGTACGATAAATAAACTTTTTTACCCAAAACGCTGCTTTAACATGGACTTTACAAAAGAACAGGTAATATAAAGTCATAAGTGAACCATATATGGTATCATAACAATGAATATGATTCTTTAATAATTAAATGAATTTTTTTTAATTATTATACAAGAATTTTTAGATACATACGAAGTATATCAGACATAAGGTAAGGGATAATTTTTCAAATCTCATTTTTATCCGAGATTGTTTATACATAAGTATTTACTGGTGTTATGTTTATCATCCATGTCCATGTTTTCTAAAAATGTTGTCATAAAATGTTTAATATTTTCCATGTATGTTTAAATTCATTTTTACCCTTTGTTGAGTTTTACCACATTGTATTGAAGGAATCCTTCCTTTGTTTACCATATAAGGTAATTTTTGACTTTTCCGACAAATGTATGAGAAGAATGTTTTTTTAACTTGTAGGGCGTGAATGTATTTTTACAGTTTCATGATGCCTTATTTCCATGAAGCTTCCTCTTCAAGATTTCATTATTATTTTCAACAAAATTCTTTTCTTTTAAAATCACATGACATTTTGAGAAAAGAAAATGATTTTAAAGAAGAAATGATATTTTCCTCAAGAATTCATTTCAAGTGTTTTGTCAAAACTATTTTCCATTTAAGATACCATTATTTAGTATGATTATGTTTCAATTATAATGTATCTATTATTTACAAGGTTTGATTCTTCTTATGATGAAATGATATCAATTTGTTTTATATGGATTACGTTATGATGTGATGATGTTTATGAAACCCATTTTATTCTTTGGGTTATGATGAATAATTTATGTTTATGTTGTGGCACACGTAAGAATGATTTCATTATGAGATGGGTGGGACCTATATCTCCTTCTAATGCATTGGGTAATGATTTATATCTAATGAGATAGACTTGGTTAGAACGGAAAGTTAATCCGATTCAGTGATACAGGACTGGAACGAGGAGTGAACTCAATTCAGTAAGAGACTTTGTCAACTAAGATGGTCTTGGAAGAAATGTTTGGGCTACTATGGAAATCATATCATGTTCTTAATGGTTTTCCACAAATACATGTTTTATTCCCATGATATTTTATCATGATTATTGTTCCCTTATGATCTATGCCTTATGTACTGTCATGATTTATTTCTCAAGATTTTGATGTTTAAACCTTATGTTCTTGTTTTTTAAGTTCAAATTTATATGATTTGTTTTATTTTCTCCATGTTTACCCTTACTGAGAATTTGAGCTCAACCTTTATATGTTTTTTTCCCCCGGATATTGATAAAGGTTTTAGGTAAGAAAACAAAAGGGGAAGATCTTTATGGGAGATGTTGAAGATAATTCACCAATATAAAAAGATTATGTTCCGAGTTTCCAAAGACAATAAAATATTACGGTCCTTGTGCATTGGTTTTTGTTATGTATTAAGTAAAATTAATGTAATTTCCATGTACGTCAAGCTTCGGGTCTTTACACTATCCATATAATATTTCATTATTCATGTTTTTATTGATATTTTTGTTTCAAAAGTAGTATGTTTTTTGGACAATTCTCATCCCCTCGGTTGAGTTATAATGTTATTATCTTGAACATTGTTCTTAAATTCATGGGATCTTGTAATGTAAAATTCTTTTCTATTATATTTTATAATCCTATTTTTGAAATATATTTTTTTATTCAAATAATTTTGTATTACTCTTTTACAATGTTGGTTTTCAAAAAAGTTAATATTTAGTATTAAAAATGATCATTTCACAATAAAATGACGTGGATCAAAATTTATTATAGAAAAAATAACTTAATTTTTATGAATTAATTATTAGAGATTATTTTGAAATAAATTTTTTCCATTTATTTTTTATTTCACCTTTTTTAAAAAGACTTTGTGATGTGGCATATAACTTCTTCTTTAACATCAATGTAAATTTTTTCTTAATTCTTTTAAAGTTTCCACTTCCATTTTTATTTTCCAAAAATATTAAGTCTAATATGTTTTATCATTAAATATTTATAATCTAATAAATATAAATATATTGTGGGAATTATCTCATGATACAAAAAAATCCAATTAAAGATCCATTTTTTGGTGTTAACGTTTAAGCATTCTATTTCCATGTTGTTTTTTCATCTATTTCAACATCTTTCATGGTTTTTTATATTACACTAGAGATATCCTATTTTGAAACCATCACACTCCTTCCCTTATTTTTATTATGATATTTTATTTAGGTAAATAAATAGTCATATATTCCTTGTTCTACAAAGCATTAACATTAAGTTTTACTTTATCTATATTGGATAATGTTCACCTAGAAACAATTTTATTCTATTAACATGGGGAAAAATTATTGAAATCCCGTATATTGTTATTTAATTTTTTGTAATTTTTTGTTATTTGACTATTTATTTTTTAACCATATATATTCTTCTTCTAAATGGGTTATGATCATGTTATCCCATCTATTGAGAAATGGAAATTTATTGGGATTCAAAAATATTTTTATTCCAAAATGGATAGTTACAACCAAGTTCAATATTTATTGTTAGAATATAAAACTTTTAATCATGAAGGTTTATTGGAATTCAAACCATTTTATTGACATGGAAAAATTATTAGAGTTATTTATGAGTATAGACTTTGAACACAGTCTGATCACATAATGATATTTTTTATTATTTATTATATAGATAGCCATGTTTTATTGATTAAGTGGTTCCTATAGGAATGGTATGAAGTGTATTGATGACTCATATGGTTAATGAATTATAAAGAATCATGTTATGGGTGTGGGCATCCAATATATATCCCCTTGATGCATGGACATGTATCATGAGAAAATAGGTATTATCATTTTATTTATTCCATCCCAATTCATGAACACATATTAACTACAGTCTTGACAAAAACTAAAGTACCTCAGCACAAGGCATTTATAGTTGGTTATTGATACCTGAAATTACCTATTCTATCATTATGGGGTCAATATTATTGATATCAATTTGTCATTTATTTTAATGGGTATAACATCCTCCTAGTTTCATAGTGATTATAGATTCAGTTTGTTTACCTATACCTTATATAATATTTATGACACATTTATTGAAATATTTATTCAGTTATATATTTTCCTTACATCTCAACTAATCTGAAACCATTTCTATCCTCTTTATTTTCGTGGGTTATAGAGGAAATTATTATACAGAACATTTTTATAAGGATAACACGTGATAAATTTCTTGAGAGAAATTAATGACTAATATTTAATTATGTATATTAATATACAATGATAAAATAAACGATTTAATATAAAGAATACTGGACTTATTAGTATAACTTTTTTTTATTAATTCTCAAAAGCTCTAATCCTAAAAAATCCTAAATATGTATGAGATTCAATAATTTTTTAATTATAGATGGTTATATCCATGTTTTTTAACTATGATCAAATCATGTATGTAAAATATGGGTTATGGAATTGGATCCAAGAGTGTGGATCTTGGGTGACACCGTATCTCCTATAATAGTAATATATAATATAACATGATAATATATGTTTATAATTTATAAATGATTAAAATATATTGTATAAAAATGTAGTTAACTTGGAAGTTTTTTTTATGTGTTTTAATATTTTATTGGAATTGGTTTTGATGACATGATAGATCACGTGATTCAATATATAGATTATTTTATATTTCATTGATATTATTATTAAGATCTATAATATTGATTATTTATATGATAATGATACAATATGGATAGATTTTTTCCCTAATAAAGAGGCTATATGGATGGATGCTCTATTCATCGAAGAATGTTGTATTCTCATCCCAAGTATAATTTTTTTTATAGTTTTAGAATTATTAAATTTTTATTATAGTAGATTTATGATTCTAATATAGAATTTTTTTCAATTATAGTTATAGTGATAGGTGGTTTTTGTGGTTGTATCCATTAAATTATTAGATATATAGATTGTGTGAGGCAGTAATAGTTGAATGTTTTGAGTATAATGGAAGTTATTATTAGGTTTAGGCCCAACTCATCTATTTTTGGATCTAATGAATAATATAAAATGTTTGTGTTCATAAATTTCATGACCAATGGATTTATTTGAATATAGTTAATAAATATTTCTTACACGAGTAGAGATGAAAATTCATGTTATCATTATAATTAATTGAAAAGAATGAATTTCATTTGTCCAGAGAATTTTATTCAATGATGATATTGATAATCCAAACATTATTTTTGTTACACTATTATTTCATTTTATAGATCCAAGGATAGTATCCGTCAAGATGTGATCCCGAAATGCTTCGTTGAACTTAAAGTGTCGCTGATCATACTCTGGGTGCACACAAGATAGTACAAATTGCATTTCATATCTTACTTTGATAGCTACACAATCCATTGAGATTGATGTTTTTATTCTTTTTATTGATTTCTTATACAAGAGAAGGATGTAGTGGTGTAATAATAGTGCATGCATGAGAGAAGAAACCATAGATAATTCTTCTTTTGAGAGATGACTATTGGGAGATAATACATAGTACACAATGAATGATTCTCAAAAGAAGGTTTTTATAGCCATTATATAATTAGTCATACATTTGATCTAGGATACACAATTATTAATTTCAAATTGTATAGTATAGAATATCATTATCCATAATGAAACCCAAATTTAAATGGAGATAATAATAATAATATTTATCAGATCAATGTATGTATATAACATAATAAAAATATCAGTAAATAAATTTAAAATTATTTATATGATATTTATTACATCAGTTATTTTATCGGTAGTGTAACTCCACTCATTTGAATTCCTCAATAGTTACTGAATATCAAAAAATTAATATATTATTCATTTAATAAAAAATACTATATTCATAGTCTTATGAATAAAAATTCACTTAATATTTTCATAAGTAAAAAAATAATCATTTAAAAATAAATATTATTCATTAACATTTGAATAAATCAAGAGACTAATAAATATAATTTATTATATATTATTGAAAATAAATATTTATTTATTGAATGTTCAACTCACACATAAATATTTATATTTAATATCAACAATTAGTAAATCTGTAATAAATAACATTAAATGGATTTATGAATAATATTTATGCCAAAAATTAAGGTCAGCTAGAATTTAATTTAGATCAACATAAATACTAAGTGAGGGATCCTCTATGATCCTTCTTCAGTGGAATTAGGTAGGTTCGATTGATTTCCAGTATCAAGGACTAAAAGAAATATAAAGACACCCATGATGAAGAAGTCAATTTCAAAACATCAAAAACAATATATGAAATCTCATTGTCTAATATAGTCCATTTGTTATGATATCTCATCAACAATAATGCATACACTTTTCTTAAACTTAAATGTAAAATACATCCTTTATTGAATTCATGAAATGAAATAATCAATTAACCAAAGACATGTAATCCTGTTTGTCAGCTTTATTTCAATCAAATACATGAGATATCAATATCCATAAATATTGAAGAGAAAGATCATTCTTTACATATTCATTAATAAAATGTAATTAATGAAACACCAACATACCAAAATTATCTCTGAACATATGTTTTCATGTTTTACATAAATTCATCTAAGTATATGATTCACGAAATGTATTAATGGAAATATTAGCATCTAAGGATTATTACACATGTTCACATATAAAAATATTCATTGAAAGATAATATGTGGATATCATATTAGATGGTATTTCATCACAGTCTCTATTATTCGAGATTAAAAAGTATGTAATATATGTTAATAAGTCATATATAATTATCAGTTATCACATTTGAAAGTCTAACATAGTTTTATCCCATAAAATTATATCATATGTCTATAAGAAGTAGAGTTTAAAAAAAATCTCATAGAAATTCAAAGATCTCATTATAGAGGATAACTTCATTGAACTATTCAGTGATATAGATAATCGAGGACATTAGAAAATAAATTTTATAGATGACAACAATCAACAAGTGATAATATATTTATTAATATTAACGTTTATGAATATACATGTCCTATAAAGTAAAATATAGTTGTATCTAGGGATCCAACATTAGTAAAATTTCACTTACACTAGAGACAACTAATATTTAACTGGTTATCTCTCACATGTATAACAAGATTATAGTGAGTGTGGATATAATTATTTCAACTAACACATTTTGGTGGTTTTGTTTGATTTTGCAGCATGTATTTATCGCAACGATTTTTACTATGACCTCACTACCTTAAGAATATATCTCAATTATTATTATATCCAAGTTTCTATTTTATTTCCCTATCATAAATCTCACAACATGTATAACAACATAGTAAAATATTATCTTAAAATTATAATATCCTAATAATTATTTATAACCCTAAATTGAAAAAATCATTGCAAAACATATTCTAAACATGCATTGTAAGAAATAATGAGCATAGGTATTAAAAATACGGCAACACATAGCTGTGATAATTTTATCTTGAATATTTACCTAGACTTATTATGATAATATAATATATTTATCTAAAGTATTATGAGCTTTATATACCTTCCAACACTGCTATTCTCATTTCCTTTTTTCCCAAAAACTCATCCAGTTTAGCATTTCCAAGTGTGGATGGATAGTTTAAACTACCAATAATTGTAGTTACACACGTTTTATTTGATATTTAATCTTATTTCTATATTTATATTTCACAGAAGATATCAATACGTATCATGGAATAATAGACATATTTAGTCATGTGAAATTATCGTAATAATCTAATAATATTCCCTTGCATGTTAACATGGAGATATTTCATAACATGTTACCCATGAAACTACTAATTTTTAATTATCCTATTTAATATTTTTAATATATAATCTATATATATATACTATTATTTTCTTAGGAAAAACAAAATATTGATATTTATAAATATTATCCCCTATAATGGGGTTTTTTAAGTAATTCTTAGAGAAATATTATTATTTATTCTTTGTAAATTGATAATCCTACTTTTTAATTTTAATATTTAATTAACATATCTATGTTAAAAATAGTTATTCTCTAATTGACCCTTTGTAGACACATGGTAGTCCGTCATTCCAAACGATTATTCTTTGATAACCATTCTTTTTTCTATATATAAACAAATATTTACAATTTTCCTAACTCATTTCCATTAATTAGTGTCACAAATATATTTGGTTATTTCAAGGAGACATATTACAAAGGTTATCCATTAATAAAATTGTCCTTGATATAGACCCACATAATAAAATTATCATATAATACATATATGATAAATTTAATTAATTTTTTTGTATGATTACTGGAGTAATGGTTTTGTGATATGGTATATCTTATACATCTTTTAAACCCTTTAATATTCCATCATGACTTTTAGTACTATATTGTTTCATCCTTATTTCATTTAAAATGACCATTCACTAGTAGCATTCAGTTGAGAATAATTCAAAATAATATTTTCATAAATTTTTATAAATGGATTCAATTTTTTAAAATATAATTTTCAATCATATTAGATTTCTATTTACTTTTCCTTTGTATGAATCATTACTGTTAATGAACATATATATCACCCACCCTGTTAAATATAACACCATCATTTTAGTTATAATTCCAAAAAAATGTTTTTTATGGACTAAAACCTCCCAATGATTTTAATGTAGTGTATGTTCCTATTCCAACCCATGTTTATCCAGATACTAAAGTTAATTTTAGTCCAGCAGACAACCACTATCTAAAAATGATATGTTCTTCCCTATAATTTTTTTTTGGAATAGACGGATGAGGGATAATAATATCAAATGATTATAATGGATAATTAATGGATATTCACACAGTGTTTTACTGATGTGAGTTTGTATCAAAATCCATATTTTAACAAATGGTTATCGTAAAACATTTGAAACTGTATGTAAAGACCCGTAAATTCCAAGGAATTTTTTTTCTTAATTTTCTTGGGAATTTTACAAGAACGCAGTTTTCTGACGGCACCTGATTCCGAGGCCCGGTGTTCCCGGAATAATTTTCCGAAGTTTGGCTCGGGTACGTTCAGTGAACGGACGAGCTGGTTTTTCTAACTTTTGAACCGGTGCCCGAAATCGAATTCTGAGGGAACCGATGAAATTGCAGCGCCAGTATTTTCTTAGAAACGCCTCTTCTGGAGTTGCGTTTTCTCGGGTGTGGTTTTTAATTTTCAGGCTTAAAGTTAAGAAATAAAATAATTTTTTTCGACAACTTTATTTTATTTCACTTAAGCCACTAGGAATCCACTTGAAGCCAATTAAAAGCGGCTTAAACTGAGTTGAACCGGATAGGGTACTATCCATAAATATCCTACCCTCTTGGTAGGATATTTGTGAGGTGGGGACCGCACGAGCCCCGCCGTTTCTTTCCGCTAAGTAACGCACCCGCGAAAACCCGTCATTATGAAAGTCAACTGTGCGTTTTCATAAATTCTTAACAGACCATTTAATTGGGCGGTTTTGTTCGTGAATTAAATGTGCTGTAACTTTCGTTGAATTAATACAACGAATTGATGGGTCGTTACTTACCTTTTCGTTTGTTGGCGTTATAATAAAATAAGAACAACAAGGTCTTTTGACGGATTACTCGTTGAGAGGCTTGACAGAATCCTTGAGCCTTTATCCTCCTTCGCGAAGAACGTGAAGAACGCGAAGAACGCGAAGAACGCGAAGAACGCGAAGAATGCGAAGAACTCCGGCCTCCGACGAAGAACGCCGAACCCGTGGGAGTCGACGACGCGACGCCGTGTTCCGCGATGCCGATGTTCCCTTTCTGCAACGTTCTTCTGCGATGTCTCTTCCTCCGCAATGAATCTTCGATCTGCTGTTTGAGGTAAGATACTCCCGATTTCTCTTAAATCTTCCTTGTGTCTTTTTTTAACAAAACACAGATTTAATTTTATATGATTAAATTAAATCTGTTGTTTTTTTTTGATCCGTTGAGTTCGCCGACTCAACGCCGGTTTCCGCGACGACGCGACAATCTCCTCCTACCGCGACGAGCAATTCCGCGAAGGACGTGCGTACGACGACGACCAACGAGGTAGGGTTTGTTGTGAACTTTTCCTTTTTCCCGTGCTGTTTCCGTTCAAGAATGAAGAACCCGATTCATAAACAATTTTTATTTCCTTAAAAATTGTTTTCGGATATGTATTCATATGTTGAATATTGTTCCTCCCGTTGTTTATCACTAACGCGGAGGGTGCGGGCCAAACGAACACGGACCGACAACCCTCCGCCATTCTTCGTTATTGTGCGGATTTGACGGGCGATGACGAAATGTGCTGCAACGGATGTGTGATGGTTCTGCAGTAAAGTGCGAGTCCCGGGAGGAGCAGCGGCGCAGACGGGAACAGAATCGGACCACCGGAGCGAATCCGGTTGCCCGCGGATCCGCCGGCGGCGCGGGTCGCCGGCGACACTCGCGGACCCGCGGCCGCGCGGGTCCGGCACGCGCGGGACGCGGCTGAAGCCGCGTCCGGTTGTCCGAGTGACACCCCGCGGGGGCGGAGTCTCCCCCCCCGCGTCGCTCGTCTGTCCAGGGCGACACCCCGCGGGTGCCGCAGGGGTGTCACGCGGGGGTGGCGGCTCCCCCCCGCGTCGCGCGGCCGAGCCAAGCCAGGCTGGCCGAGCCCTGGCCGTGCCCTGGCCGGGCCGGACCGGGTCGACCCGGTTCGACCGACCCAGGGGGGGGGGGGGGGGGTCGGGCCGGCTCGGCCTGGGCCCGGACCCCCCATCTTCGGGCTGTTTTCGGTCAAATTCCCGTAACTTGATCTATGGGCCTCCAAACGGCTCTCCGTCAGTGTCAACACGATCCTTGGATCGAGACGGTCGTTTCGGTATATCGCACTCAAGGTTTCTGAATATTTTGAGTTCGGCCGGGTTGGTTCGTACCCGAAACCAACCGGGCCTTCGGAGCAAAAACGCTCATATCTTGAGCTACGGACGTCCGATTGACGTGCCATCAGCTTTGTTGTTTTCCTCTAAGTGAGACGGATCTTTTGGCTCACTCCGCCCGAGATTTGGACACAGGTGGAGTACGGTCGGGTTGGTTTTGCCTTAAAAACCAACCGGGCCCCTGGAACGAAAAAGCCAATAACTTTCAGACCGGGCATCCGATTGACGCGCCGTCTGCGACGTTGACTTCCTATTGACGATAGGGAACTTTTGGATACCTCAAATTCGGACTTTGTGTCAGTTGATGTATCAGCCTCTCGGTTCGTGGAGCAGACCCTCCCGAATGAGCTTGCTGTGTGCGGGAACCCTAAGCTGGCTGCGACTGCTACTACGACAGCGACGACCATGCAGAGATCCTCAGTGGACTGCGGTGACGACTGTGCAGAGATCCTCAGTGGACTGCGATGACGATTGTGTAGAGATCCTCAGTGGACTACGACGACTACAGCACTCAGCGATCCTACGTGGATCAGTGCTACAAGTCCCGTGTGGGCCCGATCCTGTGTGGGTCTGATCCTGTGTGGGTCAGCGCTCAGCGGTTCTGTGTGAGCCAGCACCTACAGGTCCTGTGTGGGCCCGATCCTATGTGGGTCATTGTGGGGGTCAGTTACCTATCGATCCTTCGTGGGTCTGACGACTTAGATGGATCAGTGATCATCTTTATCGTCATCCGAAGAAGTATACCTGTGGGAGCTGAATCTTGTGTTACTCTCCTTTGTCGATTGTGTTGAGCTATCCTGTGTGGATTTACTGTTTACTCTCCTTTGTGGATTGTGTTGAGCTATCCTGTGTGGATTTACTGTTTACTCTCCTTTTTGGATTGCGTTGAGCTATCCTGTGTGGGTATACAATTGCATTCCTGTGTGGACTGGGTTGTGCTTGGGCTCGGACACTGGAGCCGAACAGGAATTGATGACTTAGGTATTTGTATGGGCATATTCCTAAGCTGTGTCGGTTGTTACTTTGTGATTGTATCTTTACTTTGTGGATTATCCTTTGTGGATTTTAGGAGACCTTCGGGGGTCTCGGGGTCCCTACTGAGTAGCTTATACTCACCCCTACACGGGCTATGCCCGCACTTCGTGGTGTTGGTTGCAGACGACGGGCAGCGCTGATCGAGGTGGAGGCGTGCGGAGCAGGACAGTACCTGGAGGTGGACCACTGGGCGGGACGTACTTGGAGCGGACGGCTGGACCGAGGAGCTGTGGAGGCTATATGTACCCACCCTTCAGGTGGGACCTTTAGAGGACGGCTCGACGCTGTGGCTTTTCCTTTCAGTTGCTGTTTTTTCCCTTCAGTTGTACTTTACAGTTGGGCTTGTATTTCCGGCCCCTTTTACTTTCAGAACAGCTTGTTACAGTTTTTACTTAGTGTTTACTTTTCCACTTGCTTACTCTGTGGTGCTTGTTTACTTTTTAAAGGCAGTGCCTTCCCTTTTTTCGGGATTTATGCCTTCGTGCTAGTCACCAGCCCTTGGCCTATGGAAGGCGGGCTTGGGGTAGTCACGGCACGGGCCCCGAGGACGGGTCGTGAAAAATTGGTATCAGAGGTGGTCGGTTCTACCGTAGACTCTGATCTTTCTTCTATGTGAAGCAATAGTGTTTAGCGTATTGAGTGTGGTTATCAGTCCAGGGAGTCCAGTGTTGGTGCGGTGGCCGACGTATCCGTACACCAGGACCCTGACTTCTGATTTCCGACTTAATGCATGAAAACATTGATTGCGTGTGTGTTTCAAGTTTTATTTGTGATTACTTGTGTCAGCTCACCAGGCATACTGTTCTGACTGTGGTGAACTTGTTTCCTTTTCATGATGGCCCCACGATGGCAGCCAGCTAGGGTTTCGAGAGTAGAGCGCGACGACAGCCCGCCGAGCGATAAGGCCTCGGTACAGGGCCCGTTGACAGCAGAGGCACCGGCAATACCTTTGCCCACCGAGCCCCCAATGCTTCCAGTGCCAATCGCTGACGATGCACGACGCCTCGGAGCTCTGCACGAGTTCCAGTGCCAGCGACCACCCAGGTTCTGTGGGGAGATGGACCCCCAGGCAGCCGAGGACTGGCTGGAGGCAGTCGTCCGAGTTTTCAGGCTAGTGAGGACACCAGCAGACCTCATGGTGATCCTCGCGGCGAGCCTACTGCACGCAGCAGTAGGACGATGGTGGATCTTGATGCTCCAGGTACACGATGAGACCTCTCTCATCTAGATGGACTTTGAGAGCCTCTTCCGCTCAGAGTTCGTCCTGGACACCCTCCGAGCGGTGCACATTCAGGAGCTTCTTCAGCTGCAGCAGGGCAGCTTGACGGTCGCCCAGTATGCGGCGAGGTTCACCGATCTTTCTCGCTACTCGACCTACATGGTACGGGACCCCTTCTTCCGGGCCCGGACCTTCGAGCAGGGATTGAGACACGAGATCATGGCATTGCTGATCTACCTCAGCATCCCGACCCAGGCAGGAGTGATAGAGCGAGCCCTTCTGATCGAGAGCTTTCTGGAAGAGTCCACAGCGAGACCTACCACAGGGCGGCAGGTAGCGGAGTCTTCGACAGCTGGTATCCGACAGATGACTCAGGGTTCCAGGAAGACCAGGCCTTCCGGCAGATGACCTCGGGATACTGGCTCAGCAGTGTGGGGAACACAGCGCGGGGCCAGTCTTCCGAGGGGCAGGCAATGCTACGCGTGCGGCGGGCAGGGCCACATGGCTCGTGACTGCCCGACCCGCCATACCGAGGAGCAGCAGATGGTGGAGGGGCCACCCAGGCAGAGGCAGAGGGTAGACCATGGCGGTCCGCAAGGAGGAGGCGGGCGAGGCAGAGGAGCTGGCCGAGCAGCAGGTGGTGGGCGATGCTTTGAGGCTCTGCCACCACCACCACCAGGAGGTCCGCCCCGACCACGGGGAGCTGGCGAGCAGAGACAGGCACAGCTCCAGGCAGCGAAGGCCTATGACCACGGCGCACCAGAGATGATTCAAGGTACGATTTGCGTCTATTCCACCCTTGCTGCAGTTCTTATAGACACAGGATCGAGTCACTCTTTCATAGCCACTGCCCTTTTTCGGAGGTCGGAGATTCCGACAAAGCCGTTGGCTCGTTCTTTACGGCTAGAGACTCCTACGGGAGCAGGCTCGACGATTACGCACTGGTGCTGGCAGTGTGAGCTTACTCTAGGAGGCGAGATCTTCGGCTGGGATCTTCTTTTAGCGGCGTCGAGGCCTTACGATGTCATCTTGGGAATGGATTGGTTATCTACGGTCCATGCACAAATTGACTGCATTAGGCGCAAGGTGCGATGTGTGTGCACCGACAGGAGTAGGTTCACCTTCACCGGTGAGAAGGGATCCTTCACAGCACAGGAGGGACTCTCGCAGAGGAGAGGGAAGCCCATCACTCATCAGTTGGCTAGCCTCATCCTTGGAGTAGTTGACGTGCGAAGTCCTAGTTTTCCTGGAGTGGTGGATCAATATGCGGACGTCTTCCCCGACGACGTTCTAGGGCTACCTCCTCACAGAGAGGTAGACATTTATATTGATCTGTACCCCGGGATAGCCCCGATATCCACTCCATCATATCGTATGGCCCCCACCGAGCTTCGAGAGCTACGAGTACAGTTGGAGGACTTGCAGGGCAAGGGGTTCATCCGAACCAGTGTTTCACCCTGGGATTCCCTGATTTTGTTCGCCAAGAAGGCGGATTGGAGCTTGCGACTGTGTGTCGATTATCGTCTCTTGAACCAGGTGACAGTGAGGAACAAGTATCCGCTACCGAGGATTGATGACCTCTTCGATCAGCTCAAGGGAGCACGATGGTTCTCGAAGATAGACCTCAGGTCAGGCTATCATCAGCTCAGATTTCGAGATGAGGATGTGCAGAAGACGGCCTTAAGGTGTTGGTATGGCCACTATGAGTTCTTGGTTATGCCCTTTGGTGTAACCAACGCTCCCGCAGTGTTCATGAGACTCATGAACAGGATCTTTCAGCCGTACCTCGATCGATTTGTCGTGGTCTTCATCGACGACATTTTGGTGTACTCGACCACGGAGGAGGAGCACGCCTACCACTTGCGGGTTGTACTAGACACACTCCGAGAGCACCAGCATTATAGAAATCTCTCGAAGTGCCAGTTCTGGTTACGTAAGGTCCACTTTTTGGGGCACGTCATTTCTGAGGCGGGAGTTGCAGTGGATCCCGCGAAGATCGAGGCAGTGCTAGCTTGGGAGCCACCCAGGAGCGTGACGGAGGTGCGGAGTTTCTTGGGCCTAGCCGGATACTATCAGAGATTCGTGCCAGACTTCTCTAGAGTTTTGGAACCACTCTCAGCTTTGACGAAGAAGGAGAAACCCTTTGTGTGGTCAGACAGATGTCAGCAGAGCTTTCAGGAGCTGAGGTAGAGATTGACCAGCGCACCTATCTTGAGGTTTCTTGAGGAGGGAGTTGGATACGTAGTCTACTGCGATGCATCAGGGACCGGACTCAGGTGTGTCCTGATGCAGGAGAGGGCCGTGATTGCCTATGGATCACGTCAGTTGAGGCCGCATGAGAAGAACTACGCTACCCATGACCTGGAGTTAGCAGCAGTGGTCTTCGCTCTGAAGACATGGCGACACTATCTGATGGGCGAGCGCTTTACAGTATTTTCTGACCACCAGAGTCTCAGGTACATCTTCTCGCAGAAGGACCTGAACCTGAGACAGTGGCGATGGCTCGAGTTCATCCAGGACTATGACTTTGATATAGTCTATACTCCTGGGAAGGGGAACATGGTAGCTGATGCCCTCAGCAGGAGGATGGGCATCCGGCTACTTGAGGAGGAGACATAGCAGGTAGCCGCTTTGCAGATATCCTTCATGGATAGAGACGGAGCAGCCTTCCTTCAGTCTCTGACAGTCACCCCTCCACTACTGCAGTGGGTCAGAGAGGTACAACGTGGGGACGCTGACTGTGAGACACGGCGTGCACAGATATCCTCGGGACAGGCACCTGATGGTTTCTCCCTTGGAGCAGAGCATGACGTCCTTTTCAGAGGACGTACCTTGGTACCAGTCGCTTTACGAGAGGAGGTTATGAGAGAGTTTCACACTTATCCTTTGGAGGTACATCCTGGAGTGGCGAAGATGTACCAGGACCTCAGACGACAGCACTGGTGGCCGGGCATGAAGACGGCTGTGGCAGAGTTCGTTTCTCGATGCCTCACCTGCCAGTAGGTGAAGGCAGAGCATCAGGTACCAACAGGCTTGGTACAGCCCTTGGAGGTCCCGTAGTGGAAGTGGGACGGGATATCTATGGACTTCGTGACTGGACTTCCACGCACTTCCAGAGGTCACGACTCCATTTGGGTGATTGTTGACCGACTCACCAAGTCGACACACTTCTTACCCATCAGAGAGCAGGGCTCAGTGGAGAGCTTGGGGAATCTCTACGTTCAGGATATTGTACGGCTTCACGGTGTGCCATAGACTATCGTCTCTGATCGGGACACTCGTTTTACTTCCCGGCTTTGGAAGGGGTTTTAGGAGGCGTTCGGGACGCGGCTACGTCTGAGCACCGCCTTTCACCCTCAGATGGATGGTCAGACGGAGAGGACCATTCCAACTCTCGAGGAAATGCTCCGTGCATGTGTCCTTGACTTTGGTCGCAGCTGGGAGGACCACCTACCCTTGGTGGAGTTCGCGTACAACAACAGCTACCACTCCACCATCGGGATGGCACCATACGAGGCATTGTATGCCAGGCCTTGCAGATCTCCTTTGTGCTGGATAGACCCTGGGGAGTCAGCACTTGTGGGACCAGAGATGGTCCGGGCCATGACAGAGAAGGTCCAGGTCATCCAGGAGCAGATGCGGAAAGCTCAGAGCCGGCAGAAGTCTTATGCTGCTAGGAGGCGGAGGCCATTAGAGTTCGAGGATGGCGACCACGTCTTCTTGCGTGTCTCACCTCGACGTGGTTTGCGGAGATTTGGCCGAGGCAGCAAGTTGTCTCCACGCTTCATTGGACCATTCCAGGTCCTCAGTAGGGTTGGCGAGGTGGCTTATTGCCTGTCTCTACCACCTCAGTTGCACCGGGTGCATGACGTCTTCCACGTATCTCAGCTGAGGAGATACGTGCATGACCCGACGCACATCATTGACTATGGGGAGCTAGACATGGATGATGGGGCAACTTTTGCGGAGGTCCCAGTGGAGATAGAGGATCGACAAGAGCGGGTCCTACGTGGGCGATCGATTCCTCTTGTGCGCATCAGATGGCAGCACAGGAACCTCCAGGAGAGCACATGGGAGCGGGAGGCTCAGATGCTTGCTCAGTACCCACATTTGTTCCCTAGTTTTTGATGTATCTTTACGGGGACGTAAATCCTTGAGGTGGGAGTAATGTAAAGACCCTTAAATTCCAAGGAATTTTTTTTCTTAATATTCTTTGAATTTTACAAGAACGCAGTTTCTGACGGCCCCTGATTCCGAGGCCCGGTGTGCCCGAAATCATTTTCCCAAGTTTGGCTCGGGTAGGTTCAGTGAACGGACGAGCGGGTTTTTCTAACTTTTGAACCGGTGCCCGGAATTGAATTCTGAGGGTAAAGATGAAATCGAAATGCCGGTATTTTCTTAGAAACGCCTCTTCCGGAGTTGCGTTTGCTCGGGTGTGGTTTTTAATTTTCGGGCTTAAAGTTGAGAAATAAAATAATTTTTTTCGACAACTTTATTTTATTTCACTTAAGCCACTTGAAGCCACTTAAAAGCGGATTAAACTGAGTTGAACCAGATAGGGTACTATCCAGAAATATCCTACCCTCTTGGTAGGATATTTGTGAGGTGGGGCCCGCACGAGCCCCGCCGTTTCTTTCCGCTAAGTAACGCACCCGCGAAAACCTGTCATTATGAAAGTCAAATGATGAGTTTTCTTAAATTCTTAACAGACCATTTAATTGGGCGATTTTCTTCATGAATTAAATGAGATGTTACTTTCGTTGAATTAATACAACGAATTGATGGGTCGTTACTTACCTTTTAGTTTGTTGGTGTTATAATAAAATAAGACCAACAAGGTCTTTTGAAGGATTACTCATTGAGAGGCTTGACAGAATCCTTCAGCCTTCATCCTCCTTCGCGAAGAACGCAAAGAACACGAAGAACGCCGGCCTCCGACGAAGAACGCCGAAACCGTGGGAGTCGACGAAGCGACGCCGTGTTCCGCGATGCCGACGTTCCCTTCCTGCAACGTTCTTCTGCGACGTCTCTTCCTCCGCAAAGAATCTTTGATCTGATGTTTGAGGTAAGAGACTCCCGGTTTCTCTTAAATCTTCCTTGTGTATTTTTTTAACAAAACACAAATTTAATTTTATATGAGTAAATTAAATCTGTTGTTTTTTTTGATCCGTTGAGTTCGCCGACTCAACACCGGTTTCTGCGACGATGCGACGCCCTTCCGCGATGACGTGAAGATCTCCTCCTTCCGCGATGAGCAATTCCGCGAAAGACGTGCGTACGACGATGACCAACGAGGTAGGGGTTGTTGTGAACTTTTCCTTTTTCCCGTGTTGTTTCCGTTCAAGAATGAAGAACCCGATTCATAAACAATTTTTATTTCATTAAAAATTGTTTTCAGATATGTATTCATATGTTGAATATTGTTCCTCTCGTTGTTTATCACTAACACAGAGGGTGCGGGCCAAACGAACACGGCTCGACAACCCTCCGTCGTTCTTCGTTATTGTGCGGATTTGACGGGCGACGACGGAACGTGCCGCAATGGAAGTGTGATGGTTCCGCAGTGAAGAGCGAGTCCCGGGAGGAGCAGCGGCGCAGACGGGAACAGAATCGGACCACCGGAGCGACTTCGGTGGCCCGCGGAAGCCGCCGGCGCGGCGGCGCCGGTAGCCGGGAGCGCCGACACCGGCAGCTGGGAGAGGCGGCGCCACGGCGCGCCGCCAGACAAGGTCGTCGCGGCTGAAGCCGCGGCGGCGGCACTCGCGGACCTGCGACCGCGCGGGTCTGGCGGACGTGGGACGCGGCTGAAGCCACCTCCGGTTATCCGAGCGACACCCCGCAGGTACCGCGGGGTTGTCATGCGGGGGCGGCGGCTCCCCCCCGCGTCGCTCGGCTGTCCAGGGCGACAACCCGCGGGTGCCGCGGGGGTGTCACACGGGGGTGGGGGCTCCCCCCCGTGTCGCTCGGCCGAGCCGCGCCGGGCTGGCCGAGCCAGACCGGTCCGACCGGCCAGGTCGCGCCCTGGCCGGGCCGGATAGGGTCGACCCAGTTCGGCCGACCCAAGGGGGGGGGGGGGGGGTCGGGCCGGCTCGGCCCGGGCCCAGACCCCCCGTCTTCAGACTGTTTTCGGTCAAATGCCCGTAACTTGAGCTACGAGCCTCCAAACGACTCGCCGTCAGCGGCAAAACGATCCTTGGATCGAGACGGTCGTTTCGTTATATCACACTCAGGTTTTCGGAATACTTTTTTTCGGCCGGGTTGGTTCGTACACGAAACCAACCGGGCCTTCGGAGCGGAAACACTAATATATTGAGCTACGGACGTCCGATTGACGTGCCGTCAGCTTTGTTGTTTTCCTCTAAGTGAGACGGATCTTTTGGATCACTACGCCCAAGGTTTGGACACAGGTGAAGTACGTTCGGGTTGGTTTTGCCTTAAAAACCAACCGGGGCCTTGGAACGAAAAAGCCAATAACTCTCAGACCGGGCGTCCGATTGACGCACTGTCTGCGACGTTGACTTCCTGTTGACGATACAGAACTTTTGGATACCTCAACTTTGTAATTTGTGTCAGTTGATGTATCAGCCTCTCGGCTCATGGAGCGGACCCTCCCGAACGAGCTTGCTGTGTGCGGGAACCCTAGAGCTGGCTGCGACTGCTACTTCGACAGCGACGACCGTGCAGAGATCCTCAGTGGACTACGACGACGACTGTGCAGAGATTCTCAGTGGACTGCGATGACGACTGTGCAGAGATCCTCAATGGATTGTGACAACTACAGCACTCAACGATCCTACATGGATCAGTGCTACAGGTCCTGTGTGGGCCCGATCCTGTGTAGGTCCGATCCTGTGTGGGTCAGCGCTCAGCGGTTCTGTGTGAGCCAGCGCCTACAGGTCCTGTGTGGGCCCGATCCTGTGTGGGTCATTGCGGGGGTTAGTTACCTATCGATCCATCGTGGGTCCGATGACTTAGATGGATCAGGGATCATCTTTATCGTCATTCGAAGAAGTATACCTGTGTGAGATGAATCTTGTGTTACTCTCCTTTGTGGATTGTGTTGAGCTATCCTGTGTGGATTTTCTGTTTACTCTCCTTTGTGGATTGTGTTGAGCTATCCTGTCTGGATTTACTGTTTACTCTCCTTTGTGGATTGCGTTGAGCTATCCTGTGTGGGTATAAGTTTGCTTTCCTGTGTGGACTGGATTGTGCTTGGGCTCGGACGTTGGAGCCGAACGAGAATTGATGACTTAGGTATATGTATGGTCATATACCTAAGCAGTGTCGGTTGTTACTTTGTGATTGTATCTTTCCTTTGTGGATTATCCTTTGTGGATTTTGGGAGACCTTTGGGGGTCTCGGGGTCCCTACTGAGTATCTTATACTCACCCCTGCACGGGCTATGCCCGCACTTCATGGTGTTGGTTACAGACGACGGGCATCGCTGATCGAGGTGGAGGCGTGCGGAGCAGGACGGTACCTGGAGGTGGACCACTGGGCGGGACGTACTCGGAGCGGACGGCTGGACCGAGGAGCTGTGGAGGCTATCTGTACCCACCCTTCAGGTGGGACCTTCAGAGGATGGCTCAACGCTGCGGCTTTTCCTTTCAGTTACTGTTTTCCCTTCAGTTGTACTTTACAGTTGGGCTTGTATTTCCGGCCCCTTTTACTTTCAGCATAGCTTGTTACAGATTTTACTTAGTGTTTACTTTTCCGATTGTTTACTCTGTGGTACTTGTTTACTTTTTAAAGGAAATGCCTTCCCTTTTTCCGGGATTTATGCCTTGGTGCTAGTCGCCAGCCCCTGGCCTATGGAAGGCGGGCTTGGGGTAATCACGACACGGGCCCCGAGGACGGGTTGTGACACTGTACCTAATAGAGTCTTTATTATATTGTAGTTAATATGATATTCATTATAAAATTTACTTTGAACATAATTAATTATTATGTATAAATTTTTATAACATGTATTGGAAAAAAATATTAATTGTTTTCAATACATATAATAAATTTCATATATCCCTTTTTTATATTCATATATTCAATGTATTTGTCATTGTGAGTTTGGAATTTTCGTTAATTTACATAGAAATTATTCATGAATAATTAGTTATGATAAAATCTAACATGATACCCTGTAGTATTTTATATGTATTACCATTTTTATTCATTGAAAATTATAAAAATTCCTTAATGTAATCATATTAATTATTTGAACTTTGAAATTATATAGTCCTTTAGAATAGTTTATTCAGTTTCTTGAACTAACTCTTCAATCATGGAATAATACCTTTTTTATAAAGGATTATTTGTTAAAATTGATAATAAATTAAAGTTTATGCCTAATTTCATATATCAAAAACACTAGAAAACACTTACAAATTTAAAATTATTATCTACATTCAATTTCACATGATAATTAATTATCAGGACATAGTTAATTTTTGTATGTTTTATAATTATAATCCTCTTTGATTGCTAATTTTTAATATATGTGACTCAAGGATTACTTATCTATTATTTAATTATAAAACAACATAAAACTATATATTCAAAATATAAAATAATGTTTCATTAAAACTAATTACATAATGAGAAAGAATTGGTAATAATAAACAAAAACAATTGTTTAACTTGATTTTATCTAGAAATATTGATACCATGAACTTGTAGACAGTAAACTGGTATCTTCCCTTCATAAAATACTTATATATGGAACAATAATTATAATAATAATGATTTTGGGTTTTTTATAATCATATGATCATTAGTATCTTGATAGAAACAGAAAATTGGAAAATTGATCTATGCGATTAAAACATGAAATAACTATCTCTAAAACATAAAATAAACTTGAGTATCCCAAATGACTGAGTGTCAATAGCTTCCATATAATTCCTCAATGGTGGTTTTTATAATAATCATGAAAATAATCATACTTATCCCTCCTATCTCTGATGGAGGGGAAACTAGACACTATATCCCTAAATGTATCATGAGGACTCCAAGACACCCAAAGGGGTTGTAGATTCTAAAATGAAGGATGAATGAAAATTAGGATGCAAGGGATTTATGACTATCTTCAAAACAATCTACCACTTTTGGAATGAACAAACACACCCCCAAAAGGTGAAGGATTTAATCATCATGTGGTGTCCTTGACATTTCACCACTAAATTAAAATAATTAATAATGCATTGAATGTGTCAATCAATATTGGTAAATGTACATTGAATCCATTCAATGTAATTGAGATCCTTAACAATGAATTCATAATTTAGATTTAACTAATGAAAACCAAATATAAGATGATGTAGAAACAATATACATCATTTGAAGGAAACAATTGATGATAGCCAATACCCCAACATCACATGCACCACCGTGGTATAGTCACCCCAATTTTAGTAAACTTATTCTAAATTTCACTAAAATCATAAATGGACTAAATTATAAACTTTAAAACTCTTAATAAATATAACCAAAATCTCCATTTCATATTGTTTGTTCATGATATATTTATTTTCTGACAAAC
Organism: Viscum album; assembly: GCA_963277665.1. Taxonomy (NCBI): domain Eukaryota; kingdom Viridiplantae; phylum Streptophyta; class Magnoliopsida; order Santalales; family Viscaceae; genus Viscum; species Viscum album. Next base: position 1,507,830,837 of record OY728157.1, on the reverse strand, counting down.
CACTCTAAGAAAAAAAAAATTAATTTTCCAAGGGACAAATTATGTCACCAAACAAGCCTTATTATCAATGAAAAAAATGAAATATATATTTCATATATGTAATAAACAGTGGGATATAGAAACTAATCAGTGCTAATAAAGATAACAAATTACTCTACTATGATCTCTACCTAACATGATCATATATCTATATAAACAATCCCACAACAAGATATGTCACATTCATCATATTCATTCCCATATAATCCCTTTATCTATTAGATTAAGTGACAACTTGACATAAAATAAAAAAATATATTACATTCCATTATATATATTATTAATTATTTATAAAAATAAATACCAATTCAATTAACACATTAAATTACATTCATCTTATAGATGTGTGGATCACATTTCTTTGATCCAAGTAGTTGAAAAAATTATACATAAATAAACTAACCTTGAATTTGAATTTTCTTCATCTAATTCAATCAAGGGATATATGTATTCGTGTTTCATATAAGTAAAAGAGTCTTTTCCTGGTTTCATGCCAATCAATGTCATGATTGGAAACATAGACAACCACCCCATTATTATGTAATCTCATATTTTAACTTGTGTATGTAGGGTATCCAAGTATAAAGGTTTACATTATCAATATCTCTCCATCCTTAGATAATAAAAACTGGTAAAACGAATACACCCCATTGTGTAAAATTAGTCATATGACATTCTACTATATATAATTTGGAGAGCTAGTCTATGTAATAAGTCTATACGTTTTAACTTAAGAATATAAAATTAATATCTCATAGAAAACTGATTATAATAAGTAAAAAAATATTTTCAATCTAATCATTACATGTCATCACAACCTATAATACAATGTGATGATCATCAGTTCAAAACAACTTAATGTTCTATAATTTTAGAATATTTTATCAATTGATGTTTCACATTCAATAAATTATAGGACACTAAATGAAGATAAATTTGGTTCTTTTTTGTTTTAGTGACATGATGAATTTTAAAAATGATACATAAATCTATCATGTATTATATTTTTTTAGACTTTACATGACTCTCATATTTTTCTATCTTAACATTTTTAGTAATGGATACACTCCATTATTCTTAGTATCCACCTTAAATATCTTTTTCACATCCACATAAAAGTCTTATTAATAGATATTTTAATAGTATTTCATTGGTTGTTTTGTTAGACCGAGGTTCCTTGGACTAAGTTATGGATCTAATGTTTTCATAGTAATGATCTATTTCTCTCTCAATTCTAGGTACCACCCTATGTTATGTGATGAATTTCTTGATCCAAATATTTTCCTTTGAATAATTTAATATAGAATGTAACTATGACTCAATTATTTATTATATAATAATGGATTGATTTTAATATTTTTAGCTAACAGATAAACTATTTTGAAAAAATATGACACACTATTGAGACTTCATATCCACTTTTTTTGTTGGGAAACTATCATATGTGTAACATATTACACAAATTTCATCATCCACTCTAATGATCATATTCATCTATTTAGCCCTTAAAAAGTAATTATGGATGTTCATATCATAATTATAGTTAATTTCATTAAGATTGGATTTTTATCATGATGCTATAAAGACATCATAGATGATATCAATTCATGTACATGATAAGGAATACAAGATATATCATACGATATACACATAATAAATTATATACATCCTTACTAACTCTCTAGAAAGATCCACAATCTTCCTAGGGGGTTTTCTATGAACATATAGAAAAGACCCTTCTTTGGATTTCTCAATGTAAAAAAATTAATCAGGTTAGAAATTCATGTTTCTGTACTAATTCTAAAAATCATATTAGGCCTATCTATAAAAATCCACATACATAGTCAGTGGGATTCTAAAACCATTTTAGTAATCGAGAAGAACATACCTTGAAATATATTCACTGAGTGAATAGTAGTGATATCATTTCTGATATGATGTATTTTAACTACATACAATATTAGAAACACCATAACACTCCCACTAATCTTCGTGTATACACAAAAATCATTATTTTAATTTAGGAGACCATACGACTAACTTATACTATGAAATAAAAATATTTCAACTCGAACAAAACTATTTTGACCCCTAAATGGATCATTGCATCTTTTATACCTTATCAGTATAATATGGATTTTCTTAAAATTTAGTTCATATCATATACACTTCCTTAACTAAATTCTCATTAGTGAAATTTTGTTTTGACATCCATCTGATATATCTCATCATCATAATTAGCTACTTTAGGAATCATAATATAAATGGACTAGATATTTTATAATTGAAACAATAATTTATCATATGCAAGACCTTGATTTTTTTGGGACTATTAACAACATATAATTCTTTATAGGTAAAAAGTATACAATCAATGCTAGGTCCCCTGGGAAATCTCACTTGAATCCTATGGAGTTTATAACAATAGGTGTATCAACCATGTCCGAAACATGGTTAGTGTATTTGGATTCCATCTTATATTTCTTGGATTTGATCCTTTTTGGATTAAAAATTATCAATGGTTAAAGTTAGGATATGGTTTTATCAATTATAGATATACGTTCAAAATCACTTTCCAATGGAAATCTCTATATCATGGGTTCCTAATAAGTCTGACCAGACCCTTGATGTTCTTATATGTTTTGATCCAGTTCTTCTACTCCAACACTTTTCAGAACTAGATGATATTCCATCACATGAGAAATTATTTTTTTTGGTATTGAACTTCTCTAATATCAATAATCCTCACACTAACTATATGATTAAATAATTACTTCCAAAATAATATAGAAAATATAACAAAAAATAATGCATAATGTAATTAATTATATGTATTATATTCATTAGTTTCCATAGGATATTAAATAAATATGTATTTTTAATATTTTGAGTCATGATTATTGAAATAAAATCATTATATAAATTCATCCCGTCCCCATATACTCATATTTGAAAAACTGGGTTGTTTTCCATTAAACATTTGGTATAGATTCTTAAAGGATTCATTATTTGGAATGTTGTTTAGTATGACTAATGATGTATTTAGAGACCTAAATGCAACTGTATGGTCACATGGACTAATTATAGATAAAAACATTTATAAAAATATATGATTTCTACTTTCAAACAAACCACTTTACTATTGTGTTCCAAGAGGAGTGAGTTTAGAAAAAGTAAACAATACGATAGATTATCTATGAATTCATGGATTAAGTATTCACTAACCTGATCAGGTTAAGAAATCATGATACTCATGCCTAGATATGTTTTTACTTTATTCCAAAACTCTTTGAACTTTTAAAATGTTTAATACGTGAGTTTCATTAGAAAAACATATCCATACAGATTAATGTAATTGGTAAAAGTATAAAGGTATATATAACCATCACTTTCTTATATTACCATTGGTCTAAAAATATTACATTGCATGAGATCCAATTTTATTCTATCCCTTTAAACCTTCCTCCAACATAGAATATTTGTTATTTTCTCTAATATACAAAATTTGAGCTATCAAATGATACATAATCGAATGAGTCCAACTGGTTAACTGACCATTTGAATCATTTTATAAAACAATTATGGGTAATAGTAAGGAAATTTTAATTAAAATTTATTGGGGAAGAAATGGTGAATCCTTTTTGAATAACCATAAATAAAGTCTTCAAAATCCATTAGAATAGAGAAAACACTTGAATAGATAATTAAATTTTCCTCTATAACTCCTTTGAAAGCTAATAAATCCCCCATAAAGTTACCCACTCACCATGTTTAATGATTCTCCACTCCTTGATGTATAATATATCTATAGCGACATATAGTGTAGGAAATACACCAGTGACTGGGATGTAGTTGTGACATATACTAAACCATACAAACTAAATTTAACTTCATCTTAAATAATAAAATATTCTTTAGGATAATTAATGATAATAAAATAATTAAGGAATGAGTTTCAGTGAATAAGGAATTATTGTCACAATACATTTCTCAGAATTCTTAAATCATATATATTCTATAATGCTTAATGAGACCATCTCTATGTATGAATCCATGAGTACTAAAATAGTTCAGGTTATTCATGAAACCCTAAATAGTTCCCCTCTAATGAACCTAATGGAATAGTCCTACCATGGTTATGGAAATATAATAAAAAGTAGATTGGGGGAACAAATAGATTATGAAATTTGGGATATCACTACTCTAGGAATACAATAATAAATTTGAATCCATATAGTAAAATATAAAATTGATTATACTTTTTTATTGTTGTTTTCTATTTTGATTGGAAACATTACATCAAACATAATTCATCCTGTAGATAGCTATAAGTTGATTCAACATAGCTAGAAAATATGATCTATCACTAGTATGGATATAGAAATAAATAATAATAAAATTTTCAATGATTAAGAAATGGTCAATAGGCTTTATGAATCCACTGAGACGACTACCGATATAGTAAAACCACTATCATTTATAGATCTTATATAAAATAGATTCCATATTTCCATATTTAAAACTAATTAAATTCAAAATAATAGTTATATATTGTTTCTATACATTTACATCCATTGGTACAACAAAATTCTATATATTCCAAATGAAAAAATTAATATTTCTTATAATGATTTTTCACCATAAGAAGTTGGGCCATGTGTCCTTACTATTATTTACACGAATGTGGTTATGAAAGAATAGATAATGACCAAACCATAGGAAAATAGATTCAATATTCATACATAATATTCCTCGACCAACTGAATTCTGGAGTTCAATATCCATGAATCTGAGTCTAGCACAACATCAACGAATGGAGGATGAGAATTCACCTTTCTAAAACTAATTTTTGGAACTCGTAACCCTCTGAAGAAGAAGAAATTAACTTCTAAGTTGTATTTGAAAAATTAGATATCACCCCAAACGATTATAAATCTTTATTTATGTTGAATATTTAAAATATGGCCATATAAGGTATTCTCATGGTGAGATTCATTCATATTATTATCAATTAATTAAACATGTGATGTACTAATTTTTTTGGAGTAAATATTTCCCAAATAGATTTTTGGTGAATGATTCTTGTGCGAGTTTAGCTTGAATGCATTGTATGACATCGTTGTTTCATTGTATATTGGTTCCTCTATATTAAAAGAAATTATAAATATAAGACTATATGGTCTAATGATGTATAACATCATATCTATAATCTATAATGAAGCTATTTTGAATGGTATTGATTATTTTTATAATTGAGTAGTGAGATCATATGACTACTAGGATATTCATAAGGATATAAGAAAAGAAAATATTGATGAGGGTGATTAATCCTCCAAAAGAGAGGAATTAACTATTCCAAATGATAATTCTACCCATATTTCTTTTTAGGATACCTTCAAATTCATTGATACATAATATTTTATATTATAAAATATATCCAATGTATTCAATAATCAATTACATTTGGAAATAAAGGTTCTATTTTTATAGATTTATATTTAATTCTCAAGTATTAATTGTGAATATAGATGATACTATTTATAATAATCATGCTTTGGATACACCAACTAAAATACATAAATAGGATCACATTGAAAATATTAATTAATTTCACTTTATCATTTATAATGAAGGAAGAATTATAATAAAAAATAAGTGAAATTTTCCAATGAATACATAATAGAATACTAATGGAAGAAATATTCCACATGTAATTTTATAATTTTTGTTCAAACTAATCACAACCTAGGCCCTGATAAATAAATATAGATAGAGTGGGTCTTCTTTGAGAAGACCTCATAAATTTTTAAAACCATTGAACATCTCTCCATAAGTGATATTATAAACCAAGTTGGAGTGAACTAGTAAAAAATAAGGACCCATACCCAATCTGAAATGTTTCACCTGCTAATAAAATTATATGTTAAATGAAATTTTATTCTATCATACAAATATATCTTTTAAATCTTGATAATTACATTAATATTTACCACTTAATCCACAAATATCTTATAACAATTATTATTCTTTGCCAAGATCCCCCAGAATTTTATGACCACTAAGAAACCCATGTATTTCATCTAATATCTCAAATGGTAAGATGGTATATTGTGTATTTTTTTGATCACTAAAATAAACATGTAAGTCAAGTTACACAATATAAGGGGAAAAAATTCAAGAAATCCATCTGGGTGTTTCACTATGGGAATGATAAAAACAATAGTGGATGTGGTAACTCTTAAGAGTGGACAACCCATGGAACAATCCTATAGAACTACAATCTTGTCATTCTAAATTCCATCCCAACTAGAATTAATGAAGGTTCACTGAATCCATCAGGTCCCAACATTATTTCTAGATAGAGTAATTTAATAGTATAAGAAATTTCTTCCTCATCTTGGTTGGATTTTTAAAAATCACTATCGCGGACCTATACTGAGAGTGTAATTTTATTGAAAGAATTGTTATCATCTTCTTTGAGTAACTGAACCACTCTCACTCATATAAAGATTCAATATAACAATTAAATAAATGGGATAATATACATAGTCCTATTGTCACTATAACACTTCTAAAAAACCTATCTTAAACCTATATGTTATTTTACCCAATAAAATTACTTTCCCATTCTCATTGATGGAAATATGTTATGTTATGATCATTTTCCTTCAAACACTGGTTATGAGATCTATCCCATTCCTCCGTACCTAATATGGACCATATTCATTACAACTGTCTGCATTTTTTAGACATAATAACGAAAATATCTTCATTTAATTGATCCTAAACCCTTCAATCAAGAAGGTTTTTCTCATATGGAATATAACCCATAAATGGGTAAAGGAATGATAAAAAATTCAATCATTTTAAACTGGATTCCATTTTTTATGTGAAGTTATTTCTATAACTTCATACTTGAATTATTTTATTATATATCATTCCATGAGTTATGTAAAACATAATTTATCATTTTATCCTCTCTCTATCATTTATAGAATTGGAATATTGGAATATGATTTAGAGAAATTGGGATAAGAAGTACTTGTGGATAATTATTAGATAATAACCAATACAATTAAGAGATATATGTGCATGATAAATTTATTATTACATGATTGTTAGCTAAAATTTTTTTTATCCAACTTTATATTACTTTACATATAGTAATTTTTCTACCCCATGTGAATCAGTCACCATTGATGAAAAATTACATTAATTTAATATGATCCTGAATTTCTTAAAAATCATCAATATCTTCATTTAGAATAATCCAATCCCATTATTTTAAGATTGTTAAGGAATATTATTAAAGTAACATTCTAAAACTACCAATTGTAACAAATTCATAAGGATGATAAATCCTATAATGTTCTTCCCTTTCTCCTCCCACACATGTTTAATATATTACCAACATGAAAAAGTGTGTTGAATATTCATAGGACTTAATATTATTATTTCCTAAAGTGGAATTTATGAACTCAACCTGAATCATATTATTCCATAATATCAAAATATGATCCTTAGTTGGGATTAAATTCATTTTTTATCCCTAAAAACATGAAATAATAATATTTAATATATTATACATTATTTTTTAGTTCCAAAATAACAAAAAACGATATTTTATTTTATTTTAGTCATTTTTGACAAGTAAAAAAATTTCATTGGGGGAACAATTCTGTTATCATTACATATCATTTCAGTATTTATAGTAATAATAATTATTATGTTCATACACCTGAGAATCTTTGGTTATAGAATAAAAAAGCACACATGAAGAAGCTGGTCCTAGAGTGACTTTCATTCCCATTAAAGAAGATGTGTTTTATTCATTTTCATTTTTTACCACTTGATGTCATATAAAATTTCATATCATTTCATAATAAATATATGTATTCAAATGAATTTTTAGAAGAATATAAGTATTTATGGATAATTTTCGCATCATATAACTCCTCAATCCATCGGGATAGATGGGCATAATAGGAAATTTTCACCCTTTCCACTGAGAAGGATTGATGCAGTCACATAATTACTGAAATTAGGGGAATCTGATGTAGATTATTAAATAAAAAAATAATCATATTAAAATTAATCTAAGAAATATGGTTTCCTAGTGATTTTTTTCACTATTAAGTAAACAATGAAACATTTTGAGTGATAGGAAATGTTATTCCAAAGTTAAAAGTTTTTATAAGATCATGTGAATTTAAAAAATAAACACAGGGAAATAAAGAATGATAATACATGATAGAATATATTTATTAAATAATGGATGGACACCTTATATTGTGAGAATCCTCACAAATAATTTATGTGTTATTAAAACCCTCATATAAAACTACGAATGAAGGTTATTGATCTATCCCAGAAGTTACCTTCAATCAAAACTCAGATTTTTTTGAGTCACAACTAGAGGGATATCTGAAGTATTATCCCACATGGGAAGTGTTCCCCCCTCAATGGGTGAGAAAGTGGATCCTAAATCATTTTTGGGATACCAACAACCTATAAAGCTTGTAAGTGTGGATTTGATTTACTTTTGACTTCTACACTTTGAGATAGCATGAACTGATAGTTAATAGTGGGATACAAATCCAATATTATTTGATTAAAAAACCATTTAGTTATAATGATATACTTGGTCCAGTATATAAAAAAATAAAATTCAAAATAAGAGAATAAAAATTAAATTCCACATATATATGGTCAAAAATAGTGTCTTCTTTTACCGTGTTTCTTTATTCATATTAAAATATTTTGAAGGCATGAAAGATAGCCTTTTTAATTTCTTGACTGGGGGAAGTAAATGGGATCCTAAAATGTTGGATTTAAAAAAATTACAATGGATGGTTCTATCAATTGTGCCCATCATGGGTACAATAGAATAATCTAAATGAACCGTAATCATAGAATCCATATTCCCTCACAAATGCTATGATATTTTTTATATTTGAGAAGAGAAAGATGAAGAAGTATTTTTGATTTATTATGGATATAATATTAGCCACGAGGGGTTCCAAGATATTATGAAATTTTTGAATAACTTCATAGAATAATAATATGATCTAAACATGGAAATTAGAGACTAATTGTGATCTTATTTAGTATATTTGATCATGATTAATGAAATAGATAGTGTGGGTCTACCAACCTATGTTTCATGTTGATTTGATGATAATAATATTTGAGACATATAATTAAATTATGCATCATAATATATGTGGTTCTACAAAGAATGGGTTAATTGAATTCCCCCACCAATAGGATCTAGTTTAGTTAGATGCATCATCTGGAATGGAGTAGTATCCTTCCGTGATTTTTTTAGGGATTCATCCCCTATAATAAGTATATATATCACCAAAGAGAATATGATAAGAGTAATGTATAATTACACCTACACCTGTAACCTAGAGTCTGTAATGACTTAATTATATTTTCATTTGATAAAATCTCTTACATCATTAAGTAAAAAATATTTTTTTGGACTTGTTAAACTAGATAGATAGTTTATCATTTCATTACATTTGAAAATATAATATACAACTTTGTGAGTGTTTTATTTTTTTTCCATGAAATTATTCAAAGAATACTTCATATATTCTAGGGAAAGGAATCAAAATAAGGGTAAAATCATATTTCCAGTATGATTTACGTATAGTGGAAACTATCAAGAAAAATTAAAGCATAATCAATAAGGAATAATCAGTACGAAAATATAAATATATGAAAAAAAAATTCATTTCATCAATAACATGACTATCATAAATAGATATGGAATAATCAATATGGAATGTTACATAACATAACACACATTCCATAAAATCAATAACATGAGAACAAAATCCATCCACAAATATTATCAATGAAATAATTTCATGGATGATAATAAGAACTAAATTATTAATTAAGGAAATTTTTAGTATTGGATGTCATGATTCATGAAATCTTGATATCTATATGGGTATGACCATCCACAAGATGGTTTAAAGCAATTAGTAAACCCTAATTTAATAATAAATCACTAATTCAATTCATTAGACTTTTGATGCGTTGAGAGGATATATAATTATGATCCCACACATCACTGTATCTCCAATTCAATACTCATATATTGAATGATTGATTTAATTAGTAAAAAAAATTAGTTTTCAATAAATTAATTTATTTAATAATGAATTTGAAATATAAATATTTTCCCGATCAAAAAAATAACATTCAAATTAAAACACAGAATGTATAAATGTTATATTATTTAGGAAAAAAGAATATTCTTGATAAATCAAATAGATATTTATGGAAACACACATACAACGATAATAAGACAGTGAATATTTCAAGGTTAGGTTAATCATTAAAAAAATATATCACGAAAATTGATTGTCAATACTTTTTATAGTCAACATAATAATAAACCATCCCATGAAATATTAAAGATAGTATCATTAACACAAATCCCTAGTGTCTTTATTATGAACCAATATTCTTTTAGTATTAATCTAAATCAATGTAGCAGTAAGGGATGAGCATGTTTATTTAATTTTTTGTTAAATTTCACTAGTTTTACTAACATTATCTTCTCAGATGACCTTACTATTTTAAAAAATGACAATAATATATCCATACAGGATCTCCATTGGATCCACTAATTATATATAATATGGAGGGGTCAATTTGATCTATCATGGAAAGAGTATAATATTCATCTCAACATCGTTCTATGATGTAATATGTAATAATATTGAAGAATGGATAGGGGTATATAGAAAGAAGTTCCATATGAAATATCTAGGAGCCTTGATTTCCATGGGAAAGATCTATAATCCACATTTTGATGGCATTATTGATAACATCTCTTTATATTTTCTTAATTAAAAAATCATTTAATCTCCTTAAAGGGGAATATTTTCCGACTTATTATTATCCCATCCTCAATTAATATCCTAGTTTTATCAGCCCTAAATTTCTCCAAGATGTTTCTAAAAAATGTAATGAACATCATGGTAGAATCATGTGGGATACACAAGAAGAAGGTAGGTATCAATGGGGCTCATGGAATAGGATATCTTAGGAGGTTCAGGATGGTAAGATAACACATAAAGGTGTTACATAAACCATTAGATGCCTCCATGATAATTAATATTGGTAATTTATTGAAGTACATGCATTGTGGGAAAGGTTCTTGTCTAATCAATATTATGAATATCCAAGTGTATCTGGAGGTATTTTATTGAGTATAGGGTTATCAAACAATTTAAACTTTGATTATCTCTATGAAAACTCATGTTGGATAGTGGAGTGATTTTTGATAAACATCTGGATTGATAATTGGGTGGGGAATGTGTTGGGTTTCCCAAGATGTCTGATGCCCGATCTCTCATTCATGAAAGCTAGTATTTTCCCCTCTTATATTACTGATATACCCAATCATCAGTAGTACGAGGTTTTTCTGATTATTTCTAGATCCACTATAAAAAGAAGACTTGTTTTCACAAGATCTTCCAATGGTTTCATCAAATCAAATTAATATTGACAGGTTATACACATGGGCAATAGTCATGATGCATGGTGTCCAATTATTTGGTGAAACAATATTCCTACTGAACAAAATTTACTTTTTTGGAGCATCTTTAACCAAGATAACTCAAATTATGGGGGGATCAATTAGAGGGGTATCCATTGATTCTATGTGTTGTTGTCGTAATGACCCCATGGAGGAGTTGGCTCCAACATCTTTTTTGAAACTGAATAATAATCCTTGATCTAGAATGACCTTATGATCTTCTAAGTAATGATTATAGAAGTAATTTATTTTAAAATTTTTACTCAAACATGGTTTATTTTTTGATAAGACAACATCCATGCATAAATGGGAGGAATATTTATGTGAAATATGTTTTTTTGAGTATATGGAATACAAATAATAATCCAAAACATTAAGGGTTTTACAATTTGTAAAGGGTATGATGTTTTGGGAATGTTCCTTGGAAGTGGAGCTGGTTCAACTAATAATGTAGTGAGAGAAATACCACTATCTGTGATGTATAATTAAAAGTATTGGTACTCATCTCATGGTTCATAGGCTATACCCAAAATGTAAATGGGTTTGCTTGACTCCCCCTCATGGGGATCTCATGGTTCAAAGGCCATCCACTTTTGTGGTCCGTTCTTCGCGCCTCCTGCACCTATGGTCTATGTGGGACATCACCTTAAATGAGATGGCCATTAGTTTTCCATGCCACCAATTTGAATTCTTGGACATAAAGAATGCACAAAAGAGAGGGGCTTGGTTCTTTTTTATGTTATATCACACCATCCAGGTGAGAAGCTTAAAAACAAGGGAGGATTGGGATCACAGTTCTATTAGATAATCATCAATCCCGATGAAAAACCCTAAGAAAAAAAACTTCTATAATAACATGTGATCTATAGATCAATGTTTTTATAGGTTGATCCAAATTCATTGTTTTAAAATAATAACCAGGAGAACGTAAAACAATTAAGACCCTAGCTCGAAGTAGTTTGTTGGTGAAGTGGTTTTCCTGCCAAGATTCAAGTGGTCGAAGGTGTTTGTAACTCACATGTACCATTCTTTGAGATGCATCAATGTAATTAATGATCCACCGACATTTTTCATTCATCATTGGAGAGATTTATAGCCATATGTTCTTCATAGAAAAATCAACCCTTTGATTCTCAAGTCTCCCATGCGTTAACCAATGAAAAGAAATCATGTCGCATCGTTTCTATTACGTTGCGATGTCGCGTCATTATGATGTTTTATTTATGAAAAAACATATCTATTATGAATAAATTAATGTGTTGTTATGGTGAAAATAATGATCCATTAATTAGATTCATTTAATATGACTCATCACAGCACCACAACACCACCATCCGCCTCTCAACGGTTGTTGAATAAAATAAATTACTTTTTAAGTTATTTTATTATTTTCAAAAATTTCCAAAAAGTATATTTTTTGGCCGATCCTCACCAGTAAATGTTTAGTATATTATATGATAATCCATGAATTTTGAGATTAATAGTTCCATAATATGTTTTATCCATGAACCGGTTGAGAAGATATAAAAACTCGCTTCCACATTTACTTAATCGAACATAAAAAAAAGTCCAGAAGTCAATTTCTGGCTCACCAGGCCTCATAATCACATTCGGTCAAAGTGTCTTGTCTTGAAATAATTCCATATAATTTTAAAAAAATACATGTATTTTTTGGAAAAATAAAATAATAGTATGTTATACAATGATACTATTTCCTGATTATCATTGAACTGCAAATATGATCTAAACTAATATCATTGTTGTTTTATCTTATACTTCATCCGCATATGTTAAACTAAAAATATTTATGGTATCAATTAATATTATGGAAACATATTAATACCATCTAATTCCTTTTATTTACTGTCACTTCTATTTGATAAAAAATATTTTAGGAACCGACCATGGAAACCATGTAAAGAATACACATGAAATAATTGAAATAACTATATATTATTATTAAATGGACGGAATGATGTTATAAAATGATTATATAAGGCGTTATAAACATGAATAAGATTCTGAAAAATATTAATAACACTATTTTAAATATTATAATGGTTGTTAGGAAAATATTATTTAAAATGAACCCGCGGTAAGGGAATTATTAACCCAATTTCCATTATTTGGGTTAACCTTCTAACATATTGATTATATGGTTCTAATATTATTTTGTTAGTTATTTTTTTTATACTATAGGGTATTATATGGTTTTATAGTTTACACACATATTAATTTCATTCTATTAATTCTCATAACAATTATCTCATATATATTTAAGGTATTTTTTTCTAAAAAACTTCTTTTAAATTTATAGTTTTACATATTTTAAAAATGATTGTTTTTATCAAAGTAGTATTATTTTATTATTTTTCATAGTTATTTGAATTTTTTATGATGAATGGAGTGGCATATATCTCCATCCAATTCATTTGTTATGTAGATGTTGGAGGTCTGCTATATGGTTAATCCAAGTGTAACTGTGATGGTCACACAATAAGGTAGTCGTGAGGGTTGCATTGTAAGGAAGGCATGAGGGTGAGAAATCATAATGCAGCCATGATAGTAACAATTTTACGTAATTAATTCCCCAAGATAATTATATGGTTTTACTTATGTTTTCTATGTTTATGGGAATACCTTTTTTCACAATGTATGATTAGAATACTTTATGAGTGAGAAGAATATATTACTTAATATGATTTCATATGTTTATAATTATTCATGGACTAATATTTTCACTCCTTATTTTTATATCCCATACTGAGTTTTTTGTGCCCATAGCATGTTTTGAAATTTTGTTCACATGGTTTAAGAATGGGTAAGACAAAAGGATAACTAAAGATAAATATTATGAATACTTTTCATAAAAAAGATACATGTTTTTTATAAATGATTTTGTATTATGAAAAAATATATATTTTCGTAGTAGTATAAACCTTTCAAGCTTATGGTTTGATATGTATGAATTAGGTCCTGACATTCAAAACCATTTTACATAAATTATATATGGTAATGAAAAAAAGTTAATTCAAAATGATTCTAATAGATTATGTAATTTTTTAGTTCATGTACTTATAGTTGGTATTGGACCACATTTTTGATAACATTTCGGTTAATTTTGATGTTAATATAATACAATAAAATATTTTTACCATAAGTTTATATAAAAATGATATTGTATTTTATGATTACCTTATGTCTTAATCTATTCTATTTCTATTCAGAATGGTCTTCCATAGAAAAAATAACGATGATGAAGTTAGAAGGAACGAAGATGATGATATCTTTCTGAATCTAGAACCTGGAATGGTGGGGATTGGATCTGAATAATATGTGATAGTGGTCGCTCCATCAACATAGTTTCAAAATGGGTTTGTAATCAATGAATGAATATAACCTGATCTACCAAATATGAACATGAATATAGTTTGACATTTTATGAGGATTCACCCTCCGACATTCAATGGATCTTGAAACCTAGTGGAGGATTATGGGTGGATTAATGACCTTTATAAGTTATTTGATGTCATGGTGTTTTCAGATAATAAAAATTTATATCTTTCCAATTATCATTTTGATGGTAAAGATGACCAATTTTGTTAAATGTTCAATAATATGAGGGATTTAAATGAGATTTATCCCATGTAATGGGATCAATTTAAAAATAATTTCCTTGAAAAATATATTCCTAAGGTGGTTGGACTTAGGATGGAAATAATATTCCTTGAATTGAGAAAATAGAAGGATTATTAATTGGCCATGCATAAGGAAACCTTTACCCAACATGAAAGGTATTCTCTAAAAATTATTTTAGGACTTGATAGTGAAATCAATAATTTTTACTAATTATTGAATCCAACATATTGAATGGAATTGTCTATCCATGAATTGAAAAGTTATGAGAAAATCGTATGATATGATGAGAGGGTTAAAATAGAGTTTTTTTATGATCATTTGTACATTTAATACAATAATAAGATGATATCTACGTGGAAAGAGATGGTTATGAATCATTTAATGAAATGTAAAGGTAATAATGTTTTGTTTCCATTTTTTGAAAAGTGTGGTAAAAAGCACCATATAAAATGCCTTACCAAAAGTGGTAAGTGTTTTCAATGTGGTATGTTTAGACAAATTGAATGAGAAATTAAAGAAAATAATATTAAGAATAATCCTAATATAAAAACAATAAAATGTTTTAAATGTGGTCAAATGGGTCAATATGAAAATACTTTCACAAAGAAAGATCAAAATGATTGAAACCAACCAGATTATTAGAAGAAAGCTACAGTGAGATCCTTTGCAAATATGTTACCAGATGTTGGCCCTTATAATGAAGTGGAATTAGGAAATTTTTATAATCACATTTATCTAATTTATTGTTTGAAACTAGGTATACACATTCCTTTATTTCTGTAAAATTCTAAAGTAAATATGATATTTCATCTCAATAAATGATAATTGAACCTCTGGTTAAAACAATAAGAGGAAATACTACCACAAAAAGAAATTATAATAATATGAATGTTTTTGTGGAATAAATTACCTACAAACATTATTATTTTACCCTTATTATAGTTTGATTTCAATATATTTATGGACCATATTTTTTTATCATTTTATGATTGATTGTAGCGCTAAATAAGTTATTTTTCAGAAAGAGTTTTAGTTTGAATTCAATAATGAACCCATAAAATTGATTACATATCTGGAAGATGAGAAAATGTTAAAACATAAAAATTAAAGTTATCTTTATCATATTGTAGGAAATAAGTGATTAGGTAAGGTTAATGACGTGTCAGTTGTAAATGAATACTTGGATGATTTTTCAAATGAGTTTCCATGTGTTATAGTTGGTCGAGATGTTGAATTTAACAATTATTTAGTTACTTATTATAATCAAATTTCAAAAACCCATTATATAATGGCTCTAATAGAGCTTCATGAATTCAAAAAATTAGTTGTTGGAGTTTCATTATAATGGATTCATTCATCCTAAAACATAGCCATGGGGTGATCATGTTTCGTTCAGTAAAAAGAAATATGGTTCTATGAAACATTACATTGATTGTAAAGTTTTGAAAAAAATTTCTATTAAGAATATGTACCCATTTCCCCATATCAGTGAATCATTTGACCAACTCTATGAGCTCAGTATTTTTCTAAGATTCACATGAGATCAAAATACCATTAGCTGAAGGTGAAGGGGGATGACATCCCAATGAAAACATTGTATAGGAGATATAAGGAAGATGAGTTTTTTTGTAATTACCATTGCTTTGAAAAATGACCCTAATATATTAATGCATCTTATGAATAGAATATTCTGTAAATATTTGGATATGTTTTACCCTTTTTTTATTGATGATATTTTTTTCATTTAAAAAATTTATGAAGATCTCGGAAAACATTTATGTATTTTATTGAGAACTATCAAATAAAATAGGTTGTTTGGAAAATTAAATAAAATGTGATTTTTGGTTTTCACAAGATTTTTTGAGGAAGGTTGTTAATTAGGATGACAAATCATTTGATCTTGTTAAATTTGTTTTTGATGAATGGAAAATACGTACAAATGTTATAGATACTCTATGTTTTCTTGGTTTATCAAGTTATTATTGATGTTTTTTTAAAAACATTGAATGATTATCTTGGATTCTAACTATGTCAACATGAAATGGTGTTAATTTTTGTTATATAGAATAATGTGATGTTTTTTATGAACTAAAGAAGATATTGGCGAATGCTTCAAATTTGGCCCTGCCTTCCCGAATGGTGGTTTTTTTTCTATAGTGATGCTTTATTGATGGGACTTGGTTTTGTTCTGATATAGAATGATCATGTAATTCCTTATTACACAAGAACAATGAATCCTTGAGAGTTAAATTATTTCACACATTATTTGAAATTAGCATTTGAGGACCCGTCCAGGAAATATTTATAGGGGCCACATGGCCAGGTATAATATCATCATCAATATTATTTATTTTATTTAAAAGAAGAATGAAAACTATAAGGGGTCAAGCAAAAGTGGTCGAGACCTAAGGGGGTCACAATTAGTGAAGGATGAGGGCATCCCCTCTAATGATATTCACCCCCTTCGCTTTCAGGAAGTTCAAGTCATAAAAAAAAAGAGACACCAGAACCTTGGCCCTCAATGGAAGAAAGAAAATCAGCCACCATGTTGCCTTCACGCCATGTATGTCTCAGGAAAACGTTGTTGGAGATTAGGACACGACACTTCCGAATGATGTAAGTGATCGACCATGGTGGACTAAAGACATCAATCAGCGAGTTCCATAGGACCATGGAGTCAGTTTCTGCTTCCGCAATAGTGATTCCACCCTGGTGATAGAGAGAGAGTCCTGTGAGGAAGGCGAGAGCCTCTTCTTGAAGAGCCGATCCAAGGCCGAAGAATGCAGTGAATTCCAAAACGACTAGCCCTCCAGAGCTTCGAACTAGGACACCACCTCTCATGACCCCTGAGGAGCAGGAGCCGTCAGTATTGAGTTTCAGGACATGCACCAGAGGGAGCCAACGAACCCACTTTCCTCTCGAAATGTCACCCTAAATAGGAGTATGTGCATGTAGTTGCAAGATGAAAAACTAAGGAGTGTCCCTCCAGGTCTCAGAGTTCCTGAACAAATCCAGGAAGAGACTCCGAGTCCTTGAAATAATGGACTTTCCAGAAGATTGAGCCTCCTCGTGCCTGGCTTTATTTCTAGCCAGCCAGAGGCACCAACATCCTTCATGGAGGATAAGGGTTCTAGCCTATCTCTCCGGTCCTTTGTCCCCCCGAGTTACGAAACCAGCGGTCCAGAAAAGAGGCGTCTGAGGAATCTGGGGAGAAGAGAGCAGTGAAAATACTGAAGAAACACCAGACCTCACGTGCCCATTATCGCTCGAGAAATAGGTGATCAATGCTCTCTTCCTGGTGATTTTTACAGCACGGACATCGTGAGACTACAAGGATGCCGCATTTCCTGATGTTCTCATCAGTAGGGATAGCATTATGCCGAAGCCTCCAGAAAAGGAAATTGAACTTGGACGGAATTTTTTTAATCCACAGGAGCTCATTCCATCGGTCCACCTGCACCTGGGTATCCAACATCCAGTAGAAAACGGTACCCGAGAAAATATGAGGTATATGTCAAGGACCTATGAGGTACATAGGAAGGTAACCTATGTAGTGTATATAACATTTAAATTTTCGACACAGAGTGTACTTGGTGTTTTACACACCATGTACGGTGGAGGTACACACCCGGTTTTGTCCTTGGGAGAACACATCTTGCATTGTTTACACATGTTGTCCCTTTATCCCATTATACCATTTTTTTCATCTTAATATCATTACCCTGATTCATAATATGTCCCCTTATTAGTCTATTTAATGTATCATTCCATGAAAATCAAATTGGTTAAACCGATGATGTGATTTGGGGTATCCTAAGAGGCATTTCAAGATTTTACCAAACAGAGTGATTGTCCCTCATGTAATTGAACCCATTTTTCACCTGAGAGAGACACCCTTTAATTTAATATAGGCCATGATATATCTCTCTTTTCCAGTGAATTTATATATTTTCCACTGAGGATGTATTACTTTACAATATGTTCCCTTCTAGCCTATGATACAATAAGGTTTTTTGTTTTAGATGATCCCCTGTAGAATGACTCAGCTTACAATTCTTCATAGAGGATCCAATGTAGGATAACACTCTGTCATTATTATTAATTATGGTCTCATGAGGGATTACTTAGCCTAATGATTACATAATAAATCCCTTGTTGGATTCATTTTACTTGTATAATGTTATTAGTATCCCATGTAGGATACCACTTCTTCTAACTTACGTTTATTTAGTGGGTCCCATTTTGGAATCCATTTTCCACATACCATTCCGAGGATACCACATAGGGTGACTCTATTTAATTATTATTAGAGTATCCCATTTATGATTCATCCTTTCCCTTCATTGTTTATGATCTTGGGTAATATTCCTTTTCTTATGAGTAGACCAAGAGGTTACACTGAATGATGTCTCTCAAATAATTTGTTCTGAGGGAAATAGTTGGTTCCCCTATTTTTGACCAAACCCATGATAGTAAATTGGGTTTGAGGTAGTTATGGAACTTTTTCCACTTTATAAACTGTAAATATGTTATTACCCTTTTATAATGTCTTATTGGTGTTGGGTTTACATAGTTGTCCACCCTAACTCTTATATTTATACAGTCACCCATTTTTTGATAATGTAGAAATGATTAACAAAAGTTCATCTTTGTTTTTGGATGATGAACATGATGATATTCATTAAACGTATTTATATCTTTGGTATGACATAACTTATTTCATGGGATCCAAATTTTGATACCTATTATTTATATATTTCAGATTCCATTACGTCTTTCATGTGATCCCTCTTTTGAGCCCTCTTATTTTAATCAATGGGAAAAACAAAAATATTTATTAGGATATGTCTTCTAAAACCTGTTATTTATATATACATGATACCTAGAAATTCCTTGTAGAATCAATATTTTATTCGTATATGTTTGGATGATCTTCAAATACTTATTGATTCAAATGAAGATGATTTTTCTATTCTCGATCAATCGTATAATGAAGATGAATCTATTATCCTCTTTCTAGAAAATAATTATTATGATTATACTCTAATATATTATATATATATTGAATATGGTCCCACTATTGTCCAATTTACTGGTGATGAGGATGATTACACTCTACTCGATATGCTAATGTAATCCCTATTGATTATAGTCATGAATGATTATACACTATTTTAATATAGCAATGATTATGTTCTCCCTAAATGATTATATGATCGTAGTTTTGGAAAAGGTGTATCATATAGTTGGATACACATGTATGATTACACTATATCATGTGACAGGATTATTAAACTCTCCATATTTAGAGACATCCAAGGGTGGGCATGATGTCTCACTACTGATCTCTCCTTTTATGTCAGCTAAGGGACTGACTAGTCACAATGTCATGTCTACCTATGGACTATAACTTAGGGATCATATATCAGAATGGATTTTCATAGAATTATTGAAATTAAATCTAACTCAATGAAAATTTACATGTTTTCTAGATAATTAAGGCAATCAATCATTACAGTGATTAATGGTGTGTATTAGCGATCCAAGGGTTAGGATGAGTATCCACCTACGGTGACATAAAATTATCAAATACACTTTCAGTGATGTAAATTCTAGTTATTGTTTATTTTCATTACAGACACATAGATCAACTCAATAATCCACATCTTGATTGGTACAACATCAAGCTCAATTACCTTTCAACTGAATTTCCAGTTGACTGGATCATGTGTCGAATTATCTTCTATAGACTGAGTTACTTATAATATTACTCATTTATTATGTATGTATGTGTATGTGAACAGGAACACACACACACACAAATATATATTAATTGGGATACATATATATATGAATTAAAATAATCATATAAGATGTTTTTTTCTAGAAGATTGGGTTTATAGACCCATGAATAAATTATGGACTTTTTCTATATTTCATTTCAATTTATTTTATAATTTCAGTTCTGTATCATATAGTCTAATAAGATTTCATGATAATTAACTTATGATAATTTATTTATCTTTCCATCAATGCAAAAGGCTACTGAAAATATATTCATGACCTTGTTTGTAAACCTTGATATGCCTGAAAATCTTAGGTCTACATTTCAGATTGATCATAAATACACAAGGAATGTGTTTGAGGCCTAGGGTTTCATGATCAAGCATATATGATCATATTTATTCTCATGATTGGTTTGTGTAGTTAAAAAATGTTTATAATTTTGATATCTACTCTAGATAAGAGTTAATAATACAGAATTGTACCATTAATTAAATGTCTTTTTGTACCACTACATGTATGATTAGCCTAGTGGGTGACTAGAATTGAATGTATTACATATCAATTTGATCATTTATTGGATTTCATTAAATACTACGACATTATTTTATTTAAATTTATTTATTAATACCTCGCTATTTTTAATTACATAATGTATGATGTCTAGTTATTTCTATTGTTATTTAAATTGATGTGAAAGAATAGTGTCTCCACATACACACCCTAATATCTCTTTGATTTTTTACAGAATCTATCATATTGAGAGGCACCCTTTTTTTCTTTGGGAGAACATTCTACGTGCACAGGTTTAGAGGAATCGGGTTTGGGATGTTACAAAATAATTAGTAAGAATATTTCCTTTTTTTTCATATAGATGAAGAAAAGAATTCCCAAAACTTTGGAAAATTATCTTCATATATTATTTCTTCCATATTACCATATTTTATGATGAAATAAATGGTCCTTTTCAAACCAATTTGTTTATTGGTTTTCTTTATTTTCAACATTCTCATGATCATTAACATCCATGTTATCGATAAAATTTTCACTCTACATCAATATTTGGGTATTATGTGTTTTTCTTCCATGTCCGTATATTCACATTACACAAATGATCTCCAATTTTTAAAACTATTCATGTATTATTCTAAATGAACTTTGTAAATCCCTTTTATCTCTTATTAATATGATTTTTATTAACCATTTTATGATATGGTATTTCAAGAAAGGTATTTTCTAATTTCAAGCTTTTGATTACCTAGATCATGTGAAATTATTTAGGGTGAAATTTATTCATGGGGGAGGATGTAAAAACATGATAATTTAGAAATGAAAACTATGTTCGATAGTGTACAAGATACAGAACATCAAACTTGAATAGACCATGACATATTATTATTTATGACAATTATAACATATCTGTTAAATTTGTGTGTATTAGTAAGATTAACTAAATTGTAAAATATATTTCAAACATTCCAAATCAATAAAACGTTATTGATAAATTCTTAGAAAATAATCACTCATTTTTTGGTAATGACATTTTATTCATCAGAAATATAATTTCATCAAAAATGATTTTTATTATTTTGTGAATACATATTATATTTATTTATATATAAATTAAAAAAAAATATAAAATTAAAATAAAATTGTAAATCACAATATGCTAATTAAAATAGGTTTATCTTCTTATACTTTTTTATAAAATATTTAATTTTTAGTGATTAGTGAAAAATATATATTTTTTGTAAAACAATAATTTATTATTAATAAATGTTATAATTAAAAGTTTATATTATGATTTTAATTTTATTTTAATTAATATAATTTTTTTAATTATATTTAATCCAATTAATATTATTTGAATCATTATTCAATATGATTTTAGTATAAGTTTATTTTTGGGGTTAATAATGAATTTTTCCAAATATAAATTTAAAGTGAATAATATCTCACAATTTTTAATAATTATAATAAAACCTAAAGAGGAATTAATTTTACTAAATTTATAGATTATATATTCAAAAATATATCTTTGATATCGTATAATTATTACTAGTAGATAAAGAGATAACATAAAATTCTCTTATTCTAAAAAAATACATTTCATAAAACCCCACTTTTTAACCGTGTGTGTGGGTTTAATTTAAAATTTAAATTTACCAATTATATGAATTTAATATGGTAATATTTTATCAATATTTTTAATATTATTAATTTATATTATATAATAAAGTAAACAGAATTTTTAGTCATTATGATTAGTAACTATAGTAAATTAGTATAACCATAGTAAATGGTAAAATGATTTTATTGAAGAAGAAAAATGATTTCATAAAAATTAAATAGTAACCCCAACACATTAATTAATTTCAATGTATGATTAATTTTCATCCATAATCATCTATGATTTCAAAATATGACAATTTTTTCCATATGGGTACAATTGTGGCCATTATAATATTACATATAATGAAAAGTAAAAAAAATGTCACATTATTACATTTAGTTTCTATAATATTTTTTATAAAGAAACAAAAAAATGTTTTAATTTGAATGGAAAATAAGTTTCTTCCATCATTATAATTTAGATCTATTTTTTGTGATGAAATAATTACCTTAAGTGAATAAGAAATACTAACACACTAATTATTTATTTAATAGAAAAATATAACAAAGTATATTTAATTTATTAAATGTAATAATATATGAATAATTTATTTTGTTCAATGATTTTTTCATTAATGTTATAAGATTTTAGGCGTGTTTCAATTGAATTTATTTGATGGAAAAATCTTCATTATGATTTATAAAAGCACATGATATGAATAATGTCAAAAATTTACATTATTTCTATTTTTTAAATAAAATGTTTTATTATATGAATAAAAAATTCTAGAAAATTATATCTTCTTTAATGTGACTAGAATATGGATGAAAATATCAATCATGGTCCAATTAAGTGATAATATTTTTTTGGTAACTATCATGAAACCTATAGTGTGAAGAAATATTTATACTGTTGAAAAAAATTGTAAATGTGAGTTACCTTAGAGGTAATGTGAGTAATGTATTTGAAAAATATTTCTTTTTTTATATATATGACATAGAAATATTTTCCCTTTAATATATTATTTATAATTTTGTATCCATTTGAATATGAAATTTAATTTATATTAATTTAATACATTAATATATTTTAGGACTTCACCTTCCTTCCCTTATATAAAGTATCATCCTATTCGGTTTTATTCACACATCCAAAGAAATTTTATTTAGAAAATTACAATACAAATAACAACTATTAATACCTCCCCACATCAGGGAGTCCTAGTTTTGTATCATAAAAATGAACTATGAAATTATTTAATGTTAACCATAATAGCTTTTTCGATGAAGTGGTATCATCTTTTCTAATGAAATTTTATTTAACTCTACATCCACCTCAATAATATATTTATAAACCAAGATGATATAATAAAATTCGTATCTACCATAGAATTATATATTATTATTTTTACTCCATAACGTAGTTCCATTTCCTATTCCATCAAATGGGAAATTAAACAATGATTAGAGTGTATGTCATACTACCTTCTTTGGAACCAATATAATTTTTTTTCAACATCGACTATTACAGTTGGATATAATGATGTAATTAATGTTTTTATATGATTATTGATGCCATATAAATGATAATCATGAAATCTATAATGGTTGAAATATTTCAATCATAGGTATTATTTTCTCTACTAAACAAAGGATGAGAAGGCAGCAAAGATCATGCAGATCTCATAAGCATCCAACAGACAGGTGATCGCTTGAAATTAAAATGGTCATGATAATATCACTTGTGCATAAAATAACATGTGGGAGATCACATAGATCCCCTTTTAAAATTATTATTTTATTAGTAAGGTTTTCAAGATACTCACTAATGATGTATATGTCTCTAGATGAGATGATTCACGTGACTTTTCTGGTACCAGACACCTAAAAACTGTTCAAATAACAATGTAAAATAAATTGATAATTATAAAAAAATTGGATGCCCTTTACCATCATTTATATTCATGTGAAACACCCATATAATACACAATACTCGATGAAAAACCTTGATATATGTGCACCATGTTGCACAAGAGCCTGCTGGCATGTCACATTCATCATGTGAATAGTTTGAGACATCTCAAGTTGATTATGTGCTACCCCCTTAGAATCCATAGAAAAAAATTGTTATTCATGAAAATGCTCTAACATCACAACCAGAACCATTATCAGTCACGTCACACATCACAATCATGGAGAGTTATTTTTTACAACACTCCCACAACATCATGATATCCCCAACCCTTGTTAAATAAAGAAGGAAAATGGGGGAAAAGAAAAAATATTATTACAGATAGAAGATATGATGATCATCATATAAATGGGGTTAACACCTCAGGTGATCAACATTGATCCCACATATTCCCCTTAAATTCACACCAAACCATGTAATCCCTTTTAATAGTGATCTTAATCTTGTTTAATTCCCTTGGAAAGTCACATATCTTTCACAAAAGACCCTAGAAAATCCACCATTAATCAGGTAAAATCAATTCCATTAGCATCCAGATCTCATGATGGCTCATAATCATGTAGGTATTACCTTTTAAAATACATATATCATGTCATAATAGTAAGAAGAGTCTTATTTTATCAAACAGGGTCCAAAAAAGGACAAGGGTGGAATGGTCTCATGGTCTTTGAAAATCATGTGACACCCCCTGCATGACCTAAAACCAGATATCACAATGTGTGTGACACTAAATCCCTCCACTAAATCTCTACCAAATATATGATATACAATCCATTCATGGATTAGTATAATTAGGGTTGTGAGGCTTAAAAAACCTTCCATCTGGGAATAAACAACATTCATCCACACATCCACAATCTATCACATACAGGAGTGAAAGAACAAACTTCTAGGAGTGCCCAATTAAATTATTGAAATTATTTTATTCTAGGTCTAATATGGTCAATGATCTTGGGGATCATAAAGCATGCATAGTAACATCATGTGAACAATTGAGATCGCATGAACAAATTCTACTATATTAGTTAGATTATGCGAAGGAGGCCACACAGGTCAGCTGGGTCAGGCAATACATAAAATAAGCTAATAATGGAAAAACCTAAGGTATATATTTACTAAAATTATTGAATAAATAATAAAATTTCATATACATATGTTGAGAAAATACACACTAATAATTGTGCACTTTACATGACTCATCCAGATCACATGATATCACCAGGACATGTCGCTCAAATCATGTGATGCTCTCTTTACATAATACTAGGATAATACGATCACCCATGAACTTTTCAATGTAAATAACCCAATACACTATAGGAATACCATCCATGTCTTATGATGTCCCTTATACATGCAACAAGGAAACTTGTGATGTCCTCTAGACATGTCACCCGTGTTATGAAATGATATGCAGCAAGTTGGCTTGTTCTCACGGCGACACCAAGACATGTGATGTCATCCAGACAAGTCACTTGTGTAATGAGATGTTTTCTAGAATTTTGTTCCCAAATCATAAATAAATCTTGATATATTATAGCGTTGATCTTGTGACATCCTATGGATGAGTTATCCAGATCATGTATCACCCTCTAGAAATTTTGGCCTAGATCACATGACATTGTCTAGACATGTCCTCTATGGCAATGCAATGTCCTTTAGTAAAGTCATCATTGATCATGAAATGGACTTTAGACATTTAATTTATGTTATGTTATGTACTTTAGATAAGAAAACAATATCATGTGATTATTATTGTAAATGTCATATATGCATCTAGGATAGGTCCATACACCCTCATACATGTTAGATATACAATCAGAATATGTCAAGAAGACAATCAGGTTTATTCAGAAAGACATCCTGAGATATTATAGTGTTGTACAATGATCGTATAAGGGAAATGATAATTTGTAAGCCATGGTCAGTGGAATAATGTGATTCTAACCCATATTATGGAAACCTGAATCTGTAAGACCAAATCAATGTCATAATATGATATACCCCATTCTAAGGGAACCTCTATGTGTAAGACCCAATAATAGGAATAATATGATATCCACACAAATAAGGGTACCATCAATCTGTTATACCCAATGAGTGTCATAATATCATATTCCCCAATACAAGGAAAACCTCAATGTGGAAGCACCAATAAATGAAATAATATGAAATTTATCCATATAAGGGAAGCCTCAGTGTGTTTTCACTAATAAAACTAAACAATGAGGACTCTAATTCAATAATTAACTAGGATTTATTGGAATCCATTCTAATTACTGATATCAAATAGGAATGCACTTCATGTTATGTCCGTCCACATATCCAACATTCAAACCACATGAACCCAATTTTCCCTAGGATGATCATTCTTCTTCACCCACTACTAGGATGAGAGAGAAATAAAAATATAAAAACTATGATTCCATCCATAACATGAATACATATGATTCCTTCATAAGTAGTAATCTCAAATAGACATCAACTTTAGTGTATGTCCATACATGTAATCAAAATTTCACCAATTTGGCCCAAATCTCTCCCATGGGATGATCATTATTCCATATCTTCCAGTAGGTTATGAAGGTAACTAAAATTTGATGACTCTGATTCTAGCCATAACACGGATATGTATGATGCCTTCATATCTCCTGATCTCAAATAGGGAAACCAATTTGGAGTATGTCCTTCCATGTTGCTAACATTCCAACCATCAAGATCTAATATCTACCATTGACTGATCATTCTACCTCATCCATTGGCCGATTGAGAAGGAAACTGGACCATGATGAAATTGATTCTTACCATAACCAAGATATGTTAGATTCCTTCCTAATTCATAGATCCATACCAAACATCCAATAGTTTTGTTCCAACACATAAGTATCATATCCATATGTAGTGATACTACATATATTCTATCCCTTGTTTCTCACACTAAGAATAGCTCACACGGGGATTAATATTCACAATGATCATATAATTCACATCATGATTCTCCACTATATAAGTAAACCTCATTTTTTAATCCATAATAAGTGGTTTAATATATCTACTCCCATATAAGGGAAATTCCCAATGACATTATTGTTGATGCTCATTTCCATCACAGAGTCCGACGAATGGAAAAGGGGAATAACATAAATATAATGAGGGTTACCCTTTGAAGAAAAAAAATTGACAAAGGCATGGACCAGGAATAAATTTGGAGGAAGTCATGAAAGTTTCTTATGCGCCGCGCAAGTCACTTGCGTGCCACCTATGGGTCGCACAAGTCACTTGTGTACCCTATTTTTTTTCTCCCAAGGTGCCCCGTAGCCTATAAATAGCCCATGTGGGCCCCCCATTTTGAGCATGAATTAAATAAAACTCAGATTCAAGCTTTGGTCACCCAAGTCTTTGTCTGACGACTTTCGAACACTTCTAATGTAATTATTTACCTAGAATGGAAGTTCTAAAGAGGAAGAATAAGGCCTAAGTGTTAGAACTCGTCAATAGTTTCACGCCTAAGTTTCCAGCTCTTAAGGGATATGAAGACACTTGTGCGCCACCTTTCGCCTTCAAGGGAACTTGTGCGCCACCCTTCTAGAAGCCTCCAGGGATGACACTATGGGATTGAGTTCAAAGTCACCCAAGTATTAACCTATGGATTCTTCTTCTCCCAAGTTCATTCATGTCACCCAAGTCTACTTGCACGACCAAGACATGCGTGCCTCCTTCCTAGTCAACCCCTTTCCACAAATCCACCTCCTCTCATCAAGACATAGCCTTCAAAACCCTCTTCAAATCCATTTATGGCATGGATTCTGTGTTGGATTCCTTATCAAAAGGAATTCTGTGAGAACCTCTTCCAAATCCTAGTGAATTACAATCTTTATTTCACCACGGTTTGAGGTTTCCTATATAACTTTATGCTTTAAGATGATAAGATCTTTTGATTTTGGGCCTTCTTCTCATGAGTAAGCTCCATTCATAAATTCCCCTTATCTGGGCCTCCTTCTCAAGAGTAATCCCCAGTCATAAGTTCCTATCAACCTGGACCTCCTTATTAAGAGTAATCTCCAGTCATAAGTTCCCTTAACCTGGGCCTCCTTCTCAAGAGTAAGCCACAATCACATGTCTCTTTATCTTGGGCATCCTACTCAGGAATAAGCCCCAGTCATATGTTCCTTTTAACCTGGGCCTCCTTATCAGGAATAATCCCAAGTCAAAAGTATTTTAAACCTGGGACCCCTTCTCACAATTAAGCCCCAGTAATAAGTTTATTTTAAATTGGTCCTCCTTTTTAGAAGTAAGCCCCATTCATTGTTTACTTAAACATTCAGCATCCTCTTTAGGAGTAAGCCCCAATCTTAATTTCTTTTGATTTGGTCTTCCTTCTCAGGAATAAAACCCAATCATAAGTCCCTCTTAATTTGGGCTTCCTTTTCAGGTGTAAGTCCAGGGTTAAAATTCTAAATCTCTATAAAGTACAAATACCTTTACGGACCCTACTCTTGGGCTTCTTTCCTAATCCCTGGTCTTCATTTTCTTGGGTCGTCATACATACCTAAGACCCACATCATTTCTCATAACTGCATCTTTCATGGCACCATCGTCAAGTTTATTGATACCTCTTATTTCTCACACTGAGCATGACTCACGTGAGATTAGAGTGTAAAAATAATCACGAAATATCTTTTTTGTGCCATTAACTATGCATAAACCTCATTTTTCTATGCCTGAACGACGTGGACATTGATCTCTTCCTTAAATGTAGAGTAAGTAGGAATCCTTTGTAAGTCTCAAGACTATGTTTCATTAATTCTTTTCCGTCCCATATGATGCTAAAATATATCCTTCTTATCAAACTACATGGGTTATGATTCGTTTTTAACAATGATATGTAGGTAGCCCATCTACGGGTACAATCCCAACTCTGAAATAATCCATGTCTTTCTGAAGGACAATAAACTTCAAGTGCCCCACTGAGTGGATTTAAAACCAGTATGGTCATTATAATGACCAAGAGATATCCATATAATGTATTAAAGGATACTATTAACTAAGTCTCTCTAATACATACGGATGATTCTCCATCGATGAAGAACCTCAAATACATATAAAAGATTCTCTAAATCTCATACATATCAATCGTTGATTTCCAAATCTAAAGGAAAACTCATTTCTAGGCTTGGTGAATTAATATGGATTCATGATCATAACTTAAATCTATAAGAGATTCTTGGAGTGGGTAATAATTCTCCCCAAAAAGGTGTGATGAGACTGACCTCCCATCCTCTCAAACAATGAAAAATTTTAAGCCTCATCGGTCCACAAATAATGAGCACCTACCTTTGGAAAGTAGGTCCAAATGGATATAAGAATAATTGGATGTTTCCTGTTCTATGCATAAACCTGTTAGAAACTGATTGGAATGTTTGAACCTTAAACAAACAAGTTCATCCCAATTTCCAGAGAAAACAAAAAATGGTGAACCCGATGTGAATCATTAACCAAGTTAAAATGATGTTTTACTTATTTGTTAGGCCCCTATTAAACTCAATATAAGGGCCAAAAAAGCAATCAATAACATATGCGCTCATCCAAAAGATGTAGTCTGCCTAGAATTGTCTTGATTGTGTCTGCTATATCAAAAATGCACTCTTTTCCAAGATCTATCTACATCACAGAATAGATTCATTAAAGTTCGCACCTGTGAATGCCTCGACCGCTGCTCCTGCTGGATCCTCATCTGCTCTAAGGAAGACATCACCTACTCAGCATCTTCAACGCCAGGTCTCGAATGATTTAGTGAGGGAATAACTTCAACAAGGTACCATCCAGACTATGGATGATTCTCAACAAGCCCTCCAAGTTAACAACTCTCCCTTTTTGTCCGGACAGCAACGACCATTGGTCAAGAAGTAGGCGGTGCTAACCACTATCTCCAACCATTTCGGGTCATTATCCCCATAATTAAATAACTAGTCTCTCCCATATTACAAAGAGGTTAATGAAGAGGTCACCCAAGGACTCAGTTCAAGAAGACATGAGTCCTTCTTGAGATCTCCCACCAAAAATCGCCGCCAGACTCGTGCGGTAGTTCACCCTCAACCTGATGAGGGTATCGCCTCTAGGAGTCCGGCTCTAGTTCCTCAGGCCTGGCCACAAAAGACAAATAGTATAAGGTGAAATTCATCCAATATGGAGCTGGTTCTTACCTTTTCCCCCTCTGAAGAAGACAATCAACCTAACTTGATGGCATGCAACGAACGAGCATATACACCCATCCGTCCTAATTTCACTGCCCATCAGACTCATATGGAAGTAACACACCAATCTCACTAGGCAATTCTGAAGGAGTACTATAGGTAGACACATACATCTATTTATAATTCATCATCCAGTCAGCAGGCTCATTTGACTGCATCCAAAGAAGATCACCAACCAAATGTGGCGACCACCTGTAAACAGGCACATACACATGATTATACTAACCAATTCTGTCAGTAGTATTGTCTGCCATTATTGAAGGAAACCCATCAACCATATCTGATGGGGAATATCCAGAAGGCACATACACAAGCCAATTTTCATCATGTCTACCAATAGTCTCATTTGGTAGCATCTAGAGAAGTCAGTTGGAAAGATCCAACGACAAATTTGGAGTAGAATCAACTCCCGGGATCTACGCATAAGTATCGTAAATATCTCTTGATAGGAAAAGAAAGACAAGAGTTGGAACATACACCTACTCAAGACACGAAATGGATGTATATTCCCATTCTAACAGCTAAATTTACCAAGCATATTCTGAAAATGGTGAAAGAATAGAATAAAATTCATGCCCATATTCTGAATACCTATCAGAATATTATAACAACTTCAGCGAAATAAAAAGGAAAGAAACATAAATCTATACCTATCAGTGGATTGACTCATCAACATGTCACCCCAGAGTAGATACACACTTCTTTTCCAGTTTAGGAGGGTCATGGGGCGGACTTCCCCATGTCATACAGACAATCTAGTCAGGCACATACACCTGATTTAAATGGAGATAGTTAGCCTAACCTGACCATTTCTCTTGAGCATGAATATACACCTTCCCATAATATCCACTTTCGTCAACAAGTGGTTTCTAGAGTGAGTAAAAAGGAGTCAAATAAAAATACCCATCCAAAAAAGTTGAAATATCAACGACCAATATGAAATAAAGCCTTGCTCAATGTTGGAGTTCTTGAAGCCCTCGGGCAATTGTCTATTGCAACTCAAGATTATACTCCCCCATTTCCATATTCTGAAAGTAACAACAATAATTCTAAAGGTCTTCATCAGACACTTCCTCATGCAGGCTTACATCATGACAATTCAGTCAACCTTGAAGTATCATCTTCATACGAGAGCCACGATAACCTTCTCCATGGCTAGAAGACCAAAGAGAAAAAGGTTTCATCTTCTGTTGTAACCTACCATAGTGGTCCTCCCCATGATGATGAATTTAACTGTGAAAGTCCTCTCCGTCGTAGAAATTCGCATTTCCTGGAAAATTCTTCAATGGACAATGCAGTAACGAGAAATCCCTCTTATCTTGAGGCACATAAAAATGTGAATCTAGTCATGTCTGATGCTTTAACACTAGCAGGTGATATAATTTCTCAATCAGAAGACTGATCAGGGTGTAGATCATTCTCTAAACCACCCATGGGTCATTCATCTTCTAATTTGACAAATTAATTATCTACCAATCTGGTTGAATCTAATGAAGCAAAAAATAAGAACCAGCTTTGGTCTAATCAGGTAGAACAATATTCATAAAATGAAAAAGAGGAAGTGTTGAATATGAGAAAAAAACTGGAGAAAGGTGAACTATTGGTCATGTTTTGGCCTTTGCCTGGCTCTTAGTATGATATTCCAAAAACGTTGACAGAGGATTGTATTCACGATATTCGTCTCAACATGTCGAAAACTTTTTGTCACTTGAAAGGGAAAATATTACCTTATGATGAATATCAAAATCACGTTAAGATAATAAAAGGGTTATAACACCAAATTGACTTGGAATCTCTCTTAGTTTCCTGACATCCAAAGGTTGAAAAGCAGTAGATAACCCTTCAGCATGCATGCCTTGGCACATTAAAAAGGTTTCTCCAGCTAATTTCCAATGCCTCGTCTGGTATTCATATCAGGGGATGGTGTGTTCATGGATCATTGCATTTCACTGTTCTCTCCAGTCAACAAAGCCCGCCAAAATTGGTCTTATGTAATGTTATTTCCCCTGGCTGGCCACATCTAACTGGTTTTGTGTTTAATCAAAGACTTTCTCAAGAACAAGCCTCAAATAGTTCTTCCCAAAGTCAGGAATATAAAGATCATGTTGTCAAATTATGCTTGCATCAAGCAAATGAGAATATCGAACATGCTTCTCGTTTAGAGCATGCACATCATCAGGTGACAGAAGTGTCAGAAATAATCCAACAGTCATCTGAGCTAGGTGATTTGAGTGGATGTCAGATGATGCATCCGGACAATTTCCGGACCAAAATCCGCAAAATCAAGAGACCTTTTAAGAATGTTTTAAATGTAGCAGCTCAAGACCCCCCTTATCTTTCTAGGATGGGGACTCTTTTAATCTAACCCTCGGGATCAACAGACAGGATTTGAGGAGTTGACCAGGAAAAACAGGAACAACCCCAGTCCATTGGACTAGAAACTTTTTCAAATTCTCAATCTCTTCCCCAACAAAATTCAGTCTTCTCTCGATTAGGTAAGAGGCCACAAATGGAACGTAGAGCCGAATTATCTAGAAATTCCCTTCAAATTATGGTTCATCAAGAAGTTCTTTAGGGATCAACCAAAGAAAATGCAATGTCTCATAAAGGACATGGAAGAAGACATTATCGTAGAAGCCCTGATAGAAGGGCTATAATGAGTTATGCATCAATAAATGTCATCAATGCCATTATCACTGATCCCCGAGAACATAAGGCTCACTTAGGGGAATCAGATGAAGAAGTTCATATTCAGGAGGTTGTATACATAGAGGCAAATGAAAAGGTGTGCGTACCCAGAATCAATGGCATACCCAGAATCTTGGTATTCCTTCAAATAACCATCTCCCCCCTCTCCAAAAGGTGTCCAACAAGGGGAAAGGAAAAAAGTCTAGTTACATTCCACCCTACTTATGTAGAAGGCCAATCACTCTCATTAGAGGAAATGGTTTCACAATAAAAAGAATAAATAATGGAGTTAAAGAGGTTAAATAAAGAACTACTTCATGGTAGTCTTCCTCCTAAGAATGCTGAAGTTAATCAATCAAGGGAATTTTTTTGCAGCTACCTGGATGGATCAAGAATATCCCCCTTTATAAGTACACCCTCACAGGTCCAATCCTATGGGACATATGCAATAGAAATAGAAAATACTACCATCAGCAGAAGTACTAGTCGCCACACTCGTCCAAACTTCAGTTCTTTCACCTACTCAGGTCCAAGATCAACCGGATGTTTCTCAATAATTAATGACTACCCTTGAGTCATTAACAGCTCGGTTAGAATCTATAGATGGAAAGCTTGCACAAGTTCAACCGGAAAAGAGAGCTTACCCAGAATGTGTGGATGCAATTCCTCCCCCATAAAATTTTGCGAGTACCATATTCCCAGTTTTTAATGGTTTGGGAGATCGAGAACAACACTTAACACATTTTGTTTCTTGTTGTGATCCTATTATGGGGACTCCTCAACAACAAGAAGCAGTTAACCTCAGGTGTTTTGTGAAATCATTACAGGGACCAGGTTTTGTATGGTATACAAGTTTGCAATCTCGGTCAATAACTGGGTGGGAAGATCTCCGTCAAAAATTCATTCTTCAATTTAGCTCACCATTACCAAAGATGAAAGTTTTTGATCTTACCAATTGTAAGAAAAGGGATAATGAAAGAGTTTCAAATTTCATTACTCCCTAGAAGGGATTAACATATTCCTTAAGTTTAGAACTCCCTCAAGAAGAGTTGCTGCCAATCTATGTGGAAAATCTGCGTGATGAACT
Organism: Viscum album; assembly: GCA_963277665.1. NCBI lineage: Eukaryota > Viridiplantae > Streptophyta > Magnoliopsida > Santalales > Viscaceae > Viscum > Viscum album. Next base: position 1,507,795,699 of record OY728157.1, on the reverse strand, counting down.
ATGCACACCATTGATCCCTGTGAAATACATAGGAGGGTTTCGAGACCTTACATTAATTGCTCAGTAGATAGAAGATTCTATTAAAGAGACTAAGGCTAAAACTCGTGTAATCCCATCAGTTCCAGGAAGGAGAATAAGGAAAGCAGAGACTGCTACAATTACACTTAAACAAGCATATGTACATGCTTCCACTTCAAAACCTTCATCATATTGAAGGGATCCACCTCGTGAGTGTCAAAAACAACGACCTCCTTGTCAAGATGATAAAATAGATAAAAGGCAGAAATAATTTTAAGATTTGAAGAAAAAAGTGTATTCTTTTCAGAATGAACAAGTTTCTGGCAACATAATCTCAGCTCTAGAAAACAATATAGTTCAGTTGAGAAGGCCCAAAATGCCGAAAAAGGAAGGAGATGAAGACCTCCCCAACTATTTCCCATTTAATCAGATGTTGGGGCATCCCATTCATGAGTGTTTTGTCTTCAAAGACCTCCTGCAAAAGATGGTTCACTCTGGACAAGTGAAACTGAAAGGTTCTTCAGCTAAGGTAGCATGTGTTACTACTACTAATACAGATAAATAAGGTGAGTGGTATGATTTCAAAAGTAAAAATGCGCAGAATTTTGATGATTGTATGGTAAGGAAAAAAATCAACCGAACTCATGCCATTTTACGAAAACAATTGAATCAACCAATTGTTTCTTCTGCTATGTTTTCCACAGTAAAACCCCCTTCATCAAGAGAAAAATCCTTAATGAAGCAGCATAATTTCAATAAATAAGAGCAGTCAGAAGAAGAAGAGATCATGTCAAAGCCTAAGTTATCTTTAACTCTGGCAGATTTTATGTGGTCTGCTTCAAAAGAAAGGGCACCACCCCACCAAACAACACATCCTAAATTTGTTAATTAGGAAGAATCTTCATCAGATGAAGAATTTATCTTTGGTTCTATTAACATGATTCATTTAACAAATCCTTTTACCAATGAGAGATTCCTGAAGAAGTATATTGTGTAACACAAATACCCATTTTTTCCTTACTGCAGGAGATTAAACTACATAACCACCTCTATCATCCAACATTACTTTAAACTATGTCTCCTTTATTTCCCAACCTGATGTTAAACTATGCATCATCCAAGCTGTAAGATGTTAAATTGCCATGCTCCCCATGTCTGTGACACATGACATGAAACTGTGATCACCACATGTGCAATTGTCTTTTAAACTCTGTTTCCACACGTGCCTCGGGAATCTAACCATTCATGAGCCCCACACCATCATTCGTGGTCACATATTTCGCGACACAATAATCAGGTCTCTTTCTACTTATTGTTTCTCAAACCGATCATGACCCACGTGAGCCTAGAATAAGCTTCTACCATGACATTTTCTCTAGGATTCTAACCATTCTTAAGTCCCAACATCATCTTCGGGTCGCTTTCCTCAAGTACACCTCGATTGTCAAATCCCTCTCAATTGAACTACACAAACTTTGATCCTCACCTTCTCGGCTGGGTATATAGGCATCCTCCCAAGGTTCAAACTCGAATCCAATTTATTCTCATTAATTCAGCTTCATCCCATACGATGTTGATCTGTAAATCCCCTGTCAGCCATCTTATTCATATTGGTTCACTTACATCCTACATGACATTAAACTGTGTATGTCCCATCGTCCTACATTATGTTAAACTATAAACAGTCTCTTATAAATCCTAAATGACGTTAAATTGTACATGTTCTTCCTACATGACGTTTAAACTATGAAAAAGTCCCTTAATACGTCCTACATGACGTTAAACTGTGCACATGTTCTGCAAGACGTTAAACTGCACAACAATATGTCCTAGCTACATGAAACTAAACTATACAACACCCTTTGTCCCACATTATGTTAAACTGTGCATCATTAGGGTTGTTGCTACCTCTTAGTTGTCACACTGAGAATGACTCACGTGAGCTTAGAGTAAGCTTCGACCATAACACCCTCTCTGTGCCGCTAACCACGCGTAAGTCCCAACACCATCTTTGGTTCGTTGTCCTCAAATACAACTCGATCACCAATTCATTCTAAATTGAACAACGAAAACTTTGATCCTTGCCTTCTAGGATTGGTACGTAGGCAACCTCCTGAGGTTCAAGCCCGAAACCAATATCTTCACTTCGGTTCACCTCCATCTCATACGGTGTTGATCCGTGACCCCCCCCGAAACCAATATCTTCACATTGGTTCACCATCATCCTACATGATGTTAAACAATGTACGTCACTTTTTCCCATACTACATGACACTAAACTTTGAAGCACCATCATCCTTTCTATATGAAATTAAAATATAAAGTCCCCCATTTTCCTCACTGCAAGACATTAAACGGCAAAGCAATACGTCATAGCTACATGACACTAAACTATGCAGCACTGATCCATGCATATGACCTTAAACTATTCACACTTTTGTCTTGTATAACAATAAACTGCAATAGTATCTGACACCCTCGCCTGAGAGAGAATCATTATTGACATTGATCTCTAATCATGTCATATTCCAAGGACTATGTGCATACATGGAAATGCCTGAACCATTAATCTTGGGTCCAACCGTCATTGCAATAAATTCCCCTTTCACCCTTCACATGTATGAACCAAATATGTATAAATAATATTTGAAAAACTATGTATGGATTGATTCCCATCCCTATGGTATACATAGGAACATTCGAGCATCCCTCAAATCCAACCCCAAGTCGTTGGGCCTAACCCAAAACTCCATTTTCAGTACCTTGGCTGAATAGTCCCCCTGCGAGCACATTAATGTGGTATGAAAACCCTGGTATTTATTCACATCAAGTTTATAACAAACACACAATTTGTCTCCCTCATTATGGTATGAGCTCTACGAACCTAAACTAAGATCTCCTATGCTCTCATCCCACATGATGTTAAACTGTATTTCAAGAACTATGTATGGCTTGATTCTCATCCTAATGAGATATGTAGTGAAGTACAACATCTCAATTTAGGACCCATCCAAAACATGATTTTGGTCAGAATTGGTCTATGTATCTCCTTCATGCATTGGACGATACCCATTTTCATGTGTCAAACTCCTAACGTTAAATACTTCCGGATCTACATAACCCTTTTCTTGACTTCTTGTCACAAAATTTCGGATACACATGAATTATTTTTCCTGATCATGCAGCATGTGCCCTTAGGCGGCCTTGCATAAATAGTCTACATAACAGACCTGTTAGCCAAAAGATGCTATTATTTGAATATGTATCCAATGCCCTTAGGTGGACCTACATAATTCAACCCCCTAACAGGTTTCTCAAATGGTTGTAACTTCATTCTTTGGGGGGAAACATCTTTTGTCATTGTTGGTCTTAACGACTATATGTAGGGATCCACAAAACAACCATCCTTAACATATTTGTCCCATACTCTTTTTCATTATTTGAAAGTATTCAAGTCAATGGTTTATATTTCCCTTCCATACATTTGGGTCAGACCATCACATGAGTGACATTCATCCAATTCTTTGACAATTTTGATTGGGAATATCCTCTCCATATTCAAGTACCTCCCTCCATACAATAGACTCTATGCTTTGGAAAATTTGAATCTCCATAAACTTCCACTGGATTTTAGCAATAGAAAAGTTAAATTTCTGAGAGTTATTTTCTCTGACTATGCAGCACGTGCCCTTAGGTGGCCTTGCATAAACAGTCTACATAACAGACATGTCAGCCAAAATATGCTATTATTTGATTATGCAGCCAATTCCCTTATGTGGCCCTGCATAATTCACCCCCCTAACGGGTTTTTCAAATAGTAGTAACATCACTCTTAGGAAATACTTCCTCTATTTCCTTTTAGCCATTTTCCATATCATCCATCATATTAAAAATTTCTTAAGTCATAGTTTACATGTTTCCCCAGATACTTGAATGTGGTAATATGCTTTCAAACAAATTATCAAGGAATTGAGATGATTTTAATCCATTTGGTCAAATCTATTTGACCTTAAACATCAGCCTTTTTATGTCTGACATGCATGAATTCAAACATCCAACAAGAGACAATGTAATCATTAAATTGGGAACCTATAAAAGGAACTATAAACCAAATTTGAGTCCCAGCTCGCTAAACGTACATTTTTTATGATTTAGAAAATATTGAGCCACAAAAAGATGCAAAGTTTTTGGGGTTTTTTGTATAATCCTAGAAAAAATAAAACTATGCTTAATCGTCCCATTGGCTTAGTTAATAGAAATTAAGTAGTTAGCAAGAGAATGCAGGTACAAATGATTGAAGATGAATTGTCTTTTCCATTGATGCACATGATTTGAAGAACATCCAAAGATTGGAGTATCTTCTCTTTTTCAAGAATTACAAGAGGCTTTCAACATAAATATTCATTTGATTTATGTCACCCCAAGCTTAATCATAAGCCACATGAAATTCATTCACTTGAATAGCTTCACTCTTTTCAGCTTGATGGAGTTCTTTCTTGGTATCTGTGATGGATTTCATACCATCCGTTCAGACTCATTCTAATGAATTGTTAAGATGGTCAGGTTCCCCAGTAACGACATCTAGCTGTTGCTGAAGGTGCATCTATTGGAAAAGTTTCTCCATGATCTTTTGCTTCGGCTCCTTCAGCTTTGTAGCAACATCAGCCTCAACTGGGGACACTGCGACCTCAAATTCGCCGATATTGGTCAGTAGCCTCACTTTGATCAGATCTTGAAGGCACTTTTCTCCTGCTCCCTCCTTATGATTACTTGTTTCACCATGGTATGGATCTCTTGATATCCAAAACCTCAATGTCCCAGAATGATGAACAAGGATGACAGTCGTAGGATCTTCGATGATAGGTCTTCAAGAGGCACTTCAGAAATGATCTTCCATATATTCTGCCATATTTTACAACGTGATAATTGGAGTTACTTTTGCACATTTGAGTCTGATTCATCATCACCATCACATGGGGAAATATACTTTGGGATTAATTCACTTAAATAAGTCCCCTGTTCTACTCCTTCCCCCCCCGAACCTTAGCAATTTACTTTCTACTCCCGCTGGGGATGAGGTTGAGGCTTCACCTCCGGATCTAGCTACTGAAGTTGACAGCCCTGCATAGTCAATTGAAAGCTTTGGTTAGTTTAAAAGGATAAAAAAAGTTGATTATCTATTTTAAAAATTAATTACAACCACAAATATTATCATCTTTTACCCAACGGTAGATCATTAGAATGAGAAAGCTCTTCCCCCTCTTTCCTAGATTCAACATCATTTTTAAGACGGGTTTCAGGAGGCTCTACTGAGTTAAGATCCACTTGAGATATCATCTCTACAATGATAGGTTTGTCTCATCCCCCTTCAGGAATCGATAGATCATCATCTTGCTATAATAGAACTGCACATTTCAACTAATCATGATTAGAGATGTAATAAAAAAATTAACAAGATGAAGGATAACACTCACGCCCAAAATATTCTAAATCACATGGTAATTTAACATGATCTAAAATTTCTTCAAAAGAAACACCAATTTTCATCATTTCCTTCAATGATATCCCATATTATTGGTTAGTCTTACCAGTGGGAGAATTTTACATGTCCTCTTGCCGACCATCCTCCTGCGACCTCTGACCCCGAATATCTTCCGTAGTGAAAATTACGGAGTTAGTTGCAGTGGTCGCGAAATGTTTTGGTGCAAGTTTTAAACCTAAAGAATCATATAATGGAAGTCAATAGATGTTTTTATTCAACTTTCTTTGAAGTATTATTAATTTACTAGATGCAGGCTCTTCTCTCCATGCAGAAGCAACATGAGTAGTACTGGGAACATACGTTGGCTCTTTTTCTCTCATCGTTTCTTCAGGAGCAGGAAGGTCAGCATAAATTTGCGACTTTTCACCAGCACCCTCTGTCTTCCTCATAGGAGGGTCAGTCCTATTTCTAAAAGGGGAAATCATAGAATCCCATTCAATACCAAGAAATATGAGAAACCTTTTCATGAGTTAGGATTCATGACTATGCATAGGACTTACCACTACTGATGAAGCATTTAGCTGCGGAATTCTTCCTTCGATGCCTTTTCTTATTTGACTTTTCTAGTGTGTTGACATCATCATCTCCAAATACAAGTATCAGAGAGTATAAAGCCATATTTAACTCCTCTTTCATGACTTGCTGGCCTGGAGATACTTCGCCTGGTTCACGAGCAGATTCAGGGACACCAAGAGTAGTACCACCAGGGCTGTACTACGGTGAAGGGGCCTCAGTAGTTCCTTCCTTAACAAGATGCATGATGAAGAATTTAATCTCCTTGAGTAACAAAGATTTGACTAAAATCAAGTTTCCATGAAAATAAGGAAATAAATTTACATCTTCAGGAGCCACGTAATCGTGACACTCCTCGTCTACTGAAGCACCAATCCCCTTAGTGGTGCATGAATCGATCATTTAATTCACACACTTGGTGATAGGAATGGAATCATCAGTGGCATATATGAGAATTTCCACCTCTCTGATGCAATTCTGCACTTCATTGGGATTATCCTTGAAGTGAATATCAGTAGAAGCCCAGAGATTCTCCACTCTGGGGATATGTAGCCCTTTTCATAAGTCCATCCAGGCGGTTTCAACATCACAATATAAACTCTGCCATGTTTGAACAGCCTCTGGTCATAAATATTCATAATTTTAACCAGAAGGCCGTGAGGAGGGTTC